>HG995152.1:40257936-41507936 GCA_905333025.2 Pyrochroa serraticornis
CGCCTGTTACTGCTGTCTTCGTTTTACTCAATTTCCATTGGCAGGTAGGTTTACTTTGATTTTTTTTTTAATTTAAAGGTGGTGCTGAATTTATATGACTGCATGCCAAATAGTTTATTTTTTGCTATTTATTGATATACTTTAATTTGGTATTCTTCCTTCGTCACAGTCCCATATCCATTTAGTTTTAGCCTGTAGACTCACTTTAATGATTCATTTATCATCACTAAGAGTAGCAAAGGTAGACAGAGCTGTAACCCTATGGTTGCGGCTATTCCTATAGATAAAAGTCTTTGAAGCTTGCTCAGTTTGTTAAAAGCTCTTCTTTTTATCATTATGTCATTAGATCAAAAAAGCGTCGTTTATTGTTGGGATTACAATAAAATTGTATTTGTTAATATTTATGCAGTAAATATCTAATAAACTGGTTATTGTAAACATGTTTGTAAAGTATGAAATAGTTGGGAGTGTTTGATATTTCTATTTTACCTTCTTGTCAGCATTCCTAACATAAAAAAATTATAATGTCTAATGAACCACGTTATATTTTATAAAATGCTTCGAAACATGAATATTACAAATTCAATGGTGCAAAGTTTTCGTCAACTTACTAGCCAGCTTAGACAAAACATTCATTAAAGATGAAAAAGTTAATAGAAGCTATAATTCAAAACGTTGCTGGCAGTTAAAATAAATATAATATAACTTTATCTAAATAATTAATTGTGAAGATCTAGCTAAAGGAGTAGTAGATAAAATTGATAAAAAATACGAATTCCAATCAATTGCAGAAATTCATATTACTCGCTTACAAATTTTAACAGATTTGATGTAATTTATGGAGCAAAGACTTGTATAGATTCAACTTTCATACTAACATAAACTCTCACAGTATTCCTTTTGTAGTTAGATCATTGGCAAATATGACCAGGTCTTGATATTACGGTAATAATTCTAATTTTCTTTTCGTACATTTACTTTATTGCAAATATTTCTGTTCAGTTTTAAATAGCTTGTAATAACAAATAAAATACATGTCATTTACCATCTCCTCATATGTGTATTTAATGAAATAAAACTCGGTGAACAATTTTTGATGCGAGCGGATCAGTTTGGATTAAAATAATTAAATACGTGACTGATGCGGCCATTATCTGAAATTATAAACACTCTTAGAAAAATTGTTATTTTTACTACATTATAATTAGAAAAAAATACTTGCATTAAACCCCAAAGTATAATTAATATTGAACAGTCCAGTTGTTATTTGGATTGGATTATGTAACAGCTGTAGAGAAAAACAGCTAATCTGCAATCAATTATATTAGTAAAACAAATTTATTTCCGCTTAATTGTTTATCACCTCCTTGCTGTTTGCTCTATTTTTATTTATAAGAACTTGAAACAACGTATGTTGAATTTTTTTTGCCTTAAATATATCTTGCTTAACGCCATCAACTGTGGATAAAAATACTTACAGAATTTTCCAATTTGGAACCTATCATTGTCAAAATAAATACGTAATAGATACAAACACCAATCCAGTTTAATGTCACAGCGACAGCAAATCTACTGTTAAATGAACCAATAATGACAGCATATATCCTCATTATGTTGATCATGAAAGAAGTGCCCAACATCATCAACACTAACATAGAAGTAATTTTCACACCTAACCGTACAGTTTCGCAAACTTTATCATGCAATTTACGGCAAACGCAAATATCTTGGTCTGAAATAATTTGTTTCTTAAGTTTTTCATTGAGTCCATCTAACATACAACTTGCAGAGTTAAAAACGGTAGCAAAATAACAATTTGATATGGATGTTGACATATGAAGAAAAAAGTAATTAGTGGATAAAAATAGGAAGAAGAAAATGGTGTGCTTAGTGCCACATTGGACGCTGACGCTAAATATTGTGAACAAGAAACTTTCAATAACGTGAGGCAGCAAACAAAGTATAGCAAAATTTCGATTTTTATTAAAGTTTAACTCAATTTTAACTGCATGAAAGAACTGATACAATTGGAACCAGCGTTTGAATAAATTATAAATATCATAACGATAGATCCTACTCCATAGTATAAGTGCAAAAAACACAACCCCAAGTGCGGATACGTTAAGAATGACAATAAGTTTTGAAATTAATGTAGTTGTATAAGCGACGGTAAGACAATGGAAAAGTGAAACCATTCCAAAAATTGTATAAATTATTTGTATTATGGTTATAATTTGAATGTTGGGAATATCTAAATCATTATTGATTATATTCTCGAAAGAAAAATGCACCATTCCGAAGAATTTTAAAAGAAAATAATTAATTTTTATTACGCACGACCAGTTTCCAGTGGAACTCATGCCTATGAAATCATCAAATACAAATGTTGCGACCACAATAGTTGTCAAATAAGGAATTCGTTTAACTTTCTTAATTGATACGAAAACGAAAAATTACGTCTCAAAGCTCCATAAAATAAATTAATGACTACTTGACAATAAGTGAACACTTTTCCTGTCATAATATTTTCCAATTGTACGTTATTACTTATTGTTATTGCTTTCATAATTAATTTGCTTGAGACCAAAAAAACAAGGGTAAACAATTTTTTTTAACACTTATCCTAATGATTTTGAAGGAGTTGAAGATGAAAAGTACTTAACAAGAATTTGTTTCGAAATTAGTGTTTTTCCTTTACTAAATATAAGCTAGAAAGCTCAAAGAAAATCATTTTCGAATATAAGATGACTAAATTAATATGTAGCTCAACTAGAATAAACGACCAGCAAAATTAGGTTGGCTTCATAGGCTTGCAGAAATATGTGTGGTGCCACTGAAGAAAATTGAATTGACCACCAATGAATTATGGTAACAACAATAATATCCAAAGAGATAACTAGAGTGTCTCTCTACTATTTCCATTGATTGTATATTTATTTTTCTAGGAGGAACTGATTTAATATTTTATAACGTACAGTAAGGTAAATTTCAGTACGTCAGCTTCAAAGACGGCAGCCCATATAGAAAAGAACAATAACATCCAAAGAGATAACTAGAGTGTCTCTCTACTATTTCCATTGATTGTATATTTATTTTTCTAGGAGGAACTGATTTAATATTTTATGAAGTACAGTAAGGTAAATTTCAGTACTTCAGCTTCAAAGACGGCAGCCCATAAAGAAAAAATCGGTTACACATATTATTATAAAAGACAAATATTTTATTATACTATATGTATTATTATATTCTACAACACAAACGTGCTATATCTTGGTTTCTGTAACTTGAAGCAAGAAAATGATATAAGTTGCTACGGAACCGGCAATCTAGAAATATAAGGTTAGTACGGGTAGGTAAGTGAGTCGAATTTTATATATTCTCACTGCAAAATTTAAACTATAATTTAATGCAAAAAAACCTCCTGCCGTAATTTCCACTTTTTCGTGAATTAGTTGCAAAGTCAAAGATCTCACCTAAAATTAGTTTCAATAGTGGGGCCATAATGAAAAGTTTACCAACCTCCTTCCTAGCTGTGTAATCGCTCATTGTGCATATTGCCGCCTTCAATGTTACACCAAAATTATTAGCCTGCAATTTAAACAAGTATAATTACACAAATTATTTTGTCTTTTCAATATATACTTTGTACATACAAGTCGATGCTACATAAGTGAAAAGGAAGAACTTAATTGCAGCAGAAATAACCAACAAAATCGCGATAAAAGCCATGATGGACGTATCATCTTTAAGTAAGAAGGAAACTGCTACAAAAGTGTTGATAGTGAATATTATAAAATGGAACCCAATAACCAGAAGTAGCGGCAGAGATGTAATCTTATTGACTAACCTAACACATTCACATAAATCTGCATGCAGTCTTGCTGCGATCTTTATAAAATCAATAAAATGTTCGGTTGATGAAAACAATTTTTCTGTACTCCTATTTAAATTAATTTCAAGAGTAGTCAACATTTGATTGACTATTCGAGTTAATGAAAAAAAAGTTGTGCTTATGGTTATATTTAAAAAATATATAATTGAAATCTGAAGCCATAGTATTGTTTTCACAATTAAGAGCCCATTGAGATCGAAAATTAATCTGATAAAAAAAAAACAATAAGATGTCGTTAAAATAACTTCAGGCAAAACACTTATTATACAATTTTTACGTAGACTTTCATAATCTATATAAATTTCATTCTTTAAAAAATTTTTGTTGGTTCTTAAAATTTTGCTATAAAATTTTTGAGCTTCGTCAATGTGCATTTCATGATTAAAAATATTTAATATTGCAATACCGAGTGTTGAAATCATAAAAAATATTTGTCCTTCAGCAAGTAACTTTTTTTCGGGTTCTTGTTGATTATTTGTTACGATTACATTTACAACAGTTGTTGCAATTATTAACCATAGTACAAATTTTCCAACTAAATTTAAATATTTGTTATAATTGACTGTCATTTCATTTTTGTTAATATCAAATGGAAATAATCCAAAAAACTTCAGTAATGTGAAATGAATATTTAAACACTTTATGAAACGTATATTGTCCATCGCAAGATAGATTACTCTGCGTTAACTCAAATGAATTCTTTCATTTGATTAACCAAAACCATGTTCCTAAAAATAAATAATTAATTATTTGTTCTGGCAATAAAAATGTTGTCTTCTAATTTTCGAATAATTAAATGTGTTTTGTACCTATCTATATAAAAAGGTAGACATGTTTCAGGGTTGTCCATACAAAATTTATGTAGTTGTTATTGTACTCAAAGTAATTGTTGACTTCAGATCGAAAAGCGTATGCTCCTAATGAAAGATCAACAAAAAAATTGAATAATTTGAAATAATAAAACTAAGAGTAAGAAGAATATGTGTTCCAAAAGGGGTTAATGTGATTATTGTTTAGAAAAAGTAACTACATCAAAGAGTAGATTATTCATATAATTCTTGTTTTTAATGAATAAGTTGTGGATGATTTCCCGAGTATTACTCGTTCTGATGGTGAGAGAAAAGGGTTCTGTCAAAGGCGACCCATATCGTAGTATTCACCCTAGAAATAATGATAAAAAGGTATAATGCCGCAACAAAGAACTAAATGTACTACTTTTTGCCCACTGTAGTTTACCAGCCAACTTTGTAACTATTAATATCTGAAATATTAGAAGTATTAGAAAGAAATAAACGTCTACTGTAACTTGATGTCTCTATCGTCATTATTTTCATATATAGTTAAATTTTTTTAGTCTATACCTTACACATTTATGTACAAAAATAGATTTTTTACTTTAGGATGAAAGGCGTTTTTCAAAATTTATCTCACAGTTTTTAAGCCCGTTTCAAATTTACATAATAAGTACATGGGGGAGAATCTTAAGAAGATACAATCTCAAAGAGGATGGAATAATTCAAGGGCGCTCCTTTCTGGTGAATTTGAGCAATCGTTAGCATTAGCATTTTTCTCTATTATAGTTTTATGCTTGGAAAAGTTTAACCAATAATTTTCCTGAATTTTATAAAAATAGGAATCCATGCGTTGTGAGTACAAGGCTCAACAATAATTTTTTCAGGGGGTTAGAAACTTCTATGCTTAAATTACTCAGAATGCCACTTTTATTCAAGTGATATCAAACTATAACTCGGGTAGTTATAAAATTTTACACAAAAAGATTAAGATAAAATTCATTGGGAATCAGGAAGTCGTACTATATCTGAGAAGTCATACTTATCTCATCAAGAGTCAGAAGCTGAAGCTGAAGGTCCCCAATTGGTGCTTATTTTTGACATTTCTAACTTATTGCCACAAACGTTTATAAATAGGTAGTAACGAAAGCTTACACTCTTTAGTAATTCCTTATTCACGGTGATCTATCATGAGTTACCTCATTGTAATAGAGTGATGATCTGCAAGAGTTATTTTCAATGTTAACTTTCCCACGTTTAAATTTAATTGCACACTTTTGATCATTTCACATGAAAAATAAGATGATTTCAGATTTACCATGATTTCATGAATTTGATTCCGTGTTAAGATTTCTTTTTAAATCCAAAACGGCAATAAAAATTATTAGCTTTAAGGGATATAAAAAATAAAAACCGTTAATCTAAATAAATAAGTAAAGTAACTATTTTTTTGTTCGCATTTTACAATCGGCTTTCTGTTACTTGAAACAGAAATATTATGTAGGTAGCTACAGAGCCAACGATCTAGAAGCACAAAAGCAAATAATAACAATAAAATAAATTAAGATAAAAAATTGCTTACTGCAAAATTTAAGGAATAGTCGAGAACAAAAAAACCTCCAGCCGTAATTTTAATGTCTTCATGAAGAGTTTGCAAAGTTAATGATTCTATCTGAAACTGGGTTGAGGAATTATGTATAAAATTGAAGAAACTGTTAACCTCTCTTCTCAAGATGCTTTCATTATCCGTGTGTAGTGTTCTACTTAATATCTTTCCAAATCCGTTAGCCTGCAACCGCTTTGTAGATTATTTAATTTTTAAACTATGTTCTTATATTATAACTTACATTATTCATACAAGTCACAGATACGCGAGTAAAAATTAAAAATTTAATTAAGCAGTGAGTTATCCACATAAATGAAAGAATTACAAAATAATTAATTTCCCCCTTCTTTAGGAATGAAACTGCTAAAAATGTGTTAACGGTATATACAATAAAGTAATTACCAAGAACAAATAATAGAGGTACAGACAAGACTTTATTTCCTAATCTAATTGTTTTACACAAGCTTTCATGTAATTTCGCTGTAGCCTGAATATATTTTGCTAACTGCTTAACTGACTTAACTTTTCCATGAATTTCTTTTAGACTTTTTTCTAAAGGTATAAACATATTATTAATAGTTCCAAATAAAGTGAAGAACGTAGAGCAAATAGTTAAATCTATGAAGTTGAGCAGAGAGCATAGCAACCAGAATATGACCTTGTTGACGGAGAACAAATTATGGTTGTACAACATTAGAAAAGGTAGTACCGAATAAATCATCCCTAGGCCAAAGTCGGGTACTACACTCAAAAAACAAATTCTACGTAAACGTTTATAATTTGCGTAAATTTTCAATTTTAAAAACATGCTATTAACTTTAAACAAATTATTCCACAGTTGGGGATATTCGTTTATATGTAGTTGGTTATTTAAAAAATATATCACAGAAACACTAAAAACGATATAAGCAAAGCTATATTCGTATACGTTAAGTTCAGTGGGAAAAAAATTAAAACCTGATAATACAAGAATAAATGATGAGAATAGTTTCCCGTACGTACTCAAATACTTATTCAAAGTAATGGTTGGAATTCCCGAACACATTTTAACAGTAAAAGGAAATAATCCCAAAATCCTAAGCAAAGTAAAATTAATATTGAGGCACTCAGAAAGATGTACGTTTTCCATTTTGTGAAATAATACTAAATATTTTTTCTTATTCAGGTTAGTGGAGCTTTTCTACAGCACTCCAATAATAATTTGTGATGGTTTCAATTTATCAGTAATTGATATAAGAGACTTTAATAAAGTAGCACTATACTAAATAAGTATTTCTTTAATTGGAGAGTAACCACAAATATATTTATCAATAGATATTTCAGCGCAATTAAGGTTCTACTAAATATTTTAAATTTTCTGTCTATATTTCTAATAATTTAATATGCTTAAAGACTAGTGAACAGATTGCAAACGGTAAAGTAATTTTATGCAAGTTATATAGCATGTTGTCCATTACGACAAGGCAGAATAACTGTTGAGTACGCCACTATTTACGTAAACTCATATTATAATGCATTGTTTATGATAAAAACTCTTTGCTCTGCCTATTTTTCTGATTCCTAACTGAAGGAAGAAAATTAAATAAACATTAAAGTCGGGGTGAAATGAACATATTGCAGATGTTGTGATGTTATAGTGAAATTTTTGCAATTTGGTATAATAGAGAGAATATAGGACATCCCTAGATGCATAATTATTTATAATGTGTTTATATAACTTATCATTAGAGTTATGGCCACTGATGGTTTTCTCTAATGTACTTTGCCAAAGTGTAATGTCCAAATATTGAACAACTGAATACAAGAACTGAAATTATATAAAAATAAAAAATAAACTGATTTGGAAAGCATCAACTCCTTGCCATTTGCTCGGGAGATGATCCTTGAACTGATAAATCCTGAAAAAAGCCCGTAAGTCGAAAAATCTTCAAACGCGTAGTGTTGGGATGATTAATCTATGTACAAATTTAAACTCAAAAAGGCCCAAAACGCCCTGGCTAGAATCGGTTTATTGGCATCCGGTTGAGGGACGATCTTTGAACCGATGAATCCTGAAGGATAGTCCAAACGCCCGAAAAATCTCGATCCTGTCCTTTTAGGATGAGAAGTTTAAGTTCCGAGTTAAATTCAAAGAGACTCAAAACCGTTTAGCAAGCCAGTGGCTCAGCATCCAATCGAAGGGCGGCTCTTGCATCGATAAATCCTTAAACAAAGCTCGAACATTCGCAAATTCTCGAAGAAAATGCTTTGGTTCTACTTTATGAGATAGCAAATATATTATCTAATCTATCAAAATAGACAGTTAGTAACAAACAAATAAAAACAAAGATTTCTATAATGATTTATATGAAGTAAAAGTTGAAAAACACCAATATAATATATCACAAGAAAGAGTATATAGAAAAATTTCCTTTCTCTTCCATATTCTCTGTTTTCTGGGATCTTACATTTAGATTTCTGTAACCTGAATCAGGAATATTAAATAGGTAGCTACAGAGCTCACAATCTAAAAGTACATCACTCAATAATAGTAGTAAAATCAATCAGAAAAAATATGCTTACTGCAAAATTTAAAGAATAGTCAATAACAAAGAAACCTCCAGCTGTAATTTTAATATCTTGATGAAGAGTTTGTAAGGTCAATGATCGTATCTGAAACTAATTTTAAGCAGAAATATTTAATATTGAACAAAATGCTAACCTCCCTTTTCAGGCTGCTGTCATATTCCATACGTATTGTTCTGCTTAACATTTTTCCGAGGCCGTTAACCTGCAACCACGTTGTAGATTCAATTTAGTTATAAACTAATTTCTTATAATTACACTTACATTATTCATGCAAGTCACAGATATATAAGTAAAAATTAAAAATTTAATTAAACTGTGAATTATCCACACAACTGAGAAAATAATATGCAAATTTATTTTTCCACCCCTTAAGTATAAAACTACAAAGAAGATGTTGGCGGTATATATTATAAAGTATTGGCTAAGAAGCAATAGTAGAGGGACCGATAAGATTTTATTTCCTAATCTAATTGTGTTACATAAACTTTCATGTAATTTTGCTGTTCCTTGAATATATTCCTTCAACTGTTTAACTGACTTAATTTTGATTTGAATTTTTTCTAAATTATTTTCTAAATTAATAAACATATTATTAATAGTTCCAAAAAAAGTAAAGAATGTAGAACTAATAGTTAAAACCATCAAACTGAGGATAGAGCATAGCAACCAAAACATAACATCTGGAATCGAGAATAAATTATGCTTGAAGAGTACTACAAATGGAAATATAGAATAAATCATTTCTAGTCCAAGATCAGGAACAACACTCAAAAAACAAATTCTTCGTAAATGTTTATAGTTCGAGTAAATCTTCAATTTTAAGAACATGCTGTTAACATTAAATAAATTATTCCATACTTGGGGATATTCATAAATAAATAATTGGTTTATTAAAACATTTACCGCTGAAACAACAAAAGCCATATAGGCGTAACAGTATTCATATACGTCTCGGTTATATGAGAAGAAAATAATACTTGCTATTATAAGTATAACTGATGAGAATAATTTTCCGTATATACTCAAATACTTGTTCCAGGTAATATCTGGAACTCCCAAAGACATTTTAATAGTGTAAGGAAAGAATCCCAAAATCTTAAGAAAAGTAAAATTTATATCGATGCACTCAACAAGATGTTCGTTATCCATTTTATTACGTAATACCCTATTGTTGTAAAGAATAGTGCAGCTTTTAGAAACTAACACTATCACAAATAGTGACCATTTCAATTACTTAATAACTTGTAATGATAAACATGCTTTCTTCTAATTACTTAGTAACTGTCAAATGTACTTTGTAGTAGATACGTAAGTGATATAGGGGATGAATTAATATTTTAAAAGTTGTGTTTATTCAAAATTTTTAATATTTTATTGTAGTTAGCAACTATTCTACTGAAAAATCGTGGTCGTAATAATTGTCACCTTTCAACCCAGATGTATGTTATTTTTCAAGGCACGGCAGAAAATTAATGAGTATGGTACCATTTCAGTAAATTCATATTATAATACATTGTTTACCGTCAAAACGAATTGCCGTAATTTTTCTTTCTTATTCCTAAGCGAATGCAGAAAAGTGACATTGTTTAAAAACTAAATAAATATTAAGATCGGAGTAGGGTGTTGGAGTAAAATATACAATTATCATATTGTTATTAATTCATTTGACATATTTTTCCTTTTAATCTTAATGTTAAAAATATAAAAGGAATGACGAGGATAAGAAAAAAATACTTCAATTTTTACTATTATTTTTATGAAAGTCAGAACTTGTCAGAAGAATTAGCAGTGCCTTAAATATTTTATTTTTCTTAAAAACCAATAACAAAAATATGAACATTTATATGTGGAAAAGGTAATTAGACCCTCGCAATAAAAAATCTCCAAACTTCTAGTATGTATCTACTAAAGAAAGCAGAAATTTTGTTCACAATTTAAGATATTGCTTTGCACGCTGTTATCTCAGTTTACGTTGCGCAAATCATAAAATTTAATCTATCTGGATAACGACGGCCTTTGAATCAGAATTTGTGGACAAATATTTAACGAGATATTGATTTAAATACAAAGTAACATCAGAATGAGACTACCACCACATGCAGTATCTCACTGCATGACTCTCGCGTCCCCACTCCGACCCATTGTCTCGTACTTCCCCCCTTTCACTTTGAATTTCCTCCACAAGTCAAGATCATTGACTTTTTACTTAGAGATAAATAATCAATGTCAAGATACAAGCGGTTTTGCACTCTACTAAAAAGCCTACAAAACTCTTTAATCTTGTGAATCATGTAACCCTTGATTATCGGTGTAGGTTATAATTACTTAAGTAATTCTTTGTCTATGCGGTATACATTTATGTGTGGGGCTGGAATAAAGAAATCGAGCATTTGGATATATAGTTTATTAAGATTGGTTTTAAACTGCCTCCACTGATGTTGTAAAGTTATTATTTCCATTCTGTAAAAATTTCTGGTCATTCTCCATGGTGCTATCCGGTGCGATATAATAAATAAAATTCTTCTAATGCTAGATTTGATCCAAGAGAAGAATTCTGTCATTTCATTTATCTTTTAAAGAAGCGCTTCCAAAATGTTTCTACTAATTGTCTTCTGTGTTAAAACCTATTTCTATAGGTATTCAATTACTTCATAATGTTCAATATTTTTAAACAAATCGATGTATAACAGTTAGACAATTTATGTACAAATTTGCAAGGATGCCAATTCACTTAACATTCTTATCTAGAATACAAATAATTTGTTAAATTGCGTAAGAGTAACTACTTAAAATATTTCTTCCCTTCAATCTTCTATTTTTTGGTATTTTAAATTCTAGTTTCTGTTACTTGAATCAGAAATATTATGTAGGTAGTTACGGAACTGACGATCTAGAAGCACAAAAGCAAATAATAACGAAATTAATTAAAATAAAAATACTGACTGCAAAATTTAAAGAATAGTCGATGACAAAGAAACCTCCAGCAGTAATTTTGATATTTTGGTGCAGAGTTTGTAAGGTTAAAGATTCTATCTGAAACTGGTTTTAAGAAGAAACCCATAATAGTGAAGAAAATTTTAACCTCTTTTCTCAGGATGTAATCATATTCAGTGTCCAATGTTTTACTTAACATTTTTCCAAATCCGTTAACCTACAATCATGTTGTTGTCTCAATTGAGTATTTTCTTACATATTCACTTACATTATTCATACAAGTCACAGATATGTAAGTCAGAATAAAAAATTTTATTAAACAGTGAGTTAACCATAACGCTGAGCAGACCACATACATATTCATTTCTCTATGTAGCAAAAACGAAACTGCGACAAATGTATTCAATGTGTATATAGCGAAAGAACTGGCAAAAGTTAATAGGAGAGGTATTGACAACAATTTATTTCCTAATCTAACTAGTTTACATAAGGTTTCATGCAACCTTGCTATTGCCTGTATATATTCCTTTAACTGTTTAAGTAACTTAACTTTTTTTTGAAATTTATTTAGACTACTTTCAAAAAGAATGAACATGTTGTTAATAGTTCCAAATAACATGATAAATGTACAGTTAATACTTAAATTCATAAAACTGAGCACAGAACAAAGCAACCAAAATATAACAGAGTGGATAGAATAAGAAGAATCGTTGAATACCATTATCAACGCAAATAAAGTGTAAATTACTCCTAAACTAAGTTCAGTAACAACAGTAAAAATACAAATTTTTCGTAAATGTTTATAATTTGCGTAAAGTTTCAGTTCTCTAAAGGCAATATTAACTTTAAATAAATCATTCCACAGCTGCTGATATTCGTGCATGTATATTTGGTTATTTAAAACATATACTAATGAAACACTAAAAGCCAAAAAGGCGTAATTGTTAACATATTCGTGTCCATAATAGGAAAATATATTAATACTTGCTGTTACAAGTATAAATGATGAGAACAATTTCCCGTATATACTCAAGTACTTGTTCCAGATAATATGAGGAACCCCCGAACACATTTTGATAGTAAAAGGAAAGAATCCCAAAATTTTAAGCAATGTAAAATTAATATTAAGGCACTCATAGAGAAGTACGTTGTCCATTTTGTGAAATAAAACTAATGACTTTTAATGGTAGGACTATGATAAATAGGGGTTCTTTTAATTACTTAGTAACTGTCAGTATCGATAGATACATAATGGTAATAAAGGTGTTACTTATAATTCTAAATGTCGTAATTATTTAGTTTTACCAATATTTAATTATATTTAGAACCAATAAATTGGCAGATACCAATATTGTTAAAAATATAACACATCCCTCATATTACTTGAACCATGTTGTCTGTCAAAACAAGGAATAAAATTGCTGTGGGTTTTACTATTTAGGTTAATTCGTATTTTAGTAAATTGTTTATTATAGAAACCAATTGCTTTAACCTAACTCTAAATAAAAAAGAAAAGACAAGGTTACTGAAAAACTAAATACACATTAAGGTTGTGATAGGGTCAACACGTTAGAGAAAACTACACAATTACATTGTTATTCAGGTTTATGATGCAGTTTTTTAAACCTTAGATTAAATATATTAATAAATATTAATATTTTTAATAAATAGTAGATAAATAATTGTCGTACATCCTGTACGACAAAGGTTAGTACCTATCTAAATAAACAGATTATACAAAAAATATGATAATACTATTTTTAAAATTATTATCTTGAAATATCAACTCAATAAGTGCCTAAAAATAACTATATGCATTTGCTAATAAGTATGTTTAGTATTTTGAGAAAGCATTAAAAATTTTGCAATCCGATATAATAGACAGGACAGCATCATTATTTTTAATGAGTTCACGTAATCATTGCAGATTGTAGAATCTCTGCAAAATAACTCATTAATATTGCTTCTGATCTTGAGGTTTTTTAAGCAAAATCTAGCGGCTTGCGATTAAATATTTGAAAGAGTTATTTAAGATTTATTTCTAAATTAACTGATATTGTATAGTAAAACCGTTATTTCGGCCTGGTAAGAGTTTTGAGTCGTCTTCTAAAGTTATTTTCTGTGAAATTGTGGCATTGTTATAGAGCTAGATTTACTGAATCAGGAAGATAAGTTACGGATTTATTAGTAAATTTTACCCATTTAAAGAGTTGATCTAATAAGCGAAATCGTAATTTTTCAATGAAAAGACACATTTTGCATTATTGAAGCAATTATTGTAATATGTCTCTGGTGAAGTTTAAATAAGAAGTTACTCTTCAACTTCCAGACACCAGGAGTGACCAGTTTGTCCGCAAACTCAGGTAAATTATAAGAATCCTCTTGCCATAAAAGTTC
Source organism: Pyrochroa serraticornis (assembly GCA_905333025.2). NCBI lineage: Eukaryota > Metazoa > Arthropoda > Insecta > Coleoptera > Pyrochroidae > Pyrochroa > Pyrochroa serraticornis. The sequence goes on from HG995152.1 coordinate 40,272,125, forward strand.
AGTGTTTGTTTCATAAGAGAATCAGCGAATATAGAAGTTAATAACTTATTGGTTTCTCCCTGTAAATATTTTTGAAATTCCAAACTTAATGTTTAAAATTTGTCGGTAAATGTGTGGCAGTTGCAGATCTTTTACTGAAAGAGTCATCACTTATTGGCATTGCCAGGTTGCTGAAGTTTTGACACTTGGCTATAAAGGCAAGCCGCATTAAAAATATTTGTTGGGTCTTTGTTGATCTTCTTTCGTGTTAGGACCTTTTTCACAGCTATTCAATTATTTCATATTATTAAATTTTAAACAATTTAAAAAAGTCAATGTAAGGTAGTTGGGCCATTAAAATGGAAATTTGCAAAGATGCTACTAACTTACTTAACTTTTTTGTAGATATATGAAAACAAAAGTTTCCTAAATTACGTAACATTAACTAAGTAAAATACTTCATCTTTCTTCTATCTTCTCCTCTCTTTCACATTTTACATTCTGGTTTCTGTTACTTGAAGCAGAAATATTATGTAGGTTGTTACGGAACTCACAAGCTAGAAACACATAAGGAAATAATATTAATGAAACCCATTAAGATGTTAATATGCTCACTGCAAAATTTAAAGAATAGTCAAGGACAAAGAATCCCCCAGCCGTAATTTTTATATCTTCATGAAGAGTTTGCAAAGTTAATAATCCTAGCTGAAACTGATTTTAAGAAACAAACCATAAAATTGTGCCAAATGCTAACCTCTCTTCTCAGAGCGCTACCAGATTCCATGTGTATTGTTCTACGTAACATTTTACCAAAACTGTTAGCCTGTAACCATATTGTAGATTTACTTGAATTATATAAACTATATACTTATATTTTTACTTACATTATTCATACAAGTCACAGATATGCGCGTAAAAATTAGAAATTTAATTAAACAGTGGAGTATCCACATTAATGAGAGAACTACAAAAGAATTTATTTCCCCTTTCATTAAAACTGAAACTGCTAAAAATGTATTCACAGTATATATAACAAAGTAATTGCCAAAAATTAGTAATAGAGGAAGAGAAAAGATTTTATTTCCTAATCTCATAATTTTACACAAGCATTCATGCAATCTTGCTGTCGCTTGTATATATTCCTTCAACTGCTTAAACGATTTAACCTTATTTTGAAATTTATTTAGACTATTTTCCAAAAGAATAAACAAATTATTAATAATTCCAAATAAAGTAAAAAATGTAGAACTAATAGTTAAATTTATCAAACTGAACACACAGCATAACAACCAAAATATAAACCTGTCGATGGAGCACAAAGGACGGTTGATAATCATTACAAAAGTAAATAAAGAATAAATCACTACTAGACCAAGTTCAGGAACAATACTCAGAAAACAAAGTTTTGACAAATGTTTATAATTTGCATAAATCTTCAATTTTAAGAACATGCTATTAACATTAAATAAATCATTCCATAGTTGGAAATATTCGTGAATTAATAGTTGGTTAGTTAAAATATATACTAACGAAACACTTAAAGCCATAAAGGCGTAACTGTATTCATATAGGTCTCTATTTTCTGAGAAAAAATTAAAAAATGCTGTTACAAGAATAATTGATGAGAATAATTTTCCGTATATACTCAAATATTTGTTCCAGGTAATATTTTGAACCCCCGAACGTATTTTAATAGTATAGGGAAATAATCCTAAAATCCTAAGTAAACGAAAGTTAATATTGAGACACTCGAGAAGGTGTAAGCTGTCCATTTTGTCAGATAGTACTGGTAGTGCATTTATAAAGTAGCACTATAGTAAATAGTGGTTTATTTAATTACTTAATAATAATCAAATATTGTTATCAATAAAGGGCAATTAAGAAATTAGTAATAATTCATTATGTTTAAGAACCATGCTTGTTGAAAACCGAAATCGTTTAAAATGAGCAACATCCTCTATGTAGATTGAGGTATGTTCTCTATTAAGCCATAAATTAATGAGTGCATTTCTATTTACGTCCATTTAATTAATAAAAACTCGTTGCTTTGCCACTTTGTTAGAAATCTAAATGAACATCGTCGCATAAAGTAAACACATTAAGGTAAACCACTTAATTATTATATTGTTATTTATTTATTTGACATATTTTTCCTGTTAAACATAAATTCGAAAATATAAACTTATGTAGACGATAACAAAAGGTTAATTTCAATATAGTGTGAAAAATATTCAATTAGAGCACAGTAGCTATTACCGTTGTATGATTATTATTATTATAATCCATATACAATAGTTATATCAATTTTTGTTATATTAATTTGTTGCTTTTTAAATTACCCGCCACTCCTATGCAAATGCCCTGTATATACTATCATTGTATATGGATTATAATAATAATATTATTATAATTATTATAATAAATAATCATACAACGATACCATTGCTTATAGATATCATATTATATTATATTATATTAGATAATATCTATAAACAATGACGATACTATATACTAGTGGCGCCTCAAAACTCTCTTCGACTTTCTCGACAGTACGCATGCCCACCATTAGGTATCGTTAGTTTCATTCCAGGGGCTAGATTAGTACATACATTACCCAAATTAGCGGCCATCAAGGGCCAAAAAACCCAAAATCGTTCTTTTATTGTCGATCTTCACACAAGGTCTTAACATCAAGGAAATAGAATTTAATGTGATCCTTATAATGAAAATCCTGTAAACTTCTAATAGTTACTAAGGAAAATATAAATTTAATTCAGAATATTGTAAAGGTAGATTAAAAAAATAGAAATTAGAAATATATCAAAATAGTAAAGATTGTGAGTATCTCCAATGAAAGTCTTCAAAACATTTTAAAATTTAGGATATTAAAAAAAAATTATATTCAAAAGAACTGCTCAATTTTAGATGTTGTTTAACTTGTTGATCTTTTTAAAACTGATTCAGCTTTGTAAACTGAAGTATTTGTTAATACTGATAACGGTTTGATATTATTAGTCAAAGTGGCAATTAAAGTAGAAAATTATAGAATAACAAGATTAAAAAAAAAAACGTTTCTTTTGTCAGTAACTAGCAAATAACAGTCATTATTGAAAAAGTCCATTCAGTAGTAGTAGTAAAAGTATTACTAGCCCACTTAACTTTTTTATTTGAAATATGTTTCAATATAATACTCTTATACTGATATACAAAATGAAAGGTTAACTAAGTAAATAGAAACACATCTATAAAATATATTTCTTCTCTTTCTTGTTGCCTCTTACTTCTTTTCTTTGCTCCTTTCTTTTTCTGGTGCATCTTACATTCTAGTCTCTGATACCTGCAGTAGGAATATTATATGGTTGTCACAGAGCCGACGATCTAAAAGCAGAGAAGCAAGTGATATGAATTATTAAATAAATTATATATGCTCACTGCAAATTTTAAAGGATAGTCAATGATGGAGAAACCTGCAACATGAGGTTTTATTGAAAGTCTTGCCTTAAACTTACTATTAGAAGTTACAACTGTTGCATGAATTGTAAAAGCAACTTCTCAATTAGTTTGGGATAGTTTAGCCAGTTCATACAAATGTTTAACATAAGAAGCTTTTCAGTCAATACCTCAAATTTTTATCAAATTTAGCATTTTCCACATTGTGTATGAAGAGTCGATACAAAGAGTAAAATGGTCGATAGTGTTGCCCACTACTCAACATATGTGAATGACCCTGTTGATGTTGGCACTTTCGCAGTTTTTCTATACAGTCAATGGAGGCAAAAATTTTTGCCTGAAGCACAATTACTAGGCTTGCAAAGATATGCTCTAGAGATGCAAAGATATGCTCTCCTATCTCGAAGACAACCAAATTTCTGTTTACTGCTAGACGGTGGTTCATATCTTCACATAGACAGTCAGTGTCATGATCATATAATCATAATAATAATTATTATTGCTGATGTCTTAATAAAAGCTAATCTAGTCCCCTCTATTACAGTCAAAAAGAAGTCAACTAGCCGTGTGTCAAATAATGCGGTAATAATACGCAATGATAACGCAATCAATGATTTCATTGAGGCTTATTTTATGTTCAGTTGGTGGAGTACTGTAAAGCCAGGATTCCAAATTGTTTTAACGATCTCTTCTTGTTTCCAAGAAATTAAGTGGCTACATCACTGACTACATCGTCCATATAAACACAAATTGTCCATAAACATCGGTAAAAATTGTCAAAAAAAAATTTTTTCCATCTGATACACACAATATTTTTGTCTAAGATTAACAGATTAACCTTTACACCATGTTATGGCTGGCTACATATAGAGTTTTTAAGCTACCTCCAAAAGTTTTCTTATTACAAACTTTGAAAAAATAATCAATATATATTTAAGCATATATCTGTAAATAGATGTGAACTACAAAACGTGGATCTTTGATTCTAAATGATTAACATAAAAATCTACATTGGCTGTTCATTAATTTTATATAAAAAAAACAGTGCCTTAAATTAATATAGTTCAGTGTTTTCAAGATTATTAACAAAGGTACGTAATAGAATCTACTTTACGAACAATCAGCTGTTGAAAAAGTACTTTAATTGATTGATATGAATATTCTATACATGTTCTTCTGCACGCGACGTTGAAATATATCTTAATACAATCCTGGATGCTTTCGGATCAGTTTGAATCAAAATAATTAAATTTGTCACTATCGCAGTAAAAAGCTAATAAAAAGAAATTAATTAATGAAATATACAACATTTTTGCAGACAAGCGTACTGTTAATCCCAAACTATAATTTAGGTATAGAAATCCACCAGCCTTCACTGCAGCTTGAGTATGTAGAAGTTGCAGCGAAAATGTGTTGATCTAAAAGTAGAAGTTCTAAATTACTTATAAATTCATAACCTCTCATAGTGCAAACCTCTTTCCAACAATTCTTGCCTCGATTGTTTGTTAACATTTTTAGTAGAGTATATTTAGTGTAGTTGTCCTTAAACAATAATTTAAACTTAAGTTAAGTTTAATTATAAAAAATAATCTATTAGACGAATAATCAATGATAGCAACGCCGTTCTGTTAAATTACAGCAGGTAAACAGATCTCAGCACAACTATTAAAAAAATTGCAATATTTTCCATAAATATTTACTTCTTTGCTCTATCACTTCCAAACTGCTTTTAATTTTTTTATAAATTGGAAACATAAATTACTTACTGAATTGTTTAGTTTTTGTGCCACCACAATTATAATAGATATTTGAAAGATGTACAGAAACATTCCATATAAAACTAACAAAACGTTCATAGCATCCTCTATGAAAGCATTAATGAGTAACGCATACAAGTTGAGTGTGCTTATAACAAGAATACTGCTGAATAACAATAAAATCAGGAAGGAATATATCTTGTTGGATAATTCTAGCACTTGGCAAATTTTATAATGAAGCTTCCGGCAGTATATAATTTTTTGAAGAGAAACGTTGCAGTTACTTAACTGTTTATTAATTGCTTGGAACATAATTTTAATAATATTAAGAACAACTAAGAAGTGGGAACTTATAATAAGTGTTGATAAATTTAAGATAATAAAAAAGATAGCTGTAGCATAATGAATAAAATTATTATTTTCATTTTTTTGGGATGCCTGCATTAAAGCATATGAAAGTAATAACATCGTCTGTATTACTAAAACTGTTACAGCTACATTCTTAATTTTTTTTAAATTTATGTTAATGTTGCCTCTATTAAATAGACGAAATAGTGAAAATAGAGATTGAAATAGTAAATAAATGCGCTTTTGATGTAATCTACTCCATATTATTTTACCTAAAAAAAAGCTTGTGTATGACATTGCGCTAAATATGATGATAAAATTTGAAACTAAAGACTTTTCATTGTAAGTCAAACTAAAGTATTTAAGAAAGTAAAATATTCCAAACGAAGCATAGGCAATGTGTATTAAAATTATTTTCCAGCTATCACCAGGGTATGGATCTTTGTTAACTGCATTTTGTAAAGAGAAATGAACCAGTCCTAGGTATCTTAGAAGTAAGTAATATAACTTCAAAAGATTAAACATATTGCACTTAAATTAACTGTACGTCTAACAATAAGGAGCAGTACTTTTACATTGTAGTCATCTATCGATTAATCGTAATGTCATAACAATAGGCCAAAGATAATAATTGTGTTATTGTGTAATTTAAAAGTAAATAATTAGCGGAAGTTAAAATTCATTAGTTAAGTAGCTGCAATTATTGCGATGTCTCAAAACTAACAAGTTTAAAAAAATGTACAATAAATCAAACAGTTTTTTTTTCTATATTTGAAAAAAGAAAAATATCGATTGTTTAATGGGGTACTTCCAGGTAATTTTTCTGTGTTAAACATATGACTATGTGCGTATTTTTTCCTTTTATGTAATTTTTTTTCCATTATTTCCAGAAAGTAACACAAGTATGCAGATTTACACATTCTATCTGCATACCGCTGCAGAGACACCTAACTACCAAAAAACTAAGAAACTAAAGCCAATCGACACCCATTCAAAATAGTCACCAGTCCACACACTTTATTCTCTCTATCAACATTCCTCCGGAATTCCGCACACTTTCATGTTTTTCCTCTATATTTTGTTTCTTTCAGTTTTTTTTCCATTTTATTTTTACCCTTAAGACATGTAATCAAAAAAATTTGAGGCTTTTTCAATTTTCTTCTATTTTTTTTATTAGTCATTGCCTTTAAATTATTTGGAAATTTATTAAATTAGAAATATGCACAATACAAATGTGATCTTTGACCTATCTCTTTATTAATTTTTGGTAATACTAGGCTTTTAAATCTTGTTCTTTTTGTGCTATTTAAGGACTCTTTGCATAACATAGGATAGTGTAAAGATAAACTTTCAAGTATATACTTTTTCCTTATATCTAGCGGTAATTTTACAGAGTTATCCTCTTTCAGTATTTTTTCTACTTTATTGTGAATAGACAGCAAATTTCTAATGTGACCTGCAGCAGCAGAGCCCCATGATATTATACTATACGTAGCTACACTGTAATATATACCATACATAATGGTTAGTAGGTTTTTCATGGATAATACCTTCTTAAGTCTTGCTAAAACAAACACAGTATATTTAAGTTTTTTTGTTCTAGTTAGCAATTCTTTTTCCCAGCGGAAATGCTGGTCTATTATCACACCAATGTACCTAACTCCGTCAACAACAGAAACCCTCCCAGTTTCAAGTTTGATTATAAATTGTGTAGGTATGCTGTCACTATACTTGCCAAAAGTTATACAATGAGTTTTACTGATATTCAAAGATAAAATGTTTGAATCAAGCCAATTTTTCACTGTAGACAATAAGTTTTGCAGTTTCAATTGAACCGAACTCCACGTATCAGCACTACACAGCAAAACAGTGTCATCACTGTCATCTGCATAGGAAACAATTAGTTCATTATCATTATTTGCAAGTTGGAAAATGAAGAATTCCTCTTCAGAGATTTAACGTAGTATGTTGTAATATTGTAACATTATGAATTTCCATCTGTTCAACGAAAGAAATATCGTCAATGTTAAGTATCTGAATTTCTGCAATATCAATTGATGCCTGTGTTGTGGTTGACTTATTTAAATTTGAATCAATCCCTTTGTATTCATTATTTAGATTTAAATCCAAATCTGCTTCTTATAAGCGTTGATTAGCCTCAGACAAATTATTTGTTATTAAATTTTTTTAAATTTCTTGCTCAGTTTTCTCTTCGGATATATTCCATAGTACTCTTTCCAAATCCACATCAGTTGATATTTTTCTGAGTGTTTCAATAGGCAAATCAGAAGAAAAAAGTCCAACAGGAAAATCCACACCAAACAATATGGTGAACGCCTAATGACGCTATGGTAGGAAGAATTTTCTTGTCATTGGATAAAATAACATCCAAGTGACCAGTTGGTTCAATTATTAATGGCCAGCCTCAAACAATTCACAATCCAGCTGCCTCAAAACCAGTCGTATTGTAATACGCCTAACTCGAGAGCAGTCGTATTATAATAAGTCTAAATACCTATAGTGCATTCTAGGCGTATTACAAAAATAACCGACCATGCTTTTATTTTACAATAGAACTGAGAGCTATCCGGCGTTTTATGAAACACCTAAAATTGTCAGTCTAATTGTAAAAATTCTGTATTTAGTTATTATTTTACAATTTGCCTAGTCATTTAGAAAACGACTAACCCTTTTATAAAACGACTGAATTTGTAATTAACCTGCAACATATACAGTGAAACCTCTCGAAGGCGGATACTCAAAGGATCTTGGCTATGTCTTCTCTTAAGGGAGGTATTCATCTACGGGAGTGAGTAGGTACATATATATATCTTAAAAATAAACTTGCAAATTGGAAACGATATTTAAGCCACTAAAATCCTCATGTATTTCGAGGAACCTTCAGTTGCTGGGTCATTTCCATTGGCAGTTGATAAGTTTGTATAGTTCCCTCCTCTGGTTCCTTCTCTTCATTAAATTCATCTGATGATTCGACTTCCAAGATCATTGCTTCAACTGCTTCTACAGAATCTTTAACATCCTCCAGTGTTAATTCATTATCTTTATTGAAAAAGTCTTTCACATAATTTTTCTCTAGTTCTAATATATCAGCCCTCTTATATACATCAGCCAAAATTGACAAGAGTATATCTTCTTCCTCAAAGTTATCAGTTTTAGATGCACATGCATTGTTTATATCATTGCGATCGACACGTACAAATCCGGCTTTGTGGCAGCAATTCTGAATCGTTTCTTTTGAAACTCTATCCCATGCTCTTTGTATAAGATAAATAGCATCCAGAACATTTATCCTTTTTGCAAGTTCTAGACCTGATAAAACTATATCTGTGGCTAAAAAAAGTTGTTTTACAATTAAAGTTCTGTAAAACTCCTAAGTTTTTGATTATACTCTGGTCTAAGGGTTGGCAATGACCGATGTACAATTTGACGGTAAAAACCCTAACCTACTGTTTGTCAAAATGGCATCCTTAGGACGTGAGCATGCAGAATTCAAAAATAGTAAAAAAATTCGATTTTGAAGTCCCAGTCTCTTGTTAAGGTCTTCTAACCAGTCGCACATTATTTTTCCTGTTATCCACGCTTTTGCATTCGATTTCCAAGTAACAAGCAAGTCATTCAAATGAATGTTCTTAAAAGTCCTAGGTTCTTTGGATTTTTCTATTACGAGCAACATTTTTTTTGGCCATTCATGCTAACGCAATGCAAAATGGTTTGAAAAGTTTTCCTCCAATGCATTTTTCTCGTTTTAAACTTGGTGATTTGTTGGGAATTGCACGGAAAAGAATCCGGTTTCATCCACATTGTAAATGTTATTAGGGAAATATTTTTTTATAAGAAATGATATTTTACTCAAAAAACTGTTCACATTATCAGGATTTAGACTGGCAGCCTCTTCTGATATTGTCTTAAAAGCGATATTGTGTCGAATGCGGAATTCCTACAACCAACCTTCGGACGCCTTAAACTGGTCATTTCGTAAGCTTTCTGCGATTTCCTTTGCTTTAGCTTTTAGTATTGCACCCAAAAAATTCATATAACGTACTTATTTACTGCGGTTTGTTAGTACCTGACAATGGAATGCTTTTCTTCCGAACTTACGTAAACCATTCTTACACATGCCGTATCGATGTTTCGACCTTCTTTCTTAATAAAATCACGGTTTTCGTTAATGTTCAAATTGGAGTACCATTTATTTGTCAGCTGCTCACTATTTCTAATAATATCCGCTGCTTGTGTTTTACCTATTCTAAAATGGGTTTGCAAATTTCGAACCCTTAATTTTTCCTTTTTGTACGCCTCTAAAATTTCCACTTTCTGCTTAAGAAGTAAAACATATCGTTTTGGTAGCATACTGATTAATGTAAAGATCGAAAACTTCAAAACTAAACGCCACCCCAAACTACGTCAGAACTCGTGCGAATATAGTACCGGGGAAGTCCCGAAAGTGATATGCTCGATGGTACTTACGCAGCTGCTGTCGGTATAAGCGTTGTATGATTATTACATAATCCATATACAATGGTATAAGAGAGGTTCAAGGGCATAAATTGCCCGGGTTTTGGTGTCCGCGTTCGTTTGAAAGAGTGTTTGTATAGAGAGACAAGTGTATATGGGATTGTTATTAAAGAAATTCCGCCCTTTAGAGGTGTCCGCTAAGAATGGTTACATTGTACTTCATTTGTCTTCATTTGTAGCAAGCTATACATACAGTATACATATTTTGTTACGGTAAATTGACTACAAAATTATCAAAGATTATGTTATAAACATTACTCTTTCCACAAAAAGTTATAAAAAAATTATCGTTCCGCGTGTCAACTTTTAAATTGTCGATTTTTCCAACACTCATGCCTTTGAAACAACTTAGTTTTAAATCCTGATTTCTCGCATGTTCAGAAATTATATTTTTTATAAATCTATAAAGATTACTGAGTATTTATAATCGACACATCTCCCTCTACCCTTGGTCTAACATTTATGTCTTCCGCTCGGCGTAGTGTCCTAGGTTTGAAATTTGTAGATAAGTAATAATCATGTAACTCGAACAGCCATTTAATTAAGATAAATGTTATAAATTGCGCAATTATGTAAATTAAACCTGTAAAATATGCAATCAGCAGGACATATATCTTATAACAAATGCATTAATATATATTTTTCATTTAAGTATGTAGGTCGAAATATTATTTTATTAGTAAAATATTGCTTCTAACTGATAAATGCTCTGTGAGTTTGATATACCTGAAAATACTAGCACTTCAGATGTGCTGTAATTTTAAAAATTTCGCATTTGTTTAAACAAAAAATAATGTCATCTTAACTTATTCCAACCCTCGCAAAAGTTGTTGCAATTGATCATCCTGAGTTTAAAAAAAAATCAGCAAAATGCTATAATTTATGTATGAAAAAAAATCTGAATATTGCACAATTAAAGTCATGAAGAAAAATGATACATATTGCGAACATAAAACCCTCACTATCTTTTTAATGAAAGGGACTTAAAAATATACAAATTTCGTAGTTTATTTACTTGTTCTCAGTTATTGCATTAAATATATTGTTGATAATATACTCAATGCCACAGCTCAATTTCGTTTGTGAATTGCTTATCGTAATTGATAAATTGTAATACAATAACGAAATACGTACTACCTGCAGAAATAATCTGAAACATATATTTCAAATCTTTCAACAACCCAAATTGACTCTTACCGTAAACGCCAGACTAAAGTCCACAACAAAAAAACCTCCGGCTGTAATTTCTACTTCCTCGTGTAGAAATTGAAGTGCACACGCATTTAACTGCAAAAGAAAAGGTTAATAAGAACGTTTAGATGATCACATTAACTTCATACCTCCTTTCTTCTGCATTGATTCTTAGTAAGTATTGTAAGTTTAAAAATTGTATTTTTGATCTTATTAGCCTGAAACACACGCATTTCAGTGCAAGTTAGAAATTTTTTAAATAGTTTTTGATATTTATTTTTATATGTTAATAGATTGTAAATAAAAATACACAAAAAATAGGAAATTTACCTTATATCTGCATTGGTGAGATATTAAAATAATTATAAAAAGCTTAAATAGATTGATTGAAAATTCTAATATTGCTTCTGTAGATATTAGGGATGCTTCGTATTCAATAGTCATATAAATTCCAAAAATGCGCAAAACAAAATTCCCGAAATAGATCCCAATGGTAAAGAGAAGTATTACTGAAAACGTTTTGTTTGCATTTCTCGACAAATTACACAAATCTTGATATAATTTTGAAATTTCATAATAATTAATTTGTTGTTTAGTTTTCAGTAATTTTTCCAATTGATGGAAACAATTATAAATAATAGAATAAATATATAAATATCTTCCCATAGTTAGTGTTTTAACCAAATTTATGTAAAAGTTATTAAGCATTGAAATTATAAAAAACCAGTGACACTTCTGAATCAGGGCGGTTATATATATGACACAAACATAAGTATTTCTGATTACAAGTTCGATAACTAATAACGTCAATAGCATCCAATTGATGGCCCTTCTATCTTCACAATTAAGTTTCAATACAATAAATTTATTTAAAATTGCTGCTGTCGATTTCTCATACATCTTATTCAAGATTATAATGCAACAGAATAAGAAAGCATCCAAAGAGATGTGCACAACCGCTGCGAAATTTACTATAAAAGTTTTTGTTACATAATCATTGGTATTCTCAGCAGCCACGTATATATTTAAGACAATTATGGCTAATAGCCACGTTAACTTCAAGTTTTTGCGATTATTAGTCACTGAAAACCACTCAAATCTTAGGTCTGTATTATATTTTATAGAACAGATTCCTAAATAAGTAGACAAATTTATTAAAGTTTTCAAATAGTGAGATATGTAGGTTTTTCTTTGGCAAACCATATTTATGAATGACATCGATTCCGGTGTTCTATCAGCCTAACTAGTTAATACTTGATATTTAATGTAGGCGGTAAGACAAGGAAACCTAAAAATTTAATCAATCATTTGGACACTTTACTAATGGTGTCGTTTTATATATTTAGAAACTATATTTAGTATTCATTGTAATGGGCCATTGGAACTTTGTCTACTTGATCCACTATATTTCATACGATTTGGGAAGATATAGGAGTCAGGAGTATTGCTGAATCCGAGAACGTGTAAAAGCCTGCAGAAGATTGTAAGACCAGGTAATCAGAATCTTAATGTTTATCTAATCTTTAAGGTGACGGATAGGTTTTCCCAAGAACGTTAGGGTGGATTAAAGATTGAGTTAGCAATTAGAAACTTTCAAATTATATGTATGTGAGATGTAGTTACTAAATAATAAAACTGGATTGATATCACTGTAAGAATTTTAAAATCTTCATAAATTGTCGCTGCCATGCGATCACACTAAGAGCAAATGAAAACTATGTCTTGCTTCTTTTCACCGTAATTTGACTATAAGATAAAAATTAGTGTTTGTCGATTAGCTTGGAAACTTCTGAGCTACTAAAATTAGTATCTTCGTGATTAATAAGCAAAAAATATTTTCAATCTTTTCAATGTTTGCAGTACACCCATAAAAATTTAAAAAATTGCGTGTACTTATGTACGCCCGTTAGAAGTTCTTTGGCATAATACAAAAATTACAATATTTAGTATGCAAATAATTAATGGCAATAATTCAATTAAATTATATATAATTACATTTTAAAAATTATAATTTATTATCGCATACAGTGTAGTAAAAAGTTATAATTTTATCTAGAACTACAATAATTATTATTTAATAATTAAACCAGGAAAGACCAAGAAATGTTATCGTCTTCATCGAATGATTCTTGGAGATTCTGGAGTTGACAACAGTGGTTTTCCTGGATTTTTATCAGTTTATGACCCACATAGTGCCACGCTTCAACCGAAGAATAGACCACATCTTTCAAATTGGTCTTCTTCAGTGTTAAAAAAATATGGGTTTAGAACACACGCAATACACTATTAAATTAAGCAATTTTGTTCGATATGAGAGCTTAAGGGCTTGAATTACGTGTTGGTCCATTCTTTTTCAACTGACATATCCGGTCCTTCAAAGGTTTTTGACCACTTTTGCAAATATTTCCTATCCTCTGCCGTGTTGCCGAAATTACACGTTCCTGATGCCAAATCAGGTCTTATTGATGTTCCTCAGCCAGGAGAGTTGGTTTCTTTTGGATACCGCGAGAACTCTCAATTCTTCCCTTCAGTAAGTTGGTGAAGACGAGATTGTAATTTTCTCTTCTCAATACGTGGCCCAGATATTCAATTCCTGCTTCTGATATTGCATTTAGCCACAATGGTGTTTACTGTTGTAAAACTTACACCTAAAGCAACTGCTACTCTCTATAACAAAATAATAGTTTCATGTTTCATAGATATTTAACCAAATATGTTCTAACTTTTTTAGCATGCACAATATATTTTAATATAGTTGAGAAATTCGATAAAGCTAATCACAACTGCATTATTTATTACTTACTTCTACCACATCAGTAAGCGGAATTTTGGGTCCTCAATTTTTACGTACCTTCTCAAAATAATGAAGCAAAGACGCTACAATCTTCTGTGCACGACTTGATAAAAGTTGTTACGCAGTGAAAGAAAACTTCCAGGAAAGACTCTCAATTTAATCACTAAACTCAATGTTTTATTCATTTAACAAATTGATAGATTCATTTCAGTGAATCAATAATCGCTCGATATATTAACAACATCGCATTGCGTTTCCAATCTTTTGAAATTTAATCAACCAACATTTAATGCGACATTTTTTGCAAAAACGGTAAAATTAGGGTTGTTGAATTGGTAGCCCTTAGTGAGCAACTTCATCATGTCGATCTATGTTGCATCATGCGCGAGCATCATAAATTTCATTCGCATTATTTTTTCATAACGCGACTAAGGAAGTATAACTTCAAAAAGATAATCTACATATTAGTTTCTTCAACAAAAGAATATTTTTTATGAAGTTGTTCTTCTCAAATAAATATAAAAGAAAACTTTAGCCATTGACTAAATAAATACTAATTTCTGGCTAAAGCGTTATATATGTTAATGACTAAAGGTACACACATAAAGAAAGCAGGCAAACCAGCGCCGGTTGTCAGCGCCGAAAACCGGCGCCTACGTTTAATCTAAGGGGCACACAATAAACGCTGGTAATATACTTAAGCCTGTTAATTTTTTCGTAGGTGCTCTCCCTGAAACATGTCAAGTTCATTATCAGAAGATGAAATTTTTTTATTGAAGAAGGCAAGGAGCACACAATAAATCGGGATAGAAAAACTTATAGCAACAATCACATTCATGGGATTAAAGCAACACGAAAATCGATTTTACCAATATATGAGAATGATTTTTGATACATTCTCTTCTAAAAAATTGAAGTGAGCTTCACCAGAACTTGGTGTTAAAAATAACAGCAATGCATACTTCGACGTCTATAGTAACTGATTGAATTTGTACTGAAATATAACCAACCAGCGACCAAGAATTGAAAATTCTTTCCGGTAAAACATCGGCGCCAAGTGCCAGCATCAGCCTGACTCTGATCTGCTTTTTCTGTGTGCGTGGACATTGTTTTGCATGCATTCATTATTAGCGCTTATAAGCGCCGGTTACCAGTGAGGGGGCAACCTGCTTTCTTTATGTGCCCGTAGGCTTTAAGAGGTGGTAAAACCTATATACTTTACATTTAAATGCTTGTAAATGACAGCTATGCCATTAGTGAAATATTATCGTGCCTGTGTATGCGAAGGATGACCAGTGTTTGGGTTCCGGTGTTTATTTTCTGGTGTTGTATCAGTCGGAGTCTCCAAAAAGACGGTACAAATGCATTATAATTTAAATGCAATTGTTATTTACTTCGTTATCAACCCCGTTTAGAAATATGCGTCATAAGAAGTTCGGGCCAAAAAGGAAAATGTGTTAGCATCGAGCAGTGTCCTTATGCTAGAAATTTATTGAAAAATAACCGATCCCCTCAACATTGTAGATTCCAGGGATCGACGCCTATTGTTTGCTGTCCAGTTAGTTCAAGCTCTCCTGGAACTATAAGCAAAGAAAGTGAGTGCGTTATTAGATTATTCTATTTTTACAAAAATAATTTTTGGTTGAAAATCTAAAGCGTAATTTTAAACGTCATGCTGAATGATCATAGTAATTGCGAAATTTAATGAAGTTCATTGGACCAACGCTAAATTTGGAGGTCAAACCAAGTGACCACAAATTTTAAACAAAGTTATCACTCTAACATTTTTTACGTTATTCTTTTATTGAATATTTTATGAAATTTTTTTTATTATTTAAAGAATGCGAAATTTACAAGACGAGTGTCGAACCGGAGTTCGGCGTATCTGTTGCCGGAGGGGAAAAATCTCTACCAAAGGAATTTCCACATATGGTAAGTCACATTAGTTTCAACAATGAGCAACGTTTCAGATGAAATAATTTTGGATTTTTTTACGGAAATCCTCCTTTCCTAGAACTGTAGAGAGGTCGTCAATGTTAGTTAACGAGTATGACTCAAAGGAGGAATAACTAATTGTAATTTATCACCGAGTGATCAAAAATCTCTTAATTATGCAATTTTTTCGTCTAAGAGCATTTAATTTAAGTTTTAGTGAAGCGAATTATTTATCCAAAGTTAACTTCTGAGAATTTTTGATGGCTTTAAAACTGCCATTTAGATGTAAACTACTACTACTACTTACTTTGGAGATCTAAATATTTAAATCCGAGCAAGTTTCCAGGATTAATTAAGCAAAATTTTGAACTATAACCAATTTTAGGCTATCTTAATTACAAAAATAACTGCAATTGTTCCTAACTTTTCAATTTTTATTGCATTCCAAATCTTTGCAGGCTATTCTTGGATATGGCGATAAAAACGACACTCAGTGGGTATGTGGGGGATCCTTAATAAGTGAACTATTTATTCTAACTGCAGCTCATTGTTTATATTCGCAAGAATGGTAAGTATTTTTCCGTAACATAATTGTGAATAATTGTATAAGCTTTTGAACATGTTTCGCCAACCACGAATGTCAAACAATACGCAAAAATATTTTGACTTATCACTCAACACAAGATTTTTTTTTAATGTGTTGTTAAAAAGTTTTAAATCATTTAAAACTATCAATCATAACCTACTAATGTTCTTTGATTTCTAAAATAGCGCAGTCCTACTTTTTCTATAGTATTGAATCAAAAAATCTTTGAAATATTTTATTATAAAATCAACATCATAAATCAATAAATTATGTGTATTCCTAAGTTTACGATATTTTTGTTATTCTTTAGGGGTTTTGTGAAATTTGCTCGCTTAGGTGATTTGAATATCCGGGAAGACACTGATGACGCTCGACCTCAAAATTTTAGCATCGTCCAAACCTTCGTTCATCCTGGATATAAAGCACCTTCTCATTACAACGATATAGCATTGTTGCAATTAGATAAACCAGCACAATTCAATAATTATGTTAAAGCGGCATGTTTGTTTACTGCAAACTCTCTTCCCAAGGAAACTTTAACTGCGACAGGATGGGGTAAAACAGATTACACTGGAAATGCCAGTAGTCATCTGTTGAAAGTTAACTTGAATTATATCGAACACCAGAGATGTGCAAAAACTTATGCTAGGACAGCCAAGAACAAATTACCCAACGGAATCCAGAGTCTGAGTCAGATTTGCGCTGGACATCCAGATGGAAAGGATACTTGTCCTGTAAATGTATATAAGTTTTAATAATAACAAAAGACAAAAACATGTTATTTCAGGGAGATTCTGGCGGACCTTTGCAAATAAAAACAAAAGGACATCATCAAGTTGTTGGTATTACGTCATTCGGTAAAGCTTGCGGTATTGGTGTTACCTTTGGAGTTTACACCAGAGTTTCACATTTTGTGCCTTGGATAGAAAATATTGTTTGGCAAAAATAGTTACTTTTGTGAAATAATATTGTTATAATTTCTTTAATTGTTTTACATTTTTATTTCCATTTTATTTCTATGTTCTCACATTTGGTTTTGGTAAGCGAACTAAACAATAAAGTAATATTATAACTTACAAATACTGTAATTATGTACCAAAAAATAAAAAGTGGCAGTCTGTCTAACATCTGGAAATTTCAACAGTTTTTTTGTCGCTTCCATGTTGCATGTGTGCTCTTGAAGCAAGACATTGTATCACTTAGCATCTACGCTTTCGGCCAATGAGTTCAATTAACCGTAACAAATTCAATAACTCTGAAAATCGAATAATAAATAATGGTTCGATTGTGTCTTTTAATATTTGTGCTCCGATACGCTAACGCTGTTCCTCCTAGCAGTTCCCCAAACCAATTACAAGATAAAGTTGGTAGTTTAAAATACACTATGAAAGGGTTAGCAGGTATAATTGAAGTAATTGTTTAGATCAGTTAATATATTTTTTATTTTTTAATCTTTTCTCAGTCCTCTATCTATACATAATTAGCATATTAGTGTGTTTGTAACTATGATTACTACACATAAGAACTTCTTGAATGTTTTAGTGCAACTAGAGAAATGGAATAATCATTTTCTAACTTCGCTGGAACCCAGACTAGCGTCTTCTGCTTCTCTTCTGGCACGCATTGATAGCAATATAAATAATTTACAAGAAAGAGCACACGTCTGGGATACTTTTCAATTACATGTTTCAGCCTGGAATGACCAACTGTCCACTCTCGATCGCAAAATGGACATTATAAGCAAGTTAGTCATTAATTAAACAGACATTGTGCCAATCCTTATCTTCTTGTACTAATTTCTAGCGCCTTAGGAAAATTGATTGCGTTAGATTCAAGAATTGACACGGCATTAAATTTGGACTATAAAATTGATGCAATCATCAAAAAAATTGAAAACGTCGATAATGCAATATCAAATTTAAATATACCAAAAAATAATGTCAATCATGAAAGCTTGTTTGAAGAATTTGCTGCTCGCGAGATACTAAGTACAGTAAAAATGGTGGAGAAAAAATTGGACAGGCTACTGTTGTCTCAAGAAAATTCACAAATTACAAGGAATCCTGGAGAAAAAGAAAGAATTTCGATTAAATGTAACACTCCAAGGATTGTGGAGGAATTGGTTAAAGACATATCGTCTAAAGTAGATATAATTTTCGATCGCATAAACGTTGATCATGAGAATGAAACGCATTATGAACTTGTAGATGTTGACGGCAGTGCTGATGAAACTCCCTTAGAACTTGTACAAAACAAGCAAATTAAGACGACTTTTGTGAAGAGAATGAGTCAATCTTGCGATCAAGTAATGACCCAGTTGTTGAATAGTACTGTAAGAATTGAAAATAATTCAAAAATGCTTTTAAATAAACAAACCACAAATATGGAAAGAATCTTGCAATATCACCGTAACACATCCAATTTAATAACTGCACTAAGTAAGGAAATTGATAAAAAATTCAAAGAGTCAAACGAGAAATTTAATTTACTGAAAAGTTATCTCGATGATCAACGAGATTCCACGATTTCCACAACAACAAAAACAATACTCTTAATTCCTCCAGTTATCCCTACAACCCCACAAAATAATGCAAGTTTTGTTAAGATAGGAGATAGGGAATTGTATATTGAACCCAACAAGAATTTCTGTGATGATCTAGAAAGTGATGCACCTAGTGGAGTTTACGTATTAGGGAACGATCAAACGAAAAATCCAAACGGTCGTCTCTACAATGAAAGATATTGCTTGATCCGCGATGATGGTTTATGGACAGTTATACAACGGCGCGATAATTACACTGTTCTGCAAAATTTTAACCAAAGTTGGAATGAATATAAATATGGTTTTGGAAATTTAGACCGCGATTTCTGGTTTGGAAACGAGTTCATTTCCAACTTATCACGTGTGAAAAATCTTATTTTAAGAATAGAATTAGCTGATTTTGAAGGTAACCACGTGTGGGCTGAATATGACGTTTTTAAAGTGTTTTCAGTACATGATAATTATCGCATATTAGTGGAGGGTTATAGAGGAAATGCTTCAGATTCTTTATCAAGTCACAGTCTCACACAATTTAGTACATTTGATTTAAAAAATGACGCAGCTCCAGAATGTTGTCCTTGTGCACAATCTTATGGAGGCGGATGGTGGTTTAATAAGTATTTAGGTCAAAGTACAAGGAAAATTGAATTTAACATATTTTTTTCAGATGCTTTGAATCGAATTTGAATGGAGTTTACCACCGGGAGCCTAACAGCAATGGCTATTTTAGAGGAATCATCTGGGAAAATTGGCTAGGAAATTATTCTCTTAAATATACTATTATGATGGTCAAGCCCAAAGGAAATGTGCACACATCACCTCCCAGAAGTCATTTCAGAGGAGAAACAAAAAATAGTATGGGTGGAATGTATAACGAAGAACCATAATTTTTCTCTAAGAAAAACAGAATTAGATTTTAAGAGTGTTTGCTCTAAAATTAAATTTAATAGTTTTATCGATTACCGATATAATATATTGAAATAAAACAAAATTATTTTTCCAACTCCAACAATTGATATTATTAGTATCCAAAATCTAATAAAAGTATGCTGGAAGATAAATGATTTAAATATAAAATTAAGAATGAAAAAATAATGACCAACTCCAACATGCCCGTGTGCTAGAGCTATCGATATGGGAGCAAAAGATAGACGTCAGTTTGATTTCAGAAACTCATTTTACAAACTAAATTTATCTGAATATAAAGTATTATATATTATATTGTTAATTACTGTGTAATTATCATAAATTTTATTGAAAAAAGTAATATCTAGTAAGTATAATTGAATTTCTTTCAAGAGAACTTTAGGCTAATTAGTTTTAATAATGACAGTAATTACAAAAATTGTTATTAAGTACCTATTGTGTGCTTCTAAGCAGATTGTTTAAACAATGTTTGCAAAATACTAGATAAACTATTGTAGGTATGGATGGACCACAATAGTTCTTTAACACTTAACCGGTAAAAAAGAGTTGAATTGCTTATGTACTACCGTACTACCGTATATAATAATCATACAACGGTGCTACTCTAAACTGTACACTATATTTTGCTTCAAGGTCATACTTTGCCTTGCAATACAACCAAATAATTACGTTACTAATAAGTCCACTTTGTGTTTTTACTTATACAATAAGGAGAAAAAAACCGTTGCGTAAAGGTTTAAATTTGGCGCTCTTAAAGTTCTTGATCTTGGTACTTTTGCACCTTCAAGTTGGCTTCATTGGAATTTCCAAATCAATAGTGCTTGGACCGCTTTATATTGTGGTGTTTAGATGCCGATTTTTGTATAATTATAACCGCTGATCAGGCAAGAAACCAATAAATTATTCCGAAAAAAATATTACTATATCTCTATTTTAGGTGTTATAATGACAAGAGGAGGTCTCAGAGGTAGAGGAGGTATGAATCGAGGCATTGGAAGACCTCCATTTAAAGTCAAAATGTTCCTGCCCAGACACCCCTTTGATTTGGCTCTTTGTGAATCATCGTTTCCCCGTGTTAAAACTGCCCCTGACGAGACAGCTTTCACACAAGCTCTTCTCAAGCGCAATGTAGACCTATCGCCAACGCCCGCCGAACAAACTGCAATCCTTAATTTGGTTACCAAAATCCAGACTGTTTTGGATAACCTAGTGGTTGCCCCAGGTGCATTTGATGCTTGCGTAAGTAGATTTATTGTCTTTCTACATCACGACCAAAACTACCAAGTCCAGATTTCTGTTGACAACCGAAAAATCAAGTTCGACTTTACTGTCATTTTATAGAGAATAATTAATGATTAGTTATGATATAGAGAATGGTCAGTAACTGTTACTCGTTTTTAAATTGGTTTGGAAAGTCGTTCAAAAACTACTTCTATAATTATTGTTGATCATTTTAACCCATAACCCATCAGTGGCTAAAATGCAGATCTCTAAATATAGTGATTAAATTGTGCTTGTGCTGCCATCTACATTGATAAAACTATTCTTCTCTATAGTTCTATAGTTTACGGATTAATCAATGAAACGTTACCCTAATTGCAATTTATATCACCCACTTTCTCTATATTTATATATAAACTTAGTATCCTAGTTAGCTTCATTTACCGATAGTAACTTTGGGTTAAATCTAAACTGAAACTATTTGCTTCCTCAGCAACTTGAAGAAGTTCGGCAAGTTGGGTCCTTTAAAAAGGGGACAATGGTGACTGGCCACAATGTGGCCGATATCGTCGTAATCCTGAAAACTCTACCAACAAGAGAAGCTGTAGAAGCCCTTGGTAACAAAGTTAAAGAAGATTTGAAAACATTAATGAAAAGCGAAGTAGTCTCCAAAGGAGAACAACTAACACACAGCACTAATGAACGCGGAATCGAAATTAGTAATAGTTTTGCCTGTGTACGCGTAATGGTAACGACTCTACATCACAACATAAGGAAACTTGATCCTGAAATCCATTTGGACCAGAAGATTATGCTTAGTCATTTAGCAGCGATACGGCACAGTCGATGGTTTGAGGAGAACGCGCATCATTCATCAATTAAAGTTCTCATTAGATTATTGCGCGATATTAGAACTAGGTTTGAAGGATTTGAGCCTTTAACACCTTGGATGTTGGATCTCTTAGCTCATTTCGCTATAATGCACAATCCCAACAGGCAAGCTTTGCCTATCAATGTTGCATTTCGAAGGGTGTTTCAGTTGTTATCAGCTGGTCTGTTCCTTCCTGGTTCTGCTGGTATTACAGATCCCTGTGAAGGTGTGAGTTTGCGTATTCATACAGCCATGAGTTTGGAACAACAAGATATATGCTGTTTAACTGCCCAAACTCTTGTAAGAGTATTAGCTCATGGTGGTTATAAACATATCTTAGGCTTGGAAGGTAATGCTTCTATTGCCAAGGAAATGTCAGTTTGGGATGGTGTAGTTGTATCCCCATTAGATAAGGCTTATGAGAATCCGCCAGAGAAGAAGGAAGGAGAGGAGGAGGATGAAGATATGGAAGCTGAAGGTGATGAAAGTATGGAAACAATCGAAAACTAACACTTGTAATTATGTGTGTAGATATTCTATTCAGACATTTTGAAAAGTTAATTTGTAAAAAATTTGCATCATAAAATTTATATGAACTTAAACCGTTTTTTATGACCTGTCTAAAATCCAAGTCCTAATCTGCGACATTAATCAGTGTAAATGCCATCTTATTTTTAATTTAAATTTCTTGTCCTTTATACTTGCAGCGTCGATTGAAAATTCCTTATTAATTTTCTAAGCTGAAGTAGACTGAAAATAATCATATTTAGAGTATCAATACTTTTGCACATGTTATTGCCACACATCCTCTACAGGTTTATTGAAATGAATAAATTTGCGTCCAAATTCAGGATTTATTTTTGTAAATAGCTAATAATGTCTGGTAAAACAAATTCGTCTAACTCGAGTAAGTTACTTTACACAACAGTTTATTGTGACTTCATTCTAACATCATTATTAATTTTGTCAACTATAAACCACTTTCAGCTTCTTGGAATAACCACCGTTGCAACTGTTTATTTAAAGGTCCAGCGCTGAGTTTCGTTTTTATTACCCTACGAATTATCTACGTATAAAATTAAATACAGGGGTTGATATGTTGTGGCATCATATTGATGTGATCGCAAAGTACTTGAGAATCCAAAGGCCTGGGGTCTGGAATTCTGAATAATTTGCCTTGCGGCATACACACGCAAACTTTGTATTGACCAGAAATGCGAGAAGTACCATAATCATCAGTAAGCTGAAGAATAGCAATGGGAATTCTTCTCACATCAATAAAAGTTCCATCATTTCCACTTAATACTATAGAACCGTTAATGTTAGTCAAATAAATATCTTCTTTGGCGCTCCAAAAAATTTCTTTGCCTTCCATCAAAGTACCTTCAGATCCCTTCATACTTAATATTCGTCCTGATTCGATGCTTAATTTTGAATTAACGGGACTGACAATACGATTAGTTTCAACTAATTTAGTATGAAGATTGTGCGTTTTCTTCAAGGAATTAAACTGGGGATTTGTTGATGAAAAAACGGTATCGCCTTGTCTATTTTTCACTTCAAAAGACTTTAAACCTTCAAAAAGCGTTCCATTTTTGTACATTATCAATTTATTTTTAGCTTTGCCTTTCTCGAATGATAAATTCACGAGAACTCCGCTGTCATCACCTGAAATTTCAACAGGCTCATCTTTGAATCCTTCAATTTTGCCATCGCGTTTATACATATGTCCCAGGTCAGTTTCGCCAAAAAACTTGATAGCGTATTCTTCTGGGACTAATTCAATTGCTTCCATACCCTGACCTAATCTCAACACTCCTAAGATCGTTAGAGTCAATATTAAGTTTCCTACTGCTAAAGTAAACAGTAGTCCCACTAAAGCCCAAAAGGCAAACGTTTTTCTTCCTCTTAGACCTGTTTTATTGAGGTGTTGTTCATGGACAGGAACATATCCAGCTTTGAAGTTGTTGTTGTGGTGTTTTGATACCGAACGTTTGAGGAGAGTTTTATCTCTAATGGAAAGCGAGTCGACTTCGTCGGAAAATATGTCTGAAGTTGGAGAAGATCCCCGATAATCCATTCTATAAGATTTACATTTATTTTTCGCGTGATCAAAAAATGCTTACCTGGATGATTTGTCAAGAAACAAAATTTGTGGAAATGTCGGTTTGGTGGTCGATTCGCGTCGCGACGGCGAGGAACGGCAAGACGCATGTGCGCCAGGCGTCTATTAATATCTGTTTAAATTTACTTCTCTTCCTCACAGTAGTAATAGTGGATAACGTAAGAAATACGAGGTTTGGTAATCAAATGATTCTCAGATCACTCTTCTGATAAAGTTTCAAACAAAATTGGATGAACACTAACATATTGTCATAATGTAAATGGTAAACTTGGAAGCTCCTTTGCGTTCAGACCAGGAAAGTTTACAAAGAGCAGTTGAAAAGTGCTCGTGTTGGATGTGTAAGATTCGATATCGTATCAAACCAGGCATGGATGAGCAATGAATTGCCACAGTTATGTTGTTAAAGAACCAAAAATAAAAGAAGCATTGAGTTCAATCAGTTGCTTCTAGAAAAGTTTGATTTTTACGAATTACTATTTTACTAAAATCACAAAAATCTTGAACCGTTTGCGTCTAAAATTGTACAATAAAATGAGTATTGAGCATATAGAAGACTTGTATGACTAAAGATAGGACGTTTCTGGAATTAAATTGTGTAAGAAGACATCTTTACGTTCTAGTAAAATAATACTGCATTTCTCATATTGATCATAAATTACTGAAAATGTTTATAGCACAAAAATAATAATGATCAATGTGCGGATAATAAAGGAATGTAGACAAATAAACAAATCATAATTCAACAGATAAAGTCAGATTTAACTCTTGCATTTTGAGATTGCAGGAAATGGTACAAAGGATACTCTCACTCTAGATGCAAAATTGTTATATTATTGAATTACATACTATAGGTAAGTAAAATAATGAGAAATAAAATTTACAACATACATAATAGATATCATATGCATTATACTATGCTTCTGATTAAAATTATACGTCAATACATAGTAATTAAGATATTATCTGGTGTCAACCAGAACACTTGGCTCCGGTTGCACTAAGCGTGATTAAACTCTCGCGAATATATTGATAAGTGGTTACAGATACAGAGCTATCCGCTGCTTTCTAAGAATTTAAAAGAAAGCAAGGTTAATGTCTGTTAAATTTCTACCGAATGCAACAAACGGCTAATGACCAGTTAATATAAAAAACATTTTAGAGAATCGCTAACGGCTTGTTAAACTCTCGACACGGTTGTGCAACCTGAGCTAAGAGTTGTTCTATTCCACAAAAATAACCCGCAGAGAAACAAAGGACCGAGGATTTAATTAAATTGTTTTACAAGGAAGTGTGTGTGTTGCAAATCGGTGTTGAATGTTTAAAAGCCACGAAAAAATTGGTAGCTGGAGCTGGAGCAATTTTGAATTTGTTTCCGGGACACATGTTAGAACTTTTCCTATTAAAAACAATTTGGTATTTTACACCCAAGATGACAGATAAAGGTACCCAGTACTTATTTATTTATATTTCTTTGTTCACACTAGTTTTCTTTTACGATCTTGATCAGTAAATTTGTTATAACATTTTTCCTCAATAAAAACATTTTAAAAAAATTTAAGAAAATACCTATAATAATCTTTAAATTTAAAAATACGTGTGTAAATTAATAGAAGTCCCTTATAGCATTTCACGTCAACGTTGAACCTGAGTCAATAACTATAGCAACTTTTTATATTGCTATGTTGCTATAGTTTGTTGTTGATTGTTTAGGATTATTGAACCAAGTTCAACGGTGAATAATAATGGTACAACTTGCTGTTAGATACTTTTAATGCCATTTATTATTATTGATTTTAATAATATTCCTTTTTGCAATTTAAAATTTGTCAATTCAAATTGCAGTAAACCAGGCGGTCACCTATTTTTTTTTTTACTAAACACTAACGAGTCACCACTGTCCTTCGACTTTTGCACGTTACTGTTACTTTATGATTATGAACATAATGATATTTATTAACTCAAGACTATACGGAATATTTTGATTTTTACTATTGCTAAAATAAACATTTTCGTGGTTGAGTTCCGCTTTTATATGAAAATACTGTCAGAATACGTAACATAGACTTGTGCCCCCGTTTGCCCCTCGCTAGCGGCGCCTATGTTTGAAGTAAAGTTACAATGCACATGCGCGCGCATGCGGGTTCATAACCTCAAACAACTATTTTCAATTTCAAAAGATTTTATACGTTGTGTGGTTTGAAGTTGTCAGTAAGCGATTTGAACTTCAGATTTGTGTAGAATGACGATAATGGCCAATTTAGACCCCATGATCATTTCCGCCAAATTACCAACTTACTTGCGGACTTTATTACAAGAACATGAACAAATGTCAGTTGTACTAGCAATTAAAAGGAACATTCAGGTACAACTTTTTCCATTTTCTTCAAACTTGAATTTTCACCAACTATCTAAACTATGCGTTTTTTTACCAACAGGTCTCCACCAAAACCCCGCTGAACCCGCCAGAGATTGATGGTTCTTATATATTGTCAGATGACTTAGAATTAACCGGAAGTCCCCTAGAAGTAGATTTAGATGAAAACAGAACTCTTAATAACTTAGTTTTATCCGATAGACCTACTAGTTGGACTGCAGAGGAGGCTACATACCAACCAATCAGTTTGGAGGAAGCTAGGTGATATAATATTCAAAACCTAGGTCCATCAGAAGAATTACACTAAAGATTATGTCATTTAACAACTATTAAAGACCTGTATTAATTAAAATTTTATTTTTGTTACAGGAATTTAATAAACAACATGTTAGAGAAGAAAGCAGCTACTAATAAACCAGTTTATTGCATTTGTGATGGTGCGGATGCTAAGTCCACGGTTATTTTAGGTGCTCAGCAAACAAATAATCAATTGATGCGGATTTTGATGTACATTTTACCAAATTGCAAAAACACCGATAAAATATGTTCACTTGAGTTTTTAAAAGAAGAACACCTCAAAAGTTCAAGATGTTCCACCATGGTGAATAATATCCATTATAATTCATAAGGATGAAGCACTCAGTATTTGTTTAACTAACTTGTCATTAATTCAAATTGAAGCATTGCTAGCAAATATTTAGAAACTCAATAAATTTCCACTATTTCTTTGAGAAAAGCAGGTCTCCACTCGAGAAACTATTTTTATGGTTATTTAATTAATTTTTAAGCATAAGATCGCTCTAGATGTTTTCTAGCAAAAAGCAAACGTTTGTTAAGAATCCTTGGTTCCAGGTTTATTCTAACAAAAATTTATACAGAGCTAGAAAATACTTTGAAAGTAAAAGCAACTATTGGGTGTTTCATTTTTATGTTTATAAGAATATTAAAATAATTGTATAATTTTAGACCTCATTTGTCACTACAAAGCGCCACTCCCTTTTTGGATATGACTTATCAAATTGCAATTCATTTGAATCATCAGAATTTGCCGAATGGGTCTGCATAGAAGTGAGCTATGATCTTAATGAATCTTCTAAAACCATCTTGGATTTGAAAGCGGTAAAAAACTTTTTATTTTATTGTAGTAATAAGCTTTTAATGCCTTTGGTTCTTGAAAATATTTTCTTACTACCCTGCTTAGAATAACAACTAACATAATTACTAATGGGGAAGGTTCTCCACACGTTTCTCCTACAAAGATCACCTAGTACGTAATCAGAAAATTTTTCTGCAACTCTGAAGAAGGTACAGTAATATCACGATTAACTAGAAAGTAACGTGTTAGTACATAGATTGTCCACATACATGTACGAAATTATTTCCAAATTGACTTAAGCTAACTATCTCGCGAACACAAAATAGTTGATACAATATGAGCATTGTAGACTGCCTCAAATTTCATATGCCAGTAGCTAAAGAGTCTTATTTCAATTTATTTTATTAGTTGAATAGCTTCCAACTATATATTGGAATCCATTTCAAAATTGTTGAAATTCTTATAGAGCAGCCTTTTTGTTCAACGAGAGAAAACCTTCAGTCCAAATTAAAACATAGTAGAATATAAGATTTTTGTTTTGAATAAGATTGAACCGTTGACAAGGGAAACACTTAACCTTGAGGAGATATTAAGTGACCTTCGTATGAAAATTGGAGAAATAGAGGAATTCATAAGAGTAAAATCAACGGACGATGGTTGCCGAAGCTTCTTTCTACATACGCGTTGCTTTAGAGAGCTATTGAACTTGTGGCGTGGCCAGAAGCAATAAATTATTTATTAAATCGTTATAAGCAATAGCATGAAATAAGGGAATCAATTTAGTAGCGTTATAGAGATAAAGCGCTCGCAAGTTAAGGCAACAGTTTTTTTTTTATTCTCTGATAATCTAATAAAGGAAGAGGATACCACCGTAAATAACGTATATCATGGGTTCCTCTCACTTAACTCATTTGCAAGGCCAATCTGCTGCTTATTTTCATAATGGTACATAGATCTAAAAGATTTATTAAAATAAAGAGTTATTTTATTGAACTCAAAATGGAACATTTCTTGCATATGTAAATTGTTTTTCATGGGGTAAAGCTACATTAAGTTATTACTAGTAAGATTATATTTGTTTCTAGATTCTCCAAGTTGTGGTAGGTCACCATAATTCTGCAGTACACTCACTTTGGACCGAGCTGGAGATAATTCAACGATTTATTAACATTTTGACTAATTCTGCGGAAGTTTGCGCAGACAGCGCCATATCTGATGATTATTTGGAATCTTCTGAAATTATATCACAACTTTGCGAAATAATCGAAGCACCTGTATCCGCGGTTCAAGACGAAACTTGTGTCGGTTCAGAATTAGATGGGTCAAGAGATAACATTGTAGATAAGTTGTGGTCAGTCCTAAAACGTAAGCGGTGTAGAGTAATAAAAGTATTTTTATTTAATCCAATATTTTCTTAAAGAATGCAAGAATTTAAGCGATTTATCTAAATGTTTTGGTGTTCTCCTCGCAGAATTGGTAGAATCACCTATTAAACATTTCTTACCAGAAAATAATTTTATTGTTGCATTGATTCGACATTTGCTGGATAAAAAACAAACAATTCCTACTTTAACTTCTCATCAGAGCTTAGAGTTGCTTATTGACTTGGGCTTGGAAAAAGTCAAATGTGATCTTGTATCGATTATAAATAAATCCTATTCTATCCCACAAGATTTTGTGCAAAAATGGAAGTAAGTATTTAATTGAGATTATTCTGTTAATTATCATTTAATGTTTCAGCGACTTAAGTATCCTTAAACAAGTAGCGAAGACATCTGCAAGAAGGACTGATTTCTACTTAAATTCTGAAAGTAGCAGTGTTGATTTAGACAGTATCAAACTTAAGTTATCTTATCTAGTTAAAATGTATACTTTCCTTGAGCACTTATTGCTCTATAAGAATAACATACATTTATCCGAAGAATATCAGATTAAATTCTCAAAATTTGTATGGTCCAAATTTATGACAAATTTAACCACGAATTCATTGACTCGTCCAGTGGTTGAACTTAGCGAAGTGGTTTTTAGTTTGGATTCTACTAGTGGTGGTATCATAGAATTGTAACTATATTGGAAAAGTATTCGATTATTTAATCAACTAAATGTTTTTAGATTAACTCCTTCGTCTTGGTCGATAAAAATGTCGTCTGTTATAAATTCATCTGCAGTGACTACGGCCTTTAATTTTTCTTATTTTCCCATTTTTCCAAGCACCAAAAACGGTAAAGTATTTTTCAATTGATAGATAATTTCTAATACTGACTGTTTATAGATGAACCATGTGAAAACCCGATATATGTTGCAAAATTGGTCAAACTTGAAGAATTCATATAACATCTTGTAATAAACATTTTATTTTCGACTTGTTTCAGGTTTATCGGATTTGTGGTGAGGTTAAAGCTAATATCAATCATTTTCCAAAATTCATCATCTGACGATGATTTTGACTTTGATTACTGGACTAGTTCAGTATGTAAAGACTTTAAGCAAAGTTAGAAAAATTATAGCAATGTAGACGTTTATCCTTGATGGTTATTAGGAATTAATATTCAGTTATAAGTATATGCTTTATATTTACCCTGAGACTTTATTTTAACATTTAACGATGCATTTTATTGGCATCTCGAATATTATGCGGTATTAAGGTGGGCGACCGGGAGCTTAAAAATCACGTGAAAACATGTGAAAACATCATAGGCTGAGACTTTAAGATTCAACGTAGTACCTGAAAATTAAAATCGTTGTAAAATAAATAGATAAAGGAGTAGAAACTGTACAAGTTTTTTCCAAATTTAATTTGTAATAATTTATACAGACTTCTTCAAAAATTACCATCTGTAATTATTGTGCAGACTATGTCGATTTTGCTAAAACTATTAACCGCCTCTATTCCTGACCAATCTTTGAAGCGATGATGTACTTTGAAAGGTTTATTTAATGTTCAGACAGAAATTGCACGATATTTCTTTCTAACGCCAATGGATAATGTTTTTCCTGATAACCTATAACAGTCCAAATCATTGCAGATAAAACAGTGAACACTTAAGCCCACGTAATATTATGACCCAAGAAATGTTTTCTCTAATCGCAATTAACAAATGCAGTCGTGCATTATTCGTTTCAGTTCTTGCAATTTGCCACCTATGATAAGACCTCACAGTGTGTTTAATTATGATTGACTTTCTTCCTGAACAAATATAGATACTTGTCAGTTGAAGCAATATTGTTATTGAAAAATTCGGTTCTATCATGAACTCGAGGTGTAAATAATTGTTATTTTTCATAATAAAAACAATAGATTTTACTTGAATGACATGGAGTAATAAACTATAGACGAGGAGACAACCAGGAGAACTCGTCCTGTTAAAAAATAACAACTTATAAAAATTTTATTTCAATTTTTCAAAACTAATAATTTAACAGGATTACTAGAAAGTCCCTTATGAAGAATGAGGTTTCTTTTTACCCACGGCATCACCCACGGCATCCGTATTGTTTATCTTGAGGTTGCCTTGATAGACAATCTTCTCGCCCAGCACAGGATTAACAGTTTTTGGGACCCGGGACTAAGGTTGAAAGTAAGGTTTGGAATATTCGAGACTAGTGAAAGAAGATCAGTAAATACATGTTTTTGATGAGATAACTGTTGACGTTATCGAAATATTATTTTCAATGCTTTATTTAGAGCCTTAGAATGGGAAAATGCATAAATGAGAACATCAAAATTTGCGGATCTAGTCAGGGTAGTCCCAATTGACAGTAATGCTAAATTAGATATCCATTGTTGACCGATATTTAATTTTGATGATGGAGAGAATACTGCATGGCCTTTCTCCTTTGTAGTTAGTAACTGGAATACACAAACAGATTTTTAGGGTAAAGTTTAAATTGGGAAACAGTTCCGCCAAGTCCTTGTCCTGAATCAATTTAAACATTATTATCAAATCTTTTAGCTCTTTACTCATGTTCAGATCTTTCAGAAGTGCTTTCATTTGTACCAACTCGTTTGGAAAACATTTTCTGTTAAATTAATTTTGTGCTTTTCTAACTTTAACTTCGTTATCACGACTTTGGAAATTTTGTTGTTACTAAACTATAAGCTAAATTAATGGGAGTAATTTTGGAAATCGTACATGATCCCTCGAAAGTAGAGGCCCGGAGCTATAGTCTGGATGCTAACATAGACTTATTATTATTGACATCAGTTTTATTCTCGCTGTACTAAACCCATATTACTGCAACAATTTTATGTTTATTGCCAATCATATTTTTTTATTAATCTTAAAGGTTTTATATTGCAAACCTGTTGATGCGCTTGGTGATGAGTTATTGAATTTTAGAATTACGCTTTAACATTTTCAATCTTATTAAAAAAAGACTGTAAAAATTTTGAGTAGAGTAAAAAAGCGAAATCGAAATGAACTAAGAGTTAATATTTGCAGCTCTAACGGTGATTAGTAAACATTAGTCTAGTTGATGCCAGTTCGCGTACAGGACAACATTTCTGCATGTAACCATTTTTGATTAAAAGTAAAATTAATTCGTTTAATGTTTTTCTTTCAAAAATGGGATCAACGTTGTTCGCTTCAAGCAGACGGTTTTTAAAATTTGACGAGTTGTGCTAAAATTTGGAGCGGTTCTGTGCAAAATTTTCGTAACAAATATGGAACCAAACACCTCCGGAAGTTTCCGCAAAAACGTAAATTCTATATGTGTGAAATAAAATTTCACAGATGTTGTTTGTTCTAGAAATACTTATCGTTGGCGTTTTACAAGAAACACTACGGCGTAAGTACCTAATATTTTGTTAGTTTTAGATAACTTATCCTCTACTTACCTCCATTACGATTGTATTTTTTCTTTTGTCAAAACCTAATGCCTTTAGATATGCTTGTGGTAAGTTCTTTAAGTGACCCTGATGAATACTGCCTTTTAGCATGTTTGCTACTGGTAAAAAAATATAGATAGGCTTCTTACAAACAATTTTCCTTTTTATTTCTGTATATTAATTAATAAATAATAAGGTAAATTTGTACATCACATTAGTTACAGTTTCCTGGAATGTATGCCTTATATAACAACTCTATTCTTGATATAAATATGCAATTTTAATATATACAGAGCAGCAATTTTGGAAAATATCTTGATCCATTGAGAATTGTCTTGTTACATCATGTAAGTCTATATAGGATATGTAAGTCTAACAAAGGTGGGCCTCTCAACTACCACAACTAACACACACCTATGAATATCAAAATGAAAAATTATCAATATTACCCACACGAACTACATATCGTTGCAGGCTACTCTGAGTAAGGAAGACAACAAGGCAAGTCTGTCGAACAGACGATCATTGTCGAGTGGTGGGGCGCCATCTTGCGCCAAACACGATAGGTTAGAGGCCGCCACTCATTCCTCATTCCATAAGCAGCGAATGTTGTCGCCACCAAAGCATTTTTCCACTAGCTAACCCTCATTGCAATCGATATCAGAACAAGGATCGTCGGCGGCAAATAACATATTGACACCAGGACAAAAATTACGAATCAAGAAAATGGTGGAGGGCCCAGCTTGATTACCTTACTGCTGAACCTGTTTCCTAGTAAACGGTCTTGTTATATAAACAGTGGTGGAGCAAACTTGTACAAGTAATTGTACTTTGTAGGAAGTAGTTCGAATTATCTCCTAGTGATGTTATTTGACGGAGACAATTAAGCTAATGGGAAAACACTAAACAGAACTCTGATTTGACAGTTCTTGACAATATGGTTTAATTTATAAATCACTCAAATGTTAAGGCAACTAGAATACGTTGGATTGAAAATACACAAATTCTTAATTCTTTGAGGCGCCAACGCCATACAACTTCAAGTACGTTGGATTGTCATTAGTATGAATATGGTGTTAGTACAGTGACCACGATTCAAATCGTTGGGTTTTCATAAACATTTACAATCATAATAGATTAATTTGAATCAGCTTTACTCCAACAAACGTTTTCGACTACTAGAGCAATTTATTTTTTGAACCTCGGCCATTTCGATATGGTTTGTATAAGTACATTAGGTAACGAAACAGAGAAAGCGGGAGTGCTATGTTCAACTGTGTGATGTTTACTTTGCGTTTAAAAAGAGTAGTTACTAAGCAGGATACCTTTTTATGCATCGAAGATAGAAAAACCACAAGCAAAATGATTGTCTACAAGCTACACACTGAATTACACTCAAGTAAAAAGCACAGATAGAGTAGTGGAGTTAAAAATAAGTTTTCAGCGCCACTTGCTGCAGGAAACACAATTAGTAAATAACTATTGGAAGAAAGTAATGTTGCGTTTTGAACGATTTTTGCTTAACATGGCAAGAACTGTCAAAAAGAAAAAAATAGGGAAAGAAAACGGCGACATTATTGCTGGAAAATTAGAACGGGATGGTACGATTCCACCTTAAATGTATACAAACAGCTACTGCATACACATTCAACAGGCCAGTCCTACCTCTCTACCACCAAGTCCTACAACAGAGTTTCAGTGACGCTCTCTGGGGAGTATTGTCGGATCCGCGACGCGGTAAGGCACGGAAACAGCTACAGACACAGACCGTGCAGTGAGTGACCAGACTGTTATCACAGAAAGCGGTGATTAGACTAGACTATGTTATTAGCAATCACGGCGGTCCGGCCGACTGTCCAAGCATCGTCAGGATTGATCAAGCAGCATTCTACTTTATGAAACTACTTTATTCGTAACGGCTCTACTACAGTGCAATCGCGACTTTGGCCGCACTACACTACACACAGAGATACATACTACAAACACTAAGTCTAGTAACTATCAAATTATACAGTACTTATGTAGCTACAGTAACTTTAAAATACATACGACAAACAGCTAAACATAAATGTCTATGTAACAGTTTGGTATATATGAGTGTTTATTTATATACCTCTTGAGTTGCTGTGACCGTTTTAAGTTTGCCATATTCAAACAGACCCTCTGAAAACTACAGTATTTACATACTTAGTAGGGTTCACTTAACAAGTGAAACTAAACTTTATTTGTCTTAACATTTATAATTGAATACAAAAATAGAGGGTTCATTCTGTCTCACAACGCTTATTGCTGTCAACTGGATATAATTTACAAAGTTATTGTCGCCAATAGCGCAGTCACGGGTCGGTCGCGTCTTATCGGTAGTAGAAAGCGACGCCAGACGTTGTTTTCGTACCATTCCGACCCGAGACAGTGCCGGGGCGGCGCCGCTAGCGCCCAACAACTATCACAAGGCTGAGCGGCGACCGTCCCTGTGGCGGTCCTAATACTAAGCATACATTATAAAAACATCAGTATGAACATTTTAAAATTACTATGAGCGACACGAAACTAAGAGCAAATCAGTCGAGTCCGATTGAAAGAATACTGTAGTAAAACGAAAAGGGGAGCAACGAGACGCCAAAAAAGGTATATACGAACGCGGTTTTAATGAGCAGCAGGAAGGTAGTGCTCTTAGTTTCGCTGCGTCGTGGCATGAGCCAGGCAATAGACGCATTGGTCCGCGAATCACACTATGAGAGAAACTCGATGCACAGCTACTACGGAATGTAGGCAGGTCTGTCTATGTAAAGGTGTGATGAGAAATCAGGCTACATTGCCTTGACTAGATCTGCGGATAAAACGAAATGGGAGCCATCGACCAACTAACTCTCACCGAACCATGGCGTAGCTGCACTCTTTAACGCAAAATTTAAAACCAAAGAGAGAACGTAAAAATAAATACACATACACGTACAAACGGATCTATAATTTCCTATTCGCTATATCGATGAGATCTATTAACAGAGTACAACAGTAATAAATAGCAAACAAACCATCCTATATGTTTGTATAAATAAGTATAGCCGTTTCAGTCAAACCGGTAATAAATTAAGTACCTACAAATAATTTAAGTACAATCAACACAACTCGATCGTTAATTAATGAGAAATTTAGACGCGCTCGCTACAAGACTTTTATTTATTGCCATTCAGGAGGAATATCTATCGGACAAAACACGGAAAAATTTGAACGTTTTACACGTCGTTTTAATACTGATTATTGCGAGTTATTGCTAAATGCTAAATGAGCAGAAGGCGGCATCAATTAATCGAAAAGGAATTAAGAATCAAGCGGGAGTGATGCTATTCTGTACTGCCCACAGCACAATGCAAAATATGAGATATTCTATATATACACTTTAATCGAAATATCAAAACGCACAGTCAAAATAGGCACGAGACGCCGCCATTGACAATTGGAAATGTTTCGTTTGGAAGTCCCAAGGGCATGTGGCCCAATATTAAAACACTTACTAAAAACTAATAAAAACTAGAGTGAGCAAAGAATTTACGACGTTCAGACGTACATGCCTACACCATACATCGAACCCCAATCGACTCCTTGAAAGCTAGTCATGTCCACGTTGGTGAGGTTGTAGCCTTGGTAGGGACTCGCGGCGACGGGAGGTGCCAAGGTAGGTGCGGCCGCAGCTGAACCCGGCG
The DNA here is from genome assembly GCA_905333025.2 of Pyrochroa serraticornis. NCBI lineage: Eukaryota > Metazoa > Arthropoda > Insecta > Coleoptera > Pyrochroidae > Pyrochroa > Pyrochroa serraticornis. Next base: position 40,308,389 of record HG995152.1, read on the forward strand.
TCGGATTTCCTCCGGCCGCCGCCGCCCCGACACCGGGTCCAACCGCGGACATGGGGTAAGGCGAATAACGGTAACTAGCCAAAGGGGGATAGGCTCCGAACAGCTTGCCATAACTGGCCACTGCAGCGGATTGGGCTTGAGCCGCTGCTGCGGCAGCAGCAGCCTGAACGTGAGCCTGGGCTTGAACCACGGCCAAGGGATTCGCGGCAGCCATAGCCCCAGCTGAAGGGGCAGCCATACGCATCCCCAAACCACTGAGCATCAAGCGTTTGCCCAACAACTGTGCACTTGCTTGCACGGCTTCCTTCGGCTGTGCTTTCTTGCATTCAACTTTTTTGTTTTTGATCGTGTGGAAATGAATCTCGCAAACGCGATCGACGACGTCTTCGTTCTCGAATGTGACGAACCCGAATCCACGGTGCCTCTTTGTTTGCTGATCCATCAACATTACTGTTTCCTCTACTTTTCCAAACTGGCTGAAGTAAGCTTTAACCTCGTCCGCTGACGTGTCTTGGCTCACGCCACCGACAAATATCTTCTTCGTTTTATTCGGTTGTTTCGGTCTATTCTTAGGTGTGGCGTGTTTAGGATCAATTTTTTTCCCATCTAGAGTATGTATGGGCACTTTCAGAACGTTATCGACGCTTGTAGGTTCGGAAAACGTGATAAAACCAAATCCACGGCTTCTCTGTAAACGTTAACGAATAATCAACATGAAAACTAACTCAACCTTTAACCTCACCTGTGTCGCGGGATCCTTCATTATTAAAACGTCGGTGACGTTGCCGAACATCCCGAAGTATTCCCGTAGTTTCTCGCTGGACGTTTGCCAACTCAGACCTCCGACAAAGAGTTTACCTGGTGCGGGATCATTGGAATTGTTGGGGGTACTGCGACCTGACGAGCTGGAGTGACTACCGTTTATCGGCACTAGAGAACCGTGGAGGTCGTGTTCGATAAGACCATTTCCTTCTCCCATTGCGGCACTGAAGAACAAAAAGAATACATTGAAGACATTATTTATAATTCGATTTTCTTTGTTGCAGATTATACCAACGATTGTTTGTACGGTGTTTACATTGACTCTTACGATGTCGTGTATAATAAGACAACTCGTGGTGAACGAAGATATTGTGTAGTAAGTAAACACAATTCATTATTATTTAAGGTAAAGCTGTTGGATAATAGATAGTTTAGTTATTAAGACGGTGAGCCATTTTACTTAAAGGTTAAAAAGTTAAAAGTTTGACTGCTGAAACTACGTTTTCCATTGGCATGTGTATTGCGACTGGTTCGGTCATAGTACTCAACCGCATCAGTTAAATTCAACACAGTAATACTTAGAAATAACTTTAAAACTCTGCACTATAATTTTAAATTGAACCGACGACGCAGACTTAGTACGTACGAGAATTGTTCTGAAACCATAACAATAATCCTGTAAGAGCACAATCTTCAGTATTTTTCGTTTAAGCTAAGTGATTTAAAAACCAATATTGATACAATACAAAAATGTTAAAATATAAAACCGTTTGTTTGGTGCATGTTACTTTACAATTTCAATTTACAATTTGTTGGTATGAAATTAAGGACGATTGTAAGAACAGTAAGCAAGGTAATTTATATCATAAAATCTTATTAAAAATGCAAAGTTGAAAATTTGCATCTTGACAGTTTTCTGTAAACCATATAGAAATTAATAATAAAGAACAAATTTTTAAATCGGGGAGAAATCGATTAGATTGAAAACCCAATGAAATCTAGAATAACTTGCAAATGGTTAGAAATGATTTTATATAAAAATCCTATCTGAATGGGTTTTGTATAGAACCTAAACTTCTGAATTAATCTTTCTAACAGTGCAATATTTGCACTAAACGTTAAGTATGTTACTGGTAGACAAAGCAAAACGGTGTCTAGATTTTAGTTTTCCTGCCTTGTCTGGCAACCCCTTATTGATTGTAAAAAAATAATAAACGAAACGCTAAACGTACACCACCAACGACTAAATATCACTTTGAGAAACTTAATGTTGGATTGGATAGTTCGGCCATTGCCTGACAGGCAGCGAATTACCACTATGGCCAGTCTTTAACACTAAGAGTCTTAAAGATATTTTTTGCGATTCTCGGAGTTTTAAACTAAAGTGCTTTTTTGCGACTAAAACTCTTTTGCCGAGGCGAAAGTTGGCTGTTTCCTGATGCAATGCTAGATCCCGGGGCGCGGTCTTTGCGTGATATTTATAAAAACCCGCTGGAACGACCGGGTCAGGGTTGGGTTATCTTTAGAGTCTGGGGGCGGTCGTTATGAGTGGGTGGTCGGTGGCGGTTCGACGTTGTTCATTGTGTTGTTTGTTGCAGTTCGAGATGGAGCACACTGCAAAAAGATCTTCTGGATCGGATCATCCATCCGGCCCGCAGGAAGGTAAGAAAGTAGACGGCGCAGCAGAACGATCAATACCCACCCTGTGCACGTGTATACATTAGTGATGTGGGGCGCGGCTGTGGCGGCGGCGCAGGCCGGTTACCATGGCGGCGATTGAGCGAGGGGTTGCTCATCTCCCCTCGACTCAGTCAGTGTCCGCGGCGCGAATCGCAGCCACGTCCCTCTAGGTCCGGCTATGATATTGTCCTGTCACAGCAGTACTGATTCGAGCTACTGCTGCCTCGGGACATGACCATAGCCGGGTCGCCGTCATTTCCAGGACGTAGTGAGTGTTTCTGATGTATTCACGGCAAAAGGACGGTGCCCAACCATCCACACCATCAACCAACCTACCCGACACCCAACTCACGACTCTCCCATCCAAGGACTAGTAGCACATGTACTATCACTGTTACGGTGGTGCTAGCACGATCACAGCCTTGTAGATTACTATAATCGTACAGTAGAAATTTGTTAGCTTAGAATTATATGTATGTACCCACACTACACCTCTAGTTGTTATCATGCAATTAGGTAGAACAACCTGTTCCTAGACGAGTAGAGCAACTTATACAAATTAGCTGTTTAAATCGATGGTCTTGTACGCCCTTAACTATCAATCCTTTGTTTGCACATTCTTGCACTTAGCTTAGTGACACAACAACTAATCGGTCTCGCTTTACATGTATAGTTGTAGTATATAGAAGAGTAAAGGCACCTGGTTGTATAGATACAGATTTCTTGTAAAGTGTGTAGAAATAAATAAATATAGTAGCATTTTCTCATAGCATTCTGAATTTCATTGGTGTAAATTGAGGGAGTGACAACCGGTCGATAAGCAGTGGTAGTTAGTTCGAGGAGATGACGCCACGGCGCCCTCTGTCACGACATCGACGCCGGCCATCTCGCGGCCCGATACCGAAACACGTAGCAGCAATTTTCGCCCGGACGGCGGAGGGATGTGAGTGAAATAAAGATGATGCTGACGCAAATGGGGGTAAACAATGCGATTTGTCTGGGAGGGGAGGGAAGCAAACATTGATTTTTACCCTGTAATTACACACGAGGGTACGGAAAACTATTCGCGAATCTCGCAAATATCAAGGAAGGTATTAACGTAGCTATGGCTTCTGTGATCTTGTTAGCTAGTAATTAGCATGTGTACAGACAATAAATCCTGAAAACAAACAATTTGACCTAAATTACACACTCCGCTGATCTAAAACTAAAACTACTTACTTACACAATGTTTGGACAATTAAATACATAAAATAAAAAAGCCATATAAGTGAACCTCACGCACCTCTTTTCAATACCGCAGAACCGAGCGAACGTTACCACTATTGAAGCTTGATACCAATTTACTTTTTGTTTTCAAAATTCAAACCTAGAGCGTGATGTTACAGAAGGCAGTAGTTATGTCTGGCTGATACAATCGTATATCTACAGATAATCAATAACTAAATGAATTGGAGAGACGGAGGGCGCGGTGACTCAGACGATTCTCCATTCTTCAGTTAGACATCATGGCAGCACCGAAATTTTTCGAGTAAGCAATTTATGACCTCGAGAGCGCTGGCGGTTTGCCAAAGCCAACCAACCATCAAAATCGTATAATAAAATTGTGTAAATCAACAACAAACATCAATAGAATCGAATTGATTGTAAAAAATGTGCTAAATTTTAAAAATTTATATCAAGATACAGTAACATTAAAAATTGCTGGCATAAATAAAGTGGTATAGTTCACTCTGTTTTGGGGTAGAATCATTAGTAATTGTAAATTATTTATGTGGCCAATGTTAAAACTGTTGGTGTCAAGTTGCGAAATTGGAAAAGAAGTGCGAAAGTTGGACATGAGAAACCTCTACAAAACAATATTATAATATTTTTGATAAATAAAATAAGTACATGCACTTAGTGTTAGGCGTGTTGAAAGACTCAAGGGGTAGTCACCGTAGTCAATATCAGTAACCTGCTAGAACGAGAGTGATGGAAAAATTAAAGAGACTAATCACATGGTTGCCGTATGTTAGTAGCACATAAAACAATTACTGTACAAGGCAATAGATGGCTCAAGACCGGCAACCTAAGAAGACATGTACAAAAAAACAGGCTGTGTATGACCAACGGGCTACACTTCCGAACCGCTACGCTACTTTCTGCTACTGGAGACTTCGTTGCGTTACCTTCAGTGGGGCCGAGTGACGATCCCATCGACCATAGACGTGACTTCTTCGGAGGAAAGTCCATTTTCTTCTCATCAACTCTATTTCTGTCAAATCGGACACGTCTGCGACACTTGAAGTAAAAAATCACATGAGACTTAATTCAGTATTCAAGTGCGTGCAACATTCTACACAAGGCGGATTAGTGATGCAGTCAGTAGAAGTGGTAGCATGAACATGATGAATGTCTACATTTTCGTGTCTAATCAGCGACGAACACTAGTTTAGTACTAAATGTTATCTTTACAATAATTAATGTACAGGAAATGTACGACCAGTACAGTCTTTTAGAGAAAACTACTGGAAAAGTGTAAAGAATGGCGGTTAGACCTAAGAGAAACGTTCTGAAAAAGACTGTACACCATAATTAGGAGAATAAAGATCTACGAAACAATGAAACTCTTAAGTAAATCATATTGAGGTAATTTGATACATTAGACATTTACAAATTTCTAAAATACAGTAAATCGGAAACGACTACACCCCGGGGCTAATCCAACAGTTGCACGTTATCGAGTCTTACGCACGACATTACTGGTTTCGGCAGTTGTTTCACTCGAGAAAGTGAACTACACTAAAACATCGATTTGCCGAATCAGTAATTTATGCTAAACTAATAGGATTTAACGCCAAAAACCACGTAGAAGTGGTTATTTATTAACAGCTACTTAGATATATATGCAAGCGATATGTGGCTTCAAGAGTACATAAAACTCAATAAGAGTGACAACCATCGGCTTTTTAAATAGAAACGAACATTGCTAAACAATTGGATCATTGAAATATAAGTAAAAAGTGTTACGAACGATCGGATTCAGAACATCTTATTTAATGGAACGAACTACAAATTACATAATTTAGAAACTTACTAATTAAAGCTAAAATAGGGTTCTACTCCTATAATATTCAATAAGTAAATAAATATTTGCTCCTAACAGTAAAAAAATCACAATAATTAATTATTGTGTCATAGTTTGATAAACAAAAATAATTGGAAATTGGACGAGACCACTTAACATTAAAATTAATACTCTAATAACTGACTCTCTAAAGTCACAATTTGATAAAATGCGGTGCTAAAGTTTCAGTGCATAAATCAATTAAACTCTTACTACATACTACAACTATACGATTCCACTACGATTCTTAACAGATATTGGAATTCAGTTTAAATTAATTATTTTTGATTTCCAGGTATTTCATTTCACCCCCTTATACGAACCCAACCAAGAACTATATGACTTATTGCAAGGCATGAAAGAAGTTGAGAAAGAAGAATGCGCCGCAGAAAAGAATAACAAGGAGGATGAATAATAATGCCCGCGTTTCTAAATTAATATACGCAATTGGGTCACTGAACAACGAAATTTTCAATTGTATAAACATTTGCATGCGATAGCTTTCATGCACGTTGTTACAAATCGATGTACAATATTTTAATCTTAACACGATTTAGGCAATATAAGTTCAGTAATTGCATGTATTTTGTGCTATAGTTTTTGTTAAAAAATACTAATAATAAAAATTTTGCACTATCACAGTTAATTTGCATGGAGATACTAGTGGCTGCGTTTTACTGAGTTGCCAATGTAGTTAGTGGCTGCGATGTTTCTCTAATTGCTACTGAAAAACTTTTTGACAAGGAATTACGTTCAATATTAGAAAGAAAGTTCCATATGTGTAATATTATGGTTACGCCTTAATCTTCGATGCGCTTTCATAGAAATTTCGGTGAGTATCTAATAACATTTAAAATCTAGCCAATAACGCCAATTTATTGGACTACCGGTTTCCTAAGCTGTTATAATTTTCTTGTTTTGTAATTAAGAATTTAGGAAAAAAAATGATATTTGGCCAATTAGTTGATTTAAAATATAAATTGAAATGTTTGGAATTTTAAAACTATCAATAACGGTTAATAGATAATAATTAATGGCAAATATTTAAAAACGGTTAGTCTTGTTTCATTTTCTTAGGCTGGGAACACATCTAGGAATACATCCAATTAACTTAAACCGCTAGAAAATTATATAATCCAAAAAATACGATGAAGCACCGTTTATGCAGATTAACTGACTACTGAAAGGTCGAACACAGTCATAAAGTCGATAAGTAAACTTATTGTAGTACTAAATACATCTTGCGATAAAATCTTCACTATTCGTTAAAAATGAGTAATTTGTAATCAAATAGTTGTTTAATGCAAAACAAAATTTTGAATTCTAATTTTTATTAATTGACTGTAATTTGAAGTTCTCGACCTAAAAATGTTTTTGAAGGAAAGTTTTACTTGTCGTTTACATGCTGACTGTTCGCTTTTTAATAAATGGCATGAATTGTTTTTAATCTTAAAATAAAATTAACTCAAGAAGCTATTAGAAGAATTCAAAAATGAGCTGATAACATTAACAAATTCTTTATAATTAATGGAATTATTTCAATTTAGCTATTAATCTAAAGTTAAATGAGCCAATGATTTTTAAACTTATATTTACTTAACTTACTGGTGCATTTTGCATTAAGTTTGTTTATTATTCTTTAAAAAAAAAACAACAACTTTTGAACAATTCTCTACTTAGGCTCGGTATTTTAGTTACGAAATATCTTCAATTATCTGAATACATATGTTCCCATTTTCTTAATTTATATCAATATAAAATTTGTTTTTAAATCGAATTAAGATATTTTTAACTGAAGGTCAACAAAGACGGAAGTGAGAATTTGTAGATAATATTCGATACAAAGATCAAATTACGGAAAGAATTGCAAATAAATGTAGGAAATTGTAGATTGAATTTACAATTTAGTACAACAATTATCGATGTTAATCACTGATAGCTTTAGTTAGTTATCAAACGTAAAAGTATCGTTGAAAATATATATCAAATACTCATATTTAAAACTGAATTTGTTTAACAAAAACTAAAATTATAGAATTTTATGTATGTAAACTCACATTTCTCCTAATATTAACTTATTTGCAATATCACATGAAATGTTAATCATTAAAGAAAGATGAAATGTCTATATTTGAAAATTTTGAATTTAATATTTCACCACGCTATGCCATACCGAACTTTAGCTATTGATATGGTCAAATATATTTCAAAAATTGATCGTTTAACTGGAATTTCATTTATTAGAAATTCTTAATTCGAATAATGAGGCATTTAATAAATAAATAAATAAATAAATGCAGAGCATCGTAAAGTAAAAGGTTAACTTTTATTTTACACATTTGCTAATTCATTACAATAGCCATACAAGTTGACTAAATCAAATTAACATAATCTGATAACTTTATAAGATCAACAAAGATTTTATTTAGGTCAACTCGCATGATCGTTAACAGAAAATAACTAAATTGACACAAATGCATGGGGGAGACGACTTTTATGAGTGCCATCAGACATCCCAGATGAGTTTGTAAAAGTAAAGGATCATAAATTTCAATTAAAGTGTTTGTAGATAACAAATTGGAAACACTAAGAAAATCTAATTACAATTAATAATATATAATAGTGTTAAAATGTTTCCCCATGAGTCACAAATTAGGGTGTACAGTCGGCTTCAAAACTGATACACATCCGCGTTTTTCTTTTAGTTAGTTACTGCAACAAGATGCCAGTGCACTTAAATATAACGCATATGGATGATATCATGAAGCACTCTCCTAATATTTGGATTCACTTGAGAATATCATTTAACTTCACAATAAGTTAACCTTGAATCCCAGAGTAACTCAAAGAAAAATTTAACTTTTCCCATTGATAAAGTTTGCGGCCAACAACGCAGTTGGTTCTCAAATTTCAAATTATAGAATCAATTTCATATTCATTTTGAAATATTTACATGTCGAAACGAAGAATCTCTTGACCTTGAAATTTTTCAGCAAGGGTGGTTTAAGGATCAGGTAGAATTTCCGCCAATAAGAGTAAACTGGCGTAATTTTTAGTTTCCAGACGTAATTTACATGGAAGTTGCTACGTAATGAGTTTAAGATTGATTTTTTTAATTTATAATGAGGGTTCCTCGAATCGGCTGTAACGTTATAAATTACAGAGACTAAATGTGCTCACGGTTGAAAGCACGCGGAAGGGCTTTTCGCTAGCGATTAAAGCGCGGGTGTCTCTTATTCTAATTTGGTCATTTCGCAAACAGTTTGACATAAAGCAATGTTTTTTCTATTAAGTAAACGATATTTGTAAACATCGCGAAAAATTGGTGTTGATCACAGAGCTTAGGTCTACTATGTAAAAATGATAATCTAAAATTCTTGAAGCTTTAGAAATATTGAGACCCCCTTTTTATTATACCTATATGATATCTACCTAAACACAAATAATTGTCATAATGTAAAGCAAGCACCATTTGTTATGGTAATTATAAGATTAATTATTTCCCTTCTTCTTTTTCAAAAGGTTTGTTTATTTTTTTATTTTAAGATTTCAGCTATAAAAATAATTTTAAAAGTGGAATTTATGTTTGATTTTGTAAGGATGGCTTATGCAAATACTTTGAAATCTGGAACGGTTTAGATTGTGTTAAGAAATCATGCTTCAATCAAGTTTTATCTCTTATTGACCTGAACCAGGTAATACTGTCGAGCTGAAAAGCTGAAAATTTCCAGACCCTCTTCTTAGCAACACGCCCGAAGCGCTCATAAACAGACTATATAGTTATACTTCTAATAATTCATTTATGAAGCCATAAAGGTACACGCACTTTGAGGACACCAGGTGACATCCCGCAGAAATTACTTCAGGCACGTAAATAAACAGGATGTCCAGCTGAGAAATTCCGAGGTTCTTAATAGTTTTTTAAATTTAGTGGCAAAATTTTGACCCGGAAATATTATTATTGTCAAAAAACACTTTTTATTGTAATAGTTGAAGTGAGAATAGAAAGTTGTCAGGTACCGGAAGAGGGTGTTTGGCAGGGATCGATATTTACATATTTGGGTGTTTTCAGGCAAAGCAAAAAAAGAATTTTGCCCCCGAGGATTATTTGACAAAGGAGAAATTCCCGGCCTACCAGAGCAGGTAGAGAAGTTGGCGTGAATTGCAATAGAAGATGCTGGTTTTCGACGACCGTAACGGTTAGGTACAGTCTGCACAAACGGCCATGTGGCCATGCTAGAGAGGGGGCCCCTTAATGTTTTGTTTCGAACGTTTTAGCCAATACGGGGTTATTTACAACATATACAGAATCACAAAATAAAGAAAAACCCGATGGATAGTCATATCTATACATATAAAAAGTAATAAAAAACATAAAAAGCCGACTAGAACAACCATGCACCATACGAGATAACGTGTTATGATGCGCTAAGAAGACGTTCCTCATCAGCGGATGAGCGTATTGTTTTGAGTAACTTACCCCACAGCGGGCGGCGGCGCAAGTGGCAGAAGCGGGGGCGGCACGCCGTACGTGGGGTACAACTGGGAACCCGGGGGACTTTCGAAGAGCATGTTGTTGAAGTTTGAAAACGTTTCACTACTACTTTCGATGCGGGGAGCGTTAGGATTGTAAGCAAGTCACCCTCGACGGCTGGAATACGACTGGCGTTGCAGCTGTGCTTTACGCCAGCCCTTCTGCCGGCTGCCAACCCACCACCGCACCACATGGTCGCTCGCCCGCCGGGCTGTTCTCTTCGTTTTCGTTTCGTTTTGAATTGAAAGCGCGCTCAAAATATCTATAACCGACCCCGGTCTATATATTACAATTTTTGCCTTATCGCAAATTTGGTAGGTCAGATTGCAGAAAAAGAACACCGAACTCGAAGTGCACTTCAATTCTCGTACCAGTATCCTTGCACTCACACATGTGATGGTAAACAAAGGAGTCGGCCCCGACGGATACGTCGCGGCCAATGCATCCCAGTTCAAGGTCATTATCAATGCACTTACACCGTGTGCAGGGCCGATCGGTGGAGTTGCAGGCAGCCAGACGAGAAAGGCATGGCCTGGCCACGCCGAGACGCTAAAAAGACTTTCACAGCTTAGCGTACGCGGAAATTTAAACAAATATATGATATGATTGGCCGGATTTATCTAATGGAAAACTCCAGGGCGATGTTGATAATATTTCGACTATAGCCTATCTCCCCTGACCTATATTAAGGTAGGTCACCCCAGTCCCCAGCTGTATGAGTTATGTTATACATATATGCATACACGTATATGTAGTTATAAAACAATATCTGTCAGCGTGGACGAGTCCCCTAACACAAACGACGAATCCTTCTGCATATCAAGGGTACACTGGTACACAGACATAGAAATCAACCAAATTCTGCATTATTACATGTAAAATATTGTTAGTTGATTTGTTACTGTTAGAATTTTGTATACAGGGCCACAAATAAGAACCTAAGATCATAAACGTAATTGTTTGTTCAAGGGCACTGCAAAATTTCTTTTAGGCTGTTTCCAGGTAAAGTGCAACAAAAGATGGGTACACTCAACCATTTCTAGACGACCAAAAATGAAAACGACACGGAAAACTTTCTTTCTTGTTTCAATATCGATAGGAACATCTGGATCAGTTGAACGCATCAGAATAAATTTACTTGATAGATGTATTAGGTTTGTTCCAACCAAGGATATTCTACTGAAAACCTAACGTTTTAGCGTGTATAGGCAACCCGCCATTGTTCCGTATTTCTATCCTTGCATTCCTTGTCACGCTCATTGCTTAGATCACTAAACCACACATTCAAGTAAATGAGGTAAATTCAGGTAAACTCAGGTCCACGCAGGTATACACGCGGATGGAAAAAAATTACGGTTGAACCTTTTTGCAGAGAAAAACAAATCAAATTTTCACAGGCTTTTAATATAATAATATTACACACAAATACAAATGTGTTAGGTACCTATTTCGCAATCTCTACGCATTTATTAAATTTTTCCCCTATAGAGGCTTTGGTTTTCAGTCGCCTTTCAATAAAGGGATGCTATAATTTTACTAATTTTATCTCGTGCAAACTATCACTTCTAAAAGCTTCTGAGATAGGATAAGGTTTAAACAAATGCAGTTTATCAGAAAAACCCTTGTAGTTGCCAATACTATGCTAATAGTTTGAAATTTTTAATTTGCGTTGAAAATAATTTTTCCGTAAATTGCACAATCTTAAAAGTTATGTCGGCGGCTAATAGCCATCTCGGTACACAAAATTTGTCCATCTTTTAAAAGGTAAATCTATAGCATAGCAAAGATCAGAATTATCTGACAAAGAAAATAATAAAAATTTTGTACAATTACTACATGCAATATTTTTTAGTAATTGTTTGGTAAAGAGACCAGAAATATACAAAATTTTGTTTTGTAAGTCGGTAATAATTAAAATAATTTTATCAATTTGGTCACATAAATTCGTAATTGTTACCTCAGACTTTTGAAAACTTTTTTAGCAGTGCTAAAATTAAAAACTGAATTTGTGTCATCTACGTTGTCGTTATTTAAGCAATTACCATTATCGTTAGCCTGAATGATATTTTAAGGTAGACAAAAATGTACCAACACACCATGTTTACGTCGTTATTTCAAAAAAATTGAATAAAACCTCTCAACACGTGCGACAATGGCCGTGTCAATGCATCAGACAAAGAAAGTACGCACTTTTATGAGACAAAATTAGGGTAGTATGGAAGATTGCCTACCCCCCAAAACGGCTTCAAAAATTCTGTGTGATCATGCGGGCGCCTCTAATCCAGTTAGAGCAGAATATCCTTGGTTCCAACTAATAATTTGAAGCTTATTGTAGAGTATTTTAATAATTTATTTGAATTATGACTTTGAGGCAAATCCTAGAACCAAAATATGTTGTCATTTAAATCACAAAATAACTGTCTCACTTTTAAATACACAATATTGGTGGCTGGAGAAGTTACCTAAAAAACCTGAAGTAGCAAGTCAAAATGATAAGTACCCAGTGAAACGCTGCATACTTCAAATCTAGACACCCTCGTAACATAATCCTTCGAAATATTAAAAACTTCCAAGCCAGAGACGTAACTACATAGAAAACCGATTTTGGAAAAACTTATCGTTACTGGTTACTAGAATAATACATTTTGTTGTAGCAGTTAATTGATATTCGAAAGTCTAAACTTTTTTATTCGGCACACCGACATCGTTATGGAAAGCTGTACAGTGATTTATGGAACAGCTGTGTTAATTGTTCTAGCTTCGTCAGCAAGAAACGATAATGTGTTAATTTATGTTGTTAATTTGCTGAACTATCAAAATATGGACATCCAGATATTAATTTCTCGAATGAGAACGAGACTTCGATGAGGAACTTCTGGATATAGTATCACACTCAAGAGACTATGTAGGTATATTCTGTAGTCGCTATCCCTAAGGTGTCGAGTATCGATGTGTCAATTGAGAGAATTCCTATTTTGTATGCGTAGATAGAATATTCGAATTTCCTCAGTAACTAATCAACCCTTGTTAAATAAACCCAGTAAACCGAAGGGTCGGAAACCCAACAGTCAATGTTAAAGTGTGGATGAAGTAAGATTTTCACTGAAGTCCACAAAGTCATATAAATTTTACGCTATAATCAGTTACAACACGACTTTCTGTCGATTGTCTCTTTTGCAGAAAATGACAAGCACATCATATCAGAGACAGAGTTATTTAATTTCCAACTAATGCAGACAGGCAGTAAATACCACCCGGAAAATAACAACATGCCGTCTTTGGTAATATCTCTTTAAATGGTACTAAAACGAGAAAGACGAACTATAAGTTGATGCCCGACAATTAGTATAAAGGGGATATCCAGGTGGAGTCCGAATTTTAAAATAGGCAACTCTTGTTACAAATTTATTAACGAGTTGCCCATTAGAAACAGTATCGATCATCACAACAATAACGTTCTGGGTAATTTGACAATTTGACAAAAATTACTTTTAAATCGGTCTGCGCATCTACATTCACAAAATAACGACAACGGCAGTTTACTCTGGCCAAATGTATCGTAATTTAAACAAACTGCAGTTACTGTAAAATCGAACAAAAACATAAGCATTTCGTTTATTTTCTATTTATTCATTTAAACAGTGGAGTATTTAGACTCCATCACCCAGATGTGGTAAGTGCATAAAGAATAAAGATATTTGTGATAAACAGAATAGAAGGTTTGTTTCATAATATCGTGGATAAATATCAAAGAAAAGGCGGAAGGGCTTTAATTGCTTTTAGGAGCGCCTATTTACTTTGGCAGTAACGGTACCGAGAAAAATAATTTGAATACCCCTAACTTCTTGTAATATTTTCCAATTTTCCAAACTCTGTTTATTGTGAATGCCGTAAGCAACGATTAAAATATGAAGCTTTCAGATTATTTTTCGTACAGGTATTCATTGTAAATAATTTTTGAATGGTGGCAATGGAAATAGGAATATTTAATTATGATAAATTTTGTTTTTTTCCAAAAGAGAATATCAAAATATCCAAGTGTTGTAGTTAATCGTTCAAGTGCACTTATTGCCGTTTTCATTATTGTCTCTTAAAAAACCATCAAGACTAATAAAATAATTGAATTTTATAAAAGTACCTCGTATATTGTGGGCGTACTCCAATCACGAAGTGTTAAGTTTATTCTCTCATTAATTTTAGTGAAATAACACTATTGGAATTTTATTTAAGGCGCATTCTAAATTTGATAGTTAAGATATTGAGGAGCAATTTTAAAGATTACAATGTTAATAATATCTACCATACATCTACTTTAAAGAACTGATGGCCACGCAAAATAATAAGAATTTACAGCATTAACGACTCGTTAGCGTTATGCAACCGGAACTTGGCCATATCTGCGAAGATAAAACTTGTATCATGAACATAGAACATAGTGAGGTGCAAGCCGGTACTGCAGGCCACAGGCTAGTTTGAAACATGAAATGCATAGAAAAAGTGAGAACGTGCTATTAGCAACAGATATAATCGTTGGCAAAATACAGTCGATGGTGCAAATATTTTCAATTTACTAGCTCGGTGGAGCAACTAAATCGGTTGTAGCAACACTTTTTAGCAGACTGTACCCATGTGGCCTTTACTACAGTTCTAAGCAAGCTTTCGCCATGGGCGTCGTTACACAATTTTTCAAGGGGGTGGAGGGCAAATGAAGAGAAAAAAATATTCCCAAACAGTCGAAATAAGCCAGTCTCTGTGCAGCTTTATAATATAATAATTATTAATTTAAAAACATAACAAAGCTCAAAGGCATAACAAAATGTAACTATTTAAGTACATTAAGAAAAGAGAAATTCTAAATTTCGTCGCTCACTGCCAAAAGTGCAGATAACCTTAGATATGATATTTCCATTATGTTTCTACAAATTTACGATGCACGCTCATCAAGCAAAGCCAAAATAGTCTACTTTCAGTCATTGTGGACCGTAGCCAGGTTTTCGCTCGTGGTAAATGAGCGTTCAACTGGGCATGTCGGCGGTGAAAATGCTAAAAATATTTTTAAATATTTTGCAAATAGCTGGATAGTATTCAGTTTATGGTAAGAGACTCTACAAATTCTATATTCTCCGATACTTGTTTTAATTTCCATGAAGATTCCTATGTTAGATATTCACCTTCTAAGTTCTTTATGGCGTTTATTTTAACTATAGCATTAATCTCTTCTGATTTGAAAAGACATCTATGTTTGATATTTGTTGGATGCATCAAGCTCAACAAAAACCCGATACCCAATCGTCCAAAAACCTAGTTTTGAGAGACGTAGAACGCAAAGCCAATAATTGCTGCCCAAGTTCAAGCAAAATACTGAGATTAGCAAACTAAACTGCAATTTTTCGATATACTGCAGTCATAAGGGGTTTATGGTTTGTTCTTTCGTCTGATTTTCCCGGGAATTGGCACTTGTTAAATATTTCTTACATCTTATACCCACATAGAGTAATAAATATTTGCGGAATTTCTAGTCGGGGTGTCTGCAAAGTCTTGTAGAGAGATTTAGATTACTCAACCTGAATACAATACATAGAGTGCCATTCCAGGAAGTAATAAAGACCCCGATCTTTTAGACCCGAATATTGATTCAAGATATTAAATAATTTATAAAATTTAAAAGCAAGCAATAAGTGCCCCCCTAAACGACGTCTAAGGCTTTCACCTACTATTCGTTTGTGAATTTACTGCGCTTCTAGGCAGAACCACATATACGCTGAATAGCCAATACCGATTAGTTGCTCTTTGGCTTATAGCCACCTAATAGTGTCGATAGTTCATTTGAAACAAATGTTCAGAAAGGGTAGTGGCCAAGAAGAAAATATTTCAAATTCAATGTCGGTAAAAAGACACGAGTTAAAAGAGATGAATGCTTGCTTATGTGGATTAAAACAGACAAATATGACGAGCTGCTCAGCAAATAATTTGCCGAATACACGATTGATTGCTATTCGGCGCATATCTGGTGCCAGCTTTAACTTAAACTTCAAGTATCAAGCTAGCCAGCGAGACTTGTAATTGATTGCAGCATGCATTTGTTGTTTTTTATTGTCTACTCTTTATCGCAGACTTTTTCATGCATATTCATAAAATACAATTGCAAACCATCTACATGTACATATTAAAGATGCCAAACGAGTATCAACGAAATAACGAGCTGTCACGTTTCTCGGTAAACAAGAAACATCTCCAAAATATCACAAAAAGTAGATCTCAATTTTTGCACTTTTCCATATCTCGTTTTCATTGCCATCTTTTACTGATAAACATTTAGATGAATGTTTGTAGGGTCATAGGACTCAAACTGTGTTTGCACAATAAATGTTACGCAAACCTTTAAAAAAATCGTTAGCTAATTTTGCCCAAGGCAATTTATTTTTTGAAGTAAAACCTCTAATGGGAGATGCAACTTGAAACGGCCGGACATAAGCGTGAATTTGTTTGAGGCGATGAAACGTGACCTTGGGTTGTTATTGTTGAGGAAAAGTAATAAGGGGCTGTATGTGGGTCTAGTATGTGCTGTGTAATTAAACTATCACTTATAAGTGATAATCTGTCATTTATAAGTGATATTCTAAGGCTTCGGATGTGAATACTTACCAGTGACATGATGCCACAATTACTACCACTTAATCAGAATATGATTTGATTTCTAACTTGTGATAGGTCATTTTTGGTAAGAAAGTGATTAATTTTGGTAGTTTGTTACTTGATTTATCTGTAGAAGTTTTACTTATTCCGAGGGTGACTATGGTCACGCACCTCCGTTATTTAAATAGCGCTACCCTGCACTTCTATTTGATCTGAAATGCTCCCCTATTTCCACATCAAGAAATTAAACAATATGGTGCTCGTGCTAGACCGCCGGTACAGCTGCAAACCACCCCCGCTGCAGGACGTCCATTACAAGTAAATTATACTGGAACGTTCAATTCGAAGAATACCGGTATTTCCCAATAGTTTACAAAGAAACAGGAATAAGACAACCAAATTTGTATGGAATCTCACAGAAATGATGCCTGTGTGGAACTAATCAAATTAATCCACAAATTACACATGCGTTTTGAATTATGTTAGATTCTCAGTAATAATAGTATTTCGTTATCATACTAAAGGGTTAAGTGGTAATAACTGGTAAGCTACATGTTGGTTTTCTTTTAAATTAGACTTAATGTACACAATCATAAATACATATCAGCTAAAGTATAAATAAAATTGATTTATTTTACCCTGGGGTTGATATTGGGTCATCCCAAAAGAATGACTTAATGAAAATAGATAAGCCACATTGTAGTTCAAGTAATTGCCGTTATGTAGTTTTTAAAATAGGTTACTTGTTTGGCATTACACGTCTGCACTGGTGGAAAACAAAGTAACCACAGCATCTGCGCGTATAATCTGCGGTTTGTGGTTTATAGAAAGCGTCAAAAGCACATTTTAACCGGTTATGTAACTTCAAATTTAACACATCTACCTGTACACAATAAGTTGTGTGATGTTATAAATTCGAGTAACAAAACAACAATAAATAATTAATAGAAAAGCAAAAACTCCCTTTTCAAAACTAGAAAGAAGGATGAAATTATAAAGCTAGTACGGTTTATCGTTATTTGCTAACAAGAAATAAAAATCCAACATATTAGTTGTTATCTGGGACTCTTCACATTTAACATCTACCAGACGTCCCAAGAGTTATAAAAAATAACATCCAGGACTTGACGCTTCAAGCCTATTAACCATAAACATCAGAAGTTCCGGCAATGAATCTAATAAAACGAACTAGAATAGTTTAACGAACATTATCCAGGACAGAAGCTTAACTTGATTTTAGGAAACCCCATTTCCTTTTTCCTCCCTTAGTTCATGATTTTATGATTATGATATACCTAATAACTTGAATTTAGTTTTTATTTAAACCCCTTTTTGTCTTATCCCTAGAACAAAGAGAGATCACTTCTGGTAACCTCCACAACATAAAGTTCGAATTAGTAGTTAAATCGAAATTGCGGTGGTTACCGCATTAATTGTGCACTCAACTGCACACGACGGTCCCACATGTATCCTTCCACGATCTAACCTCGATTTAGTTTCGCAATCTGCACATAAAAAAATATAAACTATAATTATGCCAAGCGATTTTACTTCGCCCATCCAGCTTTCTTCCATTACCATAATTTGTCAATTAACCGCCATTCACGTGCGTGGTAAATTTCATTGTTGAGGATTATCTCGGAAATTGCGCCCGCTAAGTGCCCATCTTCAATAATTAAAAACTGGCTCCTGAAACGCCTCACTGTTATCGTCGTTCGCCGTATTATTATTAGCTTTTGGATGGTGTTATTTTTAAAACGGGAGGGTGACGCCGCCATTGGGGTTCTATAGTAATTAAGTTCCTGTGCGGGGTTAACCAATATCAATGGCCGTTATATCGAGTTTTGTTTCTAAAAATAACATTTTGTTGTGCCGAGAATTTCCATCAAAGAAACTAAAATATTGAAGATGTTTGACATTTAGCAATATTGCAGGGGGATGTAATGTGACATCAAACTAGGACGATTTCCTTAATATATAAGACCATTCCTGGCATTTCTTCAACAGGTTCTGTTAATTAACCATTAGTCCCCCATAAATCAGGCTAAAATCGACATTCAAACTTAACTCTGTTCAATGTTCTACGAATAATACGGCACATGAGAATTTGGAATGTTCGAGAAAATCAAACAAAGTAGCGACCGGTTAACCTAACCAATTATGCGATTTAAGGGAAACAACCACAATCAGAAACCACATCATGAAAGTCGTTACGATAAATTTCTTTCCTTGGTCGTGGCGTTCTTTTAAAGTCGGAATTAAAACGTAGGACCTAAGGGAGAGGTGAGAGTCATATATCTTAACGTAACGGGTAGAGGTGGTTCTATATTTATTAAAGGAAACTAATGGTAACGCTTTGCTCCTAAACTCAAAGAAGCTTTGGCACTTCTTCAAGGATTTCACCCGCTCGTATTTGGCGAAAAATCACACACGAAAGTAAAACACTTGACCTCAAACTGAAGCCCAATTCATATATTGATTTTAGGATATTATTCGGACCTCGGAAGTCTATTATTTCATCCTTGTAATTATTTTACCCTTCTGATTCACTCGCCCAATTACACAAAGGGTCAAATTACAACGATACCTATTCAACGAAACATATTTAGTATATGCATAATTTAATGCTTACTTACAATCGCGGTATTTTTTACTTCAATATTTCTTAAGAGTTTCACAAAAATTGGGAGGGTTGAAAAACTTGTAATTTTGGACCGCTACAGATTCAAGAACTTCTTTCGTTGATCCAACAATATAAAATATGACGCGATGAAAGTGAAGGGTCCGATTGGATTTAAACAGACTTGGTCATATGGCGCGGTCTAAAGCGCTTCCTTCGGTTTTCTAAAGATTCACGCCATGCAAATGAATTTCGTTCGGGAGATGAAAATCTCAAATATCGCGCTTGAAAAGCCCTTTGTCGGTGAGCTGTTGGCTATAGCCCGGTTGTCGTCCGACGGGTTCGGTGAGGGGCGTATAAGGCCATTGTGAGAACAACAGGAGGGCACGTGACATATCCCTTTTTCGCGATGGACTAGAACTAACTATCCGGGGGGACTCGCACAAAGAGGTCTTCTGAACTGGCAGACAGCTGCGGTGTAAACTGAGAGAATACACTCAACTCTTTCAAGTCGGTCCCGTTGCCCCGTCGGCAAAGAAAATCGCAACTACGGTGGTGCTTGTTCGACCGTAGAAAATGCTTTTACGGTACGCGGGAAATAGGAATTTCCTGCAGAGGAGGTGTCACACGGGCGACTTTCATTTACATTTAATTAATCTCCAGACAAACGCTCACATCCTTGATGTATCACCATTTCAATTAACTGTACTCAAAGGAAATTGAATCAAACACCTCCACTGTTCGACTATTATAGACGAGCCGAAGAGTCCCGCAGGAGAACACGAGAACTTGAACCATTCAAGACCAATTCTAAACTTCGGAATGAGATCTGACCTGCTCGTCAGAGCATGCCTGCTCCTTGTAAGGGTTAGGTTCCATATAGATGGACAATTAAAAGTCACACGAAGTAGCGTATCTTTGTTTCGACCTAATCTAGGCCCAAAAATTTTGGAGTGCTGCACAACTCTATTGTTGTGAGCATTTTGACTAATGTTAAATAAAATTAGCTTTTATATACATTAATAAGCAGTAGTTAAAAATAATATTTTTAGAATAATGGTCTAATGGCCACAATCAGTTCAAATTCATCAATTTATTAAATATTTTTTTTAAAAGTTGCTTTATTATGTCATGAAAGATTGTACTCCATATTCAACAATTGATTGGAAGAGTCCGAAGAACAATAACAATAGAAAACAATTAGCTAAAGGAGATCAAGAAAATAGTTGTTCAAGAAAAATAGCCAGAAAAACAAGTGCTCTAATTGATTTTGGAGATAAAAAACAAGTTGATAAATACGTATCTAAAAGTCTGTCAAATAGTATAGATACAAACTATTCCTTAAGAAAGATTGCTATAAAGATTTAAGAGCTATAATTCAACCACAATCTACAAGTACTGCAAACGGATAGATATGGATCCATATGGATCACTAAGTAGATGTTTTTTCAAAAGACTCAAAAAGACTTACACTGTATGAAAAATAAATACAAAAGAAAACAATTAATGGGAAAGTTAAAAGAGTAGAGGAAGAATAAAACCAACTATACCACGAATAGCAGCAAAAGAAATCAAAGAAAACGCCCCCTCTAGAGAAGACAGTTAAACTTGTAGAAGAAAAATGCTGGAGTTCTTATAATTGAAAGTGTTCTGAAAACTTAACTATTAGCGTCTCATTTCGCTATCTGTTTGATAACAGTTTTACAAAAGACTGGAGTCAAAAGGAAAAGAAATAATGAATTTCTAGTAACTGGAGACCAAGTTTACAGCTTTAAAAATATAATTGGGAAAAGTTCGAAGACAAAGAAGTTTGCTTGGGGATATTCTTAGGTGTTGCATAGACAGTGAAAAACTATAACTATAAAAAACGAAAAAACCTAGCTACAAAATATGATCGGTTTCTGAAATTTTACGTTGCAAATAAACTCTTTAGGCTTACGGAAGATTATGAAGTCAAGTTTTAATAGAGCAGCCAAGTCCCGACAATCAACGAGGGAACAATAGCATAGCATTTAACGTATAAGAAGATACTTCTGCATAACCTTACATTAAACCCGATATATATATTAAGTTGCCTACCTTTGAGCTGTGCAAACTGAATGAATATTAAGAAAATATAAAAACTTGAGAACAAACTCTTAATTAACATCGTAAATGTACACCAGAAGTAGAGACATAGAGACCTCGCGACTGTAAGAAAAGAAATTGACGCATAATCTGAGTATCTGAGATTTATAATACTGGCGCGTCCATACGTCTCTCTGGTTTTAGTGATTGCAGCGACAAAATTGAAAAAGTAGGACTAGTGTCGAGGAAAAATTGCCCGGGCTCTAGAACTGACCCTCGATAAGAAATTGCGGGTGGAGATGGCGATCTGCATAACGACGTTAAAAAATAGAACGAATTTGTGTTGAGCTACACCATCCAAATTCCGCAAGATTTGTTTACCAAACGATCCTCGTAGCCCCTAAACTTAAGCGAACCCATCTAATGAAGAACTTAGAGAGTGGATCCCCTGGCCGAAATCCGGGCATCGGGTACGACATAAAATTTCTTAACGAGCACTCCACAACAAACACTCGCAATCAATATTCTGTTTAGGTCACAAACACAGAAGTTTTCGTTTCGGTCCGTTTTAGTCGCCTAATGCAATATTTAAATGAGAAAAACGCGTGTTTAAGATATAAAGCTCCGTCGGGATTAAGTTAATCCCAACTCCTTCAGAGCCGCAGCCCCTTCAACAAGTCGTAAATTTTCAGAAAGTGTGTTGTACCTATCCACCAAAGCTATTTACATACCTAAGGAAAATTACATCGCGCTACGGTCTCCCGATCAATTTGGGGGTTTCATCTACTTTTGAGGGGGGTGCGGAGTTGATAATTTACTCAAATCCGCACGTGCGGTAACCAACAATTCGGGTTATTAATTTCAGTGACGACGCCGATTATCCTTCCAAAATTTCACTTTTAGGTGGAGGCAGAAACTAACTGTAACGCAGAACCGTCTGCAGTTTCGTTAAACGATCCGGGGAGCGGGGTCGAAGGGGAGTTGCTGGTCTAGGGACTATACGCTGCAGGAATGGGGAAATCCGTAAAATTGTGGAGAAATTTGCGTGACCAAGACTCGTTGGCGTGACGAGGTTGGTCTATGCGACTCCCGGAATGATACACGTGGTTGCAGTCGGTGCCATCGCCTGCAAGCACAACAACGATTTATTGAAATTCCGATATCCTAAATTATGAATTTATGATGGCATCGGCGCACGGAAAATTCTTCGCATCGCCATCTAAAATTGGAATCTGCGTTTTGGGCAAATCCGGGCCGGACAAATTCCGGCCCACCATTCAATAATCACTGCGGAATGAGCTACGTAACTCCCTCCCCAAACTGTCGATATTACCTGTGCCATTATTAACAAATAACGGAGCACCAAAACAAAAGTACGACACATGACGCAGAACAAAATATAAATTTTAAAAAGCGTCACCACTAATTTGCTGCACCAATTTAAAATTTCAGAAGGTTGACGATCTCTTGATTAAACGACAGCTCTTCTAACGGAACTGTTCATCTAAATAACTAACAACTCTACCATTTCGTGCATTCATCATTTATTTGAATAAATATATTGCGATTAATTTCATATACAAATGTAAACTGCGCAATTGTAAAAGTTAGAATAGTTTCAGCAAAACTATGTTTTCCGATTTTTCGATTAATCTTACCCTAACTTATTTGAAATTTCTTGAGTCAAAAATTTCCCGCAAATCGATTATGATTTTATTGAAATTTCCAACCCTTACGCTGGGACTGTACAGTAATTATAGCTACATTGTTTCTTGATTATAACACCATAACTGTTATTGGTTCATGTGGGGGTAGCAAGCTGCGGTTGAATCTCACGCCCCCTCCAATACCGCCCATTGTTACCTTATTATTTATGTGTCAATTTCGACCTTTAATTGGACGGGATCCAAATTTCTAGTGCGAATTACGATTGAGACCTTTCCTACACTGACGGCATTAAATTTAATGCAACCCCATAAAATAGTTACGACAGGGGTGGCTCGATATTACTATTGCTTTAACCCCATTTAATAATAATTATACGTCCAGGGTTTGACGTTATGGACGTCGTCCTCATACGTCAGTAAGACTTGTACTTAGAAAAAAAAATTTGAGTGTCGCAAAACTTGGCTCTTACAACTGAATTCGAGATTTGCGGTCACTGCGTCAGCGAAGTTTTTAATTTGTTACACTTGACGTTCATAAATTAGCGCATTTAGAAACACGAGGTCCACGAGCCGGGTGCGTCATTACCTAATCGTTACAGGGCTAACGCTTATTACTCTGTTTATTTTACACTTTAGTTACCCCTTTGTGTTTTACCCCAAAAATAAATTTCGAATATTCCAACCAAGTGACGATCATGTTATTGCGGAGGTCGTTCCGGTCGAACAGTTTAAAACTTTAAAACAAATTCATCCATACATAACGTATCGTCTTCACGTGAATATACCAGAACTTAACGTTGATACCAGATCTGAATTTTTAATCACACTTAACAGATTAGGTGCTTCTGAAGTTGTGAAGAATTGTGAAGAATTACGGCCACTTTTAATGCAAAGAATAATTCCAATTTGAAATGTAAAAGAAAAAATGCTAATTAGTTGGTTACAGAAATATCATTACGAAAATATGTGAACAAGATACGAGGCGAATAAAATTATCTATTGAAGATGGACAGTCAACATGTGAACAAGAAACAAGGACAAGAATGAGAAGGACACCAATAAAAAAATTGAATAATGACTATAATAACGTAGAAAAACAATTTTTATAATAAAGCTATGTCAACATAATAAACAATTGTAAATTAAAGAATAAATTAATAGTGGTAGACGCTTACGAAAATTGCGGTCTTCAGTGGTTATTTGTACTTGTTTTAAATCGAAAGACCACGTTAAGATAAAATACAGTCACTGACTGAACAGGAGTTACGAAAAGATCGTTAAATAACCAAGACGAGGGTTAAAACGTGCTACACACAACGTGCACTTCAGGGATTTTGGAGATCAGTTTCGTGTAATTAGCAAATACACCATCCACTAGATAATTGTAGAAATGTGAACTTAAACACGTGGAGGATAAAATTGCTAAGAAAGTGATACATCGGTCATTTCATTATCGATATAATAAGTAACAAATCCTAGTGTTAGACTGCAATTCCTGCTTTTATTTTTATTTCACAGATTAATCATAGCACGAGTATTGTATGGTGGCTTGGGATTGAATAAAGAAAATTTCCTACTCATTCGATTGTCTTAATTTAAATGCTAGAAATGTCATTATTGCGTCCATAGCTTTCCTTAATGTTCTAATTTGAAAATGCTACTGTATATGAACAAAAGGACTAATTTTTGTAAAATAATATAAGAAATTTTACTTCCTGGTAGACAAAGAAGTCACCAGTACATTTCAAGTGATTTGATATGAGAGTAACTTAATCAAATGTAAAGATCTTCCCGTTGGGCCATATTTTTCAATGTCAACAGTCGAAATTCCGATAGCGCTTTGTTCTGAATAACAAAATTGTATTCCCAATTATTAATATTTTATTTCACCATGAAAAAAAAAGTTTAAAGATTGTTGCATGTTCCAACAGATTAGTAAAAATCTCAGAAGTATTTATGTAAATGGCATTTTCTCGTAATTTTACTTTCGACCAAGATTTGAAAATTATTATTGCAGTAAAAACAGCAACAGTTTGTCACAAGAACTGAAATCTTCTGTGGTTTTTAGTAGTTTTGTCCTAAAAAAACGGTTTTGTGATCCTGGTAATTTTTTTCCAGGATATGCACTAATTGATCCAGTTAGCACTTTGTTCGTTTCCCGTTATTGTACCGCAACTTCGC
The DNA here is from genome assembly GCA_905333025.2 of Pyrochroa serraticornis. Taxonomy (NCBI): domain Eukaryota; kingdom Metazoa; phylum Arthropoda; class Insecta; order Coleoptera; family Pyrochroidae; genus Pyrochroa; species Pyrochroa serraticornis. The sequence goes on from HG995152.1 coordinate 40,333,645, forward strand.
CGAAATCCGAACGGTAGTTGAGGCACGTTTAGCAGAAACTTAACCTCATTATTTCAGTTAAATTGAGTTAGTTCGGGTGACGGGGCCGAATATTCAGCCTGACTTCGACGTTTCCGGCGAATCGACGGGCGCTCCGGCAGTTTCCGGACTAGGAATAGCGGTCAGCCTGAAGATGATCTTGAAACAGACATCAACTGCGAGATGGGGTTAAGCGGCGGTTGTTCCTCGACCTGTCAACATCTGGCAAAGATAAATGCAACAATTTATCGGATCCCGGAGTCAAAGAACGGACGCGCTTGCGTCCGTTGTTGAATCGATACGTAAACATTCACGGAATTCGGCGATTTCATGTGGCAATCAATCACAGACTTTCGATGTTGTACGTTTTAACAACAATTGTGGATAAATGAGTGGACGGGAACGGAGCGGCCGCCCGCTGTTGTTTGCTCCGGGCTTGAAATGTCGCTCCGGGACCTGCAAACTGCATTAAACCACCACTCGAGGAAATTATCGGATAACGTGCCGGTGCTGTCATCTGGTTAATGCCGGGTATACCGTACACAGGATGCGGACTGATATTCGGCCGCACGCCATCTGGTGGGCGCCGGCGTCGCGACGTCAGACCGAATGCTTTTAACTGAAAAGCTCGACGGTTCCATTACAATATGATTTATGGGAGTTTTTCGAACGTAAATGAGAATAATTGCGAGACCCGGAAAAATCCGGGGATTCCGGCCGGGTAAACGTCAGGTCGGCCTGGATTGCAATTCCGGAGTTGGAAAAATGTTTACCTACCTACATCAAAAATTCTAAACGAATGAAGACAATTTGATGTTATTTGCTTATCGAATCGGGATCAAAAAACAGTCGATGCGAGGAAAGAAAAACTACTTATTGCCGCCGCCAGTCAACGCCGGATTGACGCTTCAGTCTGTTATTGTTATGTTGACGCACAAACCCGGTTGCTGGAAAGCAGGAAATTAAATTTTCGAATGGTTTAGACAGCGTGGGCTGTACCAAGTTTCACCTCGACGTGTCGTAATTAACTTAATTCACTATCAAGTTGATCAAATTGCTATTTACGCGCAACTATTTTATGATCAAAATCATTCTCACCAGCAGGAAAGTATTTCTGTGGACCTGAAATTGACCACAAATATTTTAGGAGATAAACCTGGATTCATTTGTGGTTTGTTCGTTGATACCATCTTATTATTAACAGAATTGTGGTCATAAATCAGCGTTTATTGCTTTCGCGATTCATGGAAGCTTACCGATATCCGCCAACAGAACAAACACAAAACGATGTAGGATAACCAGTTGCGGAATACAATTTTCAGGACAATTGTTAACTGTTCAGCAAACCTTATATACGACTAAGGAAAATATATGACTTCGAAAAATGGCCTAGATAATATTTAAATTTTAGAGTTTAAGGATTATTTGAGGTACGTATGCTATGTAGATTAAACAGAAACAGAATTTGCTAACAAGGCAAATGCCGTGACAACCTCTTTTATTAAAATTTTTCAGCAAACGTAGAAGTTAATTGAAGTGTCAAGCATAGGTAGAATATTATTTTTTATCGTTTCTTATCTTGCATTACGTTTTTTTTACAATAATACCCATCGTACAAAAATAAAAATAATAAATGTGTCCATTCACTTTTTCACAGATATTTTTATACTTCCCACTGCGTTTGTTCTACCTAGTTATTATCACAGGACATCCAATTAAAGCTGCCATCTTTGAGCCATTTCTGGTTATCTGTATTAACTGTTCTCTTTAAACTAGTTAAAAAGTTAACAGTTGTGCGAGACATACTTATTGAAATTTCGACAACATTCTTTTTTCTACATTCTACATTCATGTCTTTTGCTGATTCTTCTCTTATATCTCAATCTTTATACATCGATCTTTTCTATCACCTTCTGCTCTTCTTGTATATTTCTTGTTCCTTTCTTTGTCTTGTCGGAAGTATCAATTTACAAGTCCAGTAATTCCTTATTTTACATAATACTTTTTTCTTAAACTTAAATTATGGATCTTCATTCCACTGATGCTGTGGTTCTTAAAAATAAACAAAACAAAAATCCGCGCATTTTTATTAAAATTAACCTTAATTACTTTAAAAATCTGCAGTGTTACCAATGTATCTTGGGTGAAGTTGGTCAAAATCAAAAGTTTCAATAATTAATAACTTATTGTTTGTTAAATCACGCAGGAAAGCTTAATATTTTCCGAGGAATAAAAATAATTTATGTGTAAATCAAGTACCTACATTGTGAATTATTAAAGTGATAAAAAATCATGCAACTGGAAGAAAAATTTATTAAAAAAATTTGCTTCTTATCCAGTTCAGTAGCTCGTGCTGACAGCATTTCCAATATCTCTCCAGGGTTGAATTAAATAGCGAATAAATCAAGGAGGAACTGTTATAAGTGGGTGAAGAGATTTTGGAAAATTTGATAGTCGCTATAATTTGATTCATGTGAGATTAGGCTCTATGTCAGCGAAGAGGGTGCTGATTCTAAAAATTGAAAATCACAGCGATAAAGTGTTACAAAATAAAATATCGGATTAAGAGCACTTTATGATTGTATATTTCAACCGTGGATTGCTTAATTGACGAGAAGTGTTTATGAAATGGGATTAAATTGATTGCTTTCGTACTAGAGTGACATTAACAACGTGCGTCAATGATTTGATGGGTTAGAATGTCAATACAATAAAAACTCCAACATCACTACGTTTACTTTTCAAAAATCGCAGATGGCAACATTTTTCAGTTCGCTTCAGGCGTATCACAGTATGTCACGCCAATATTCAATTAAAAATAATCGCTTTATTCCATGTTTGAAATTCTTTCACGTAGCACTAATCAAAAACAATGCAATTATTAAATTATTAAAAAAAGTAAATTTAGGAATTTAACTAATTCGCTAAGGTAAGTGTTTAAAGTGGTGTAACGCGATCTCAACAAATATTGCAATATTGAACTGCCTAATGGCTGTCACCTTAGGGGATTCCCGGGGATCTGTTCTCCAATATTAGCAAGACGGAGAGATTGCTGTCAACAATGCAGGTCAGAGTAACATGTTGAATAAGCGCTTTAAACGGGCTTTTTGGATAATGGGAAGAGGGAAGTGATAATAGGATGGTTTTCTCCCCGCTGAGATCACGATCAACCTTATGTCGCACACATAAGAAAACCCTTTAAAACTCGTAACATTCCAAAAATCATCCGATAGTTGAAACACTGTTGTATTCTTCCTAAGCTGTCAAAATAAAAGAAGGATATGTAACAAGAAACTATAAGCTATGCAGTGAATATAATTTCACTTTAATAGCTGCCGGTGAAATGCATAATGATTCTTTGCTACACCAAATTTCAGTAATTTTTTGGAAAAGCAAATAATTAATTATGATGGTGTTACTTATCGGAGGGCAATAAAAAATATGTCACCGCAAAGTAAATTGAAAAAGCTTTAATTCCATGAAAAAAAGTGAAAAGTGAATGAATGGGTCCTTAGCGGTGTTCGAAATAAGATTAAATTTTGTTATTGTTCTATCTGTCTAAACAATGCATTTTAATTTTTTTTGTTTCAATTAAATATCATGATATTCTATACTCTAACGAGTTATTTTATGAAAACTCGAAAAATAAAATAAAATTTGAACCTACCATACACCCTTAAACTTATAATTTTTCTCGATATATTTTTGTTTTAGTTTTGCTTGAATAGCAAGAGTATAAATTGAATCTGTATGACATGTATACCGTACAAAGAATGAGTTTGGTATTGAATTGAGAAAAGAAGCTGCCGCGAGGAAAGCTGCAGCTCAATATCGCTGGTCCTCTTCTCTGTATTAAAAATAAAAGAGTTAAGTTATATGTTTTCAAGCACAGAAATTACAGAAATAATCCTGTTGGATGCTTCAAACGTAATAAAAATTAGACCTAGAGTTTTGTTCGGAATTCGCTTGGCGACGACGACTTCTACGACTTGCTGTAAAAATATTTTACCAAATCGTAAACCGTCTGCAACGTACATTAATGCGTCATTGTGCATATGATCGTAAAGATACCGGAGCTTCGCTTGTCGCTTGCTTGTAATATGCAGACGAGCTGTAAAGCTTATAAAAGTAGTGCCATTTTTTGTCAATGTGTTTCGCATTAGAACTTACACAGGTTTACGAGCGCCCCCGCGCTAGCTCATTATCTGACGCTGTTAAATCTCAAATCCGCACATTCGCAAAGGCGAAGTCAGTAATTGTAATGGTTTTTCAATAAGATTCCCGTCCCGATACGGAATCCTTTTAACCCTGGGATGTGTTCCGTTGATTTTACAGCGTGCCGTAAAAAGTTACGGCTGCCATGATGTAAGTAAAGTAAGTACATTTGATTCAGATAAAATATGTTCTATCAGGTGCAACGTTTTAAAGTCCGGGGCGCCACCGCCCGTACCGACCGACGTTGATTTTCTCTGGTTGTGTTGTTCGTACCATTGCTTTCTACGCCTTGCTATTATCGCGCTGTACCGTGTCGCTGACAAACAATGCAGTATTGTTCGAAGCTAAATGAGATAGTTACACGAGAACAACGCGCGGTGTTGTTAATGGATTTAAATCGATATGCCACGGAATGGCCGCATTTTTCACTGCAGCTCAACTCGTTTGTACACCGACAAGTTGAAATAGTTCCATCCATCGTCGGAACTCTCCGACATTTCTCAAAACATTAAACAAACGCATGCACAGTGGCCATCCTTCAGAAAAGCACTCACTGAACGTCCATAAATTTTGTAGGCGAAAGCGGTGTTTGCGAAACGCACCCGCTTCACCCGAATTTTCCTCAAGTTTCATATAACGCAGTTTATGAAGGAAAAGTATTAGTTTCGGGAAACGGATGAGGTTGATATTCGGCCGGAGTACTCGACAAATCAGTCATCTTGCGGGGTTCATAAAAAAGATTCTCGTATCTAACTCAAATTGGAAAAAAATGTTTTAAAAGAAATTGATCTAGCACAATCAACAAGATCATAAAATTACGGGCGATGCGACAAATCGACATTTTCTTAGGGACCTGCGGCAGAACCCGTAACCGCAATGTGTGCAAGTTGGCCATCGATTCTTTTAGTGGGTTGCAGCAAAATGCATTATTTTATAATTCAATAAGATAATTCAAATCACGTCACCATGTAATCTTCTCACATCATTTATTCATATTAAATCATGCACTTTATATTTAGTCTAAGTAAATTAAAAAACTCGTTATCACTGGTGCTCTTCCGGTCGAAATTAAGTGACAGGTCACATAGATTTAACTAAGTAATATATAAGATGACACCTTTTCGTTTCAAAATCAATTCGATTATTAGTTCAGTTCACTACGCTTCCTCGATTAAAAGAAATAAAATTCTGAGCGTTTTAAAACGCGTTTTATGTTCTATCTATGAACTCAGAATCCACAACAACAAAATTTGCAAGGATTATTGGTGGAAACAAAAAATCTCAGTCGAATTTTTAAAATTAGTTGTAGGTACTTATTTGTAGTTCGACAATCATAGGCTACCCTGAATATAATGCAATTCATTAAACAAGGTTCTGTAAAAAATCGGATTTCTTCCTCGATCGATTAAAACCTTTAGCAAAATAGATAGCAAGCCAATACGAAAAGAATGTAATATAAAACTTATAATTATTAAAAAAACAGCGTACAAAAACAGAAGCTCTTCTGCTTTTTTCCCGTATCGATATTTATTACACAGATTGATCTCGATATTAGTTTTCGTTCAGTACAGATAAAAAATTTCATTTCCTTTACACAGCCCCCACAGCATTCCCAGAGTTAGTCCACCCCCAAATTTTGACTATATCAAGGCCCATACTACATACAAGTCCCTCTAATTTTCGGCAAAAAATTTTCTCAAAAATAACTCCGACACTCAATTAAAGTCTTGCAAATGTCACCATCCATTTGCGGCTGGATAGTGTTGTATACCAAAAATAACTCAAAAATTACATATTTCAATCATTAATGAAATAATAAAAGAAGGGTTTTGTGGAAGAAATTTCGTAACTACGTACGGAACTTACTTTTAAAACCAGGTCTAGAGTCTAGAGTCTTGAAATCCTATTCCTCTTTCAGTTTTAAATTCTTCAGATGAACGGGTGAACTCGGTAAGTCTTTGTCTGCAACAATGCCCAACCCCACCTTACATTTACAACACAACTTCATAGACATAAACTGATCGTGGTTATAATATTTTTTCAAAACTCGTGGATTTCATGAACAACCATCTTTTTTAAATCGGGCTTACAATTTGGAACGATTACGTTTTCACATTATTGTGTACACCAGTTCAAGTCTATTTTGTACCTGATAAACTATTTCGTGAACTAGATGAATGAACACGGCGTTATGTAAAAAGAACATCCAATCGTAAAAGGTGGTGCCAAAAAAACTAAACCTACATTGCCAGGTGGGCGAAATCTTCTCAAATCGGCTAGAACGCAACTTGTATGACAGCCGTTGCCCCCAAATTATATAATGGTATAGAACCAGAAATACAAGGGAATTCCAGCCGATCTTGAATGACTCACTTAGTACCATTGATTATTTATCTCTAAGTAAAAAGTCAATGCTTACTACCTAAGCCCCTTAGATAGGTTCGGGTTGTTTATGGTTATGATCATTATGGTTTTAACGACTGGCTATGAGCTCGGCCGTGGGGTGGTTTAGTTTGTAAAACCATCAAACACACTGGCGGTTTTTGAAAAAACAAGGATTTTTCGATTTGTCTATTACAAATAATTTTCAGTTTTCCATTTTATCAAAATTGGTCCACCACTAAAACAGTAATACGTTCCTTCGATAGTTTTTCACGTTCACACTTTTCTCCTTCAAACTTTAAAGTTCTATCCGGAGTCAGCTTGTAAAATAATCCTGCCTCATCCACATTAAAACTTCAGAGTCTTTAAATGTTTTTTTCTTTATTTGAGGTCCTTTATTTTTCAACCAATCTTCAACAACACTTATCTCCAGTGATGCCAATTCGCCCATTCTCTTATTGAATCTCTCTATCCAAATTCTACTACATTTGAAATCGCTGATGTTTTCTAGTTTGCCTCCTAATTTTTCAGCTTTTGACTGCGATACCGCACCACTGATAGTAACATGAGTAACTGCTGAGTAAATTATTTGAGTAGATCTTGGCCTAATTCGTCGTTAGTGGATCTTCGTATTTTTTTGATTTGGAATTGTCGCACTCATAGCTTACAAAAATCCTGTCCTTTTCTTTCTAGATGGTAGCAACCGTCGATTTACTAAAGTAAACTTGTCTACAAACATCACTTTGCTTCTTACCCTTTTTAAGTTTGTTGACTATTTCATACTTCGTTTGTAAGGAAATTGTTTTAGGCCGTAAGTGAACATTACTGTATTTATAAAATTGTAAAATCAATCCGTTTCTGTGGCATCTCGATACATTCCGCTGTTTACGCCAAATTGAACAGTTTAAACACTAGAAATCGTTCTTTTCAATTAAAAAATATTTTCTTAATTATTCCTTAAATTAATAATAAACACTATAAACACAATAAGCAGAAACATATTTTTCGATCTACCTTTATCGTCAAACTGCCACAACCAGACGAGAGATCTGGGTGCTTTATTATTTACGAGTCTTATTTACTATTATTATTCGGTTGTTCCGAGTATCCATTCGTTTCCTCTTTGAAAACACCAATACCGACTCTGTATGTAAGTTCCAGATGGGTCCATGCACGTAATAAAACGACAGCGCCAAGTCGAGAAATGCCCTGAACTATCTTATCGCTTGGTGTATTACAAGTCATCAGAAAATGGGCGTAATTGCAAATATTTTAAAAGTGGTAGCGCTCTGGAACTTTTTGGCTGCAGCAAAAACTATCAGTTCCACAATTTTTTTTCGTGCCGATTATAAAAACCAAAATAAATTGCCTATCTGATGATACCGAGAACAGCATGTAAATACTTTTAATTTATGCGTTAAAATGTACACAAAATTGAACTACTTTTAAAAGCTCGGGGCTTACTGATGAGACAAATATATTATCAAGGAAATACGTCACCGAATTCTTTTATCTTTACTCTTTTTGCTAATACAATACAATCAGATTTCCTTAGATATGGATAGCAAGATCTGGAGCCAAATTATAAATTATAAATATACTTCATGAAAATAAAAACAAAGAAAGAGATTTGGCAAGATGTTTCGTTAATAAGGTATCAAGCAATGGAGTGAAGAGGGCACACGTTTTACTGTACTTTATGGAAAGTTGCAATGGAGTGAAGAGGGCACACGTTTTACTGTACTTTATGGAAAGTTACAATGGTGCTAAACCAGTGTTTCAGTTAATAACAGTCAATTTTTCAAAAGTTTGCCAAATTCTTAAACAATGATACTTAATAACAGTAAGTGCTACTTAATAGTTACCACCGATTGGTACATGGGAGAAAAGAGACTGAGAATAACATCAGCAGAAGACGTGTAATTGCAACAAGAATAAAAAGAATCAAAGAAGTATTGTGGCTTCCACCAAAACTATTGTCAATTTAATATCATATAAAACTATTAAATTACGAGTAGTTAAAGCTATTAAAAAAACATTCCAACGATCGTTAAATTTGTAAAATTGGTAAGAATGTAAAGAATGAAAATCTGAATGGAAACTTAAACAACGGACACACTATAAATTTGGCAAAAGATGATACAGAATACTGGAAAGAAAATTAGGTGGTGCTGGGAAATTCAAAAATATGCAACTAAGTAGTTCTAATAATCACAAATAATAATGTAACAAACTAGAGGATGTATGAACATCGTTGCATTTAGTATGCACACTAATTTTCGTCCAAGTAAAATAGTCAAAGCAAGTTTTCTATTTATTTTATGCACCATCATTCCCTGACATTGGTTGAGGCCTCTTAACAGCAAATAAAATTTAGATTTTCTTGTCTTCGTAGTAAACGTGCAATTTTCACACGCGGTCTCCCTACACCGTTAGTAGTTGAATCAAGAATACCCGAACCAAATTTTGAAAAAAGGCTATCGTCCTTAAATTGTCGGCGGCTATATTGTGAGGCTCGTAGAAAAACGTGAGATTTTTACAAGTGTATAAAAAAGTTCAATATTAGCAATTGGCGACGTCACGTCCTCTGCGAACATTCATCGAAACACGAAAACCCCCAATGATTGGGATGATATCCATACATCACGAATGACCGTTGATGAATGTTTTCCGTAGCGCGGCCGACCGTTCCAGATTAATACCGGAGTCTCATTAACGAGATTCTATCAATGACTACGTTCTTGTTCCTGATTCAAACAGCTCGTTCAAATTTGTCCTAAAAAGTATGCATGCGAATATCGGTGATTGATAAAAGGTTGAATTTCGAATTATCATTCACCTTGGTGTGATTAATTTAGACCGAGGGCCGGGGGATGTTCTACCTCTTTTATCCCCGCAGCAGCGATTACTTGGTGGCTGAACGGAATTTATTGGCGCTCTCCATGTCACTGGCAGATTCTACTGAAGTCTCGACGATGTTATGCAGACAACAAACCGACCGCTCACCCGATAAACAGTTCGTGTGTTGATTACATGTAAATAGTTGTTGGTCTTGGTATTCAGTCGGTTTATACATAGTTTATAAAATAATCGTCAACAGTACTACCTCCTCTATTGATGCTATTTATAGAAGTGTTAATTGCTTTATCAGACGTTCAACAGGCATCGAAATTATTCCCGACGGCGAAATTAATTGAAAACAAACTCTTTAGCTATTAGCCATTGAAATCAAAATAATTACCTACATTTCGCTATGCGGACAAGCACTTAGGTTATAACGTGTTGCCTCGCTTAAGCAGTTTAGTTGTGCTCACCTTATTAAACAGTTCAGAACAGACCGATAGCATAGCATAAAGATTTATACAGCAACGAATTGTCGATTTAGTTTCCAAACTTGCATCGAGTATCCTGCGTAATACTCTCAGGATGCAAATTGAGTGGTAGTCCCATGCAGGGGTGATTCAGGAAAATTATTCTATTATTTAGTCGATAACCTATGTCATTTAAAATGTCAATTCCTTTGAAAGTTGATATATGTCTCAAGTCCAGTTAATAGTTAATATAATAATAAAAGTAATGCATAGAAAAGTGCGTGACAAGGGTCGGAAAGGTTGAAAAAAAGGCGAAGACTCTTTGGAAGAATCTAAGATTCTATTACCTTATGAACTAATAAACTCAGAACTGTGTTATAGTAAATATACTGTACAAGAATAATTGTTTAACAAGATTTAGAAGATCTTGATTACTAAAATGTAAGATTTCAGTAACAACTTTTGAAACATTTATGCACAGTTAAAAGCAAATAGACTAACCATATTGTTGGTTCTTGCTCCGTGATTTTCAATTGAGCAAGACTAATTGGGCAAGGAACTCATCAGTAGGAAATAGAATTTGATTTGTAAATTGACTGATTTCAAAACTCGAAACCTGAATAGGAACCAACAAAAACTTACGTGGGGCGTACAGAAGAAAATTTTAAAAGTAACGTCAAAGATGTGACTATGGATAGATAAAAAAAATTAGTTTTGGTCAAAATTTCCGCATTGAAAGGTTTAATCAAGGAAATTTTAAGATAACAAAGTTGAACGAATAGAACTGCCACAACTGATTGAAAAAAACTAGAACGAATTGGGTTGTTTTAATAAAATAAATAAAAACTACGTACGGGAATTTTCAAGAATGTCAAGTGATATTACGTTTAACACTTCTGTGGTAGTTAACCAACTAAAGGGTGTTAAATCCAACGTATAAAATTGTAGCTAATACTTATTTATGGTGGTATAAGTTACAAGTGACACACCTAGTTATCATAATAATTAACATAAATCTTCCCTTGAGGGTGAAGGAGACCTAAGGTAAGGGTATGTACGATGGGTAGTTTTTAAATTTTCCTAATTGATAATTTTAAATGTTAATACAATTACACCAAAGTTTTTTTAAAGCACGTATTTACAACTTCAGTGATATTTTCAAAATCAGCCTGTGTGAGTTCTGACACCCGCGGATATCACTAACTAATAATTAATCAAAAAACAATATACTGAGCCATGCCAAAGTTTCACACAAAATAAATTTTTTTTACATAAAACCCAAATTTCTAAAGAATGATGTGCTGTGTAACTGATTGCAGCTTTAAAGGAATTAGTTATTTGCCTTATACATCAGATTTGGTACCTGGTAAATATTATTTTGTTTGAGCCTTAAAAAAAAAACATTGAGAGGTAGAAAATGCAAGGATATTAACTAATTTGTAGCAAGTATTTAGAACTTTTTTGAAGAACAAGTAAATTAATATTTCTACAATTTAAAGTTATTTTTGAAATTGTGAAACATCAGAGGCAATGAAATTATATTAAAACATATTTTTTTGTTGCTGCTCCATTCTGAAGTATAAAAACGATAGCGCTGGGTGGTCGGCGGCTTCCCGTGTTTTCCGTGCTGCTTTCATTTAAAACTTTCTTGGGGGCGTTGAGGTCTTACGTAAATATTATTGTTTAGTATTTTGATAAAAAACTAGTTGAATTTTAGTTGTCAAAGCTTTTTCAACGACTAGTCTTTGTAGTTTCCCAACAGAATGATGAGCGCCAGTGACAATGTCGCAAACGCAACTCCATATTTTAAAATTATTCTTGGCCTCTTCAACATTCGGGAGTGGAGCAAAGTTCTCAGTTCGGAATTCGAAATCCTAGATTAAAATAAAAAGTGCTCCTGTCAATAACTGAGTTCATTCAGCCGAGTATTTTCAGCTTCAACATTAAATAAACCAAACAAAGCCTATTTCGCGAACCATAACATAAAGCATGTAACGTACTCCTTCCATTCCAAATTGCCTACGTTCATGTGGAATCACGAAATCATAAAATAAAAATCAATAACAGCCTGTAGGCTCACGAACGAAGAACAAATCAAATTTTAATAGCTTTCGTATCGTGTCACCCCAACAAAAAATGACAACAGCTTTGGAATAGATAAGGTATGTACATACCATGTATTTTTATGTGTTTGCAGATTTGTAAAAACAGACAACCCTTCTGAAAACCGGGATAAATCTCCATACTGCCACATTTTTTTAAATTAAAGCTGTAGCAGAGACCAAAACAGTAAATACTGTGTGCATCATTTCGAAGCGTGCACGATAAGTCTATGACAAAATAAAGAAGAGACAAAAAAACTTGCAACACGACGTTTGCAATTTTCCATCGTCGCCAAAGCAAGTGGTGATTTCTTTCCATTCAAGCGAACAAATCCCGTAATGGCAGTGATAAAACTGAAACTGTTGGTGTAGTAGCACAGCGGGGGGCCGCTGCTGTTGCCTAAATAATGAGGCACTTCTCGCTGCTACCTACACTGACACAAGTTAATTTACAATTGACGTTACGAAACGATTAATAAATAACGAGATAATTAGTTCTAAATTACTATACGCCATTACGGAGCATGCTTAAAGATTTTATGAAAATTTTAGTAACGGAGGAAAAACGAACAGAACAAACATTTCGGAACCCATTTCAAAGTTCTTTAAATACTTAGCAGCATACCCGTGTTACGAAAAAATTGACCAAACACGTTGAATGTTGTACGGTCATCATGTGAATGATAAGAGGCCATATTTTTGACCAGTTTTTATGTTGTGATTTCGGATCTGGCAGATGGGAGAAAAAATTCTTGTTAGGCTCAGGTCCCTTAGCGTAGTTCGAGGTTAGCTTTTACTGCTGAATGAATTTTGTAATAATTTAATCTATGACAATCAAACTAAGTTGACGAACCTCAGAAGTTTAGTGGTTTCAATAGACACCGAGCTGGATTGAAAACAAAAGTGTGATCTTATTTCATTTTTAATGAGGTCACCGAAGAAGTCAAAATGCCCTGTTATCAAGTTCGGGTTGCATTCTATTGTATTAATGACAATTACGAAAAGTGAGATCAAATGGCGGAAAACATCAGTTCTCTTACTTATTACGGCTAAAAATAAGAGGGGTGATCGAACATTTAAATGAACAGCCCCATAATTACCACTTGAGTTGATTTAAGTAAGTTGATTTCTCTCAAAAACTTTTAATGAGTGACTCAATAAATAGGATAAAGAGGGCTTAAAGCGGTAATAAGTTTGGGTTACTTTTGATCGTACCTTGTTTGATAAATTCGGTGCCGGGGAGGACACGGTGAAGAAACACCACGAATTATCTCGCTTTAAGCACAGTTTTTTCAATTACTTGGCATTTTAAGAATTGTGTACACATCCCTGTACATACGTGCACGAATGTACATGAACTGGTTTAGTTCAACTTCGCAGGGGCGTTTAAAAGGATTACATGACACTGAAACGCAAGAGAAATGTTGCGGCCAACCTCACAATGGAGATTGCGATATGTAACTTGTATTACAGCCATCTTCTATGCTTGGTTTGGATAATGTGGGACATTATTCATAACTCGGGCGTAGGAGATCTTCGTGAGGTTTTGTATATTTCTTGGGGCATTTCGGTTGAAGTTTGACCTGACCTGAAAACTTCATTGTGTCGTTGGTGCGACAAACTTGCAGGCGTTTTGCCTAATAGGTATTGTTAGGGAACGACGAAGTCGACGTTTCCTGCAAAAATGCGGCCAGTTAATGAGCCTTCGCACCACACCATACAATTACAATCTCATTTCTAACCCACAAATTCAACACGGCACACCGAAAAACGAAATAACAAAAGACCGAAGAAACCGAGAAGCGCCGGTTGCCATTTAATTGCACATAAACACTCGCAATTATAAAAATACTGTGTCTTCATCATTGAATGCAATGGCGTCAACAATCATTAGGAAATCATTAAAAATTGCATATAACATTCCTCACAACTAAGTGGTAATCTCGGACAAATGGTAACATGGTCAAATGTTTATAATAAATCACTTTACAGTTGATTTTCAGTGCTGTTCAGAACTGAGAAAACAAAGAGTTATACAATTATCTAGCGGGCTAATAAGAATTAAGGTTTAGGATGATGACCTACAGCGGAGTATGCAGAATTTGCAATACTAACAAACATAGCGATTTACGCTTCTAGACCTGGATTATCAAGTAATGAATTTCTTTTATTTATCAAAAAAAATTGTGACATTTCTGTTGTACAGAAGCACCACTAAAATTGAAGAATTTTGTTTTTCTTTGTACTTGCGCGGTAGCTAAATTCTCTAATTTTGCACAAGGGTTCGGTTTTGTGCAAAATATCGTTGTCGTGCATTTTGGTGCGAGGTGAGTGCTATTAAATTAGCGGCTTACTGCTGAACCTGGCTTCAGGCAAATTAAATTAGCTGCGAAGGCGGCTGAACGGACACCGTTGAAAAAAGGACGCGCTTAAATGAATAAGGTAACGAGATTAGGTAATAACTGTGACGTTTTCAAATATACTGTAGCGTATTCTTCTGATAACGAATAATTTCTAATTTACCGCAGGGAATCGTCGGTTATGTCACGTCCCAGCGAATTTAGATTCCAATTTATTTGGTGATCTAAGTAAGAAATTCCAAATTTAAAGAATCGTTTAAATGGATCAACGGACAATCGGGAAATCTCAAGAAGCAAGATATTTGGAAAGCGAATTTGCTATAATTTTAAAATGTAAACGCAACTTGCTTTCATTTCCCTCTTCCAAAGCCGATATCAATATGAAGTGCTTCCATGCATAGATTAAAATTCTCTCGAAAAAAGAAATCCTTTGGGATAATTTCACTAATTTAGGTTGTAGAGCAAGTAGGTAGTACTAAAATTTCCAACTCGGTAATCGTAGTCATTCTTGCGCATACAATAAATTTTGTTCGCGTTGCAGCCCTACAGTTAGTAGGAGCTGGGTTATTATATTTATTCTCCAAGAGTGGGTGGGTACCGCTGTCTAAAAGATAATCGCACTTAAATTTATTACTCAAAACAATGAGGTAACAAGCTAAAGTGTAATACAATTGGGTCACCCGCGCGATCTTCTGAAAGTAATTTCTTAAGCAAAGTTGTTAAAAACTACGCAGACAAAAGCAATCTTTAATCACATCGACAAAGTTCAATTTCTCCAAACTTAATTCTGCGCAAAATCGCAAAAATCGTAACAATAAATAACTATAAGCATTATTATGACAATCAGTTCTAAACCTATTATCAAATGCTAATTTGTCCGAAAAAAAGCTGTGAAGCAACTAGTCGGTAGATTTAGTGAAACACCACATTTTGCTGTTACGTGTTGGAAAAATTAAATGGTAAATTAGATTAAAAACTTAAAAAAATGGGGACGTATTATTCGTTTGAAATTTGGTGAAGTATGAATATTGAAGCACCGCAAATGGTGGATGCGCCGGGTGAATTGTCTTAGTTTGGAAGTCTTCAATTTATAAATAGGTACATGAATATACTTCTTTTTAAGGTTAAAGATAATTATTATTGGATTGCTGCATTTATATTTCGAAGTATCTGCCTTTTGTCACTAACGGAATTATGATAAAATAGGAACAAATTAAAAGTATTTCGAGGTTTGATTAATTCAGTTGACGTGACAATTTTATATTCGTGACACCCTCCGACAACACTGTCTTAGATTATTCTCGTTGTACCCGCTGTAAAATAATTTAAATATCTTGGCGTCATCATGGCAATCCGGGCGATAGTGGCGCAATGAAACGTAATAAAACCACAATTTTTAATTAACCGACAGCGGAGTTCAGCGTGCGTGAGCGATAGCGCAAAACGTAATTTGCTGTTACATGTTTTGATATCAATTTTGCAAAGCAACCCAATTTGCCACAAATAGACAATAAACACGGCCGGACAATATTCAGCTGGCAATAACGAGAACATTGAATATCTAATGACTATGATAAATCAGAACGACCTGCAAATTCGTAATGTCACTACCCAAAAAACGAGCCGTAAACTGCAAATCGTTATTATTTATTATTCCGGATAATGAGCGTGCCAAATCCTTCGAGAGATTGACGGGCTTCGGAAGCCAAGAATTTCTGCGTCATTCACAGTTGACAGGATCAAGGGGAAGCCGTAAAAAGTGACCGGGCCGGGGACAGATATTTCGGGTTAAAGCCCTATTTCGGCCTTAATAGCATTTACCTGCGAGAACTATTTTATAGTCAACGGGTGACGGAAATTGCTACGTTTTTATCGTAATTTTCCACCTTCCATAATCGTGGACGGAATTGAAACCGGAATTTACGGGATCCTGAAACGTTTTCATTTCAAGTTACTATAATTTGTTTTACATTCTGTACAAAGCTACGTATCCAAATAATTAATTGTGTGGCTATTCGCATGCATCTCACTGTTGCGCAATAAGATAAGTTTCATTCAAAACCAATTACTTTATTTCCGAATCCGTTTGAAGCAGTGCATCAGCTAAACGGGTATTTTAAATTTCAATCAACAACAATATTTCGTTACATTATCTACACTAATCCTACGTTTTTATCAGTTATTCTGGTTGTCATGTTATGTATTCTCAATGGATTTACGATGTCACATTGAGTTGAGAACACTCTTGCAGATAACTTTTCCCTATCGCAATTTTGGTCCATTGCATGTAAATTCATTTGAACCTTCCCTTGCGTTCGTCAAAAACATTGCAAAATTTTTACTCCTAAACCTCTACCATCTACATGCATTTTTCTAGATCAACTGAAAATAGTTCTTCGGATATATTCTGTCAAATAATCACTCAGACTCAGAACTCTCAATACAGCATAGAAAAAAAACAAACAACAATTATTATTAACGGCAACGTAGCAAAAGTAGAACCCATAGAATCAAATTTATATCGAAAATTGATGTAAGTAAAATCTAACTGCACTTTCTTTTTTCTGTGTCTAAAAATTTTTACTTTGTCAACCCCTGTTGTAGAATTGAGTTAGGCAACACAAAATACACCTGTTGAGGCAAACGCGGATTTTCTTTAGTGTTGTCCTTTTTTACCAATATTTGAAATAACCGCTTTGTGCTACAATTTAAAAAAATCTAATTTCACTCTATTTGTTAAATTAATCCTTCTTAGGATTGGGTCCAATTAAAAATTAATAATTAGTTGATTTCTTCATTAACTCTTTAATTTTCTTGTTTTTTGAAGCAAATGTTGCAAGATAAACAAATGTGCTAAGAGTTCTGTCTAACACGCAGAAACATCTGAAATATGACTGAAGTTTTATACCACGCGATTCTTTATAAGTAATTACATACTATATCATTTAGCGGATCTTCAGTATAATGCGGCCTCGATTGTTTATCAAGGTCTTTCGTGATTTCAGCGAAACAATTTAAACTAATAGGTAACGTCATAATTGTAATATAATACAAGCTCGATAACATGAAAAATCGAATATAAGGTCGCTAACGTGAACAGTATTACTGGATACCCTGAACTGCAAGTCAAGTTAGGTCATCTTTTCACCATGGTTAGCATGATACAGTTTAATTTGGTCAGTCGATTATAATTATTATTATTTTTTGGTTTATCTAAGTGTTTTCGGGGAGAGTATCTCCTCTATCCAACATTTCCCGTCAATGTTTTCCCTATTTGGTTAGGAGAGTAAAATAACTTATATATATCTGCTAAACTTTATTTGAATGTGAGTGAGCCAAAACTTTGAATCGACTAAAAAGAGATAAATTATTAACAATAAAATTAAGTAGCAGCATTGGCACTGGATTTGATAACAAAGTGCGTACAATATCTGAGGGGTACCTTGCGATTGTTCATGGTAAAAGTACTTTTTTCATCAGTTAAAAAGATTCTTTAAACTATCTATATGGGTACAACAAGTTTTGCACTGCATTTATTCGTAACATTGACGTTAATTTGACCATGTGTGGGATGCTTGCCATCACGTTATCGAGTTTTGTACTGTGTCTGGAAACTTTGCAATACTAATGTAATTGTGGGTTGAAGTAACGTTATAACTATGATTACGTCCTTCACAAATTGCCTGTTAGTAATAGGTGAAACTGTCACGTTAAAATGCAAAATATACCAAACTTATTATGTGTGCCTATACTTAGTCTCACAATTAACTAATCATCCAATAACGAGCAACTGAAAATATGAATACATTCAAAATAATAAGATTGTTATCACCTAACGGAAAGTTGCGTAAACTTATCGCCCGAAAATTAACAATACCAAATGAAATTTCTTATCTGAAATATTTCGTTTTGTTTTGGTTTTACTCGATGCCCACAGATTAGTTGAATGAAGAAATTCTAGATCTGCATCGTTCGTAAAACGGGTCTTAAATCGTCATTACCAAATTACCCGATATACTCGAAAACTTACCATCATACTGTATCATTCTGACTATGAAATTATTAGTAACAGCAAAAATAAAATCATTTGGAAACGTGGGTGAACGACAACCGTTGGTCGCCAGCCCTAGGGACATGCAGTTCAAACAAGTGAACGCGTGGCCAGGGGACCATTCCCTGAAAACCGATTACCGGAACATACATAATATCCATATTTCGGAATAAAATGTCAAAGGACATTGTTCGCGTAATTTATGCCATAAATTTTTCTACGCTATGTCCTATCAGTAGCAAAATCGGTGCGATCTGCCTGCATAAACGATTTTTTTCTATAAACCCATTAAGCGGGACTGTTCTGCAATAATCAATGAAAATCACGTTATAAGAAGGCTTGGGGCGGCAAACCGCGGTATCATCAGGGAAATATGTTGGGAAGCTAAATCAATCACACCCACGATCGGGAATTTTTACCGGTGAAGTCTCCCGTTTTACGACAATAAACACTTTTAATGGCAAAAGTGTTTAAGTTGTTTAGGTTTGAACTCGCCGTGTTTACAAATGTATTTAAAAATAAACGGTAAATGCACTTCGGTAAATATACTAAAAACCACAAACCGAAATTTGGGCAGTTTATATGTTTTTGAAGAGGATATCCGTGCTTTGTGTCAATATTTTCTTATTCGCGGTTCATATAACGGCACGTGTGTTGAAAATAGTTACACAAATCCTTCGATATTACCGTAAAATAAAACCGAGTATTTCAACATTTTCTCAGTAAATTTCTCATGTTATTCAATTTTCGACGTTAATAAAATCTGGGTCGTCCCATTTCACCAATTAAGTTTTTTTTTTCAATCGTCACCCAAGGAGACAATTGTACTGTCAGTCTCTTTTTTTATCACCAATTAGACAGTTTAGATAAGTGAGACGGTTTCCAGAAAGTAGAGTGAGAAATTAATTAGATTTGTAAAACGACGTCGTTCCGGAATAATTCACGCCTGTACCATAAAGAATGGGGTTCTTGCGCATCGAAAGTACATCGTTGCTAGCCAGCAACAATCCACGAAGCAGGCAATTTGCCGCCTCAACGAACAGAATCGGGATTCAAAGAGGTCCATGAACGCCGCGACAAAAATGTTAAACCCCAGATTCTCGAAGCCACAATTAACCCATTTACGGCGAGGAACGTCGGTCCGGAAGTAAATATGGATGCGTACGACGTCAAAAGAACGGCCCATGAAATTGAAACAAATATAATTAAATGCCGTTCTAGCTCTTACCATGAGAAAGATAAAAAAGAAAAGTTACATTGTTCTCAAACTTCAGTCGGAAGTTTAATCATTAAATACGTGGGAACTTGAAGCAATTATTGGACTGTATTGTTTATTTCTCAGGCGGTTGTTTTAGGTGGAAAACCAGATTAAGCCACTAAAACACCCATGATCGTCTGCAGAAATCGGGAAAATAGCCGAAAGAACGGTCTATTTCTGTCATTACTTAATTACGGCCCTAATTGAATCCTTTGAATCCCAAAATACTTGACAGAGAGACTAATTCGTTGAAAAGCAGGAGGCCCGATAATGTTTGCTTCGGCCACAAGACTTGGCAATTTGACGGTTTCAAACGAAAAACTGTAAGTATAAACAACAATTTAATGTGTTTAACAGATAATTTTCAAAATTACTGAAACCACTGCTCACATGTGCCTGCAAATATGAAGATTGGAATTTAGTGCTTTATATTACAATGTTTGGAATTTTCAGGATACAGGATATGCGATATTTACTCGCGTTGTTAAAACAGGTTTAATTATTTCATCAAAATTCAGCACGTGCAGGAAGAGGAATTACAGAGCTAACTGCAAAATCATATATAAAAGTATTGGAATATTTCGAACGCATTGTAAAGTATTTGTTGGTAAAGTTTGCAAATTATAGAGTAAAAACACAAAAAGGATCCAAGTACCATAACAATAATGTTTTAGTAATTTTCTTAAGGGTGCATGGGCCAAGGTTAGTAATTTCTTAACAGAATCAATTCAATATAAGCACCGTCCCTTGGCTGACGTGTAATTCAAATGGAACAGAGGCAACTAGAATCAATGCTGTCGTCAATTCAGCCTTAAAAGTTGAAGAGATGTACCTACTACAAATGTACAAAAAGCTACGTCTAAAGTTAGCAAAAGCTTTTGTTCCAACTCGCCATAATTTATCAAACTCTGGTTTCGTAAACTTAAAGGTCTTATCTTACAGAAATTAAGTAAATAAGTGGAAGAAAACGTACATAATTGCAAACTGTTTTATTTGTGAAAGATTAGATCTATGGAAAAAGATCTATGATAAGTAAAACTAAGCAGTTACTTACTTCTAAGTAGGATCTTTAAGAAGCAGACGACAGTATCACCAATAAAAATATGTAAGGCTGGACAATTTAAGATCGATGTAAGAAAAGCTAAAAGTCCTTAAGAAGACATATCCAAAGCAATGTAAAAAAGTTAACGTCTTAGAGAAAGAAAAAAAGATTTCTGATCTTCCTAAAAACGAAGTCAAATTATTAATACAACCAAAGAAAATTACAGACAAGAAGAAAACAGCTTCTACACTATGACATGAAAGAACATAATTGTGGATAAGATACTTCTAAATATTGAATAAATAATTTAAGGGTCAAAATGTGTTATATACAACTTCAGCTTACACAATATTACATTAGATTACACAATTTCGAATGGTACTTTTTGCCTAAGGTAACTTACCTCTAATTCTTTTTGACCAGACGCTAACAACGGGGGTCTCATGGGCATATTAAAATATTTTTCTTCCACGAAGTAATTAAATCATACTCTGAGATTGTACCATATTTGTGAGACGACATTACATATGAATTAGGACGAAATATTCTGCTGGAAAATTGTAAATAAACATTCACGATCCCTATAAAGCGATCAACCACCGATTTTCTAATTAATCATTTCCCTTATTACTTATTGCGAAATACTAAAATATTCTCGTGGTACCATGTTCCGCGTTTTGATGTAATTTACTTCTAAAGACCCTCATCTCAACTCTGTGACGTTCGTTAAATAGGATTAAATAAAAAACGTTCTAGTATAGCCCCAAATTAGTTGTAAAATAACGGATTTTCACTTTAAAGCAACTCTGCATACGTAAGTAACGTAACGTTTCACCGATTTCAAAGTAGAGGCCTGCCCGCCGTTGTAGGTAAAGAAATATTATTTCTTTTATCTCAAACGATGGGATTCTAAATTCAAAATTTATGATATCGATCGAAGAGTAAGAAGTCTTCAAGTTAATGATGAAAAGAAATGTTCTGCATTACGATGGTCCTATGTAAAATCTAAGACACTTCAAATACATCGCATCATTCGAAACTCCTTGAAGATAATTTAAAATTATTGGAGGAAAAGTTCGACAGACCCCTAAAATTATTGCCTAATTCGAGACCACTTTATTATATTTGTTCTACTTTCACGTTTCCCTAAATTTTATAGAATTTATCAAATTTAATTAACATGAATGCTTAAAATTCGTGCAGATTGTGTGGATGTTATATAAGGATGCTTCTTAGTTA
Organism: Pyrochroa serraticornis; assembly: GCA_905333025.2. Lineage (NCBI taxonomy): Eukaryota > Metazoa > Arthropoda > Insecta > Coleoptera > Pyrochroidae > Pyrochroa > Pyrochroa serraticornis. Next base: position 40,355,623 of record HG995152.1, read on the forward strand.
TTCAACTAATTGAGACTTTTAGTGAAAGCGAAGCGCGTGATTTTTTCGCTTCATGGACAACGAATTTGAATAGAAATCACGAGAGAAGTGAACCGACGCTAAAACTAATTTTCAATTTTTTCTCATCCCTATATTGGAAAAAGTGAAGAAGCGTAAAGCGAGAAATGCTTGGGTCACACGCCGAATTATGACTCATAAAATCTTAATCAAGTTGCAAACATCTCATTTCTGTTTTCAATGGTATTGTGGTCTAGTCATCTCGTAAGAGAATTTCCAGAGCACGACGTTATCGCTCTAATTCAGAGTAATAAAAACACGAGGAATATCAAGAGCGCTTTCAAGCGTCTGCCGAAAGAAGAGTGTTTTAACGAATTTTTATCTTTTATTAGAAAGTGGCAACCTAAAACGATGACAGGGGAAAAACCAAATCTATTACAAAAAGTTTCAAACGTATAATCACTAAATCAATAATCAACTATTGTGGTTCGCACCAATATAATACAACTAGAGGTCGTAAGCTTAGAATAACAATGGATTTAGACATTATGCAGATAAGTATTAAATATTCATTTTTATGTAGTTAGTCAATAAAGTTACATAGCAGTTCCCATCAACTATCCTAATGTGCATCTAATCTAGGAAAACGTACAAGTGACTATCCTAATGGTCTTATCAGTTGCACCCTTCTATTCTAATCAACTGTAAAGGTAATAAAGGAAACTACACGTGAAATTGTGACATATTAATTGAGCATGCCAACAAAATATTAATCGGTAGACCAATACAATTAACCAACATAAAATACACAGTCAAATGAAGGGTGAAGACCACTGAAGGGAATTCGGTATGTGCAGGCGCGAACAACACTTTGCGCCCTCCAATGGTAATCAACCCTTGTGTACAGTGACAAATGTTGTTAAAACTGATGGCGTTATTTGAAAGTTAGAGAATTTGAAGTTGCGGCTGTTAAGAAGGCCGACTGGTTACTTACCACTCGAGTTTAACGTTGGGGTAAACCGTGACAGCCATGTGAGCCTCGAATTCCCGATCGATCCTGAAACCACACGCCGGCATCAATCAGCTGAACAAACAATTGAATGTTACGAAAGTCAGAAGTTGGGATGTTGCAGGAGTGGATGGATGAAGATCATTGGCGGGATATGTGAGCACCTGGGAAAGACCGGACGGGAACAAGAGGAACGGAGCGGGTGCAACGAAGACGATAATTTACTTCCGGAGAGCAGGTGACAAATCGCGGAAATTACGGGACGCGAACACGACAATCAGCGCTGATATAGTATTTTTCAGGACGCACCTGACGGGAGCACTTGGGTCGTAATTTTAACTTAAAATTCATCTAGGCACACGAAGCCAACTAAACTGCCTCGCATCAGAAGGGGAAAACACTGGTATCTGATGAATTTGAGAGGAAACATAATGCCGAAAACAATTTAATGAAAAGACAAGTTCAACGAAAACAAGGCTTATCCCGAAATATCTTTGAATATGTATGCAGCAAAATTTAACGCAACTTGGAAAAATAATAATAATAGGCAATTGAAGTATTTAACAAATAGAAGTTTTCTTTTGCAAAGAAGGTTTATCAAATTCTAGAGTAGATTTATAGCGTTTGTTAGCGCTAGTTTTGAGCGTTAGTTTCCGAAATTTGGCAGAAGTTTACTAACACTTTTGTGGATCATTACGGAAAATCATATATCAGCGTCTTCTACTCCTCGAAGTTGGCAGCGTATTTATATACATTGTAAATTAAGCGCAAACAGGGTTAAAAAGTCTTAAAATTTTGGGTATAATATTGCTGAATAGAGATTATTACTTTCCATCGATTTTCAGGTTTCATGAAATTTAAGGATATTATTGGTCTCATAATTTCAAGATGTCATCGTCTGAGTGAATAAACATTCCGAGTCGTTTAGAACTCTAATTCTGTCTTGTGTGGGTGTTTATATTGAGATACAGGTATTTAACTTGTGCATGTTTATAGTTTGAAATATCACAAGGTACATAGTTAATTATAAATACTTGAATGTGATGAATAATTTTAAGTGCATCTACATTTATCATGTCTGCAACGTTAAACACTTCCATCTCAGTATCAAAACGACAAATTTTCCTTTGATCCTGATGTTTATTCATAAAGGAAAGAGGACAACAAAACTGCAACTTCTCCACATTTCACAGTTATTTGAACTCTTGAAAGAAAATTATAAACCACATGATAGATTCACGGTAATTATCCGGACTTGTAGCATGAAATTGAAAAATTTAAAAGGTAATAATAGAAGACCAGCATTTATGTTTTGTCTTCTGTTTTTCAACCAATAACACCATAGAGATTAGGAGGAAAACAAATATCTTTCGATATAAGTAAGTACAGCAACTTTCAAATCGGCAACAATTCCCATTAAATTATTAGAATATAAGAAACATCAATAGAAACAATAACAAAGGCTATTTAAAAAGCAGTATAAAAGGTATTAAAATACCTCTTGATGACTTGCATATACTGACTAATTTTTGTAGGTAAAGAATTGCTTAATATAGTAAATTGCCAATTAGGAAAAAAAAAGTAGTCGCAAAAAATAGCCGGCGCCATTTTATAAAAAAGCTCTAGGGAGCTAAAGAACAGTCACAGGCAGTTCCTATCGGGAAAACATTTTTAGGTAAAGGCAAGACAATAGCAAAAGCGATACAGTAAAAGATTACTGACGATCCAGAAACAATGAATATAACGAAAAACTTTGCCTCACCGAAGAGTCAAAAAGATCGAAGGCTATGCAGTAATAGGAAAGCTTATCAAACCTTACGACAGTGACGAATGAGAACAGAAATAAAACTGTAATGAACCCACAAAATAGCAGTAAAGAAAGAAAACAATTTCGTAAGAAAAGGTTAGATGACGATTAAAATAAAAAATCATAGTTGTATGATTGGTATTTTTTAAATATCATTATAAAGCTCTTAGTTGCATCCAAGAGTTACATTGGATCTTTTTTTATTGGACAATATGCGTGAATTATTGTTCGATGACTTACAATTTTTTCTGTGAATAATTTCAGAAGCAGACAATTTATTTAATTTTTGCGTTAAGACAGTAAAGGTGATAGAAGTGCTGCAGGATAAGTGCATACGAACTATTTGAATACACAAAATTATTACTGAAAAAACAAGAACTTTTGGAGGCTTATCCAACTTTAACTTCAGTAGTTAATAATAGTTAACGACATCCTTGAAACAGGAAAGCTATTTATTCGAATGTGTGATTGCAGCTACTTAATAATTGATATAAAAAATTATTTAGTTATTTAACTTAAAGAAACTCAATCAGTATTATGCATTTACTTTCTTATTCGTTTAATTTTTACTTCTGAGAAAGTTAAAAATTGTGTGGTTGTGGTAAGACAAAATCGTTATTACATAAATACTGAAGAATTGTTTTTAAAATTTGATTAGCTTTCTAAAAAAGCTTTTGTAAAATTAAATGCTCTAACAATTCATGCCTATTACGTTGCGACAGAATTAGGTTTCAAGAAAAATTAATCCATAGTTTATCAAACCATCAGGCTCACTGATGCATCGCTGCTCATCAATAAATAAAAAATTGCGAATTTGAATAAAGTTAAATGAGAAATTACCGCAATTACCAACATTTGTTATTGTTGTTTGTTTCTTTCTTTGATTTCTTTGTAAATTAAAATATTATTAGGGGCTTCTGTTAGTCTTTCCACGCCTTATTCATTACGTTGCAAGACTTCCGTATTTTAGGTTACAACAACAAAATGCGCTCGACTGGGCTATTTATTTTGGGATTATTTTCAGTTGAAAGCTTTCCTTTCGAACTCGGGTGTTGGTGTGCAAAAAACTGGCCTGTTACGTTTATGCAAAACTGACCCAAAAAGTTAGGGAATAAACGTGTACTAAATAAAAATTACATTTGTTTTCAGTGTTGCGTCAGACTTTTCTGGGCTATTATTTGCCTTTGAATTTTTTGTGAACAAAATAAATTAAAAATTCATTTAAACGTCGATAATAATCAAGCTGAATGGAGTGGGTTAAAATTTAATTATTGTGAGTGGACAATTTCCGTTGTTTTTTCTATGTTTAGCTGGCCAAGGAACTATTTAATTTCATATATTTGGTCATTGGCGAATGACAGGTTCGTAAAACGTCGGATACAGCGACCTTTCATCTCCGATTCATTTAAATAAATTAATTTATGGAAAACTTAAACAATTCGGACGACTTAACGAGTTTCCCGATCATGACCATTTCGGTATGTCAGTTTTGGCCTGTTATAGGTACAATAAAAATGTCCGCGGAATGAAATATTCACCGTACCATTGACCTTGTTTCTTTGTTAATAATTTATGGAAGTTATTTTGAAGGTTACAATGGTCTTTGTACGACGCCTCTGAATAACCTCCAAAATGTTATAGATAGATTAACGATTCGAAGACTTTGGACGATATTGAAGGCAATGACCAAAATCTCAAGATTGTATAGAAATAATGATAATCTTCTAACCACCATTTCGATCATGTCATTTAACAAAACACGAACCGGCCGTGATGCAGATGGAGAGAATGAACAATGCGGTCCGAGCCTGCTTATTTCAGAAATAAACTTAATTAAAATTGAACTTTGTTTATTCACCAAACAGTTCTTTAATTAAAATCGTCGACAGTACCTTGCAACGTTTGCCTTAAGAATGACGCATTGATGATTTTCTAATTATACATTTAATGTAATATTTCTAGCAGCACGACATTGTGGCATGCACAATTTTAATATCAGATGAAAAGCTCATCTGGCTGGCTGGCGCTTTACACTGTCGACGCTGAAAATAAATGGGTTGACCCAGTAAAGTAGACTTTATTAGGAAAATTATTTTTTTAACGAAGCCACTTATAGCGGCCCATTTTCGTTGCGTACTTTGTAACGGGAGACATATTTAACATTGTTCTCCTCTGCAAATGCGGACGTCGAAGCAAACTGATGTGTTTGAATTTGGAGAAACGAACGTTTTCACGAGAATATCAGCCTGTCGACTGCCGACGATTTTTTATCTTTTCGCCTTCACACAAGGGAAATATACGGACTGACAGTCACAATTTTTTAAAAACTGAGAGCGCTCTAGTAATATCAATAGGACGTTAGTCATTGTTCTGATCCCTTGCAACTTTATGACACATAACGAGGCCTTATTGGCAGACCCCATAAATTTTATACAGTTATCGAACTTTGCAGAAATCAAAATGTCGAATATTTGGAAACTTCTTATCTGCCGTCACCCTTCCAAATAAAAGTCAACGTTATTTAAAAATTAAAATTAAGATATTGTCGAAGAATTCGCACGGTCAACGCCAGAATTAATCATAAAATCGTAAGCATTTATCTTAAAAAAAACATCGAATTACAATAAAACCTAGCAATGAGTTTAAAATTAGCAGTCGTAATATTTTCAATTCACCAATTTTCTTACACAAATAGATGTAACTAGGATCTTCAAACGCCATCGTATGTCGAGTGATACTATGATTTGGTCTTAGTTTGACACTAGTTAAAAAGTTTATGCCTCTCCTCACATTGATTTAGTTATCTGCATGTGATAGCAATCAAATTATTGGCTGTCTCATGTGAGTTTTCGTACTTTATGTTATTGTGATTGTCTTCCCTTCCGGTTCGCTGATTTCTAGTATCTGTAAATCTGCAGAAGGGAGGTGACAAACAAAGTCCCACGCGAGAGAACACGCCGCAAGTGCTTCAAGTGGCAGTGTTTTCGAAGTTGGCCGCTAATCTTCAAGTCGGTCTGGAGGGTGATCGATATATCTCGTGGGAGGGACTATTGAGAGCCAGACGGAGCGCCCCTATGATGAATCATCTGTGCGGATGTCACGCACTTTGATAGTTTTCATGCCTATCCGGAACTCTTTATGCATCATCCAGAGAGCGTGGTCGCGCCCTTTGCCTTTTATATACCGTTCCAGAACGAGAGGCTTCTAACTAATAAGGCGCCTTTCTGTAGCTAGCTTTATGGCTTCTTTGTATTTTTACTGTTTAAATTTTTTATTGACATTTTTTATTTGTACTTTACATAGCATACACAAAACAAAAACAGAGTTGCAAACTTAAATTTAGTTAACAAATTTACAAGAGCTTTATCACCACCTTCTTTTATTAATTTCTCCACAACCCAATTTTTTTTTATTGAGCAATTTTAAATCTACCGCAGATTCAATTACGATATTAAAAGTGTTTGTAATGGATATAGGAGGTAGCAGCTTTACCTTTGGCTACGCCCATCATATAATAGAAAAAAGAATTAGCCTTTCGATTTGGTACCAATTAAAAATTCCGCACCATACCTTTACCTATGGGAAAAAAACCCTTTCTTTCCAGCAACCACTTAGCCATACGTGCTTGTTCTTTACAAGTTTCTAGTTTGATATCGTGTTCTGTAGGCGAACTTTCTTATTTGCACCCGTTGCAGTATTCAACTGCCGAATGTTTTGAAGTCATTAACTTGAATTCCTCGGTCTTGCAGTAATAGGGCACACTGAAGGCTATGACTGTTTCTCTCCTATTGTTTGCATGTGTGTCTGAATGCTGTTTTGTTGCACAACGTTTATCAAATTTCTTAATTAAGAGTAGTCTCAGCAATCTGCACAACGTCCCAAAGCATCCACAGGAATAAAACACAATAAAGCACTTCCTTCTACAATAACACTGAAAATCTCTCTCAGAGGAGTGTTAAATTTAGAAGGCATTTCCTAAAACTGGAATAGACGAGTCGGATTACTCGACAGGTTTGCGAATGTAATTTTTTAAATTCTGAACAATGAAAATAGATTGTATGAAATATTGTAAAAAAGCAACGCCAGAAAGCTTTAAGTCAACAAGAAGATCACAAGAGCGATATACAATAATCTATGAGTATATTTCCCCTAAATACTGTCTTGAGATGTCGAAATGGAAACAAGACGTATGATATTGTTTACGACAGGCACTATGTTAAGATCTGGGCTAGGTTAATACTTTTTAGATAAATGACAAAAAATGAATTTAACTATATCACTTAACTTTTTGAAACCTGGGATTCAGTTGGCTTCAAAGTTATAAACCACACAACACAACAAACTAAATTATTAATTTTTCGGGTAATTTTAAAGAAGCATTTATAAAATATAAGAGCGGTAACTGCCAATACTTTCATTGTTCTCTAAAGATTTCAGGTAGCTAAAGTCAATTGATTAACAGTGCTTTGGGATTTCATTGTCGTACAGAACAGTAATAACAGGATCAAAATCAAAACAAACTTACATTACCAGAACACTCAAGAGTGAAGTAATATTTAAAATATTACTTCGGAAACTATTTCTGGGTGATAAAATTAAAAACAAATAATACCGTTTAAAAATAGTCGAATTGAATTAAAAAGAATTGGGTTAAGAAAGTAAAAATTTAATATGAAAGCATTTATCAAATAGTTTACTGCAAGCTGGACAGGAGAAAAGGAGAAAAATGTTTAAATGTTGATCAGAAATGAGAGGAAGTAAGAAGTATCATGCTCCATCAGTCTCTGTTTTGAAAAACACTGACGATTTTTTTTAACCATTAACCAACCCAGATACCTATGATTGGAACGCAAAAAAACTATAGATGGCCCGGATATATTTTGGGTATTAATCGAACAAATTGTTGGAAAAGTTCTCGCTCTATTTCATGGAATTTTTACTCTACCTAGTTATCATCTGTACGGATATTTTTTACTGAAGAAATTCTAATTTTCGGTCAGTTATTCTTATAACTGAAACAAAAACCACTAGCCGACAAGTAGCGGGAGCGAGGTTCAAAATAAATTGAAATTTAATTAAAACCATTACCAATGTTCCGACAGAGCAGTGGAGGCGTACCTAATAGACAAGAACCGATTACTTCCAGGCAGAAAATTGCTGCTAACTGATTATGCACAGCTTTTTAGTTTTCTTCCTTGAATCATACGCGTATCAATAACTTGTCAGTTATTAAATCTAAGTATGTGGTACAAACATATCATTTTGGAGCGGACTTAGTAAATTTACTTTGACTATTCACGATGAATTTCATAGATAATTAATTTTATAGATCAAAGTTCTAAACATTGGAACGACAACTTAAATATGTTTATTGCTTATCTAAATTCATTAGGAAGATTCCTTCAATGTTGGGCGGGATGATGGAGTTTTAATTCCCATGAAGAATGTGGAATGTTTTTGAAGTGACCTCGGTGTCCGCTCAATACCTAAAATCTATCGATTTCGTGTGTCACCGGTTTAAGTAAGTCACGATAAATTTCTGAATCATCTATATTTCCACAGCTCGGGGGGGCATTGAAAAACATTGGGGCGACCATGAATTAAAACTTCTAAAACATCCAACAATTGCGACTGCTGGAAGGGTAGTTATCGATTCAACAACACACGGAAACCCACATTGGAAACCAACAAAGCAGAGAATATCGTCACGGTTCACAGGAGCGGAATTTGAGTAGCTACATACTACAACACACCTAAGCAACGAATTCGCAGTGAAAACATCACTTTCGCTCGTGAACAGAAATAACAAGAAAACAACAGGCACAAACAGTAAATCTCGTACGACTTGCGGAAGGACGGAAGAGAAGAGAGGTTTGCATTGGTCCGACAAACCGAACGACGCAACTGTCATAATAATTGTTGATTGTTGTCGCACTGGAGTTACAGCTGGAAGCGGTAATTATTGCCGGACGTCGAGAAGAGTTTGCGCAACCAAGCGATTTCGTTGCCACATAGTCGGGATTCTAAAAACTGAAATTCGATCATAGGGGTTGAACTCAAAGATATAGTTAAAAAAAACGTACACTATCCCCAACGATCTTAGAATTTGGAATTCGGAGAGCGCATTGCTGCCGAGTATTACAAAAAGGCACAAAAAATATTTTCGAGAAATTTTCTCTGTCCGGAAATTTGCATTATTTCTATTTTACATCGCAGTTGTGAGCTTAGTTTTAAATATTATTTAATGGTTTTTCCGACTTTAAAAAACTTATTCTTCCTAGATTCGTGTAGAGCTATAAAAATTGCAAAATTCTTGCTAATAAGAGCCGCAGAATTTATTTAAACCGTGCCTGCGCAAAAACTGCAACGAGAACTTTGGTATCGAGGTACATCAACGGAATGTAAAATTAGGTTTCTTGTATATTTAGTTATGTTGTTTGATAATTGAACGTAAACAATTAAAATTATGGTATAAATAAAGTATTATCATAATTATTGCTAGTGCCAAATAAAATTATTAAAACCCTTTTGGTGTTTATTTACAAAAGCAAGAATTATAAAAAAAATATTTTTAATTACGTTCAAGTAACTGTGGTCTAGTTTTAAATCTTAGTTCTTCTATAAAATCGGTATAGTACTGTATCGTACGTAAAGTTATGTCAACCCTCCTTCATTTTATCCAGATTTTGTGTTAATTTCATTATGATTGTCTGAAAAAATAATGTTATTGGAAAAATTCAGTTCTGAAATTGGTGATGTTAATGTCAAAGATTGCAAAACTCTCAAAATTTATCGTAAATTTTACACTCCTCAAGGGGTTGTTGGTTTGGTTAACAAAAATTTTGGACCAGTAAATTATTGTACACCCTTAATTTATTCCTGAAAGCTAGTGTTTGCAACAATTGCAAATTAAGTTTCATAAATACAGTTTACTCTAGAACCTTAATGGTCTAGAAGGAAAGCCCCACATTCCAGAAAAGGATTTAGGCCATTTGTGCGCGCTGAAATGCATCCTTGCGATGTCGCCCAGCAGTCACAGAACATGCAACGATAAAAAGGACTGGATGGTAATATTAATTAATATTACAAGTGTCTCTTTGGCAACCTTGCGTTTTTTTACTGGTCGAGATAAATCACATGCAGTTGGATTTACAGGAAACTATATTACGAACAACCGATGTTATAAAAACTGAAGTCCATGCATTAGTAGTTGTGGTCGCATCTGTTTTTAATAAGGACGTTGAGATTATCATTCGTGCTCACCAAGATAGCTCGGTTTTGAGTCCCGGACATTCCTTGCAAAAACCAAAACATCGGTCTTGGTTAGGACGTCGAATAGCAGCACAACATTAATTTTAGATACTCCTACCACAACTAGAAGAATTTTACTACCGCCCGTCGGTTTTACATCCTGATGATGTATCTCTTTAGGGGCACACATATAATTGGTGCATGTTTGATAACTACGGTGTTTATTTTCTTTTCCACTTGCGGATGTACACTGTAGGTATATGTAAACTAACATGATTATAACGAGGGTTTATAGATTTTTAACGACTTTGCAGCAGGGTACATGAAACAAGTGTGAACAACAGCAAAGCTCCATGGATAAGCAACGAAATAAGCTCAGATATATCCATAAACCTTGGCACATTTACTGGTTGCTAACTTTAATACGCAAAGGAAAAGCAAATCCGTTTCGCTAATTGAACGTAACGATTTTCAAACCAATTTAATTACGTTGCGTTTGAAAGGGAATATTCGGCAATAAATTCTGGTAATGTCAGAGATTTAGAGGTAGTTACATAAACAAAATGATGGTGCCATGAAATATGCGAAATGTTTCACGCGTTACTAAAATCACGTAATTTTGAATGTTAACGCTTAAAACGTTAATACGTGTTAAAACCTCTCGAAATGATCGAACAATTTCGAATCAACCATAACACGATAGTCCCTTTAGAACAACCACGAGCAGCACTTTCACGGTATAACGTCATTCCTTTGAGATCAATTCGCTATGTGCAATTCCTTTTGCGAATTCGCATATCCTGCCGGGAGCTTCTATAACTTGGAAACTTTTCAGTAGTTAAATAAAAACCTTTAAAAATTGATGCCAATAAAACTGTTTCTCAAGACTGAGAAGGCGCGGCAAATTTAGTTAGATGCATTGGTATATTTGGTCATCCTTCCATGGGGTAAAAGTCAAGAGTTAATATTAGCTTTCTTTTTAACCGGGAAGTCAACCCTGTTCCAACAGTTTCCGTCACATAAGGTGGTACCGAAATCGTAACTTTTAATCATCAAGACGAGAATATTATAAAGTTTAAGTGATCATTAATTTCATCTCACCTAACCGAGTTGATAAATGTTTACCACATTTTCTCTAGGAATATTCTCCAAGTTGAATTGCTCGTCATTCTAAACTTAAAGGTACAAGATATGCCGCACGTAATAGTCAGACTTTATATTTTTAAATTTTCTTCAATTCTAAACTATATATAGAAACGATTACGATGATAACGAAATACCCATGATAGTTACGTAGTTATGTGATTTATACATCATGGAAATAGCAGGTAATACGCTATAAATTTTAATTTTTGAGAAAATTAAGTAGATAGATCAATTGTTCCGTCAAATTTCAAGATTTAGTTTAGTTTAGTTAACATCATAATTTTGCTATTAACGCTACATAAAGTTGAACTTATGTGAAATGCTTGAATAATGATTAAAAGTAAAATTTGGGGAGATTATTACAAATACAATAATTTTTATCACCCCCTAAAAATATAACACAACAGTTTGTAATAAAAGGTAAAAGTTATAAAAAAGCGATTTGTTGAATGAAAAGATTAATGTAGGTTTACTTTTCGGTTCGTCTGCAAGTTTACTACCTACACTATTCATTCATTGATTCGTATTCCGCGTGTACAGTTACGACGTTTGAGTTCTTTAAATGTTTATAAATCACTTTGCAAAAGGTAAGTTGGATCATCCACGGTAAATTAATATTTATGATATGTATATTGCCGAAAAGAAGAAACAGCAGAAGAAATTTAATTTTTTTTGGTCGTTTAAGTGTGTGGTCCAATCTACCAAACTAATTCAATTACTTATCAAGAAGAATTTACTATAAAACAAATTTTCGCTCAGTACTGTAACAGCAGTGTTATGAAAAAAAACCTACAAGACATATATCCGAATCTGTTTCATTGAACGAGAGGTATTCATATTTATTAAACCCTATCTGATGGTGTTCCGTTGTACTTCATATTGTTTTTAGTTTTTAAACAAGGTATGGCTCTCTCACCCTTCTATGTGAGCTCTAACGAAATTATGTGGCACAATCTCTTTTCTGAATTGCAAGCATTCTCTCCCCAAATTAATCATTTTTATACTCTATCCTGTTGTTGGTGTAGCAGAACCAACTTTACACTAATTCATGTTTGTTTTAAACATTTTTATATTAGTATTCCGAGCACTCGGGATTAAAATGAACGTTGTTTTTAAAAGAGACTGAAATATTAATATTTTTAAAGTATTACTCGCAGCTCCAACAAGTTCAATTCTGGAAAGTATCGACAACAGCTTGTGATTGCAAGAATTACGATTATATTTAAAATTTTGATGTAAACATTAAATTTATTTTATTTTTTTCAAGCCATCATTTGATTAATTTAGTTGTTACTTCGTTAAAGTTGGTGCAAATTAAATTTTCCGAATCAATTATAGTGTCTTCTACAAATAAAGTCAACACAATTAATTTTATTGGTAGGCACTTATGTCCATTGGACATTATATATGAATAAATCGAGGATGCGACTGTCCAAAAATTAATCCAGTTAGTTTTGACTGAGAATGACATTCAAAGAACTATTCGGTAAACTAAATCCAATTTTTCAATCAGACTGTTTCAAAGCCGAATTACACATAATTATTTATTTCTGACAATAATTAACAAGCAAATTTTAGCTGAACACTCCTGAATTGACGTTTTCAATATTCTTTTTGTGGCTTTTAATCTTGGTGCAAAATTTATAATGAACATTGCAGGCCAACATATTCGAAAATAAATATAATGCAGAAATCCAAACAAACATGGAAATAAAATGTCCAAAATTACATAAAAATCACGAGATTCGGTTTTTGCAATGGCGAATTAATTGCTGCAATTCACCACTAGTAAAAATAAGCGCCACAATATATTTTAATGGGCCATAAAATGTTAAGTGCCAGGCTTTTATTAGACCATCTTTTATATATGACATGTGAATAGAATAATCTTGTTAATTTAGAATATTGAAAATTTTTACGGTCCTAGCGACAGGGATCACGGTATTGTATATTGTGAAAAACACGAGAAAAATTTGATTAAAAACTAAGAGGAGATTTTAATTTAAGAGGCCATTTGCAGCGAGAGTAAGTTCCTTCGGGGCTATTAATTTTGCTGAAGAAAAGAAAGAATTGTTTGTAGCTAACGTACAAGTGAGGTAATGTCTACAAAACACCCATTATGGTTAATTCTATGAGAAAAAATATTCATGTAAATAAATTTTATTTATTCCCTAACCTAAACCATTCAGTGTGGGTGACTAGGAACCAGAACTGCCAAAAATAACCAAGCGTATTTACTAAAGTGATCCTTATCTTGTGTGCATGTAGTATACAAGACAACGAAATTGATAGCGAGGTTTCTTCCATAACTAGTGGTTACTTTAATATTGTCAGTACCCATTAAAGTATAATTGAATTTTCTTTCTGAATTCTTACGGTAACAAAGAAGCTTTGATATGCTATATGGTGGTCAGCTGCTTTTATTTTGCTTCCGTACATTTTCGTATGTTTTTTTTATTTCATGTAAATATTTAATGTAAGCAGCGGATTGATCGCGCATTATTTGAAAAGCGGCGTTTTCCTGCTTTTTGTCTCTATATCGCAAACACGTGATCGGTTATCCTTGGAGCTGAGCAAAAATTCCGGTCCAAATACCTATCGCCGTATCCCAGGTATAATGCCTGCTCCATCATTATGATGTCTTTTTGTTAAAGCCTGACCTTCCTGTTCTTTTGAACTCTGAAATTGCTGACGTGCATACGCAGACGCTGTTTTGTATAATAGTCCGGACTCGCAGAGAGAATTGTTTTATTTGTTTTCGGTCGTCTCAACAATCTCTGCTTGTGAAGCATGCAGGTCCGCTTTTTCTCTTCTTTATTCACCAGTTGGAGAGTCTTCAATGAATCCGCTGGATTTTTGTTTTTCCAGGACCCCCGCCGGAAGATAATTAAAAACTTTCCCCGCTCGAAAAGGGTTAATGTTCCGGAAACTCGGTGGCAAGCCTAAGCGTAGCGTCGTCGGCGTCGCCCGAATGACAGTTACGCATGTCAATCGTATTTTTAACATAATGGCGTGAAACTCGCCATATTTTATTTCGGGACGGTGTTGTGAGAGCGGTGCGGTTGGTTTGATTGACTTGTTAACATTAACGTCAATTATGTTTTTGGCACATATTTGCGGGGCCTTGCGCCGGGACGTCAACGTCGCCCCGGGTGGCGACCGCCGAATAAGAACAATAACGCACTAGTCAAGGAGCGGTCGTCCTTGAGTTTGTACGGGTTGAGGTTTCCTGCGACGCGACGGCGGTTCTTGACCGAGCGACCGACTGGGCCAACGTGTTCTTCGACCGCATTTGGTCTCTGCACGATGCATATTTTATCAAACCAGTCAGAGGAATCTGCCCCCTGAAAGACTTGGCGAAGCCGAGTGCATAGTGGGATCGACATTTAAAGTGCATAAATTCAAAGGCTTCGTCCATGCACGACAAAGTGGCCGTACCTACACGGGGTTATTTACCTGACATAACACGTTTTAGAGGTGGCCATAAATGGAAAAGAATTTGAATATACGGGTAAATAGGATGGACCCATTCTCGCTTTATGGTTTACTTACATTATACGTAAACTTGAGATCAGCAACATCATTCAAACTAATCGAAGCTGGACTGTGAAGTTGGTTTGAAAATATATCTGCAATCTCTACAATACAGTACACTCGCGCTAAGATGAACACTGCTCAACTGCAAGTAGATACCTATAACATTGTACAGATACGCAGTTATTTAAAATTAGAGCATTCACCGTGTTAATTTCTAAGTTATTACAACATCAATGCAGCAACAACAGCAACAAGTTTAGAAAAAAATTACTACATAATCAGCATGTGCAACATAAAAATGATTCTGCAACCAGTGACTGATGATACGTTTTCTGGTACCAGTAAATAGTAAACCATCAAATGTGTAACAGATAACATTACATTACAACTAGTTGTCAAAATCAAAAAATAATTTTCCAGAGAATAGAAAGGAAAGGTAAAACGTTTTCACAAGACCCCAAATTGTTGTTGAAGTGGTTGTAGATTAGACAGATTTAAGAAGTAATGCGAGATTAGTTTAAGAAATAATTTGCAAGGAAAGTCGTTGTCTCAGCTAAAATTACTGATACAATTTTTGGCCAAAACTGAAGAGTTTCAGTTATATAACGTTCCAGGAATATCCTAAAATAATTTGAAGAGAAAATTTTCTCAAGGACTGACGACAACATGCTGCCTACAGATGCGTTTGTTGTGTCCATAATGAGGATGGCCTAAAAAACTTTTTGGTGTGTCACAGACAAGGCTTGAAGAACGTTTTAACGTGTTTGAAGGAATAACACTAAAGGTGAGTTGTTAACAGGAAATAGAGTTTTTTTTCCTGAGTTTTGCAGAATATGTTGAGGAAAAAAATGCACCGTGGTAAATACAATTTCACACGTCTTTATTGTTTATATTGTTAAGATACCTTAACTAATATAAGTTTTTCATTTGTCATCTTTAGCCAATGCAATAACGTAAGATGTCCAAGAGCTTATTAACAAAAATAAAATAATTTTTTAAGCAAGCTACAATTTTCCTTCTACTGGAGGTACCACTTAAATAACAAATATATTTTTTAACTAATTACAGTATAAACAATAGCCTTTAATTATTGAATAAAAATCTGTTCCGTTGATTAGATGATTCTTTCTTAATTGCGTCGACAAAAGTGAGTTCATAACAAATTAATTTCTTAAGTAGACTTACTAATATAATTTTCTAACTCATAAAAAAGTTAATTTTTTAATAGGTGGAATAGTTTTTAGCGAAGATATAGTTATCAAGTAAAGCCCCAAGAAACGGTTTTAAAAAATAAAGATAACATCATTTTCGAAACAAACCAAAATGTCACAAAAATTTTGAAATAATTTTAACAAAAACATATTTTTTTTCTCTTGATGACAAAAAAATTCTAGGAATGTAGCTGAACGGAATTTCACTTAGAGATGTTGTTACGAATCTGGCTGTTGCTTGGAACAGTCTAGAAATAGACGTGATTAGAAAATGTTGGAATAACATTTTGTTGCATCAAAATGAAAAATAGCAGATCAATATTACTCAGTAAACTGAAAAAAAAATTATCATCTGATAAAATATTATAGATCTGTGCAAACAATTTTTAATAATGGAATAGAAAATTAGTGTTTATTCAGAATAAGTCATGCAGTCTTTCTTGAAGGAGCTAACAATGAGTTCATTACTAGGATATTTTTCAAAAATATTTTCAAATAAATGCGAGAAAAACCTTTCTTATGACAACGTACTAATATTTCTATTTAACTTGACGCAGAGAATTATTTTCTGCACAGACGTGAATTCAATTTTTTCCTGCATCCAGCCCACTGTCGTCTACCTAGAAAGAAAAAGAAATATCCCAACACAATTCACAGTCGACGACACTATTAGAATGTTACATTCAAATGGTGTAATGCGTTCCAATTTTTGAAAAAAGTTGCTTCAGGCAAAAGTGGCCGCTGCTATTTAAAAAAATGCTCTAATTTTAATTTTTTTTCTGCAAGTCTAATAGTCGGCAGCAGAAGCCTGGACCACACTTTTGACTAACCCTGTATAAAATTGTATATAGTTTTTCCCAAAAATGCCAACAAAGTAGAATGAATGAAAGTTAAAAATCAAATTACATATTAGGTGCCGCTAACATAAACAACTCTTGTAAATATGAACGGGTGTTTAAATAGTACACGTTAAAGCGTGTGCACTGTACTTGTAAAATTTTTTTGTTGCTTGTTAAAATATTGTCAACGTTTTTAAAATACTTAGAAAACTCATGCAGGGTGCATCGCTGCACCTGTTTCTCATTCAGAGAAAACAAACAGGAAAGCCCACCGAGGACATAAATTTAACTCCGCTAGGATTAAATCTGGAAGCCAAAAGCACCAAATGATAAATTTTCACAGTGAACTAAAAGTCGTTCTCGAAATCCGTTCATAATCCCTTTAGTCTTTTGTGCTGCATTAAATTTGCACAGGTCGTATTCGGTCTCGTCTACACAATCGTGTTACCTCCCCTGATTCAGGATTATCATAACATTTTTAAAGCTACACCCCCCGGAATAGGCGTTATGATTTTATGATCCGCCTGGTTGCCGATGAAAGCGAAAAGGTCCTGAAACGCGCTGGCGCATACATCACAAAAAGCGAATCCAGCCGAAAAACACCATTTAACAAAACAAATAAAAATGGAAATTTATTTTTGTTTATTAGCGACGACCATTAAAATATTTTCTCGCACATGTAAATTTGCAACGTTATGCGTCCACACTGGCCGCGATTTTGATTAACCCTGGTGTGCTGAATTGCGGAACTGCAAAATTACACACCACGAAAATGTGGGTCAGAATGCAAGCTTGAAACCATACGATCGTTTTGTGCGGTGACATAGACACAGTTTTCGTAGTTTTGTAGAATTTTAGATGGGCGCCACAACCCACTCAAGAAGTGGGCAGATTAGGAGTATCCCTAATGTAGATAACTAGATTTATGAATAAATTTAGGTTTCTTCCAAGCCAAGTGTTAAGAAAACAAATTGGAAATTTGGTGGGCAGGTGATGCTTCGCATGCTGTCGCACGAATGTTCACAATTATCTTTGTCAAAGAGGTTCGGCGATGGTAAACATTAAGTGCTCTAGGCCACTCGATAAATCTTTTGCGCAATCAATATGTGGAACAAATAATGGGCCGTAATATAAAGACCTAAACTACACCTATAAATTAAAGTAATTGGGAAATTGCTCAGCTGCTCAAACCCAGATTGCACGCTACACAACACAAACAACTAAAAGCAAAACTACTGAGCTCGCGGTTGCGAGTCTCGTTGAATTTCAAAGATATTTCAGTGGCTCCGGTTGGCTGTTAAATAATTTGTTTTAATTAAAACCGAAGTCCAATTCTTGGCAAGGCATACACATAATTTCAAAACAGGAAAAAAACCATGTTGTTCATTTGATCTAATTTTTAAGCAGCTTGCAGCCTGTAAAAGTGATCTGGAATCTGGAAGCTCCAACTTAGGCTCGTGATACCGCATTTAGATGGTTGCTCCACAAATACATGTGTAGGTATATGAAAAGATTTGTCGCGTCAATAGCGAGCAAAATAAGTAAAGGCGGAAGCTTTTGCCATCCATTAATTAAAGCAGTGCAAAAATACATTTTTGTGTAGTTATAAATAGGTTACAAAACGTTCCATCATGAAAGTTTGGAGCTTTTCAAAATTTCGCTTTCAATTTACTTCATCTCGCAATTCCACCAGTGATTTATGTAACCGCGGTAGGTACCAGCTGGAAAATTATCATCAATAATGATCTAATTGCAGGCATGCTTGCCTTACTTGATAGTCTGTCAACTCGTGTCGTAATTGATTTATTGTCCCTCAAGACGGTAAACAAAGTAAAACTTGGCAATTTAGACAAGTATGAAGAAAAGTTTAAATATACAATTTCTATTGCTACCAGACAGCTTCCATCCTTATTCTTCGATTTAACACGGTTATTAAAATTAATCCCACAGATAATTTCTTGATTGTTCAAAAATCATTCTAAAATGACAATGAATAATTTAATGTAAAGGTGGTGTTAACTTTTAGCGGTTGAACACTCAATTTTAAGTCTAGGAACTTATTAATATGGAAAGTCCCAGAACGCGCGACCCTTGGTTATAAAAGAAACCCGTGAAGACAGACATGGCGTCAAATCATATCGATCCTGACTGCTTCCTGAAGTCCTATTAATAATATAGATACGTTTCTAAAAACATGCTGGCCTCAATGACGCTTATTTTTAAATGATTAATAAGAAAAGCCGAAGAACCTTAGACGCTATTCTTTACCGGGCTGTCCGTTTAAGTTATTTTAAATCATCATGTAACGTGGTCAGGTGTTAGAAATTGAAAAAGTTATGATCCAATAATTTTTGTAAACAGAAAAATTAGGAATGATGGTTGTGGTCAACTAAAAATATGTCACGAGACGCGGCATGCATTCCGAGCAGTCGCTTGCAAAAATAAATAACACTCGCATGCATTTTGACATTCTGCTCATATTGATTGAGTGATTTCTTTCATCTCGGAAAACTGAACTGGACGAGTTGGCCACATTAAAGGACGACTTCGATTATAAGTAGCAGTCAAGTTTCAGACATCTTCCTGTATCCGCCACAAACTTTAGAGTAAAAACGCAAACTTTAATCAGTTGTCTCTCTGGAGTACAACGTTTTGCTCTCGTTCAGATATCACATCAGCCACTTTTATCTTGTATATATTTTCCAAACAGCAGGGAACAAATTGTCGGCCTCGTATTTAGCAGCATCAGACACGTTACAGTCATGTCCAGTGCAGTACCAACTGGAAGCCATACAAAAATCCTTAAAGGTGGAACTTTTTCATATTTAAATCGGCACTGATGCTGATTAGTTTTATCAAATCAAATTGGTCGCCCAGATTGAAGTTTGATGAATATCGTTTATCAGAATGACCAATATTGTAAATTAAAAACATGTGTACTTCTTTAAACTCGGTCTGGAAAGGATATTGGGTAAGGTGATAAAAATAGTTCTATCGTATTTCAATTTAGGTGAGTTCCAATATAAGTTTTCTGACCTACTTTCGAATTATCTTTTAAGTTAGTTACAAAACTAAGAAATGAATTGCTCCCCGTCATTTTTGATAAACGATTGCTAGTTTATGCCGCACAGGCCATGGAGGCTATTTAAATTCAGGTAACTGAGTAGAATACAACGTTTTTGTGCACTGACAGCTTTAGTAAGCTTGGGTGTTATCCCTCTTCTCCTATTGTCTCTTTACAATGTTCGTAAGCTTTATCGACAAATCCCGGTTCTTAAATATACACTAAAACAGTAAAATAACGTATGCCTACAAATACGACGAGTTGCTATTGGTTTGACAGCTTCATATGAACATTTCGCTCCTATTACTTATTGTATACATTAATAATAAAGTAATTGTTTGCGAATAAAACTACAAATGGTTTCTTATTTAATCGCCAAGCGGCCTAGTATGTAATTGAAAAAAGATGGTTCAATATCTTCTTTTGATGTTATGATATTTTTTCATTCAGTTATTGTTATTGATATTGTCTAGACCTGAACTCGATCACCTTTTTATTATAAATAAAAATATCTACTTGTTATAGTGCCTGGCTGTAGCATTTTTCTATGGCTGTGCTATTGGCTAGTCGCCACTGCACTACACAATATAAATCGTCGACTGTTGCAGTTAAACCTCTAAACACTTTCATACATTAATTGTTCTCGTGCACCAGAGCCGTAAGTAAAAATTGATTTTTAATGAGTAAGATGATTAGAAGAGAGCATGTACTTAATACTTAAGAATTGAACGATAAATCATCCAAAAATTATAAATAAAAATAATTTTTATTCAAATGTAAGCCGCCTACGGCGATGCGTAGTGTTGACATGAACTTGTTAGCAGGAAAAAAATTGGAAAATTTTGGTAGCTACCAGAGATGTTAATAACTAGTCTTTTATGTAACATAATATAACAGGTGTCGTAGAGAAGAATATACAGGCCAACAAAGCCAACAAAAGAACATGAGGAACCATCCAAATCAAACACTGACGAATTGCTATAGCTGATCATAAAGTAGCTAAGATGGGCAGTAGGTATCATGGCAAAACACTGCACGCTAAATAAGCAGCCAAATTTATACTGCACAATGTATGGTGCAAGAAAATCCAGCTTTTCACCATTTCGTGTGAATCTCTAGTAAAAGGGAGACATTTACACTCTGGAAATTCAATAACGACACTCAAAGAGATAACCAGAGCTGCCGTAGGCCGTATTCTTGTCATTCTAGAGAGAATAAATCTGGTGGACTTATACCACTATAGGGTTAAAATTTTAGAATTACAACCAATCAAAACATGCAAATCAAGTGGTTTATTTAAAATGAACGACATTGACCACTAAATTGTTTTCAAACACCTTCGACACCCTGCCGTTGAAAGTATAATTATTATTAGCTGACGTTATAAATCCCCATTACAAAAATGGCTAGATAATATGGCCACAAAAATTTATGCTTAATGATCATTATACCAGTTTAAAGATCCATTCAAAAACGTGACACAGCATAGGTAACGCGTCGAGTGTCCGGCACTGAGGAGAATCATAATCTGAAGATAAACAAAACTTCTTTGCCGAACAAAAACTTAAAAAATATTTTAATTAGGATGTAGATATGACGTTTATGTCCTTAGTTTTGGTTGCAAATAGCAATTTCCTTTTGAATTTTGAATTGACTCCTACTAGGTATTTATTAAACCTATGGTTAATTTCGAACCATACCCTCCTCCTCAAGACTCTCAGGGTTTAGTTTTTGTCCATCGTTGAGAACTTACTATTTCACACTCATTCACTCACACACTTGTTCAGATTCTAGCAATTGGTTAATGCAAATCATCCACTTTCGGGAGACGATAAAATTATTCGATTCACTTATAATCATCACATTCAGCAAACTTAAAAAATCGCCGAATGTACGTAGCAAAACGTTGATGAGGAAGAGGATAAACTTTATGACTTAGAACTTGACAAGGCAATGTTATAAAAATATAAAAAAGTCATTTTAGGGGACATATCAAGCAAAGGTGAACGCCCAATAAAAGAACTAATCACATCAATGCCATCGAAGGCAATTAGAAAGAAGTAATAAAGCTTTAGCGGAAAATAACGGAAGACCTATGCTCGGCAACTAAATGCGCCTGATTAAGAACATGACAATGACCCTGTGACATGTTCTATCAAAAACAAAGAAACAAAAAACACACGCCCAAAAATGGTAGCGTACCAAGGCTAAGATTGACGTGTAGAAAAGCAAAAAAGAATACCTTAATTGGCAAGAGCTCAACTAATTTGATATACTTACAATCTTTCGTATAACAAAATGTAACGTACTCCCAATAATATACCGTGGTGGATTTCTAATAAAAATGTACGAATTAAACTAAAATGCTTAGATGGTAATCTGTGTGGGAAAAACATTTATAGCATCAGCATAGTAACAAGAAGCGCGCAGGTCGTTTTATAGATTGGTCTAATCATATGTAAGAAACATCCCGATGAAAAATTATATAAACTCTAAGCGGATTAATAAAATCTTTTATAACAGCCCTTTAAGATGAACCACTTCATCATTTTTGTGTATTGGTTGCTTCGAACGTTATTATTAAGGTGCTGAATTAATCGTAATCAATCGGTAAGAGGGCGCCCCGGCGCTTTCATCTATCATCATCCTAAGCGTCGACCTACCACAAGTTGAACATAAAAGTTTTAATGAAATTACCATTGCGGCGCGCAGTCTGAACACCAAACGCAAGTAACAAATCAAGTTCTTATCTTCATTAGCACCCTCACCCCGTCGGATATCACCCAGATTGCTCATACGAAGGGGAGCTATTAGAGAAAATCCCGTGCGGTCTCGCTAACAAAAGGACTTTCGCCAGGTTTCTAATCAAAACCTCGATTGAAGATCGGCGTAAATCAGCCGGAATTAATCAAGTTCCCCTTTTCTTTACGCATCGCGGGGGTCCGGAGGCGGCGCTCCCTGGACCGTCACCGCCACCACCCGGGATTATTGAATCTCAACGGAATCGGGTGCTCAGCACTTGAGCGCTTAATTTACTTGGCAACTTTTGTTCTAACACGGTTCCACGGTCAGAATTTCGGCAGTTTCCAGTGTTTGCCGAAGCCGTCAATGCGCCTGGAATCGGAAATTAGGGATATTTAAGAAATTTCCACATCGTAAAACCTCCATCCGAACCGCTCCCGTTCATTATTCCAGCTCGGGACCGAGATCGAAAAGGAGAAAATATTTATTTAATTGAATTCAATGAAACCGCGCCGCCACCATCGAAAGTTTTCAAGAAAATTTCCAGAAAGAGCACATTATCATAATTTCTATTACTTAACTCTTGCGAAAGTGGCTGCAAAAACTTTCGACAATATCCTCGTCCAATTTGTTCGCCCAACGGTCCCGAGACTCCACAGTGCCCCAAATTAAAGCTCCTCAATTAAGGTGATGGGATTATTTATTTCCTCCTCCGCAATCGCGTTCTTAACCCCATCAGTGCGGTCCCTTAATTCTAAAATGTTTAGAAAGAACGACTGTTGCATATCGATCAACGATGGAAAAAACGTGAAAGGTTTTAGGAATTCCATCTCAAAAATGCCGTAGTCGCCAAGACAGCTTTCTGAAGTCTTCATCAAAACGACCTTTATAGAGAAGGTCAAGTTTAGGTTACTTCCACCAAGTTTTATACGTTACCGGAATCCCAATGGCAGGAAACCTTTTAGTGCTTTCAAATAGGGGGGTAGCATTTTCGCAACATACTAATCAGAACGCGACTCAAAGCCTGTTATTAGCGGGACCACTTCACGAGTTGTTGATAACTATGCAATTAGATGCACAAAACTTCTTCCTGCTAGACAATTTTAGTTGTTTTAAGTCCTGTAGAACACCGCCGCCGATCCGATTAGTGCTTGCACACGGGATTCCGCAAATAAAAAGTCGTGATTTAATTACAAGCAAACAAGAGCTAATTAAGAGCTCCTCCCTAATGGGAAAAACTAACGGGGTGCTGTAACTAAAATAAAATTTGTAATGTAGTTTACTACAAAGTTAGAAGTCAGACGCAGGGTGCTCTTTAAAACAACAAATTGTTACAATTATGTTAAGCCATCGTAATAACGAAGAGGCACTAATGCGTCTTTAAACTCAGTCCACAAATGCGAAACTGGAAGTCTGGCGATAAGCGAAGTTTTACTGGCTCTAATTTTCTTGATATCGTGCAGATACTCTCCGATTTATTGTAGGAAATCTGGAGAGTTACTCCAGAAAGTGAAAGTATTTGTTATGGTTGTGATAATTTTGCTTTAAACTGCCAAACTATGACGGAAACCAGGCTAGAAAAATCGAGATAACACCTCCGCAAAAATGTATTCCTGTACTGTGAGTGTCAAAAATCGAAATGTGTCAGTTACTTGAGAAACAGCATATCGTTAAGAACTCCACTAGAAGCCAATTAAAATATTTTCGAGCGGTCACGGAGGACCTCACTTTAAAATTAGCTTTTGGTCATTAACGTAATGGGTTCACGGAACAATCTATGAATTAATAACCAGAATGATGGGCGCTGATGTTATTTTCCGTGATTCGTGTCAACGTCGTTGATTTATCCAGGATTTTAGTGGCCACCGGTTAATTAAAAATTAACGGTGTAAACAGTTCCCCCAAGAAAAGAGTTAATTTCATTAAAAGTCAATTTATCCCACGCAACCATGATACGGCGTTTAAAAAATTATGTTTAAGCGTGTTGCTAAACATCGAGAATTTTATGCGGGTCGCAATCTCGCTTACCTTTAAAATGTGCTTTAAATCCAATTGGTGCGTATCGAACCCATGGTGGAAGTACAAATAATTAAAATTTTCCACCGATCTAGTAGAAAAGGTGACTGAATTCGATCAATCAGCCGGTCCTATTGATCACGGGCCAAATCGGCGTCATATACATAATAAATTCTATCCAATGGAAACCCTATGAACGAGTCATCGATCAAGATGTTGGAACTACTTGTAAATGTCGCACTTGATTTTCGAGTCGAGGGTATCTATTTCAAAGTATGGCTCATACCTGAAATTGGCGAACTGAGCTGTGAAAGAAAGAAATTCTAAGAGAAATCGGTCAAAGGTTTGAAATAAATTTGAATTTATTTGTTTATCTATTTCCACAATCATACCATTCTAGTAGATGCAAGAGATTAGACAGAGATTGAAACCGGAAGGTTCTATTATCTCAGAATAAATTGTAACAAAACTTCAAAAACGGTAAATACAGATCAGCAAGCACGAATAATCTTAAATATCAGACAAAACTGCCAACAACTGAAATTTTGGACATAGTCCAAAAAGCTTATTTACGTTTTCTTGATGCAGGCATCATATTTGCTCGATGCTAACAAGCAGTTCAATGAATGCAGAATAATAAATAATGCACTATGTGAATAAAGTACAAAAATCATTATAATAATTATATTTGTGTAAGTAATAGAACAACTTCTATTTTATTAGACAAATACGTACGTTAAACCGAATAGGTACCTAATACGGTTATAATAATAGTCAAATTCTTTCTTAATTATTCAACAATTTTTTTATTTGTAATGAAAATCGTTTCGAAAATTTAACAATAAAAAAAGCACAAATACTGAATCCACTCACAGTCAAGTTACAAGTTCAGACACAGTTTGATAAACTATTCGATTTCATTTTTGTCCACAATTATGTATTTAGAGTTTTTACAGTTGATCACTGTGTTCTGGTCAAAATAAATCTTCCTCTTCCCTAGTTAGATCAACAAAAGCTTTAAAGTTATGATATTCACAGTGACACACAAATGTACTTTAAATTTGTTACTTACATAGGAACGCCTTGCGTATTGTGTCATTTCTCTTTTATTCATGACAGTGTCACACCAAATATACCATGCAATTATGACCTGTTGTGTTGAAAAAAGGGAGTTCATTCACTGATAGTCAAATTATGGCTAACGCAATTCAGGTTACTGCATCAATTTGGAAATTAATTAATAAGAATTTAAAAATGCTATACCATCATTATCTTAATCACCTCACGTATTATTTATTCTTCTGACTATTTTATGATAATTTTATAAATTGTCATTCCAAAAAAAGAGAAGAAAATTATGAACAAAAGAAGGCAAGCATAAAGAACTGTTAAAATTTTAAACGTCTCCTTGATAGCTAAAGAAAAACAGTTGATTCTGAAGCTTATAATTTGGAAATGACGCTTTTCTAATCAGAAGAAGTACTTGCAGAATACTGTAAGCGTCTAGAGAAATATCGAAATTATCAGATACTGATACCTCGTGCTATTTCAATTAAGGACTTTACTTTATCAATGGTGCTCTTAAAAAGAAAATGTTTCAATAACATCCCTCACAATACTATTTTAAAAATTAAACAATTACTTTTACGAAATGCTTCCAAGTCCGACTCCGACACAAAAATTGAAAAGTATGTACGTATTCAACATAGAATTATTATAAAAAAGAATTTGTTAAACAAGCTGATAATTGCCTGCTCAATTTAGGTGGTCACACTGCTTTCAGTTAGGTAAGTACCTATTGTTTGCCAAAATTATATAAAACTATTTATTGTAAAAAAATATATTTAGCTATGAAGATTTATAAAGTATGGCTCAAAATTATCTAGCCGGGAAGTTTTACTTCAGACAAATCTTCTACTGCCAACTCTTTTATTTATAAACGATTAATTAAGATGGAAGTTGAACAAAAGATTATTATTGTTCGTTATTTATTTATCTTTTACAGATCAAAATTAAAAATATTGTTTTTCTTATATCTCGGCATTAAAATCATTCAGTTATTGGTTCTCAGTGAAAGATTTAAGGTTAACTAGAAACAGTCGTCATCGTAATTTTAATTTATCCGTAAGCAGTAAATATTTAAATTCAAAAATTTATAATTAACACTCCTTAAGTATTTTAAAAATATTTTTTGAATACCTACCATTTCCCTTTATGTGTTTTTAATCTACACTGAAAGAATATTAAATAAAAGAGTCAAGATTTCATAAACTTTGTGCTTTTCTTCGAAGAAAACAATAAAAATAAATAAACAATTGGAAGAAAAACCTAAAACCTATATGATAAAAATGCGTTCCATTTTCATCACCACGACATAATTTTGAAACTGCAATTAAAGATGATGAGGTTCGAAAAAGCGAACAATCGAAAAATCCCAAGTGTGAGAAACTTGAACTTTAATTTTGTGGAAATTTTAAATCCTTTCATTTCTCTATCTATTATTACTATTATTATTTTGACATGGACACCTATTATTAACAATAATAAAATTATGTTTGATACAAACTACTAATATTTGACTACTAATATATAAAATTGTAGCAATAACACGCAATTAGACAAATTAACTAAACTGCTGGTACAAATAATTATAAATAGAAAATTTATAAGTTCGTTACTCTTTGGTTAAACAACAGAAAAAATTTGGAACTATTAACTTCTTAAGTAAATTACCGGTATAGGATTACAAATAGAAGGACAGTTTCTCCTGCAAATAAAATAATAATATCATTATTAATAAAAGATTAATTTGTATCACTATATAAGTATTGATTTTAAATACCCAAAGGAATTTTAATTACAGGTTGATCACCTAAATCCGTTTAATTGTTCTATTTCCAATGTATTCGCATAATTACGTGACAATAAATAAGACATAAAATGGGTTAAATATGGTCAGGTCAACATACATAATGCCCATTACTATTACACGAAAAGTCGTAGGTCTTGAAATTAATGCGTTACCCTTTTATAAACTTTACGATGCAGTTAACTGTAGAAAGTTGAGTCACCTTGCAATGGAACAATGTATAATTTTTTTCATTATGTTGCAATGTTATAGGTACTTTCTACCGAAATTCCTCTTCAAAATTGGCATTCCTGCGAAACGTCTTACAATATTACGTAAAAGGGGTATTGAGCATTTTACTCTTTGTGTAAATAAAATCCTTGGTGCTGCTTTAAAACTTTAGTTAACCTTAAATCAGATTTTGT
Source organism: Pyrochroa serraticornis (assembly GCA_905333025.2). Classification (NCBI taxonomy): domain Eukaryota; kingdom Metazoa; phylum Arthropoda; class Insecta; order Coleoptera; family Pyrochroidae; genus Pyrochroa; species Pyrochroa serraticornis. The sequence goes on from HG995152.1 coordinate 40,383,515, forward strand.
AAGTTATTTTCATAGAAAAATAATAAATAATTAAAATATTAATATTAAAAATACGGTAACTCGTCAGAATACTTAAATAAATGGTCATGGCGTTATAGTTAAAAATTAAAATATTCAAGCAGTTTTAAATTTCCACTGCTATAAAGAAATTACGCTCCACTTACGTCACTTTATCAAAAAGTGAGTTGCGTTATCCTATTTTAGGGAAAAAATTGAACCCCGCTTAAAATTCTTTTTATGAATGAATCAATTGATCAACTACGAAAAGCTTCTGCAACAAAAAAAGTCAAGTGTTCTTCGAACTTGAACAACATTACGATCACACATGTGCCATAAATCTTCGGTTTTACACTCTAAGCTTCCTTTAATCTTGTTTATGAATCGACAATTTTAGCAGAAGTCGACCAAGTTTATCGATTGCTATACTGCAATTTTCCGACCTACTTATAGCTTTATACAGCAAATATATTTGATCACATATGTTTACCAAGTCGGGTGACGATTGAATAAAGGTATGCTATAAATCGAACTTTAAGCCAGATTTTCAATCGTGAAGCCGACGTTGAAAATCGTTTTGTTGAAAATCTGAATTCTTGCAACGAGTGAAAGGTAAAAATCGGGTGGGGTTTAGTGCTAATCCAACCGATAATGAAAGCTCAAGTCGTCCGAGCGCGGCATTTCTCCGTTTCCGATGTGAAAAAGTAAAGATAGTAAAAGTGGAGGCGTGCAAAAATCACAAACCATAAGTTTTACGACGAAACTGTGCCGTTTCACTGCACATTCCAGTTTCGTACAATAATAAACAATACCTAATTTCACACCACAATTAACATTGCATAAAGTGTTCGTACCTACGAATGTGAAGCGAAAGTGATTATTAACCAGTCTTTCTTATAGCGAGGAATTCAGGTATTAACAAACTGTTGTTCATGAAAACAATACAAACTCTACTTGCCAGAAGGGCAATAAAGAAAACGAATCGCTTTCGTTGCAAAAAAATAACATCCTTTATAACAGTTTGTATACCAAGAAACCAAGAAACTCTTGGCCGTGTGCATGGGTCCTATGCACGTCTGTTCGTGGAATAAAACCCAATGCTCGTCGCGGGACCCATTTCATTAAGCGAGCAAGTCCTGTAATGAAAATGTATTTGCACAAAAGCGGTTGTTTGAACAATTGGCCAGTCCTGGCGGGCCCCAAAAATTGGATAACTGCCCAATAAAATGACAGTTATTAAGTAAACGGTTGTCGATTCAAGAGCATCGTGATTACTGCCCGTCTTTATAACTGAGTTATCGCAAATTCGGTTGCGGTACGTTTCGGTTGTAATCTGGCGAAATGCGGCAACAAGAGCCAGACAGGACGCAAGGCTAATAAAAAATACATCAACCAGGATACGAGCCGGATCATTCAAATTTCAGGCCATGACGACGGGATCTTGCACCTACGCGGAATTGGAAGCTATCATTATCGAACGGGGAATTGCAGGAAGCCCGGAAACTTTTCGTCTTGCACAATCGGCATCTATATGTGTATTATAGATAGGACGGCCGTGTAGAAGCTAAAATTATGGTTATCAGAAATGTGATTTATATGGGACAGCTGCACGTATGAATAGGCATGAAACGCAAGGAGTGTGCGTTAGAGGTTAATGAAAGAGACCGAGATTTCACGCCGAGATTTAACAGACACAGATCGCTGTTTTATTAATTAATATGACATAAAACAATTAAAACCCATTTCCGCTATCTTCTGTGTCAACACTTCCTCGTCCTAAGGTCGTCGAGCATAGTTATTATTAAACGCCTGTCAAGATTTAAATTTGTTATTTTGGTAGAGTGGCAATTGTTTAGTTAATTGGCAAACGCGATACAACTGTCAAAAAGACATGTTTTAACTATGGCCAGGAACATTGGATTTGAATTACGTTAGACGTAATTAGATTAACTAAGACCCGAACAACCGACTCGTCGACAATTATAGCGTACCTATCGTGCAAAAGCTCAAATCGTTACGTTAGCCATACTGCATGAAACGTGATGTAACAAAGGAAATGAAACAAATTCACACACAGTTCCCCAAGTAAAACCCTTACCGCTGCTGTAAATAAAAAAGTAGAGAAAATTAACGTCCTTCAATGAACCACGTAAGGTACTTCATGTCATCACGAACTGGTGGATCTGACTTCCCAATAATAGCAAATATCATCTAATAACTCGTGAGAACACAGCTCGCAGTATGTGTCAGATTTCATATAGAATCAAATATAAAATAAAAATGTAAACTCACATCGACGTATTTCAGCTCATGAAATTTATGTTTAGTGTAAGTAGTGGTGGATATCTCAAATTAATATTTGTTACAAAGAAAATATCAGAAATTCTATTAGCACTTGTATACAAAACATATTGCAGAAGTTGCATTACTAAGTTAAATTATTACAATTTTTTCCTATTTTCAATAATTGAAGCAATTGTATTGTCATGTGCGATGAAATGAAGTGAGATGATAAGCATTTATACTACCTACTTTAAAGCATTCTACAATAAAGAATCGATATAGCGCTGAAACTTGAGACTGAAAATGCTTACATTACAGATGTAGTTGCATGAAATAATATTCCGACCCCGAGCAACTTGCAGAAAAAATTAAGTTTTTTAGTTCATGTCATCGCTGCATATAACTCTTTGCTACGTCCATTTCGATATAATTAAAGCATGTGCTTAATATGGGTGTACGAGAACAGGAATAAAAATACGTTTTAAAATACATCCGAACAATTATTGAAAAAGAAATGCCAGGAAGAAAGCCACGAAGCAAAACTCTTGCTTAGTCAAAATCTGAGTATAAAAATTCAAAAAATTGTTTCCGCCAAATTGTTGAAGGACCCATGCAATAAAAGCTTGGTAAAAATAAGAAAAACATGTGTTAAGCCAGCATCACATTTGCGCCAAATAGCGGAATAGCGAATATCGAATAGTTGATATTTGTCTTATACCTAGTAGCGTGGATGAAAGTTTTGTAGAAAATGTTCGGTAAGCAAGCGTATTCGTCAAGCACTCAATATTTCCCATTCAATGTCGGTAAAGTGACACGAGTCAAAGGAGACGAATGCTTGCTCATGTGGATTACGTCAAATAGACGTGTGCTCCTATTATGACGAGTTGTTCGGCAAATAGTTCGCCGAATACACGAATGATTGTTACACGTTTGGCTATTCGGCGCATATGTGGTGCCGGCTTTACACTATTACGAATAACGATTAAAAATGTATTATTATTATTTCAAAATTATTGATATTAAATACGATAAGATAATTTTTGATTACTTTTTAATGAGAAATAAAATGTTTTTTATAAGTTAATTACTCATTCGGAATACATTTCGCATATTAGAACACACAGAGAGTCCTGAGCTAGAGAAAGCTGCGTTGGCAACAATTGGAATTTTACTGGATACGAATGAAAATCTACTAAATTTATTTTCTTCTGAACCTGAACAACAAGCAGAATTCTCTCTTAAAAAGCAACTTTGTTTTATTAACCCATTTATTGACTATTAAGTGATTATTCTTTTACAAGTATTATTTATCATAACCAGTGAAAAAGGGAAGATTTTTTTTATTTTTAAACTTTTCCTGTTGTTTTGTGAGTGATTAGGAAAGAAAGTCACTATATAACAACCAAATCTTCAAGAAGTTCAAAACAAATTGTGCGAGGTACAACCTCCAGATCCAAATCAAGCAGATCTTTTTTTATTTCAAAATAAATTAATAAAAAACTAATGGCTGCAATTACAAAATAATAATTCAGAGGACAGAAGACAAAATAAATTCGCCAAATGTTCTAGCAAACTTGAATGATATATGTTAATGATGATAAAGCAGATAGTTCTAAGACCCTCAGGGATTCTAGTTTGGATTGTTCCGTACATCGACAAAAGAACTAATAGTAGGTACAGAATAGTTACTTGTTAGCATTCCCGATTAAAATTAACATTTTTATTAGAAGGGGTGAGTAGTGGGTACAACAATGAGCAGCCCATTCTAAAGACAAAGCTTCTTAATTAACACCAATTTGTCTCAATCACCTATAATCTTGTAAATTTTCAAAACGTTCAGAACATATTTACTTTCCTTCTTACTAACACGGCTACAAAATGGTTTAAATATATCATGTACGTTAAGAAATTATACAATTTACTATAAGTAATAAATATATTTTCCAATCTAGTGTAGATGTATTACATCATACAATTTCTTGAACAAAAAATTGTACCATTTTTCATAGAACTTAAATTATATAGAAATTAAGCTTTCAAATAACAAAGCCCCACACTAATTCTTCTACAAGAAATTGTCGGAGTATCAAACAAGACAATTTATTGGAGCTAATCAAAATTCTGCAAAATTTGGATTTTATGAAAAATTCTACAATTCCCTGCCCAAGAAATTGTATTTACTATTTACTAGAGTGGAATCTCGCTATAGCAGATTTAAAGGTACAAATAAATATCTTCATTCATACGTTTTTATTTTGAACGAGGTAACAGAGCTTAATAACAAAATGATTTTTAAGATTTCCAGCAAAAAAATTTCTGGCAAAAACTTATTGTTTCATAAGACCAAAAAGATTAGTGCTAGCAGTGGTCAACTTACTGACAAAACGGAAAGGAAGTGAAATCGTAACCAAAAAAAAACTTGCAAAAAACATATTGTCAAAAAGGTAAAAATCAAGAAACTGGAAAAAAAATCTCAAAAGTAAAACTACCGTTGCTCAATGAATTCGATTTGCATCAAAGTACTCAAATGGATGTGGAGACCAAATAAAAATTCTACCGTAGCTGCTATGCATTGCAATCAAATTATTTTCAGATTTGTTGAGGGTAAGGAACACTTCAGGAGTATGACTTCCTACATTAAAAAAACAGATATCCATTAACACTTTTTTTTACAAGCAATGACCCTAAAGTTACATTCGTAATCAATAAATCAGTAATTAAAATTATCGAACGACATTAACTTAGTAGTATTGCAAATTCAAGTGACTAAGCGACGTCTAACATTCGGAAGCAACGAAATTAACGTGGAAGTTTCCAGATCTCAAACTTCTACGTTAATTTTGTTGGTTCTGAACGTTACACGTCAAATGCATTTGGCATACCGCTACGTTAATTTCGCTAACTAATTATAATTACTAATTTGTTGGTTGTGAATGTAGCTTAAGAAATTACAGGAAAAAAATATTTAGTTTTAATAAAGACGAACAGAATGGACATAACATATTCTTAATTATTATTTTTTCATTAATTTGAAATGATTTTAGACCAAGCATCAGTTTATATTCTACCTAATTTTCTTGCTAGTAAAATCTATAAACAGCACTTTAAAAAGTTTAGAAACTGAGATAATCGGGTACGTGTGTACAGAACGATTTGAGATCTATTAGTGGAATGCTCGCCCTCTCAGTGAAATCTTCTAAGATGAATCGAATTGATAACTATATTGGCAAAATTTGAAAAATCAAACACATATACTCGAAAATAGTGATTTCACTTTTCAAAGTCGTCTTGGTTTGCTTGCCTTCTTTACAAACTGCAGCATATATGATGCTTATGATCGTTTTCGAGTGCTAGTGATAAACTTTATTCGCGATTGTTTGTAACACCGACAATTCAGAAATAATTTGCAGGTTAAATTTACAGTTTTGTTGTCGTAACAGAACGAGCTTTAAGTATATTCATAAACCCTAAACCCATATTTATGTTTACTCAAAGTTATGCCGCTCTACACGACGAAATGTACGACCCATTACGTGCAACCAGCAGTCACCTTTTGTTGGTGTTACCGATAGCTCGCTACATTGAGTTAATAACATCGATTATTGTCACTTCCACTTCGTCATTCCCCAAGAGCTAAATTAAAAGCGTCGCAAAACATTAACAAAAATAAACTGACACAAACTAATTTTAAAACACCCTCATTGTTGTCAAAGCACTTTACTTATTACTTCCATACAGAATTTGAGGCCATTGCTGACATTTAAACGTCTCAATTTTGCAGAAATTACCCCTCGCTTCCTTGCGAACACTCACCCACGGACATAATTATTATAAAGGAAGTTACTCGCCATAGTTTCGGCATTCTTTGGGGGCGAAGATGTTACAAAATTTGTAAAGGATTCTTGTAATAGGGGATGCGGCGGGCTTTGAGCCCTAAGTTGGCAACTTCCTAAATGGATTATTCGGACATTAGTGAACTGGACGATAAAATCCAGTAAAATCGTTACCCCGCTTTTCGGCTCTTCCGGTTCTGGGACGTTATTAGGAAATATGTTACACGGACTATAGGCGGAAAAATGAAAATCTTTTTGCAGAATCGCATAATCTGCACCGGCTTAATAAATTTAATTCAATTATACAATTATATAATTGTAAAGTCAACAAGAAATACCTCACAACAATATTATTACCGGATTTAATCGCATTAATTAGTTACAAAAATTTAAACAAACATATGGATGGTATTCTAATATAGATGGATATATCTACGGGGTGCCTTGCCAATTCAAGTTGGTAGGTACGATAAATTACAACGTACCGTATATCAACCTCGTCATCTTAGATCTCAATCCATTTTGTTATTGTCAGAAGTATTTTAACAAGTTTGCGTGGGTCACAGAAAACTTTATTGGTCGCCACTAAATGTACGTAACATTAAAAATTAACTCAAAACGCATGAAATGCCTTAGACATAACCGACGTATTTCTATATTAACTTGATGGTTATTGCGGCTCTAGCCAGATTTATTGAAATTGTAATACCTAGTGATGCATAATGAAGCATACTGGCGTATTCACATTGAATGTAATAACAGAAATTGAAAAATCATGCGTATCATCCATTGTTTCAAATTCGGCCAAATCAAGACCAAAACACTTTATAAGTTCCTGGCTTAAAATAATTATTATCAATTTTCACTAAAACGGTACTTGTGGGTAGATAATTGAAAATTATTAATCGAATTAGAAGCAGCTACAACTCACACTAATAACTTGGAAGTAAGTAGTGGCGAGACAACTAATAACCAGACTTTGTATAGCAGTAAAGATGTAGCTAACAAAATATGTCCAATTCTTGCGCTAAATATTGTAAAACTTTAAATTGGAGTTCTTACTTTCAAAGAGAATGATATAGGATTTTTCTTCGCTAAATGGAATAATGTAAAAACTAATGAGAACCTTCGTTAAACCTAGATGTAAATAAACAAAAGTGCGGATAAAAATGGAAACAAACCAAAATTTCTGCAGCTTATAGTCACTGCACCTGCTAATGGGAATACGGATAAATCTAATTAATTGTTGAATTTCAGTTACTTGTTCAGTATCTGAAATTTTCCAGGCAGTAAACATTATAATATACATAAAAGTATTATACATTTTTGCCAAGATCTGTTTTAGTGGCCCAACCCAACGCTCTCTAAAAACAGAAACAACAAAGAAAATTTTGCAGTGTAAATCTCTAATGTTAGAAATCTGACATTTGTCGAATTAAAAATATCAAACGGAATGTGAAAGGTCGGTGGTAAAACATATTATACTACAACAAACTTTACACGATGTTTTTCCATACAAATAATAAATCCGATCTGAAAATTATTACGCAATATTACCAAAGAGTAGAGAACTTATAAAAAGGCGACGCTTTTCGCGGCTCCTTTGAAGTTTTCAAAGTAAATTCTATGACATTGAAATGGTAGTTCCTTTAAAAAGGTATAAGTAATAAACACGCTCTCGGCCAGATGTGACTCAGACGCTGGATTCTTTAAAAACAAGAACTCGGTACAGTCGAATATTGCTTATTTTTGTTTCGTTTTTATAGTTCAGCAGTTTCGATTTCTCTATATCACGGAAGAAGCCACGCAATGTTGACATAAGATAAAAGTTTGTTATTCAACGTAAACCCGAACACTTATTAAAATAAAAAAATATTAATAAATAAATTTTTAAATAAACACTAGGTCTGTAAATCTAAGAAAATCCACAACTATGTGTCGAAAACCATTCTCTTGTTTAGAGATTTGTTATTTTATACAAACAACCGTGCATACAAAACCAAAGCCTTAAACATCACATCCACCAGCATCCTACTAGAAACATATCTAAGTTTTTGTTTGATGAAAAAGTTTTGGCTATATTCGTACAATATTTCTCCTCCTTGCCGTGCACTCAGCACTTTGCCCGTGTTGTGCTAATCCGACCGAGTTCCGATCACGTGTTCGAATGGATTTAATGAAGCATAAATGTTACATTTCTGTCTTGTGCCTTGTTTTACTGTCGCCTCTTCGTAAGCACTCTAATCTTTGGTATTATGCAAGAAAAAAATATATGACAGGAAAAATTACAAATTGATTCATTTGTTATAATTAAATATTATAAATCATGTCATCTAGTAAAGATAATGGCGCCAAAATTACAGAGTGACAAGCAATAGGATAAGTAGAAACCGAAATTAAAAGTGTGTAGAGAAGTAAGACATTTACTATGCGGCAGCAGGTATCTTAAAGGCAATCATTCAGATTGGTGAGGTATTTTCTCAATAGCACAAATTCACGTATGTTATTATATCTGGCAATATCTTATGATAAATTGCACGGCATTACACATCTGTATTGTTAGTTGCTGGAAACAAAGTGAGCACATTTTCTCATTTGAATGCTGCTGTTCATGATTTATTGAAAATGGCAAGTACATTTTTACTGATTTCGCATCATCATGGATCACGCTGTATAATAATAACCTAATTTATTGATTATTATTGCCAACCAGCTGGTGGGCCTTTGTTAAAGAGTGAAGTTCAAAAACTACGTGAGTATCCAAGTGGCTATACACGATTTGCATTTGAAACTTATACAAATCGTAAATGTTAAATTTGTGGAAACTCGAATTTTGTTGATTTGAAACGAAAGCTCTTAACGTCAGTATCTCGGCTTTTAACCCTGAATAATATATCAGAAACGTTGTCCTGAACCAGGTCACGTTTAGGCAAAGTAGTACCAACTTCTCGAAAAACTTTAGCAATCAGCCGACATTTCGCTTAACCGGCATCTATATAAAACCTACCACTTGTTTGGATCTGTACAATCCTTCACTTCCCAATTGCCTCCCCAAAAGAAATAGCAATTGGAAACTGTTACTGTCACATCAAATAAACAAATCGACGTGCATCGTAATGAAACACGCGGCATTTAAATCAGTATTGTGCTAATTCAAAGAAACCATTCGATTTCGTCAGGGAAGAAATATTTAAAACCCGCAGGAAAAAACTGTGAGTAATCAATCATTGCCGAATATTCGGAGATGAAAGAGTGTTCTTTAATTAGATTAAGTAGCCGTTTGGGGTTTTGACCCCTTGTTCAATTTATACAGCTCATACTAAATCCCTGTATCTTTCGATCTTAATTACCAAGTAGTTAATTAACATTTAAAATGCTATAACAATTTGTTATAATGCCGTAACTAAACTTCAACTCTTGGCCTCTATTTTCCACTTGATGATTAACAAACACAAACTCTACTTGCTTATCGATCATCGGTAATATAATAATCAGACAAAACGTTCCTTTAACTCTACGTACTTTTAATATTATTCTACAGCGAGGCGAGGTCAGGACCAATATTGTTCACTATAGACAAAATCAAATTTGACGCTCTCCATCCCTAATTGAGACACTACAATTCCTCTCCAGTCAAGGTCTCAAATCGATAACAATTTTCTTAAGACAAATTGATTGCATTTTTGCATGGGAAAAATTATCCTACCGGACTAGACTTGAAAAATTGATACAATAAATTAATAAAATTAATTAAACTAAAAATAGCTCCTTCTAGCTTTTTTTCTAAAAAGTCCCTTCACCCGTCTTTGTTGTTTTATGTTTTTCTATTTCTCTGGGGAAATTAGGAAAATCCTGTCAAATGGAGCACGCTAAATAATTAATTGTAAATATTTTACTTAAAAATGCAAAATCTTCACTGAAATTGCCGTTTCTACTATTTAACTAAAAAATTTTTAGTATGTATCAGTTATTTATAAATATAAATTAACAAGGTTTCTTAACAAGTTTATCGAGCATTCTTTTCGCTTTCTTTGAATTCTGAATCAATACCGGTATTTTGACACAAAGAACTTAATTCCGATAAAAATGTTTGGTAGGAAATTCCTCTCTACCGGTTTATTTGAGCCGATACTTTATATGTTTAAAAGGTATCGATAATTAATTGTATTGAACTTTTACGGAACATTATTAAAAATGTCATGAAAACCATAAATTAATAATTTTTTATATATTTTAAAAGATTTTTCGTCACTAACAGTTTTGGCTTAGTGTTTCTAATAAATCAATTACTGAAGTAATTAAGCAAATTACTGCGTCGGCTGAAGTTTATTTTTCAATACATTTCAGTTTTCTTTTAAATGTACAAAAAAGCGAACAAATTTTGCTCATTTACAATAAAATTACAATTATAGCAAAAACTTGTGCTGAATAATAGGTAACTGACTGATGGAATCAATGCCGCTGGGTTTCTAAAATTCTAACTTGAACTTCTTTAAACTAACGTACGAAGTTACAAATCAGGAATATCTAAATCATTCTTCAATTTCTGCCGATTACTTCGACTGAACTTACTCCAATTGTCTTTTGGCATTAAAAGTAATAAAATTTGGCGTATTTTCGAAATGCGCTTCTAAACACTAGTCTAATTTGTTTAAAGGGCTTTAGTAAAATTTTTCAAAACAGCAATTGATCATTAACTAAAGGTATCACGAACTTCAACAAAACCTGTTGTGAATTTGCGAACAATGAGTAAATCGGCTAGGGCAATTTCCAAAAAATTAAATTATTATTTCTGTACTATTTATTCCACGTTTCTGTTGATGTTTTAAAAACTTGTCGACGGAAAAATTTGACACAAATAACTACAAATAATTGGCACGTGCTTGACTATGACGCAATTTCATTTAGACGCTCCACAATTTGTTGGGCAAATAATTAGGGACTTCTATATATTGGGAAAAAAAATCAAATCACATCGGATGTTTCCCTGAACACCTTTCATCTTCGAGAGTTATCCGTCAATTAATATGAACTTTATTGTTTGAGCGTGATTGACGAGTTGACAACCTAGTGATTCTTGAAAGCCGACGAAGTGCTTGTTCCAGAAAAGATCTCGGATATTTACAAAGAGTCTCTAGAAGATAAACTTCTGTGTTTATCGTAACGTCGGACTTCCATTCCACGACTGACAACTTTAAGTGTAGTAAAAAGTCAAACGGCGGAGCACCTTCCAGTCGAACTTTACGATTTTATTCAAATTAACATAAAGCAACTTGATTAAGTGCCTAACGTCAACAACCATGTCGGCCATTATATTGATTCAGTTTACTTTGACAAATTTCGAATGATAAATCCAAAGTCATTAAAAACCAACATAGGAACTCGTCAGTTAGAACGCCTTGGTCTTGGTGATAACTGACGCAAGGAATGTGAGCACGTTGGGTTATTAACCCAAAACCGCGGCAAAAACACTACAAGACCAACAACGAAATCAAAGTCACGACCATTTGAAAGTAAAAGGATACGGTTTATGGCCGCAAAGCAAGTCGTCTCGACTGCGTGCGGAAGCGCCGGCAGGATCGATCGCACCCAGGACCTGGCAGGAATCGGAGAATGCATTCGATGTTATCACCTGCTTCAAGATCCCAGCAACGCATCGCCGTTGCTCATTAACATGGGTATTTGAACTTATACATCCCACGTAGCAAATTCAGTTTGAATCTCTCAATTTTGATATTGCAAATCGTCGGTTGTTTTGGAAGTTACCACTAAGCCCTAATAATAAAAATAATAATAATAACGAGATTGATCACGTAGTTGCACCCCCTAGTCCTAAATATCTCTAGGTGAATTTACTGTTTACCACCTTCTTTATTGTTGTTTGATGGCAATTGGCATTTTGGTTAACTTAAACTGCAACTGAGATACATTGAGGCAAGTGACATTTTCTTCGGCCAGTTAGTTGAGTGACCCAACGTGACCCTGTCACCTTGCGGAAGGCCCTTTCCTGGGTAATAACCCGAACTGTTTTGGGGTGGGCCCTTTGTAAGACAGATTATGGGACCGCTTGAAGGAGGGTTAACACCGTAATGAAGCCTAAATAAACACAGTAAATATCCAGGGTTGTTTTCACGCTTTGGCCATAAACAGCCACTAGTGAGGAATAGAGTAAACATTCAGAGGTGTAACCAGAAATGGTAGAACTTAGTTTCCACCTTCATAATAAAAATATGTAAAAGAATCGCACGAAATTTGCATTTTGCCACCAATGTTGCTTCTCGTTTCGGCTGGGTTTGCGCGGTTTCCGGTAAACCCAGAAATTACCAACGCAACCCAAATACTAACAACTTTCTGGTTTTAGTTCTTAGTTTCGTAGTTATCATCTTCGTCTTTTGTTGCTGGGATACTATTGTCAATGTCAATGGGAGGATCCGGTCGAAAGGTGGACTTACCGCGCCGTGAACAAACAAGAGGTCGTCAGTCGGCGAAGTCCGGAGATATCATAGAGCGTGGGAACCGACCACCGGAAGCGACTTCTTCAATTCGGGGGTCCTCCCGGAGTCAGATTATTGTAGCTGGTTTAAAAGCTCTCTCCTGGTTCTGAATGAAAAGCTCGTTCATACAACACTAGTCACTGTTATACACTAAGACACAATACTGCAGCTATATCCCATGGCACACAACCGCGGAAACTGGAAGTCACTGACGAAGATGATGTCGACGTTGCCACGTGAGGTGCACTGCGAACGAACCAGCTTGACAACTCTCTGGAGGACCGAAGCACACAAGTGAACGACTTCAAGTGATCTGGTTCTGGTCGGAGTGCTGGCGGGCCGCGAGCCGTCGCCAGGGGGCGCGCGCACATTCCGCCGCGACTGCGGCTCTCATTACAAACTCGAGGACGGTGGCGGCGGCGGTAGCGGTGGCAGTGGTGGCGTCGAGACGCACTTCCTCACGTTCATGGTTGTAGGACGACGGTTTTGAACAGAGGCCGCAGATGTTCCTCAACTCGCCTGACTGTTTCGCATTATACTTTCTTGCTGCAAATTACTCTCATTTGTTAAGCGAAACTCGCCTAACTAAATTACGTATAGATTCCGTGCTGTCCCTATTCCAGAATCCAGACACTTAAATTCCAGACGGAAGAGGACTTAAAAGGCTATCGTAAACTTGTTACGAGTAGCTTAGCTTACCTATATTTTATATTTTCCGCCACTGCCTTCTTTACGATGCGAACTTAACTAATGTGTATCTGGCAGAGTAGACATTTTTCTGAATGTTAACGAAATTCCGTTAGACTCTTTTGGATTCTTTTAAAACATTTTCCAGTTGCAGTAAATTTATATTCACCTGGATTGACACCTTTAAACAAATGGAATCAGCGTTTCAGCTTTGACATTTGAATCGAAACACCTAAACCAATCTTTTTTTCGGATGCAGCAAAAAGACCTGGAAATCTTGAGACCGTGGAGTGTCAAACTGTATCGTTTTTTAATCGTTCTACTGTAGATGGCGTTAAAAACGAGGACATGCGGCGATGGTATGAGATCGTCACCGAGTGCTTATTGTACACATCTCATTTAACTTGTATCAGTGATTAAGATTATAGTGAACGCTGTTTGATTAACGTCCTATTTGAAGAAAACATTACTTCAGCACCATCAATGAAAACATATTGGATGAAGTACATTAAACTTTCTTCATTGTAAATTTATACACTTTTTAAGGGTGACGGGCGGAGTTAGCTTATCAAGCGAGAGCAAAAAGTATACAAAATTATACTAGTCGCAGTTCAGATTTTTTTCTCCATCTTCCTAAACAGGAGATACGTTCTTAATGTTCTTCAGTGCTTGCTCTGGATTTGGTAATAAAAACTTTTTTATTTCTTGATACTTATTCTTGCGCCAACCGTTCTGGGTCAAAGTTCTCTGGGTATTATCACCACTTATATTACAAACTTTTCTAACCATTGTTCCCACTATACCACCGACTTTGCTCCGTCAATTTGTTAGAAATTTGTGTAACTTCGCTCACACTGGTCAAGTAAACAACTTGTAAAAAGGCGACGCTTCTCGCGGATCCTTTGAATCAAATTCTATGACCTTGAAACGGCTTTTCTTTAAACTGGTAGAGACGATAAGCACATACTCGTCCAGATGTTATTCAAATGCGGGATTTTAAATGGCAATATCTCCATTCAGTCGAATATTGTTTTTTTTTCGTGTCAATAGTTTAACCTTAGCAGCTCGGATTTCACTTGATCACTAAACAAGCCACAAGCCAGGCAATGTTGACATAAGATAAAGCAGGTGGTGTACTGAACAGGAATTCCAGCATTTATTAAACGGAAACGAATTTGTAATAAATACATTTTAAACTGGTCCCTAAATGTGACCAAATATTTTTATTAAATACATTTAGGTACCTATCAATTAATGTAGTAACTGTCTAGATTTTTTAGTGATTCATATACCTAGGCAATTGAGTTCATTTTTCGATCAAATTAATTAAAAACTGTAAAAATTCCATAATATTTGTATATTCGAATGCTTTGCATCCCACAGTCATGTGACCTCCGATGTCTCTTTCCTTCTCGTATACATTTTTACGTACATCTCCCCTCTCGCTTTAATAGTGCACTACGCACTGTGATATAGTCGTAGTAGTATAAGATCACTGTTTCAGACTTTTAGGCAATTCTCTCTCAATTACTAATCAGCCAGATGTCAAGAACCAGTATCTTGTATGAAAAAAAAATTGATATTTTATACTAACAACCGTACATACAAAACTAAAGAGGTATAAACATACAACCCTCCAGCAACCTAATAAAAATATATCTCAAGTTTTTGTTAAACAAAAAAGTTTTTTTTATATTCATATTATGTTTCTACTCCGTGTTTATACTCGGCGGCTTGCCTATGTAGCGCAAGGCTTTTCGTCACTTTTTTGAACAGACCTTTATTCTGGTATAGATTTTGCATCTGTGTCGCTGAACCAGTTGCCTTGTTCGACCGTCGCGTCTTTATAAGCTCTCTACTCTTTGGTCACTCTTCTCAACGTATGTAATTGACTATAGAAGTATGATATTGTCAATACATTGAGTCTTAATGATCATTGAACATAAATTAAAATGTTCTTTCTTATGCGTATTCTCACTAATTTATTTTTTTTTTGTTTCTCTAAATAATTATGGTTTCCGCTTGACAAGTTTTTTACAAAGCTGATCCGTATGTTGTGTTGTGAGTCCTTTAATGTTGACAAACTGAAAGTTTAATAAGATAATGTTTAAGTTGGTCGTATTATTATTTTTATAATGAAAGCAGGAAAAAGATTTAGGTGAGGGTGCAGAATTGAATATCAATGTGATGATTATCAACTATAGTTGTACTTATTTTCGCAAATTTAATTCTACTACTGAGTGTTTGACAACATTGAAGTGATCGATAACAATCATTTGTTGTCATAACCATTATGCTTTCAATGTGGAGAAAATTGATATTCTCTTTGGATTTAGTAAAATATTTTAATTCAGTTTTACTTTAGGAATCAGCAAAAAGTTACCTATTAATCAAAGTAGTATTGATGGAATAAAATTACATAATATACAAATATTAGACCAAAGGATAGTGAAGAATAATTCTCTAGAATAGTTTATTATTCACCTATAGTGTAATCAAATCTGTTAACTAATTTTTGAATCTAGATTAATTAAAACCCAATTTTAAGACCGTATTTTCTCATAGTAAATAGTGTGCAAAAAGATGATCGTAATTTGATTAATGTAAATTGGACTAATTGGGTTTTAGTTGTGAGAGTTTGACTTTAATGAAGTCAAAAAATTATAAATCTTGCAAACTTTTGTACAACTTCTAATCGTAGCTAACTTATATTTTGAAAAGGAAAAATTAACGAGTGTGGCAGTTAAAATAGTTGAAAACAATGTTATGGTGCAAATAAATAAACGGGATAATTAACTTCAGATATCTCATCATATTTATATTGGACTTTATAAAATTTAAAAGAAGTAATAGAAAACAGAAACTTAGTTTACGTCTTTCTAAATCTCTTAAAGAGTTTCGTGATTTTAAGACTTTTAAATCAAGATTTAGCTAAACTGTTGCAAGAAACAGTCAATATTTGTATAGACTTAAAATGATAGACAAACAAATTTTGCTTCTAAAATTTATTTGATGACTCGATTGAGGCATTTTAGTTTCGCTCTATGATCGAAATTTGGATGTGTAAATTTAAATATTTTATTCTTAATGATTCTTCACATCTTTCATGAAATCTATAATATGTGGTCAAAGGAATTTATCCTTTGATGAATCTACTGAGTTAGCAGTGTTAGCATAAATGTTAGAGTTGTGAAAAACAACTAAATGTTCGAATAAATTATTGCAAATTAATTTATATCAACTTGCGAATAAAATTAGCACGAGCTTGGAAGAGACGGAAATTGAAATCTCCACAAACGCAGTACCTGTGATTTCTTGTTCGTTTCGATCATGGCTCACAGTATTTGTAAGTCGTACATTTCCATAAGTGCCAACGCCAGCATAATACTCCATTAGGCATGACTATATGAAGAAGGTAACAAATATAATCTTCAGCAAAGACAAGGTGACAAAGAGCATCAGTTATGATAACGGAGTTATAAAGCATATAATTTAAATAATAATTTAAATAATTTATTAACAAAGCAAGCAGAAATATGATTTAATTTTTTTTAAGAAATAGAGTGGTAGCTTTCACAAGACGAAAGAACGATTACTTAAAAAAAACGACAATTGTTTTATATTCTAAAAAAATCTCTCTATGTTTGTAAAATCAGTTAATTAAGTAGATATCATAAAAATCCTAAATACTATTATTTAATTTAAAATTTATTTGATAGTATTTTTTATTAAGTTTTATTAAGTTTTATTAAGGAAATAATTTATGACAAATTAAATAACGGAATTCGATCTACAAAGCGGTGCACTTAACTGATTGCTTTCCTTATTATTTTAAGATTGTTTGATATGCATAAAACTCAATTAGGAAAAATACAAGAAACATTGAAAACACAACCAATAATCTCTAATTGTTTTATTATTAAATTAAAATAGATTTGCTACTTGTCCGTCTGGCTTGAAGTATTACTTCTCATTTTCTACATTAAATTTTAAAAGTTACATAATTTCTTTTGTAAGTAATTGTTAAGTGTTATTTCTACTAAACTGGATAACATAACACAAAGCCAAAATAATTCCTTTGTGATTAAGTTATTTAGAAACTCTTAACAAAATATGTAGATATTGGTTTATCTTGTTTTGTAAACTGTTACATCGTTGTTTGCAGAGTTCGTTTTTTGGGTTGAATCATTTGTAATTCACCTATTTATTAACATCTCAACGTTTAAGTCTTCGTATCGCTATCTTCCTTAGAAAATATGTTGGGTGAAACCGATTAATATGGGCTAATTCAAGTTTTTGTTTAGACTATACCTACCAATCATTCTTTTTCCTTTATTATGTTATATAGATTTGATTTGTGACTCTACAAGATGGTAGAAATAACTGATTTTATTTTTAATTAAGATAAATATAAATATGTTCCGAACGTTAAAAAGCATGTATTGCCTTCTTAACTCCAACCATTCATTTTCACTTCATGAACAGTACAAATCTGAATTATTAAATTTGAAATTGTCCACAAAGAGTTTTCCTGATTGACCACTACAGTCGCTGATAGTGTAAGTACTTTATATTAATAAAAAAATATTTTGATTTATACTGCCAACAAAAAAAAAACAAAAAGAGAACAAAACACTAAGCACGAGGGAGTCTAGAGATTCGATTACTTTACTCAGAGCTGTGTATGTATTGTAAAGTGGGACCACGAATTGTGTATCCTAGTGATTGATGGCTGATTTTTTCTATTTTTCAAATGACATTCCAATTATGATACATAGTTGTAATCAAAATAATAAATAAGAAAGAAATAATACAAATAGAAACTACCATTTAAAAACAAAATATTGACACGGCTTATCACTAAATAATAACTAAGTTTATAAAATTCTTATCATCCAAAGAAGATAGAACGTTTCTAATTCTTTTCTTTTTTTAATCAACACTTGCCAAGCACCTCACTACTTTTGTTTTGTTATGAATAAGACTACAGATAACAAAAAGAACTTATAAAAATCAAGCTATGTGTACAACGTAATTATTAATAATAATTTCAATGTTTAATTGAAAGGTAAAAAAAATGTCTATTTCGCCAATCTAGTGGGTTAGAGTGGGTATTATAATTTGAGTACCTAACTTCAAATTTGCTCTTCGACAAAAGTAAGTGTTATGTTTGATCTTGTATAGTGGAAAACAATTTTCAATTAATCTTGTAAAAATTAAAACGCGTCAGGTATTTGTATATTCATAAGGTAATTAAACACAAACTGCATATACTAAAAGGCTGCACTTGAAAATTGGTGAAAGTGCCAGGGAATTTACAAAAGCGCACCACCGCCTAAGCAAGCACCTCAATAATTTCGCGAACTTTTATTCCGTGGCCTAGAATAAAACAATAATGAACAAATTATGAGTCAAGATTTGAAATATATAATTACACATTATGAAATCTTGAAAGATAATGTCAAACTATTTAACCTGTACGTAATTAAATCCAGATTGGCACTTAACTTCTTTTTTCAACATTCTTCAAACAACCATATACATTTTAGGCGTGGATGTTCTTTCTTTCTGACGCCTTCGATAAGGATAATTTTAAACAAAGACTAGCAGAATTTTCTACTAACATAATATTTGTATAGTAATATTGTTATTCTTTGTATGGTTTAATTAAAAAAATATGTAAAAACTATGTTCTTCTTTTGCCTCTTATTTGTTTGAAATCACTCTCAAGGCCGTGCCGCAAATTTCTTATTGAAACCAAACAAATTATTACAAGGAAAGATTGGAACCGGAAATTCTGGGGAACCATATTTTTAATATATATGTCGCAAATGCTGATTTCAGTTTTTGAAAGAATAGCCAGAAAAACAATGATAATATGTTTGGACAATAAATGCCAAGATTTGACCTTAGTATTGATGGCAATGTACGGATTAATAACATGTCTGCGAGATTTTCACAGGAACGGTTGGGGTTCAAGGTTTTAAAACTGCTAAAAGTAACAATTCACTAACAACACTTTTTTCGGTATTACGTTGCCGATTGTCAGTTACATAAACACAATAATGTTCGAATAATTGCAACATTTAACGATAATAACTGGTAGTCTTGCTTGTGAAGAAAACAAGTTCGGTGCCTATTAATCGTAGATAAAAAGGAGAGAAGTTTAATAACTAGTGATAAGTGACGTTTGAATAACAATAGTGCAGTTCCGGCTTCTTCGACCATTGACATCAAGTAAATTTTGACATTGATTCAAATTTCTTTTAATTGACCATAAACCGCCAAGGTTATTCCACGACCGAAAGATCAACCACTCCCCGATCTACACTTAATTTCCGAACGACTAAAGAAAGATGGAAACGGTTCAAGAGAAGGAAATAGAACGATGTCGTGTAGCCCACGAAGAAAAACTAGAATTTAAGTTTGTCGCGAAAGTGTACGTTGGGAAACTTGTCGATAATGAAAGAGAATAGTAAAAACCGGAGCATAAATAGCCGTGTCGTGTTAAACTTGAACAGTTTCATTCAGTGCCGTCGTAGGGTAATTTCCAACTTTCCGGTCACCAGCAATCGTCGTTGTCGTCGTCATCGAGGAGCTATCGCCCTCTGATCTGCGAGATCTCCAATCACGATGTGGCGACCTGATTACAGATCGATGATTACAGCGGAAGCAAATCTATCAACGTGTTCGTTTAGAGAAGTTTAGAAGTTCATCTGACGCCCCCTTTGTGGATGCAGTTTTTGCTATAGGTTTCTCAATATTACTATTTTTAATCACGTCGGAGTGAACAAAAAATTGTAACGCAGAGCTGAATCTACTCCAAGTAGCACAGATTCAGAAAAGCTCCAAGTACTAATTAATTAAATTATCAAAAAAATTAAACACGATCATCAATTTCGATTCGAAATAAAGTTTTTCGCTCAACGGGACGTACGAAACTCAAGTAAAAGAATCAGAAAGCTCAAAAACTGCCTTCCACCTTTTAGTCGGGTTTTTGCCGGACAATCATGACAGTTGATGTGTTTCATTTCCGCCCGCCAATTCTCATATTTTCAAATTTTAGCGGTCATATTGTTAGCCGCTAAGATTATAAGATGGAAGCTTTAGAAAACTGAACAATGAGTAATTTAGACAAAAGTCAATCACGGCTCGCGTCACTTTTACTGAAAAATAGTGAATGTTTAATTTTTTTTAGAACGAACCGTATCTTATGACCCCTCATAACTAACATACATCAAGTATTATAAGATCATACCATACTAAATTTTTTATCCTTGTAGCCTGAGGCTTTTCAATCCCAGTTTGCGATGAGCCACATTTATTGGCAATCTCATCGTAAGTTCAGCTCTCTGCGAAGCGGTTGTTGTAACAATAGTTTTTCAATTATTTCTAGATCAATATGAGTTTATCACTTCTTTTGTGTGGTACACCTGAATGCTTTCTTTTTTTTTGCTAACACAAGAGCAGTTTTTCCAGTGATACTCTTTAACGAGAAAAAATGCAACAAATTCTGCAACAAGCACTCTAGCATTAACAATTAAGCAGGATTTAATCGTAAAGACACCGAACTAAACTTGAGTTGGGTATTCTGAATATTCATGACAGAGAAATGGGTGTCGCAGGATTAGAGTCGGCGTCAATAGTTTTAGCAAGTGGAACCAATTCAAAGTTGGTAATGGCAACAGTGGCGATATAACGGCTACAGCTACGTAAAATAGTTTAAATAGACTTACGTGTAACTTCGTTTAGGCATGATGACACAAATGCAAACTACAAACAATAAGCTACACTATACCTGCAACAAAACAAAAGCATAGAGTTACAATCAATTCATTCAAATAAGATCTCTAATATCTACAGAAATTTCCTAATCTAATGCAGTCTAATGAAATTACAATCGTAAAAAGCATGTGATTTGTTATATTACGCACTGAACAGCTAAATTTACTCACTTATTGAAAGTGCAGTAGTTACAGTACTGTAGAAAATAGAGGTAGGCAAGTAATCAACTAATGTCTATTGCTATGAAGAATCTTTAATAATTCAGCATTTATCAGTATAAAATTTTTAGTCAACCCTTATGTATATGTTACTAGAGATAAAGTTTTTTGATTAAAATTTTGTTTATAGTATTGTTTTAGGTAGATTTGCGAAATCAGACAGAGGTATTTGAGAAATAGAGAAGAAAAATAGTTAACAATTTATTGTTGCTTAAATGATTATACCATTTAATGAGTAGATCTACTAGACCTACCTACTTTAGAAATTTAAATAGATTTCAGTAATAAAACCAAATCTGTTAGAAGTAAAAGGCGCAGAAAATTGTCAAAAGGTATGCTACGTTTCGACCATTTCGATGACAAAGCTATGAAAACATTTGTGAAGAAATTATTTTCAGACGATTGAAAATAGAAACTTCTGACCATTTTGCATCTTAAAATAATAATTAGTTTTCCGATAAGTTAATATTGTTAATCAATTCGGGAAAAGTTAACTAAATTACCTGACTATATTTTAATTCACTTATTGTGAAAATTTGAGAAAATGAGTTTTTTGACATAAAAACACGTTACAATATCAATTAACCGCATAAAACTGGCGCCTTGACGTAACAGCTTCAAAAATAAGAACAAAGTTAGCACATGAGAGGTTGTAGGTAGAAGTTGGTCCGGACACCAATGATTCAGCTGTTACTATTTCTCTCTTGAGCAGTCATTCCGTGACGAATGATGATTAGACAGAACTATTAGTTACGTTTCATCGATGACGATGTGAATGTTTCTTTGTTGGATTAACAGAATAATTTTGAGCTCTGATGTTCTTAACATAGCCACTTTTTGCGATTTTGATGAACCGTAGAGATTCTTCTAGAACCAGAACAAGCTTTTACGAGAAAAAAAATATCTAAACGTCAAATTTAAATGCTAATTCTTAGAATGCGGCGGCCAATTATTCCTTCAATTCTTTTTCTGAATAGAACAATTCTACTTCTAAAACTATTTTGCCTGTTCCTGTCTTAACATTTTGTAGCTCAGGCATAAAATTGAATGCGGTTCACATTTATAGAGACCAAATATGTATTTGTTTGCTTGAAACTTGATGTCATGCAGATCTATGATAGCTTCATCGCCAGTAAACGTCAGTAAAATTATTTCAAAGAAAATCTTGATTAGAGTCGTGACAAATCTTTCTTTGACTTCGTACAATCTGGATAATAAAAGTGGACGGCAAAGCTGTCATCCTTACAACAATTATTTGTTGATAAAACCAACTGTAGATTTTACAGTTGCAGTTTGTTTTTGTTATTTATTCTAATGTAGATTGCTGCATCACAGTCTTTCACTAAACCAGCACTATTTATTAATTTTGAACGTGTGAAGATACGCGTTATCAAGCATCTTCAAATCTTGAGATTGTGTATTAATGACAATTCCTCTTTGGAACACCCTCACTGCTCAATAGTGGTACTGCAATAGTGTGACTGCAATATTTTCATTTGTGTCGGTTCAGAAATGCCCAAAACCAATGCTCGAAATTATTTGGAAAGTATTACCATAAATTGACTGCCCAGATTTGCCTCGGCGATGAGTTTGTATTATTATTTCTTACAAAACCAGAAAGTTCAAGAGTTGCTAGTCGTGATTTGAGAGTTATTTCAAAGTTGTTATTAACTAGCAACTCTCTCTAATTTATTCCAGTTAGTGATTTGTCCGCCTTAGCCTCGGTGCATATTGAGGCGGCAAAGTACTTCAATACATGGATATTGGAGTGGTGCAGAGGGTGGTCTAGAGAGAGGTAAACAGGGGACAAAATTTTTGATTTTACTAATTGGTGACTAAAACGGTCAAGACCTGTTGGGCTGCCTTCGGGAAAAATTGTCGTGTCCTGACCTTCTTTGACTGGATCACAAACCTAAGCTCAGCTTCTATCATCACAATAACTCAACGGCTCATGTGTTTAGCATCACTAAATAATGTCTACAGAGTTATTGATTTTGGCAGTGTTTAAGCATAAGTCAATTTTGGAGCAGAATGACAAAAACCATCACAATAGATATATACTCAACAAGCCGTGTCAGGAGGTTAGAAAATAACTTCCATTTCTGTATCTTGGATACTCAAGTCATCAATATGTCATTGATGACTTGACTGTTAGTGTTGGTTAACTGTTATCTTTTTGCGCTCACTGCTTGATGCTTGATATATCGCCACGCTTCGACACTCTCCTGTGAATGCTCTACCTTGATGCTTATCGCTCCGTTTTCTACATCGCTTTCAGCGCTGCGTACCTCACCACTTAACACTTTTTTCGCCGCGCTACTATGAATGCAGCCTAAGTGAGTTAACAATTTAATTTGTGAATCAATTTTGCTGTGATAAAATTTGATTGAGCATCGTTGTCCAACAACAATTTATAGACGCTCCGCTCCGCGCTGCGTAGGAACTAGTACCACTGAGGAAGCTAATATGGTGATGAGATGTTTTGTTAACACTGTTGGCTGTTGCATGTAAATACCACATTGATACAATTAATGTTGTTGCAAACATTACTAGTATACAACTTTGATTTTTGATAAGAAATCTAAGGAAGATTATGAAGAGTTGTCTTCAAATATTATTATTCGCTTGCAATTCTATTGCTAATTTTTTCTTAGTTAAAAGCCTCACACAATTCAATCAAATTGAATTGGCGGCTAATATCTGACACAGCGTCAGTTCTTCAATTAATCTAAATTGTCCCTTGCTGTGCTTAATAAGTGTCTTCCATTCTTATGGATTATTTTGAAGAAGATAGCACACCACCTTGGCGTATGTGTTGATGATAAGTTGACTATTACTGCTCCCTTCTATGGGAAGATTTCTAGTTACCACTGTTGCTTTATTGAGAAAGAAGTTTTGCAAATCGATGATGGTTGCTGTTGAAGTAAAAATATTCGGTAAACTGCTTAAATCTTGGTAATTTTTGCAAAATTATAATTTTTTTCTTCGTTTAAGTTTGATTTTAAGAAAAACAACTGTTTTAGCTTATGTTGCCCCATAATTTCATTACTGTCTTAGACCTTAGAAAAAGGAAAACACGCTGTATAGGAGGTCTTGCTATGTCTTCGGATCTTGTTATTGATTCTCCTAAGTGTAAATATCCTCTGTACGCCATGGCTGGGCCTTCACATAAGATGTACTAGAAAGTCTCGTTCCTCTTACCAGACATCTCTTACAGTCAGGATTTTCTCTCACCTCTATGGCGTTTAGATATTTATTTAGCGTGTAGTGTCCTTTTTATGTTTAGCTTTAGCAATTTGTCGGTCTTTATTTCGAATGGTTCCGCAGCAAATATGGGTGTTTGCTTCGTTTCCGGTCCTTTCGCTTAATACAAGTAATGTTTTCTCCACAATATTTTATTTGAAAATTCCTTTGTAATGCTGTATTCCTCAGGTAAGTTTGAGTTCTACCGAGGCTTACCTTGTTTCTTCTCTGGCGAGCTTGTTTGCTATTTCGTTACCTCTGTTGCCATAGTGTCTTCTGATCCGCTCCAGTTCTGCTAAATTTCTGGTACTTGATTCATTTATTGCGAAGAGATGATGAATATATTAATTTTATGCGAAAATTTGCTAAACTAATCAATTAATTTTTTTGCAATGCGTTACAAAAACAATAAACATGGTAGAACTGACCACAATTAAAGATTTTCTATTTTGTATTCCGGAAATTGCTTCATCTTTATCTTATATAATTATCATATCCTACCAATAAAGAAGTTTTTCAATTATCAATTTATAATATCTCGCGGATGATTATGTTCTAAAACCGAGTAGCTTCGTTATAATTATAAGCTATCATAGTCTCAAGGGGTGTAACAAACGTTACTCTCAAGAAAGTGCCACTAACATTTTAGTTTGTGCTATTATCTATTAAAATGACTTCAACGGAAGAAGCGTTTAGTTTGTCTATTCAGAATTTTGATGAATGTGATTGCTGTCGTACTTTCCAACTCCCCATAAATTAGTTACAGTTTCGAATTTAAGCTCGTACTGAAAATGGAGCTAAAAACTAATTGAACATTATCATTACCAGTCGAAATTACAGTAAAACTCTTCCAATAAAATACATTGTTTCACTTAAATGTAATTTCTGTCGACGTATTTGTCGGTAAACAACAAATTGGAGCTAGCCAAAATACAACAAAAGCTTAATCAACTAACATTATTCTATTAACAATTTCTACTAGCCAATAAACCACCCGCGTACATAACAATGTAATCAATTTCCACTGCAGTAATTTATGTAAAAAAGTCAAATTAAGGGGGATACATACTGTTTTCGAACGAACTTGAACGCGCCTCACGACAGATAAGAGAGAATTGTCAAAGTGAATAATCAACAAAGATGTTTTCGTCCCATGCAACTTCGATGTTATAGATGCGGTGAATGACTCAGATGTTTACTGGTTGCTAACGATTTTTGTTTTGCTCAAACTTTTTAGTTTTTTTAATAATGACAGGGATTATCATAATTTGCTATATTAAAAAAATAGAGAATTCCTTTAAAAGCGGTTGAGATTATTGTACAGGTGTCTCAGAAATGGTTAGCAATCTCTCAGATGTTAATAGACGCGAAAATTCTTTGAAAATTATTGTAACAATTTTTAATCATAAAAATAAAACTCCGAATGAACCATACAGATGTATTTGCTCTTGCAACTGAGTGTTTTAACTATCTTTTTTACTCTAAATATTTAATTCTTGAGTTGTGTGTTGAGTATTATTATGACTATTTTTGGAACACTTTCGTGCATTTGAATGCTAAATACTATTACTGATGCTCAAGATCAGAATGCACCAAATTCATTAATCTCAATAAAGAAAAAGTATTTTTTTTAATTCTTAAAGTACTTTACGCTTTAGGCAAAAGAAACATTTTTGTTTGGTGTTTTCAAGTAAATTTGTCCAAAATAACGTAAACAGGGAAACTTTGCTCGTGCTAAGTCATTTTAAGAAATCAAAAATTCTAGTTCATAAAAATTTCTCTGGACTTTTCAACACTTCTAAGAGTCCTCCTTTCTCGTTTCAAATTTCTTTCAAATTACACAGTTCTCCTAGTTGCTTAAAATCTAGATCTAACTTTTTTGTATTTCTCAGAACAACATGCAAATCTTTGCAGAATTTTAAAACGTAAACGTCAAATAGAACCTTCAAATTGAAAATGTATATAAATTCCAAATTGATACTGTGGCATTTTAACTGATGAAATCTCTCTTCAAAAGAAATGATAGTGATAGTAAGCAAAAAATGGAAGAAGTCAAATTAATTTTGTGGATCACGCAATGGTTTGTCACGAACCTAGTATTTCAACAATTTTTTTTTTCACCAATTCTACTCTAGCTTCATCTTCCTTTTTGAATTGAGTAACAACGTCTATCTTTTCTGCCATTTCGTTTGCTGAAATCATCATTAGAGTGTAACTATTAATTCAATAAATTTTCAAATAATCCACAAACAACCTTTTTCAACATTGTTCTAAAATATTTGTTTAAGGTGACTGCATGATCAGCAAAACAATTATTACGTTTATGCATTCTATGCCTATTAAAAACTCCAAAATTTGAGGAACTTGCATTAAACCAGTTTATGGTTTGTGGTTATCTTTAGTTGAGCAGAAAATTTACTCTTCAGCTGTCTTTATTTTTAATGGTTTTACTATTTCAAATTTGGCAGAATGGTCCTGATTAGTTAAAATTTATTTATATTCAATATCTGCCTTCTCATATATTGACTGAGTCCACTTATGGGTTAAAACACATTTAATGTTCTTAATTTAGAATTCAGCTACAAATCTTACCTGGTAGCTGGAATTGATGCAAGGAATAATTAGTGGCCACCACAATTTCTCAGCTTTAAACGGTGTTCTTAAGAGCAAAACACTTGTAAAGATTCAAATATTTTTGTAATTTTTTCAGTAATATTTTAAATGAAATGTGTAAAGAACGGATACTTTGATTAATAAAAATTCAATACAAATCCCATGCTGTTTACCTCAAGATTCATCGTTTCTTCTGAACCATTTCATATGCATGAATATGGAAGTCGAGAAGCATTTGTTGAGGGTAGTTGTCTGCTGTTAAACGTTAAATAATTACTTTGACTAATTTACATTATTAGCTCAATTTGATAATTGTTTTATTTTTATAATACATAGATGAACTACATCATTCGATTTAATAATTGAAAATAGAAGAAGACTATGTTACTTCTATTTCTGTCCTCCAGCTGTTTTTTTTCTCCAGTTAAATAATGAAATCTTCTTAATTTTCGATATTGATCACTCGGAAGGAAATTGTAGCCCTTTTCTTCTGCATATCTTTTTTGATGTCTCTAACAAGCTCTTGGTAATTTTCGCTAATTTCTAAAAGACACTTTTTATTCGCCTGAAGTATTTCTTATCTGTTATCAAATTTGTCCTTTATACATATCGTGTCTTGCTGTATCGGGAGTATGAACACGAAACAGACATAGCCTTTGTTATCGAGCATTTCATTTAAATCGACTCCCAGTGGAAGAAATGAAATTACAAAGTAAAATAAAACTACAAAAGTACAACCATTTCACTTTGTAGACAGTTTGTCTAAAATGACTTGTGGCTGTTTTTAAAATACCTAGAAACCTAGAAATATGTCTTCATCACTTTTTACGTACTTCTCGTCGTTCATAGTACGAAGTATACAAAAATTTTGGGCTGTGCCCAATTTCTACAATTGCGAATAAAGGTGGCATTAATGTATATAATTAAAACGTATGAATCTAGAGTTTTAAAAATTGATTGCGTGACTTGTAACGAGATATAATGGTGCAATTTTATTATGTAAATAGTGGCAATGAAGTCCTGCTTAGGTGTCGATATGGCGCCTCGCCTCGTGCCCACAGTTAATCTTTACATTTTTTGCAATAACCGGTCGTCGATCTTGTTATATAATTCTACTGAAGAAATATTTAGAAACGGTAACGTTCGTAGGTGCCCCTTCAAGAAATAAATTTCTTTGTGATAAATTGGCGGAACTACCTTTCGTCGCTTTTCGACCCTTTCTAAGCTTAATGAATTTAATTACTTTAATAAGTATTTTATATTTAATTTCGGTGTTATAACAGTAATTATGGAAAAATTATAATTTTGATTATATTTGCAAAGTTTTGATATCGTCGCTTCAAGGCGAACATTACAAGTTTGATGACGGAGTTTCCTTTTTACGACCTCAGTACGAAACAATGCGATAGTAACCTAAGAATTCAGCTGGTGCTTTCTTGATTGCTTGAAAGTCTTGAGTTTCAGGAATTAATGACGTCCTTGACGTGAGTCGCAAAAATATATCCCGGCGGCACTTTTATATTCCGGCCACAAAGAGGTCCTTTGTACTAGCAGTGCACTGGCCAACGATAACAGGGAGTGCAGAATCCAGGCAATGTGCATGAAATTCACAATGCGCAACGGTCGAGTAAACGAATGCGAAAGGAAAATTTGTACTTTAATAAACCAAACAACAAATAAGACCAACGATCCAATTTCCAAGCTTTTCACCTATTCGCTGAAATTCCCGGTTTCCTTTTATTTAAAATTAATAATTAACATGCCATAGAAACACGAAGTAGCAAAATCTACCTATGAGAAATTAAAGCGAATATTTTCTATAGCGTTTTTGTTAATTTATTAAGCACTTTGTTTCCAAATTTCAGAAGTAATGACTCAAGAATTAATTAAAAGTTCTTTAGAAGAGTTTCTCCGACTGCATGTTCAAGAACCGCCACATCAAGAGAATACATGTAGTCGTTACGGAAAATTGTAGAGACCGTCCTTTGCGTTCTATTTTGTGAGAAAAAAACGAACTAAAAATATACAAAAATTTAAGATGCAAAATATTGTTAAAATTTCACTTTGCGCAGAAGAGACTTATACAATATCTAGAAGAAAACGAAACATGCACAATGACAAGCCAAACCATCTGTAACAAAGGTGATACAAGAAGTATGTGTAACTTTTTATTTTATCTTTAATATATAAGAATGAATGGTTTTAAGTCAAAAGTTACAAAAAGTACAATAAAAATATATGAAGTGCGTCCTTTCAAATTAGTGAATTTATAACAATGGTAAAATTTATATTTATTAAAACTCTTTATAAACTGAGTATGAAAAGTAAGCAAGTATATATATTGGTCATGCAAGCACGTATTCAAAAGCGCAAACGTCTCTCAACTACGCAGACAAATATAGTGGTGAAAAATTGGGGAGTCTCAAAAGACATTTTAAAAGTTTTAAAACATAGAGTCCGTTTAAGTAGGAAGAAATACAATACTAAAAAAAGAACCAGTAACTATATGCAAACTATAGCAATAGAAATTTAAAATTATGAGGCCGATAACAAAATTCCTTATATACAGTGCGTCCAGGATAAAAATGACTTATTGACGTATGAAGAGTGGCATTGGCCAAATTACAAGAAAGTTACCTCAGCTACTGCCTATTTCAATAGGATTTTAATCAATAGGTACAGCTTCAGTACAGCGGTCCCTCAATTGCATTTCGTATTGAAATCTTAGCTCACAGCTAAAAGAAAAATGTTGGAGTTAACCATATGTTTGGAACAAAAGTTTTGATAATTTCCGGAAGACCAATCAACTGAAGAGAACAGACAATGTGAGAATAGAGAAGCTACTAGACACAATTCCAGGCTTATTAAACATCAAAATGTGGTAGAAGATTTTAGATATTAAACGCTAACAAAAATTAAATTTCAAATGAAAGGGAAGGGAACAATCGTAGAGGCCATCGGAAGGATGAAAAGAAGAACTTGAACTAAAATCTTTAAAAGTTGTGCACTTCTCTAATATTTAATATAAACAAGTACATACCTATATGCAAGTAGAGGTAGGAAATTATTTTGTAAAGTGTGCAGAATATATATAGCTCTAAGTATAATTTTTCAAAATATATTGTCAAAAGTACCATGTAAAACCATGTTGAATATTTTTATGTTGCAAAAGAGCCTTAACTTTTTACAGATTTATAACAAAAATTTAAGTGGATCAAAGAACAAATAAAGCAATAACAAACAAGTTAAAGTAAATTTGTGTTTTTTTTACAAAGGATTTTTTTAACTACATTTATAATTTTTTATAATACAAATTAATAAATTTGTATGTAATCATGAAGACGACTTAAAAAATAGCGAGTTAAAGAATAGAACAATATAATATGAATGCTGAAACTTGGTCGGCACCCACCACCCACCAGTTATGCAATTTTAGAGGACAATTAGCTCATCGGACCACATGAATCTAAAATAATATTTCGGAAAATAAAGGTACACATTATTCTATAGTACCTACTGAAGATATGAAGATTTTTGAACGTAATTCTTCTGCTGGAATATATTTAACATCATGAGTATGTGAAGAATTAAAATCTTTTTTAATTGCATAAACTCCAAGCTTTGGTTGTAGATCGGGTACTGCATTTTGTGACATGAATTTAGGTTGTAATAATAAAAAAAAGTGATTAATTCTAATTTTTATTGGAAATGTATTCCTTTAGTTAAAAGCCGGCGACATTGTAAGATGAATACATTGACCACTGTTAATGACTGTTTAGACCCGCAGATCATCTATGAATGCGTGTCTATAATGACTTTTATAGTATTCCAATATACAACATTGTAGAAACAAAACGCATCTTTTATTATAATTGTAGGGTCAAAATCGTCTGTAAATTATGATGCAGGTACAACATAATTCACCGTTGCGTGAAATTGTCCCAACATTAAGCTCCAAGAGCGAACATATTATTTACTATCTAGACACTTTAACGTAACAGTTTCATTTTCGTGAGTAATGGGTGAAGCAAAGTGCTCGCGTATTACCAAAATAAATTTTATACCTTTTTCTACTGAATCACAACACTTCAATTAAATCGATAACATCTGTGATCCACTTTTAAAACCAAGAAATGATTGTAGTTGCTCTAGCGTTAGTGTTGACAACGGAAGAACATAAAGCTCGACGCGGTACAACAATAATGAAATAGCATTCCGCTAGAGAGAAAACTTTTCTCTTCACGGGACTCCAGACTTCCTGATTCCCTGCTGCGTAGCCATTGTAATTAACGGGATGTTGTCGGCATGGTATATTTATTGCGGTCATTTGCAAAACCCACATGCATTTGAGAGAAAATGCATTAGGAATTGCTTTTAAAATGTGTTCCGATGTTGAAACCGCCATGGTGAATCATAATTTTGATGTTTTTTGCTCTAGCGTTTTAATCAGTAAAATGCAAGTTGCGCCACCGTTAGGAATGTATAAATAATTGTGTTAGTTGGAACGTTGTAATTTTGCTCGAGAACGACATATTATGGCTCATCTTTTATCTTGATATATATATTTTACTGAATTTCTTTAAATCTGACTTTTGAGTCATTATTTTTCATATTAATTAAGTTGAAACCTACAACAGTTATGATCATCATAAAGTGTGAAAGTTGCAATATCATAACATTCCAAATGGAAGAAGTTGAAAATCTGTGTAAATTAATTTTCCTTCAGGAAATTCACACATAATTTATAAATAAAGCAATAAAAGGCAATGTACTAATAAGCCGACACTTGATATGAAAAAGGCGCCCGCAGTTTGAAGATTTGGTTGTAGTTCGCTATGGTGATAACTTCGGAAGACAATGATAGATATTGAGGACTGAGGACAGCTGTATTCATCTTATGAGCACCACAAAAAACCTCCGGAAAAAACTCGTGGTAGGTCAAAAGGTCCTGGAGATTGAATCTAATACCTCCTAAATCACAACATGATTTACTGATAGACCAATGTTTTGATCCTAAAGTGATAAAATCAAACGATGTTTGCCATATGAGTATGTTATAAGGTTTGAGTTGCATATGTTAAATCATGAAGAGCATAATATTCGTGCAAGCTCGAATTCAATTTTCTAACTCTTCCCTTAATATTTTTACATGGATTCTTTACTATTATATTACAAATAGTCATCGTCACAGAATCAAGGAGAACAAAAATTTGACTGACGATGAGGACTTAATTACTTTCTTATCATTAGCCTTGTTTAGCCCGCCACTGGCGTATAGGCTTTCTCTCCTGTGGTTAGGCAACTTATCCTACAGGTAGTTCTTACTTTTATAATTGATTAAACATTATAAGTAAAAAGTCAATGCTTTTACTATGTTTAGGCAACATCGGCCACATTGAAAAGCCACTCAATGCTACCAACACAAATCTCTAATTTTTTATCTAATACCTTCGCAAATATTCGCGTGTGATTATTAACAATAAGCTCGTGAATATGAACAGAGAGAATTTTGTAGCCTGCGATACGTCTGATATTTGATCCATATTTACAATCATTTTGAAAGAATTTGTGCGATTTGCACTGAATTGCGCTTTGTCATTGAAGTATTTGAGTTCTTTTTTTATCTTCGGGTAAAAAATTAATAATTTTACGATTTTCCACGTAATCAGTAGAAGTCTGATTTTTCCGCTGTGTATAAAAACTGTGCGCATCTTGTTTTAGGCAACCAGGAATACAGATATGTAATATCTACTAAAGAAATATTTTTTTAAGAAAAATAAAAAGTAAATAATGGAAATAATTACATTTACAAGACAGCAAATTTAATTTGATTATATAACTTGTATTAGAATCATTCTGCCAACTGCCAATAAAAGTCAATTGTAATTGGGAGACACTTTAAACTAGCGTAAATCTTTAACTTGTAAAGTCATACTTTTTACGTAGTTAGTATTAATACAAGAATAATAAAGTATCCATATTGTATCAATTACTCTGCCGACTTGCTATATATTAGAAGAAAAACTTCAAAACGAAAAAAATATGTTTTATTAGTCCCTTAAGATGTATACAATTAAGAATTATAATTTAACAACAAAATATTTTAAAATAGATTTATAACCAATACGCAATTCACGTGGCTTTCAGACAAGGTGTAAGGTAATAGGCTCAATACAATATTAAATATAAATTAAATATTTTGGAACATCGTCAAAAGTAACATAAATAGTACGAATTAAAAATAGATATAAAATCCATACTGTCATATTATTAGCAGCTACGTAAAATAATGTCTAAAAATAAGTAGCGTAAACGTAAGTAACGTAGACAGTCATAAATGTCGCAGATGAGAAGTAAAACCGTTTCGTTCGACACATATTTTCAGCAATTAACGTCATCGTTCTGTTTTTACGTTTGTTCTGAAGGAAATTGGTATTGATTGATATTTTGATCTTAACTCGATGACATCCGACAGATATAAATAAAATATTAAACCATAAAAAAAGATAGTTGATCAAGTTTTAGCAAATGAAAAACAACAGTAAATCGCTTCCCACTTAGTAATAAGATCCAAAGCAAACCGCAAAATTTTTATATTTTGTGTTAACTGTTTATAGGCACGTGTCGACATAAAGATTGCTTTGCGTATCCGCACATGAATGGCCATTAGAATTTATTACATATCTGAAGATAATTTTCGTACTTTTTTAGAATGACAGGCGAACACGCACTATTCTTTTGATTTAATGTTATTGAGTTAGACCGATAATTTTACAAATAACACAATTTTTGATTATAAATGATAGAAATCTTAATATATAATGAAATCCTGCCATATTTTTTGCGGTGTCTAAATATCAATTGACTCATTGGAAATTTGTCAGATTAATGTTGCAACGAAGAAACGCTTTTGTATTCAATTTTTTGACTATACCCAAGTCCACCAGCCCAATTAGTTCTATTGTTCTTTTTTGGCCTTCACCGTTGGTCTACTTTCTCACGATTATTCTACTTCGAGAACATTGCTATTTAATCTCCAATTTTTTTATTCAGGAATTAAACAGCAATCAGAATATTCTATTAGCTCTTCTGCTGACTGAGAGACTATATTTAGTGAGTCTCGCTATTGTCCTGTTGAAACTTCTCCATCGGGAAGACTTTCTTTTTCACCTTATTTTATTCTGGCCATCTTCTTCTCAATCTGCTGTTGTTTTTCTCTTGCACTAATGTCTGCAGTATGTTATTGTGGTGTATTTCTCATGATTTTTCTGATTTTTCTTCTCTATTGTTTCTTTGACTGTTGAGATATGGAGATATGGAATATGTAGCATCTGATTTATGACATACCATGGAGCGTCGGCTAATCGTCTTAATTTATAAACTAGTTTTGCTACTTAATGACTTCATAGTATAAAGGCAATGTTGAAAACTGCCAAATTCGGAAATAAATATGAATTTTTAAGGTCTCTTTATGGAATTCATTTGTTACAATTGTTGTTAACATGATATTTAAACTTTTCAACACAAAATATATTGCAAAAACTGTCCTAATGAGAGCGCGAAGAGCTTGTAAACTTTTGAATTTTGTAAGCAGTTGCTCAAGCACAATTGATGCAAATCTACATTTTTTTTTATTGTACTTTGTATTGCATCTAAAATTATTAAACATTTTAAACAATTCAGAAGTCATGACTCTTCCTTCTATAAATTTATAAAATGATAGCTCTTAGACTGCTGACAATCGTCAACAAACTTTAACAAAATTTATTTTGTGATAATCATTGTGGAAAGTGCACAGGGAGCGATAATTTAATTTTAACCAACTAAGTTGAAAAGAATGCATATTAAAATTTACCATAAACAGAAAATATCATTCAATGTTCTTCTTTCTGATTGGATTTTAAGTGTACCATCTTGTAATAGTTCTGTTTCTTCGGTAGGATGCTTAGTATTCTCATCACGACCTGATAAAAGGTTTCTTCTCCATAGCTATAACTCAAACATTAGTGAACAACATCTACCTGGTAGTTTTCTAAAATAAATTGATAATTCCAAAGTTGTAATGTTGAATCCGCCATCATTCTAGCGCACAACCACATTAAACCATAACACACTGCAATATTGATTTATGTTGAGCCTTGGAGCTGGCAATATCACCATATGTGCATGTATTACTGCGTACTTAATACATTTCCATTTCAATTATTAACCTTTAACATGTTTAACTCCTACTTTAAGACATTACACTTAAAAATGTATTGTAATCAATTATATACCGTAGTTGAACCGTAACTACCCATTGTTATTTGATCCAAATATAGCGTAGGATGTCTTTTAATAGGTAAATGTAAATTACTTCTGATGAATGTCTTAAGTTACTTCGTATGGCGGTTCAATTTTCCATGGGTTTTATGCCCATAAACACCCATTGGAATGATTAATTAGATCGCCAAAAGGTTTCGCAAATTGCCTTCACATGATTGTTATGCGAGCGATCTCGTGGGCACACAGTTATAAAAAATAATTATCTCTTTACTATTGAAGTAGAAAGTTGGACGCTGACCCACAGAAGCTTAACAATATTTTTTTTGTGTGAGAAACAAAGCAAAAAGATTTTATTAAATTAACGTAGGTGTTTGTTGAACAGTGGTCTTGTAGCAAACTGCAACTGTTACATAATGGACAGCGGCGCTAGTGGGCCTCCTTTGTCTGTTTGTAATGTATTCAATCTGTTAGATATCAATGCATGTCATCTAAACTTAATAATTTTGCCACCATGTATTATATACCAGCAATGAGTTTTCTTTACTCCCGTAAAGAGTCCGGTATTGTATCTATTTAAATACATATTAAAACTTAAAGATGCCTTGTTTTATTGTTTAGCGCCAATTTAATCCAGCAGTAATTTAAACCAGTTAATATATTTATTTCCGACAGTTGAATTTGATTGAAACTAATATTTGAGAGATTGATAGAGTTTACTTAGGTTACTTCGATTTAAATGTGAAAAGAATCTTCAAAGTAGTCCTGCTTCATCGATACTCGTTTTGAAACGATGCTGATTTCCTGTGTTGTGTTGTTACTAAAGATAAAACTAACGTACATTTGGAAGACTTGCAAGGAAAACAACAGTCAATGAAATGGATAGACTGTTTCTGCCATGCCTAAGTGGATTTGTGCTAAAGGAACTTCTAGAGAGGTTCTTTCCTTAGTTTGAAATTACTGTAAAATAATTATAATTGACTGCATATATAGGCACAGTGATAACTAAGCAATGTCATTCCTTATGATCAATAACTTTGCAATTTATGGTTTAGAGTAAAAAAAAATTATTATCCAGATCTGACTTCCTCAGACTAATATAAACGGTTGACAATTTTCTGTAATGTCTGTTAGAAATCTCTTTACAACTCATACTAAGTAATCGTAAAGAGCTTGTTTAACAACAGTTGGTTAGAATCAAGGGAATTTACAACAGAGGTTTTCACTGGAAGGAAGAAAGTATATGACAAGGAAAATCAATGGTTGTGTTGTTTGTGATTTCTATTTTCTGCAACAGATGGAAAATATAAATAAATGCTAAACTATCTTTTTAAGGATCATAGAATAAGAAAACTAAACTAATTTCTTAGATCTATTTCATGAATGAATAAAACGGGGACGATATATAATTATCAACAGTACACGTTAGAGATTTGGTGACTTAAGTTTGCTAGTGGGAGTTTATTTATTTCTGAGTAGTATTTTCTTTAGTTTGTTTTTATAAGGACTACATTCACAAGATAAATTCTTTGAAAATATTTTAAGTTTAGACTTTTAATTTTAGAAAAACTTTTCTTTCAACCAGATTGCAAAATTGTGACCGGAACCTCAACATGTTCAAACGGTATTATGCGAAATAAAATCAGAAAATCTAAATCGACCAATAACCTGGAAATTAAAGTGAGATTTGTATCGGATCTAACTTTTTGTTGTTGCTTGAAAGACAAATCCACCTGGAAACACAAACTAAAGAAGTAAAGCAGACCAGAATGAAACTTTTTACCAGATCGAATCTATGACATTACAACATGTATGAACTGAAAAAAATAATATTAAAATAATAATAAACCTTTTTAATTTACATGTTTTTTTGGTTTGGATTTGGACTAGCTTCTATTGTTTGTGCTTTCGATTCTTTCATTATAATAACGTTAATGCTCTATAATATATATTAACGCTTCTATTTCATTTACATTCTAAATAATTACCATTGATAATTAATGTATTGTGTAGCTAATTAAAATATAAAATAAACTCTTATAAATTTGTCAGGTCTAACAATGGTGTAAACACGCTTGTTCTATTAAACACATTACAGACTCAATATGCATCAGAAGCAGCTTGTGGCCTATGGAAGTGTGTCTCGCATAAATTTTCATTAGAGAACTGAGAAGCAAATACGTCTTCTGATCGGAAGTGCTGCAGTAAATCTACGTTGGAAACAATGATGTAATTAAATAAGAATGTTATTGTTTGTTAGAACAGTATTTTGTCATTGAAGAAATCCATTTAGGCTTCAATTGTGCTCAAAAGTAAGCAGAAAATAGCTTAAATTCATCGAATATCAAATAATGCGCGAACAAATAGAAAAATCAACAGAAGCAACTAAAGCTCGCACACCGTCATGGAAACGACACATTCCTCATCATCTCCTATTTCTTTTGAAGCCCCACACCATTTTTTCACTTGTTTGTCGAGGATATAAGGAGATTAAGTAATAAAGTGATAAAGTTACAACTGAAGCGCCTGAAGTAGCAAGTGCGGAAGTGACGTTTCCCCTATCTAATCCGTGATAATACGGTTTCTTCTTCACCTCCAGTGCCTACGTTGGTTTTCTGGAATTTCCTTTTCATTACACTCTGGCTTGAAGTGTTTATCATTATAACTAGAAATAAACAAAAATAACTAAGTGGAGTCGCAATTGTTTTTAACTTCACCTTCCTCATGTTTAACTAAAAATTATTGTGTCTGAGAGAACATTTAATTTAATATATAAAAAATCTAAAAAGCTTCAGATTTTACCCTATTCTTTAAAAATGTTAGGTTACAGATGTGAAAAAATAAAAGGGAAGATTTGTTCAATGATAAGTTATTAACGTGTTGTGGCTTCCGGTGTTTCAGTTTTGAGCAAGATCGAATCCACCCACACGCGTGTGTACTTAATCGATTAGAGCTGGAAACGAGCTTTGCAGTTAATCCGTTCGTTCTGTTAAGGGATGTTTTTTCTGGATTACATCTAGACGTTTCATCATGTAACGAATCACGAATTCGACTTTGAAGTACGGTGTGAGTAGACCTTGGGAAGTTGCTGGTGTGACGAAGTGGAAAAAATTAAATTTAATACTCTGTTTACCACACGTTCACATCGTTTTATGTACGAGATATTTTATCTGTTCCTGTTTTTATAGAGACACCCTGTTTCATGAAATTTTGTGTTCATCCAGACGTTAAAATGATAGCGAGGCTAACGACAAAACGCCGCTTCCGGCTTGCGGTGCTTGCACTCACTAACTTTTGTTTGATCAACTTTATGGTGTCATAAGTTTCATAGCGCATTGATACAGTGTTGGTGGTATTATTTTCGTAACTAAACGTGTTTACTGGATTTATCTCGCATTGTCAACACTAATATTCAGGTTAATTATACTTCAAAGAACGAAAGAGTTATACATGTATGCACAAATTGCAATCGCATTGACTCTAGCACAAACCAAGACAATCATTTGAAATTAGTGACATTGAATTCATGAATAACGAGGAGTAAAACGCTCTATCTACAGCTGTGACCCATAGTATTGAAAAGGAGAGGCACTGTGGCGACTTCTCTGATAATTAGTCCAAATTCAATCAGCTCTGGTAACCGCCCGCTATTTGTAAAATTTTATATGCAGTCCATCTTAACACCAATATAATGTAAGTTTATTGATAGAGATAAAGTGGGTTGCCTAAATCGGGCGTTTATCCAATTTGTGATTGCTTCGACATTTCATGTCCAACTCTAAAACCATATCAATTAGCCTAATTCTAATGATAATGACATGTTGCAAACTAAATTTCCTGTTAGAACTCAGCGTCAAAGTTTATTGGCATTATTGGGTAATTTCTTGATCAGATGGTAGTAACTTATTACAAATTAAATTTCAAAACAAGCTGTGAGGTCTGATTACAACCATGCTAAATTTTTTGTTTTTCGTTGTATATTTACGTTACTGGGAATGGAGTATGAAGGCTTTGCCCTCCTTATAACGCTCGTGCGTACGACAGAGAGCTCATAACAA
This sequence comes from Pyrochroa serraticornis, assembly GCA_905333025.2. Taxonomy (NCBI): domain Eukaryota; kingdom Metazoa; phylum Arthropoda; class Insecta; order Coleoptera; family Pyrochroidae; genus Pyrochroa; species Pyrochroa serraticornis. Next base: position 40,422,988 of record HG995152.1, read on the forward strand.
CTCGACTGCACTCTGTTGGCGAACGAAAGAAAAAAGACAGAAGAAGAAATGCCCCTTACACAAACGGTGTGTATGCACTCCATTTTAACACCAATACAAAGCAAGTTTATTGATTGAGGTAAAGTGGGTTGCCTGAATTGGACGCTTATCCGATTTGCGATTGCTTCGGCATTACATGCCTAACTGAAAAACTATTGCTAATAACTAAATTCTAATGATAACTAAATTGTCTATAGAGAAGAAACATTGTCATTTCTTGACTATAACTCTAAGAATTAATTTATGAAAATATAAGCCTCTCTGCTTTTTCCTGGTTAATCTTAAAACTTTTCTGCCTCCAAATTAAACTGTCAAAGTGGAGGTATTGACGGAAAAGTACCCTAAGTTGCCATTTTTATCATTTCCCACATTTATTTGTTAGACGATGACTGATACTATCTGGATTGGCTTGTCTTACGTTAAGGAATAACTCTGTTTATTCCATTTCCTCTGTTTTTACAAATTATTGCTCTGCCATTATGACATCCAACTGTCGTGGCAACGTTGTACCTGGTTTTTTCGCTACTATTTTAACTTCCAACCTTTCTATGTGATTTTCCCAATATACTCTTCTCGATCTAGTCCATCTGATCACATCCTGTACTTCAGATGTGTTCCGGATTTGCTTTAAAATGCATTTTTGCTTCTTTTCTTTTCTGTTTATGTCGTCTTCTGTTTAAGATTTTTTTTATCATTTTTGGCGACACTGGACGTTACATAGAATCAGATTTCTCTACATTAACACGTTCAAGATGTAAATATTTATTTAGCTCTTACAAATATATGAAAACGTTATTGTCAACATTATCTTATTAAAAATTACAGCTATAATTAAATTATGATAGTAAATTGAATAAAAGAGCAAGATCATTATAATTCCCAATAAATTTTTCAAAACGTACTTAAAGTAGGAAAATTTGGTATCACGAACAATTTACTTCTCCACCTTGATCTAATATGTACTTGTAATATATATACAACTAAAATAGTTAATGAAAGATTTTTCATCATACAGGATGGACAAGAAAGATTGCAGTTTTTAGGAGTCTGATGTGGACAAGTTAGAGATAAATTTATTGGTTACCGCAAAATTTAACTTATTTGGGTCTTACGGTTCTACAATCACTAACATGTTTTAAATGGCTACTGAATTGCGTAGGTGATTTAATTTGGTATAATTTGCCATCATTTATTTTAACTCTCGACTGCTTTTGTAACGTAACCCATTATCGCATATTGAGATTATATAATTTAACATGTTGTTTGTGGAACTGGATGTCGATAATTGATTACGATTAGTCGCTTAAGGTTGGGTGCGTCAAGTAGTTCAATGTTTGATATTGACCTACAGAAGTGTTAAGTGATGGAAATGTGTGAAAATTAGTTCAAGGAAACTATAGTATGGGTCGGTTGTACTATTCTCGTTGATCAAAGTTTAGCTTGAACTTCGGTCAATATCCATTAGCAACTATTGTTAAGACAATTGTTGCTATGGTGATTGATCAAAGTTCAAGCTAAGCTTTGATCAACGGGAATGGTACAACCGGGTCTATATGAAATAAATAGAAAATATATTTGAAATTAAATAATTAGGTAAATCGAATTTTCTCAAAATGTGCCGAAGTCGAATTGATCGTGCCGTAGATAGTAAAATTTGTTTCCTTCCACATAATGGGGACTAAACGTATATTTGAAATTAAATATATTTCAATATTTGTCAGGTAACAATGCTATTGTTGTACTAGCAGAATTCGTTTCCAGAAATAAATATTTCAGTTTCGTGCAGCGCGGAAGAGTAATCGCTTTTCATGTTGTATTTACATTTCCCTTTTCATATACTTGGTTACCAGAAGGAGTCATCAATCACGGCTATATAACTTAATGGTATCTTTGTGTAGAGAAACCTGCCGTATGCTTCCATTCATTTTCAGTATAAGTAAATTTGCCTAACTTTCGTGGAACGCTTCTCTTGTTTTATGTGTACTTCGGCAACTGATACACTTTCAACTAACTATTTAGAATCAGAATGCCATAAGCTGATTTTAGAGATATCCGCAAATATGCTTCAGTTTGGATCTTAGATCGCGGCTATTGTTTGAGAATCGCATAAATTACATCTATTAAGGGCAAGATTTGAATAGACCCAAGGGGAGAACCGCTGCCAAATATTATCGCTTAGTTTGTACGATTAAATAATTAGTGTGCAAATTACAATCAGAACCCCGAGATTGAAACTACACTACTCAATTGAAATATGCTTTTTATTTATTTCTCTGGAGCAATAAAGAGGAATTTGGTTGGTAAATTAGTGAGTAGCTAAGAAACAGAGGAAAGACAGATAACTATTTCAAGTGCAACGGTTTCCCAGAAAAAAAGAAAAACAAAATGGAAATAATATCAAGTGAAGGGGAATACATAAATATGTAGAAAGATATATGCGAAAAAGCTAAAAAGAACCAAGAAGTATGTTGCGAAAGTTCGAGAAAAGGTATAAAGAGAAATAGCATATAGTTAAAATATAGAAACCAAACAAAGTTAAGTTATTAAAACGCTATTAAATATCGAAACAATGCAGCAAAGCACTCAATTAAACATTTGCGGAACTTTGAATAATAAAATAAAGAATAAGACAATAAAAATGCTAAATAAAGAAAAATAAACAAATAGAAAATATTGAAAGTTAGGTCCTAAAATAAAATAAGTAGACTAAAAAAAAGTTTCCTGGATTCAGTAATATATAGAATAAGATTAAAAAAAGTGTGAGGTAGGCATAAGAAGGGAACGTTTATGAATCGGATAGTTTTCTTCGTTGCATTGATAAGAAGAGACCGATAGAAATAATAATAATAAGTAAAAGTGGAAGACTTCTAAGATAATGTAAAATAGAAAATCCTCACGTTGTGCAATAGAAAAGCAATGTAAGTTTGCAATTATAGAGAATTTCTCTAGCAATAGGAAAGTGTAGAACTATAGGACGGAAGAAAGAAAGAGAATAATTTACAAAAAAATAATGCAAGAGAGTAGCAATTAACAACGTAGCACCGAAATTATTGCAAGTCAACCTACATTGTTAGTTTTCACTTTTCATACACATATGCAGCTGTTTTCGCCAGCTTCCATTAATCAAGTGTAAAGTTCTAGATTTTAAATTACTCTAGAAAATTTTATTTTAAACGAATAATTTTATTTTATTTTGCAATACCGCCATATTTCAAAATAAAATAAAATTTCGATATAGAAATATTTTTTGTTTTTGATTAATTTGCAAACCCGATGCAGATCAATATGAATAAATAGTTTATGTTACACTTCTTTTTTCAGGTTCTAGCTAAAAATTACTACGTAACTATTTATTTCAATGTAGATATATTTAAAGATTTGCACAACATATAGGTGGATGTCTGGTCAGAAAGTCTTTTGCTACTGTTTTATATTTTTTTTAGGGCTGTTAATATTAATGACGCCTGACCACAACGGCCGTTATAATAAGTGGACTTCTTTATTGGTTATGAAAAAAATTTGAACTAATATAACTTTGAGGGGTTGGCAATCGATTACCTTTTTATCGAATATCGAAACAAAATATATTCAATAACCTAAGAAGAAAAAGTTGAAAAAGGTTGTTGCAACCAACTTAAAGAGAGTGAAAACGGAACAAATAATTATTTTTAATTGACAAATAACAGTTAAAGTAAATTGCGCTATTTTCTGGTAGTTTACTTGGGAACCTCTATCATATCTAAGTGCAAATACGTGATTTGTCCATTTTAAGCTTATTACCTTTCGTCATGTACTTAACCGTAAATTTACTCGTTATTTTCGATTTGTAATTTTTGTAAAAGAGTGGCTTGAAATTTTCATCATTAACCTGTTGCTATTTCTCGAATTAATTGAATTACTTCGGGGTAACTCATTAAATGCAAATACGAGAGATTTGGACGGTAAATGAAGCGGAATTTTGCCTAACATGATTTACATTTCAATATATAGGAGTTTGAAAATAATGCGAAGTGTGTTATACCGTAGAGTTTTAGAAAATAACTCGAGTGTGACGATCTTCATTCAAGCATTCTCGTATACTTCAGAACGTGTGTTGCAGCAGCTTTCCACAAATGGAGTTGTAACGTTGTTCAATGTCTTGAATGGAATTTTTGTAGCTTTAGCCGAGGCTATATGAGCTGGCAAACGTCATGTTGAAGGCACGATATAGTAATTTATTAGCCTGTACCCATTTCAATTAATTCAATTTTAGCCCACGTGGACTAATCACGCCCACTTGTCATACAGAAACCTACTAACCAAAAATCTTTTATAATCACGAAAATTTGGAGTACCTATCCAATGCTTTAAATTAAAAATAATAACGTCAAATACTTGATAAGGCGTTTTATTAGAGAGATTGGTTATTGTCCGGAAGTGTGGCCCATATTTTGTCATAAATTTAATGCACCTCTTTATTATGTAAATCGACACAATAAAATGGCTATGAAGGGACAGCGATACTTAAGATACTCTTTTAAGGAAAATTATGAAAAAACTTTTCTGGTTTCTTTATAAATGAGTTTTAGAACACCGCCTGAAGCACCAGTTGTATTTTCCTTAAATCTTGTCATTCTCCATTCAAATATTTCAAGTTGATAACAAATTGGAATTGCAGTACGCCTCGGGTAACTAATGGTTAATTCCTTGGCAATCTATTTAGGGACAAGAACGATCGTAACGTAGTCCTATTATTATTTACTTCTACAGTAGCTTAAACTCACTGTTCCAAAAGTTTAACATCGCCATCAATCACTATAATTACATAGAATATGTGACCGCCTTCACGGTTTCATTAGCTCGGCGGGCTCTCACTGTACACCCACGTTTTGCACTTGAACATGAGCTTTTTACTGTTGGCTTCCGGCGCAATTCAAAACACTTACGGTTTCATAACTATTACGATTCAATTGAGTTATAATTAAATTTCGAAGCATATTTTTGGTCTTTTATTATTGTTTATAATAAAATTTGATTTTGTAAAGTTTATAGAAGTTTCATCACTCCTGATAATAAAATATTGTGAAATGTAGAGTACGCCAGAAATCATTCCATTTCAGTTTTTGTTTGTTATTATTTACAGTGTATTCTCATGATCCTGACGTACAATCTACTTAAGTAGAATCATAACTTACAATTTTTTGTTTATTTTCCGCAACCAGTTTGCTAATAATTTGCGTAATTAATACATTTTACTGTGCTGAATACTTTTCCTGATTCCAACCGTGTTATTTTGTGTATTCCGGATATTTTAAAATAATGGAGCGTCAATGCTGCTTTTGTATTTTTTAGCATTTGCCGTTTGGCATTGAAGTAATTTGCCAAATAATTGCACAACTGCAGGCAATTCGATTTATCTGCATTAAATTCTAAATATAACGCAAGCTAGCCAACTCCAGGCTTATTCATGAATCATGTATTTAGTGGCGGTTGATTTATCGAATTAGGGGTGAAATCCATTGCCAACCTTATCACGGATAAACCATTGATTATTTCTGAATTTGCATCAGTTTCTGTACCGAAGTAAAAAATACACGTACTCATTTGATTACTTCCAGGTGCGGCATATCGAGACTTATTGATTTTCTTAATTGTGGTGTTTGTTTCTCTTAAAACTTTTCAATTTATTAGCTGACTGTTTATTCGAGTAGGTTGCAAGGAGAAATAGGTTCAGTTTACGGGTTCTTCCGAAATGAATCTATACAGCTGCAGAAGAGACGCGTCTGTTATTTCGTTTCGTTTCTTTCCGTTTTTGAATAATAAACCTCGTCCGAATGCGAGAGATACATATATTTTCCGATGCAGCATGGAAATTGGGTTTTGTAATCTGGCTAAATAAGCAAGAGCTTTGGTCTCAAAGAGAGGCGAGCAGACGAGCGGAATTAAATCGATTAACGTGAGCGGTACAGAGCCGGCGGGTCCGGGCGAGGTGCCGAACCGGGCTTTGATTTCACTCACCCCCATGTCGAACTCGAACTGTCACACCAGGGCACACCCAGCAGGTTACTTACTTAACTTCGACCTAACTTCTGACAAGTTTACGGCCGTTGTTTACCACATATTTACATAAAGATAAAACGAACGTTAGCGCCCTTATTTGCACGTTGCCAACCCACAATTCCCTCGTTTTCGCGCACTAAGCTCAATTTCAATACAACGGTTTCAAGGTCGTTTGGCGACAATCCGGGTCAACTGGTCCCAAGTGGACGTGTAAATGGGATGTAAATGTTTATTATAACGATCAAAGAAACCTCTGCTAATATTACCTTTTAAAGATAAAACTGTAAAATGTCAGAAAACTTCAATTAGGTATGGCGAGTGTAATAAAGGTTGATTTTAATTTTACATTAATTTTTTAGTGGCGTAGAAATTTTGGTTCTTGGAAAGATAAGTAAATCCCTTTCAAACATCTTAAAAATACAGTGAAGTCCGAATATAGTGAACTCAAAAAGTGCATCAAAATTGGTTCACTATATCCGAAGTTCACTATAAAAGAAAAATTGACTTTTGTACACACCTGATGATGTAGCTACCTTGTTTAAAGTTAGATAAAGTTATATTTACTAAGTGTGGAAAATACATATGTAAATGACATTCTGTATAATACCTGACCTAAACGAACAATAGTGACAAAGACACTAAAACAACCTACTCTTTGATATTTACTCGGTTATTTTGGTTTGTACAAGTCTGTTAGAAAAACTAATGTTACTTATATAGTCTTCAAGGTTGCAAAAGGTATTTCAAATTTTTTCGGGAACTTCACGTGATTGCAAAAACCATTTTTTGTGTCATCTCTTTCACTGAAGGAACACTGACCATGACATCTTCCTCAGGTGCCTCGTCGTTCAGCTCCTCATCACTGAATTCCGCATTTTTCATTGAAAAAATTACATAAATCAGTCATCATTCTAATGTTACATTTCATGTTATACATACCTGTTAAGACTAACTGAATAATTTGGTAATCTGTGAAGAACTCTGTTGGAATAACTTGATCGTCGACTGAAATGTAGTATTCAAAGTCAAAATCTTCAACTCTATTCCTCATTTCTGCTTCAAAGGCTTTCTGGGTGTCGGAACTTTTGTGATCTCCTGTATGCTTTTTCAGCCACTCATTTAGAGGCAATTCATCATTGGAGTCAAAGTCATCTTCTGCTTCAAGAAATCCTGCGTGTTTGAAACAGTTTGCGATAGTTTCTGTGCTAACTTCCTGCCAAGCCAGGTGAGTAAAATTCACAGCATCCAAGAGGCTTACTGAAACCTCTTATCCATTATCATTTGCTTCTATCATTTTCATCAGCATAATCTTCCTGTAGCGACACTTCAGGGAATGAATTATCCTTTGATCCATGGGCTTCAGCTTTGAACTGGTATAGGGTGGCATAAAGACAAGTTTGATTTAGTTCAGCGGAACACTGGGATGTGCTGGGCAATTGTCGACTAAAAGAAGAATTTTCCTGTTGTTTTCCATACACTCTGCATCTCATTGGAGTAGCTCTTCGGTGAATAAATTAAATGTCATCCATGCTTTGCTGTTTGATCTGTATTTGACTGGTAGGATTTTGTTTTTGAAACATCTGGGATTGGCTGATTTGCAGATAACAAACAGTTTTCTCCTATCTGCCCCAGACATGTTTGCAGCAACCAAAACTGTTTTTTTAACTTTAGACATTTTCTCACCTTCACAGCAATCACCTTAAAATTTCAGTGTTTTATCAGGGGCCAGTTTGTAGAAAAGGCCGGTCTCGTCGGCGTTAAAAATTTTGTCAATGTCATAATTTTTGCGAAGATCAGGCCAAACAGTTGTGAACCAGTATTAACAACATTCATATCAACTAATGCAGATTCACCAACAATTTTTCCTCCAGAAATACAATTTCTTTTCTTAAATCGTTCAGTCCAACTTCTGGAACACACAAAATCTCTTCCTTCAATTTTACTTCCTACTTCACTTTTCTTTTGCTGAAGAATTGGGCCACCTTGGGGACATTTTCTTGTCTTTTTTAGGTGAACCACTTTAATAGTCCTTTATCAACACCTTCATGAGCTAATTTTCTCAGCTTTTTACATCTTGCGTTTACTTCACCATACGACGAAAGAATCTTATCTTTTTTTTCTAAGTGATGGAGACCGTTGATTTCGGCAAATTCATTTCACGGCAAATATCACTTTGTTTGGTACCACTTTCTATTTTTTGTATGACATCGTATTTTTTCTTTAGAGTTAACGCTTTACGTTTTTGTTTCTCCATTTGAAAGTCTGTCACTCTACAGTATAATCATCAACCAATAAGATTAAAACAAGAGCAAATGTGTTTAACGCTTCTGTCTAAAATTAAAATGGGGAAATCTCCAGAGAATTTACGAAAAAGTTTACTATAAACGGAAAATTTAACTTAACCTTGATGAAATTTGGTTCACTTTATCCGAAAGTTCATTATATCCGGGTTCACTATAAACAATAAAAAATTACATTAGTCTTATGAGAAATTTTTTTGAAAAACCGTTCATTAGTGTTCACTTTAAACGGGTTTGCTATATCCGCACACCACTGTATATAATTTAGAATAGTAACTATCAGCCTTGCGTGAGGGATCTGGTTAGTTGACTAAATAAATATTGTTCTACTCACTCTTATGGATTGAGAAACCAAGTTAAAAAACTAAAAATAAAAAAAAGCTTTATCGGTTATCCATACTAATATTATAGTATTGTATTGTTGGTTGCAGAAAACAAAGTTCATATAATTGCTTTTTATTTCTACGACTTATGCCATGTAGATTATTTTACACCGATTTTGCAACTGAAAAGATCACCTGTATTTTGCTTACAACATTCAATACACACTGTAGTTCCCAACCTTCCTGTTGGATTTAGTTCCGTTAATAAAAATGTAGATACGTACATTGCTTCAGCATTTTGTGAACCATAAGTTTTATTTTTCCGCTGCCAACATTAACGGCAAAACTTCACTTTGCTGCACAGCTTTTGATAATTTTATAATCTTATACGTGTGCACTCGACATAACGTTACGTTTTCATCATGCCTCCTCCTAATACGGTATCATAAGCCGCGCTTGAATTTAAGACTTCTATTTTACAGTAAGATAAAGTGAAAAACGTTTCACTTTTTATTACACTCTTTTTAAAAGCGCTATTTTAACGCAGATAAAAAAATCACATAACAACCTGTTTTTCCGTATAATTTTTTTAATGCAGCAAAAAAATTATTTCAATTTTCAATAGAGAAAAGTATTGTTAAATGTAAACATACTTTTTTCGATATTGTAATAATGACATGTTTGCAGTAGCAATCTGATGCTTTTGAAAAATTCGGTTTATTTATCATAATAGTTTCTTCTTCTATATTGGGACTTTAACTTCAAAGTCGACTTTACCTTTAAATTATCATTATGGAACCGATTTTTATTACTAAAGTTGACTTTAAAGTTAAAGCCTCCTTTAACTTCATTATGGAACGGGCCGTTAGTATAAAATGGTTTATTGAAGCATTTCTGTCGTACTTTTCGGATTCGTATTAAAAGAGTGCTAATATTCACTAAAGAACAGTCTGAGTATAAGCTAAAACCCCAATATTTTCTGAATCTATTATGTTTTATAACAATCCAAAAAATTTTGAAGTAATTTTGGAATATAAACAAATGAAACGAAAAATACGGATGTATCAAAATATTTTGTTAAAATTTTTACTTTGCATAGATACGGACAAAGTGATATAAACAATAAGAGAGTTTAGACACCATTAGCTCAAATGGTCAGATGCTATCTTTTCTGTAGGGATCGTTTATTTTATGAAGTTAATTACAATTCTTTCTTATTGATTCACCGTTCAAATATAAAGAAAATAATTTCATACAGCACTTCTATTGATTATTGTTATCACGATTCCTTTATATCATTATTCCGGCGACGAGGGAGATTTTGCTCAATACTGAAATGACAGAGAAAGGTAAAAATTTTATATGTAGGTATAAATTTTTAAATTAATATTTACATTCGTAACATTTACATAATGAGGAGAAAACTTAGTTGTAAGAATATTTTTTAAACTAAAGCAGAATGTAGTTAGTTCTACTTTTAATAAATTAAGAATGTAATAAAAATATATCAAAGCAATAATAGTCAGTATTCTGTAGCACCAAAGTGCTGTGGAGCACCCAATTTCTTTTTCTTTTTACGTATATTTTTTTGACTGTAGAAGATAGTTTTGGTTCAGATTCTTCCTATAAATTACATTGAAGCTGTTGTAGATTCAAACATTTTCAGATAAGAAGGAATTAATTATGATTAATTACTTAATTGAATTCAATTTAACGTTCAATAATAAAAATTTACTATTCTTAGCAGGTAAACATAGACTAACAAAGTTAATTGACTTTAAACTGTTAGATAGAATATTGCTACTAAAGCAATTTATCTTAAATTGCTGACACATTTATCGTTAAGTTGTGATAATTTTTAAGTCAATGTGATACTCCCACTAATATCTATATATAAGCATTGATTAATTTTCTCTAATAATATAAGTAATGGTACCAATTCTGTAGCAACTCAATGAAATTTTTGAACTTGTCCAAAGATGACAAAATAATTCAATAAGAGAACAGAATGAAATCTAGTTTGGTAATTTGTGGGAATCGGAGAAAACCGTTTATTCAAAACAATTGAACATAGAACTCTCACCTGTGAATACTTTCCTTATATTCATTATCAAGTGATTGAAATGACGTAATAGATTAACTAGATTTTTTAGTTGCTGCAACATTTCTATGAATCATTTTCAAAACGATCGTGGGTCGACTATTTTATTATTTCTAATTATTTAATAACAGTAAATTGATCAGTCACATAAACAAATAAAAGACGTCAAATACTAATCAAAGTTCACACAAGAAATTTAGACTTTACACATTTATTATTTTAATTATTATATTTGCTTCTACCCATGGAAGTGCTACAAAATCTAACCACCTTAACAGAAGTGGACCTAAGAAAAGCTGTTTTTTTTAACAGGACCATAAACTTGTAAAGAATATTATGACATGACCATTTCGTTGTATACATGATTAAAACGTTTAAATAAAAAATAAAATTACAAACATTTGATCCAAAGCTTCAGTAAAAACCAATCAAAATAATTCAGTACATATATTATTAACATGACTACTTCAATTGAATTCAACGTTTGTTTTTTAGCATAATATCTTGTTTTTATTTTTCATAACGTACCAGAATAAAACAAAACACGTATACAAAATAATTACTGCCCTAACATTTAAGAACTGCAAAATAGTGTTAGTCTTACTATTTGCTTTATGTGTTAGGAAAAGCTTAGTCCGCCATCAAGGGTGTGGGCGTTACTTTTGATTCTTAAAAATATTTAAATTCATCTAAATCACTGTCGAAAATGCGATAAGAGTCAATAGCTGGCTTTCGAGAGAACTTAGAGTCGATCGCCAGAGCAACATTTTTATTACCAAGAAAGCAAATGAACGGTCTATTAATTAACTTTTATTTATAAAATCTACTCATAAACAAAAAGAAAAGCGTAATAATTATTGATGTGTTCCACTTTTGATTATAGAGATGCTAGTTCAATCAACGGTTACAAGTAAAGCTAATCATTCTGTCAATATTGTGTTGCATAACTTTAGCAATTCCTATTTTTTAACCATTAACTGTTGGTTTTTGTAGCGAATCAACCCATGTCACGATTTAATGTTAGCTAATTGCACCGAGTTGGAATTTGCCACTAAAAACTCGTTCTCAAAGTAAACATTTAATTTGTTCGAGCATATTGCGAAACAGAGTTTATCTCTTCCAAACTCAAGCTCTGTACTACTCTAGAATTAATAGCCGTCCAATTGCATTAAATAAAAATACCGAGTTTCCGGTCTCACTCTGCAATTGAGCTAGCAATGGACAGGGTGAATGATTGGGTGAAATGAGCCCAATAAGTTTTAATGGTACAGCTTGCCAGATAATCGGCACTTGGAAGCTGCCATGACCTTTCGCCCCGAAATTGTTGAGCTAGTCGAAGCGATTCGAAAAGAAACATTTCTTGTATTTCACATAGAGGATACAAAGCTTATCCTATTTGCTGCAGTAAATTTAACTTGAGCCATTGCATTGGACGCAGATAGCAGAACTTCTAAACAGATTAGATTATCCAATCACACCAGACTGCATAAGTACTATGGCGTCCATCATAAATTAACTCTGCTTTCCTTTGTAATTACAACGTAATAAGTACATTTTTAGTGAACTATTTGCCATATTATTGTACCGATCGTGGTGAATAATAAACTGTAATTTTGGGGTATTTACTATTTGACTTCGTTAAAGATATAAAAATAAAAATTGATAGGTAGATACTTAAAAATCTTAATAATAAACGTGCTTTTTCTTGTCTTGATTTTACAAATGAAGATGAAATTGGAAAAACGTGCTAAGTTGGTTGCTGTTCTGCAGGCGAAATAAAAGGAAATTTTGTAAATGAAAAGAAAAACAAATGCCTGCCAAGAACAGTCGTCGCTGCTTAAATTTCCCCATTCTCGGGGCAAGCCCGGATGCTCTTTTTGTGAACGGCAAAGTTATTAAGGTGAATGCTGCGAGAATTGTTTTGAAACCGCAAAGTTGGGATAAATTGAGCATTTTCTATATATAATAAGCTCATCGAGATCTATTAAAATTCATTACTTTTAATTTCTGCAAATTTAGAACACTCAGGAGGTTGTTGAATTAGTTATTTTATTTAAGGAGCTTCACAAAAAACGCATTCAATTAATAAACAACTCAGCAATTAATAAATTGAACACGAAGAAATATTTAAAGAAATTTATTTCAAAACATACTTTTTTACTTATATGGTCATTATTAAATGAAATCCTTAAGTTACCACCAAATTTTTAAAAATTATTTATAACTGAATAGAGTCAGGTGGGGTAATTGCAAACGTTTTATAGGTACATAGTTAAAATAAAAAATTGTTTTATCTTATTGCAACGGCTAAAGTAATGAGTTTGCTGTCTACTGATTTCTATACATATTTTTTACACAAAAAAAATTAGTTTACATTGACATCTTAAAAAAACGATGCTTTGTAAATATTATGGTAAAGGCATTGATTAAAAAGTCAATGGTAAAGGTCGCGTTTCTGTTTTCTTATAAATGAAAACTAAATGCAAACTACAAGCTTAGCAATATCTTGATTGTGTTTAAATGTGAGTTTACTACCCTGAATGAAAATTCAGATAGGTTCAAAATAATATACAAAACAAAAAATCATTTTATTTAATAATAAATGATAACCTATTATTTTTCAAAAACACTTTTTTTATAGATCTCTGAAATTATCTTTAATTTTAAATAAAGAATTCAGTTAGTGAGTGTTTTGAATTGTCTGAGTGACAAGGTATTTACAACTACTTTTTCCATTGTTTATGTTCTCAATATTGCAACGTCTTTCACTAAAATAATTGACATTTTTCAAAATAGAAATTCAGAACTTAATTCATCAAACACTTGCTACCGTTATTTCACTTCGTCGATAATTGAATATTTTTTCAAAATGTATCTTCAAGTACTACATTATCAAGTTTTATTTTGATTTGTACTAAACCCTCCATAAGAAGCAAAGTTACAGCACTAATTAGATGACGCTTCAAATAAATTTGTTTCTATTTTTATTTTTCTCTCCTGCTGGTACTTTTTCTAGAGTTGGGTGTTTTAGATACGCTTGTATTTTAGGGAGTCACTATATTCGTAATCAGCTTCAACAGCTTGAGTCTGTTCTCGACTCTTGTGGACTCTGCCCTTTAACATTATTATTTATATATTCTTAATAAGATTTTTTTTCGATTTCATAACTTTGTTACGTCATTAACCAGCTTTTTTGCTGTACTTTGAAAGCAAGTTGCAATGGCACATTTATTGCTGAACTTTCTTTTTAACAGCATCTTTCACTTCTAAAAATTTGTTTACATGCAAATTGATTCGCACCACAATTTGTCCAAGTAGCTATTTCATTCTTTGCAAATTTGGCGACCCATATTGGCAAATTAATCGGTTTGTCACTTACAGGAGAGTGGTCGGGATTAATTTATCTGTCGCACTATTTATATCTATTTGCTCCCACGCTATCTTCATTGAAAGTACTACAAAGTACTGCAAAAGTTGGTGCTAAAATTTCTCCTTTAAGCTACTTGTGTGAAAGGCTGTAGCTGGTATTCGAAACCTAAAATTTACCTCTTTCCAAAAACTGTAATAGTCAAATTTATATAAATATTGAATCATCTTTTTCGGGTTACTAGCAAAGTTTTGTGAATGGAACGGCCTAAAGAGTTGACCAGCATGCGTAATAGTAATTGGATGCGATATTGATCAGCGTTATGAAAATTCAAGACTTTTGTGTGGGTGGATTTTATTGTGGTCCAAGAAGCGAATCCTCTATCCAAATTCAAAAATCTAATGAATTTTTTACCACTGTCAATCCCGCCTCATATCCAAACAGCAATCTTAGTAATCCGAAACACATAATAGCCGATAATCCCTTCACGTCAAATTTGGGCATGAGGAATTTGCGACACATTTTCAAGCTCTTAAAATTATGGAACTTGTTTAAAAATTAGGTAGCGTAAAGAGATTGATAAATCTTGCAATAATGTAAAATCTAATGAATTCTCCCGACCGTTCTCGGTGTTTAGCGGTTGCAATTTCACTAGAGCAATTCCAAGTTATTTGCAATGATGTATGAAGTGGTTCAGGTGGGCGACTGGAAAGTTAGTTGAATTTAATCTCTAACAATAACATACGATCCGTTATTATTAGCCTACTCCCACGCAACGGGCATGTTTGTTTTCACTTTTGCTACAAAACTGTGACAAACAAACATTGAGTAGATAGATAATGGGGCAGTTTTACTGCGCTAATAAATAATCAGGTCTTGGCTTCCATGCTAAACACCGCGCAAATTACGGTGTCCGCCACTAATTTATCATCCGGGTATGAATGGAAATTTGTATGGGATTAATTTCGGAAAAAGTTCGCGCAGAAACGGGAATTTATCGTTCCAGAGCCACTCTCGTTGGAGGTTTCGATAAATTCCAAGCGGCGCCTAAATTCCGCTGGCAAATAGCGGTCAAAGAGAGGCCCCATCATATTAGGAAACTAGTGAAATATGAGCAATGCTAAATTTCTCCAATAAGATCATTATCGCAAGTTAAAGCGTGTTACGGCAAACTTAGTTGATTCAACAACGCAAAATCAAATTCATCTTAAGATTTAAAGTATGTGATATGCAAAATAATGTTCAATCTAAAATCAACAGCGATAATTTCATAATTTCATAATTTTGTATGGGGAGCTCTTGTCTAATATTATCTACTCAAACTAGTATCTTGTTTAATAAATTTAAACTACGATTGTGCCGAGACGAGAGAAGTTGGAATTTAATGCAACATTTGTGTTGCTCTACACATCCAGGGACAATACACAAAGTTGTTTGAATGTTATACAATCCTCATTAACACTCTGTTGGTGGTAAGGTGGGAATATTGCAGTGGTTATATTGTAAATTATGTTCATCGAGTTTCAATTGAAATACGTCAAATAGGATATGCAGAGATATAGAGTTCGGTCTCTGAAACTTTTCTACCTCAACCTTCCTACCTACATTAGGAAGGTGATTCGTCGCCTTTACCTATGAGCTGGCGGTAAGCTCTTGATCAAACACCTTCCTCTTCTTTGGCGGAGTTGCACCTTATCGAATAGTCAAGAATTGATGTTTATTCAGTTTTTTAACTTTCCGTTGAAGATGCAAAAATTTAGGATATTTTTGAAGTAATTCATAATAACTGAAAATCAGCTACGCAATGTTAATTTTAAACAGTAACATTTAAAAACCTTCAATAATAGGTAAATCGCATAAAAGTTATACAATATTGAAAATAAATGATGTACAGTCGATGCCAATTTGAAAAAAATCAGTTGCCATGCCCTGGATATTATTTATTAAACAAATAAAATTAACAATGATTTGAATATTTTCACGTGACTCGGAACAGACTGTGATTGGCCGTGACAAATGACGTCACCCAACCAATCATCTCCCTGAGTCCGTTATAGTCCGTTACGCCATTTACTTTGCCAGCAAATTACATTATTTCTCCCAATTTTCTTCGCTTAGCAACTAATTAAAAGTGGATTGTGGTTTTCCAAAGTGTAAAATGACAGACGAAGAATTTGTTAGACCCCAGTCAGATAATTACATTTATGTGGACGTTACGTTTACGTAAATCTGGCCGTTTCCTGACGTCATACGTCATGTTCAAACGGCTATGAGAGTGCACAACGTCTTGGTGTAAATATTTTCTATTTGGAAATGAGTATTTAATTACGTGATAAAATATAACAATATGAAAGAATAACGCACATGGTCATCTGCATTTAAAAGAGCAATTTTCACAAAAAAGAATTATGTACCAATTGATTGTGATCTACAAGAAAAACCAAAGTTTTAAATATTTTCGCAAAAAATTGAAGCTGTACAAAATTGTTAGTAGCATCTTTAAGTCCAGTAATATTTTTGGTTTATAGAAAATAATATTTTGTGTTGGACCTACTCTAATACGTTTTTTTATTACAAAAGTAAATTTAATTGCAGATAATATATAACTCAATTTTCAGATTAGTTTGTATTAGCATTTACAGAGTCTCATTAATATCAAATGCATGCTTCCTTAAGAGCCAAACTAATCCGTTATGGGGGCGCTAGTAGTAATCATCAGAGCATGAACTCCCCTACCCGGTTGAGCTACTACCTCCATTCAGATTTCTACCTGAAGCTAGCTGCCCAAATCGCCTGAATGCAACCAAATTTATTTATGACTCAAGCAAAGTTACTTGCTCTTGTCATCCACAACACATTTCTTGTCGAGAAAGTTGTTCGACTTGAGTGCGAGCGACCAACAATCATTTTTGCGTAAACGAGCATAAAAATGTTATGAGAAGTACTCATTATGAAGATAATTAATAATCCATTGTGCGAATTTGAGATAAAATAGTCACATGATGTGGAAATTAATACAGATTTAAAAATGTAGCAACAAATAGAAGAATAATTAGAGGATAATAATATAATTAAAAAATTTCTTTGAAATAAAACAATTTGAGTAGCTTTTCGCCACACTAGAGGTACTACTCTAGCTGTACCTATGGCTTAACTGGCGATCTTCGCTAGTAGTCCTACACCCAATATTGCCAAAAACTTAATCAAAATTTCTTTGAAAACAGTACAATAAATATTATTCAAATTGACCCCCTTCTCCCTAATGCCAGTTAATTGGAATCTTTTAATGGAATTGCCAAAGCGTCTTCCGTATCATTATTTAGATAACAAAGTGTTTTAAACCTCGTGGTAACTGAGCATCTATTAGTTCAGGAAAAATGCAGTTCAAGTAAAATGAAATTAGCTTTGGCAGCATTTTATTTTCCCATCAAACTGAATCTTTGTAAATTTGTTCTATTGAAAAGTCGCTATCAGTATAAATAATGAAGTCACAGTAAGTTCTTCCACTGATGTTGAGCTGGCCTTGAATTTTAAAGTAATATTTATGGCTTTGTTTCAAACTAAATGATAATAATTATTAATGGAATTACAAATATTTATTTGAAAATTACAGAGACAATCCATTTGTAATTTTAAAGCATTCCGTCTTTTGACTAACGTCTTTTAGTGGCCTGATAGTGACGGTGACGTGAATACGGAAAGTGGTCAAAAACTTTTGATCCGCGAATATAGGAACCGCGAATAAGGAACCTTGACTCTATACAAAAAATGCCGAATCTCGCATATCTGGGTTCAAAGTTTTGGCGCTGGGGCAGTCGAGGAAGAAGTCCGTGATTTTTACTTCGCGGTATATTTAAATTCTTTATGAAGTAATCAGAAGTTGAAAAAATATTAAAATTACACGTTGAAGTGCCAGATGTAAGAAGCAAGTGCCTAAATTATCAAAGCAACACAAATATATTTTTGGTTCCGTCGAAACAACCCTTTGTTGGTTGGACTATCTTTATGGTTGCAATTACCAACACAAGAGATGCATGTACCATTGATTATTTATCTCTATTGTAAGTAAAAAGTCAATGCATGTACCCTTCCCAGTTTTACTACAAAATACGAATACAAAATCGCTTCCTCTATAATTGACCACTGCGCATTTTTACTTGGCGGGAGAAAATAGAAAGAGTGAGTGAAGTAAAAACAGAAAATAATTTGACGGCGTTTTCCTTACACGAACACAACTCTGCTATCACTAATGCAATTTTCAAAATAAAAGGAGGATAAGTAACAAGAAACTATAGACTATGCAGTGAAGATAATTTTATTTTAATAGTTGCCGGTTAAATGCACTAAATTAATAATTCTTTGCTACACCAGATTTCAGTCATTATCTCAAAAATCAAATAATTAATTATGGTAGTGTTACTTATCGGAGGGCAATAAAAAATATGTCACTCAAAAATAGATTGAAGAGGCTTTAATTCCATGAAAAAACATCAACCATTGAATGAATAGGTCCTTAGCGGAGTTCGAAATAAGATTAAATTTTGTTATTGTTCTATCTGTCTAAGAAATGCATTTTAATTTTTTTGTTTCAACTAAATGTCATGATATTCTCTACTCTTAACAATTTATTTTATAAAAACTCAAAAAAAAAAAATTGAACCTGCCATACGCCCTTAACATCATGCAATTTTCTCTAATTGTTTAAAAAATATTATTAAATATAATATTAATTTATACCCAGGTTTAAAAACATAGATCATAGGCATTTTACTGGCCACAACCTGCCCGTAGCGACCCAATAATTCCTTTTTTTTTGTTATTTTTTTGTATTTTAAATTTTGTATCAAACTCAGTTCAAGTTTATCGAACGGAACTTACGTTGGTCGAGTTCGCCCGAGTTGCTGCACTTTTCGTTCCGCTGTTGTGACTCATTTCTTAAGTTATTCCACCCAGAGAAAAGTCTCACTTCAAAAATTGATTCTACATTTTTGAAGTAAATTATGCCCAATAGAATTTCGAAAAAGTTTTTTGGTAGTATTTCAAATATCGTCTTTTTAAAGATCACATCAGTCTACCAATCATTCAGGCTACATAAACTCCATCCAAATATGCCCATAGAATTACGAATGACTCTATTTTATGTAGAATACCATTGATTTGGTTGTGATTTGTTATATTAATTATTTTAGAATTTATGTACAGTGCATTATTCCGCTGTAAGGACTATGAATAATAGTGAAAATAAGTTTCAATTTATCAGAAAGGAAAAAATTACTTGAGAATTTGTTTAAGGGCACTTATTACCAATGAATCGAAAGATTTCCTGGTTTTCAGAAAATATATACCAAGCAAACAGTACTTGGTTGTTGAAGTATTTGCAAAAGAGTCTTCTTCATCATTTTCTCTTTCCATAATATTTACTATATCTGGACCATCGTCAGACGCAGAACTGGATTCCACACCCTATTCGGTCTTATTCGATTCCAGATATTTATAATTAAGATCCATACTGGAATCTCTGAAAACCTCCTGTTATTCGTGAAATAGAGTTCTAGTTTAATTTTTAAAATTCTTAAAGTGTTTTTCCAAATTTCAACAACCACATATAAATTAAACATGAAATATAGAATGAAAATATAAACAGGCAATTTATTTGCATATTTGGAAAAAAGCATTAATTATTCGCAATTAGAGAAAATGAAAAGTATTTTACCACCTAAAGTGCATGTAGTTTATGGTAGTTTATATAAGAAAATAAGCATTTTAGTGGAAGTGATACATGGATTAATGTAAATAATAGAAGTTCTATACGCATTTTTACAATTAATATAAATATATCAACATAGTACTTAGTCACTTCATAGAATTTTTACCAACATCCCTTAAAAATGTAAATAATGATTTACTTACCAGACGTCATGGCAACCAAATGGCAATGAATGGGGTAAAATCAACTTGCTTCAATTAGATCGAACATCGTAAGTGCCACTTCCTTGATTGGTATTGGAAAAATACTCTTTTATATTGGTTCTAAACTGGTTTTAAATTTTTGTTCTGCATTTGGTTTGAGTTTAAAGTCCCTGCTTATTATTAATGGACTTACTTGGACAAGCAAAATAAATCACTGATTTATTTGACGGCTAGACACATTTAAATCTAAGTTCATGAATGAATAAACCATTTTTAAACAATTTATGAGGAAAAAGTTAAACAAATCTTTCTAACTGAAACCACGTTCCAAGGGCTGGCAGGCATTGCGAGATACAAAATATGTCAGTGTAGTAAAAGAACTAAAACGACTAGGAAATTGAAAAGATACTATATTTGATGGCTATTAAGAGTGACATAAAATGTTTTGAAAAAATATATTTTAGATGACAATGACGCCCTAGTTTTTTAATGTTTTTTTTGCAGTTCAATTTGTTCGTTATCTAAAATTCAATTGTTACTCTAAACCTTTGGATTGAGGTCAAAGGGATGTCTTAGATCACAGCATCCATTAGAACTTGTGTGATTTTAAGAAAAAATCCGGTTATTATTTAGGATTAGTTCTCTGGTCTGGAACTTCCCGGCGTATCGCACGAAAAGCCCAGCCACTGACCCGTTAAAAAGGAAATATCAGCTTGTCACGAACAGCTCGTTATAAGAAATCCCATCCTGCTATTCGTTACAATGATACAGTTTTTATATTTTCATGTTTTCGAATCGCTTGCAATTTATTTTCGGGTTGGTGACTCTGGTTGTCGGTGACAGGCTCCACCGTTCGCTTGCTTGCCAAGTGAACTCCCTCGACGAGTTCCTGCAGTGCGAGACACTTCAGTCGAGATCGCAGTTCAACCGCGAAAACCGACAAGCTGCAAGGAAAAGGAATTGTTTCTCAGACACACTCCGATTCCAGATTATCAAACGAAGGACCGCTCTTTCCGTAATTTGTAAAAGTAAACTGAAATGAATTGGGAACGTTTGGGGAGGCTTATCTGGCGTCCGTGACGCGGGCCGAAAGGGCCGGAAAGATTAAATTAACATTTGTCAAGGTTCTTGCGGTTGGGGCACCTCCGCCTTTATGTTGCGCCCCTACATTTAGTTTTATATCGGCGACGGCCGGCCATATAACCTCCATGATTTCCGCTTCAGCTGCATTGATTTATCCAGCGATATTTCAACCCCCTTCGCGACGAAAGCTAACTATGAACAACATAAAATTCTTCATGGCTATAGGTGGTTGGATCAGTAAAAATAATATAGCAGGATAACTACTTGCCATTGCCCTAAAATTTGAATGCAAGTATAGTAAAAAGTTGACTTGCGTTTTACATATAATTGGCAATAGAGATAAGTTAAGTACATAACATAAACCCCTAAGAACAGTAACATATATGATGCTGTTCCTGGTGAAGAACTAGAAGATTTTTCACCATAAAACCACAACACTGAGATATAGGAAAATGTATTGAATAGTGTTTTAGCATACTAGCACTTTCGTTCGTTTCCAACAATTATGCATCTATAAATTTCTTCTTAAAATAATTGTTTTAATTTTTGCTTCCATTGTATTCTTTAAAATAGCCAATTTAAAACATTTGTACAATTAAGAAGGACTCCATTAGTTCTCGCACAAATATTTTAACTATTTAACGATTCTAGAGAACAAAAAAATAGGTGTCAGTGTTTAAAGAATTAATATTTTACAACACAAGAGAAGTAGATCAATGTTCCATGAATTACTTATTTTTGGACAGTTTAAAGCCTAGCGTTAGATGATCCACGGTTTGAAAACTAATTTGGGGCAATTATTCATACTAGCCAATAAAAACTAATTAGGCTCTCAGCACCTCAGCAGAATTTAGGCAATAAATCACGAAGCGGTCAACTGCAGATAACACAATGAATACTCCAACGGACAGTTTATAATTTCAAGAGAAATAATGGGGTGCAAACACGGCGGAATTAAAATTAATGAAAAATCGCAACTTTTTTTATACAATAACGTTCGCAAACCTGCAAAATGGTTGTTCACCAATCACTACCTCTCAATCATCTACAAATTCAATAGTTTGTTGATTGGGCTTGGTTGTCAAACCATATTTGATATAACCATTTAAATTGCAAAGCAGAAATTGACGTTCAAATGCAATTTTATTTTTATTGGATTTTATTAGATACACGAACGCGGACAGAGGATTGCTGGCAAGAGAGCACAATTTGTTGCGCAATAAGTGAGGTATTTGCAGTTGCAACGCTTTATTTTCTTTAGCGGTTTTACGGCCGTGTCTGCTGAGAACTTCTCACCCGACTTAGTAAAGTTTAAAGTACATAAAATATTTTACGTTGTTGTTTTGTTATTAAACAACGCTTGAAATTGAAGTCTAAATGATCTGCGACTCCTCCAGAAAATTTACCTGCATCATTAAGAGAACTGAGTGAATGCCCAATATTAGGCGTGAAAGGCATCATAAACGCAACCGTAAGGACACGTTTAGTATTCTAATCTAATTCTAAAATATATGTCATACATAACACAATGAAGCCTCTTTATTGTGAGCTTTAAAAACGTCATAATATAATTTCGGTACAACCATTGTTTGTTTACCTTAAGTTATTTAGTTTAATTAGAAGAAACCAACAAATTATTTTGGGTGTATTTAGAAATAGCAAAGACCATTTATATATCGTCTTTGGTATTAGAAATTTTTTGTTAACCTCTCCTGCAATTAGTGGCAATCATAAAGTTTCTGGGCAGGACTTTAACACTGTAACGGTTCTTGAAATATACATTAACTAGTTACTACTTTTTTGGATAAGAGTAAGTACCTGCAACATTAAATCTGTGACCTTATAAACTCATAAGTTTTTATTTTTGTAAGACATTTATGGGTCAAAGTGCGCAAAAAGCTACATGTGTGGGTACTTATTTGCAAAAATATCCTAAGAAATTCTACATTTGCAGATTATGAATAGTAATAGTTTTAATTAATAATTTTATAATTAGTGTGCGATAACGTTATTGCTTGGAGTCACACACAAAGAATTTAAATTAATAAATAAAATAATAAGTAGATAGATACTTTATAAATTTTGCTCGGAGAAACTTTAACCACGTCAAGCTAAATCTGCCATCTTATTCATTTTGGTTCATTTGAAAGATACAACAATGAGTACTGTCACTGCTGAAACTGATTTACTCAAATGTACAGCTTGTCAAAAATAGCTTTAGGAGTGAGATCTACAGAACCTGCGTAAACGAGAAACGGAGAACGCATTTGGGTAAACAAAGATGTAGATAGTAACACGTACCGTGGAAAGTAGAACGAATTATAAATAAAAATTCGAACATTATGATTTATTATCGCCAGAATTATAGGCAGACATGAAAACATTTTCATCAGAATACGGTAGTGATGGCGAAAAAGTAATCATTTGTTACTCGAGTTCTCGTTACTCGAGGATACCGAAGGTATCGAGTAGTCGTTTAAATTCGTTACTTTTGATACTTTCGATACTTTAATTACTCGATACTAGATACTCTTTTGGTAGCGAAACGAGTACTTGGTGAAAGTAATCATTTGTTACAATAGATACTTCGATTAGTTCCACTACTTCGATTACTTTGACTACTTCAATACTTTGCTTACTTCTGTAGGGATAGAGAAAAAGTAATGATTTGTTACTCGATAGTCGAATATTCAGTCTTAATCTGTTTTCTAAATAAATAACTGAATGAATAAGCGTATTTTGCTTCAACTAAGATTTATTTTCAAATTAGTAATTTTTTTAGTTGTTAATAATTGTTATGCTTGTGTTGATTTTGTTATATTCCTTAATTATTATATAACTTTTTTATATTTTATTGATTTTTTATATTATTTTTGTTTTATTTATGACTTAAAAAATGATTTGCTAATTATTGTGAATCTTTCATGTCGGTAGATATTTGAATATCAAATACTCTAATAACAAATGTAATCAAAGTAACGAATAGTAACGATTACTTAAAAGTATCTAAAGTTGACATCACTATGTAGAATACGGATTAACAAAGACAACAAAGGTTCATCTTCAGTCGGCTGGGTAGTGAGAAAGCGCTCAAAATTGTTTTCCTTGACAAGTTAGTTTGCACAGCGATGCCAAGTTTCTTAATATTTTTGTCAAAATTAATTGCTTTATTTACATACCAAGTTTCTTTATTATCTAATAAGAAAGGTACTTAATGTGACAGAAGAATCAAAAGAATAAACTTTGTTTATAAAATATGATGACAGTTTAAAAATAAATATAATTTTGCAATTAAAATTACTAGAAATTAAAAAAATTATATGACATTCAATTGTTTTCAATTTTTATATACTTTCATAATGTATAATAATAAGTTTAAATAAAAAGATATTGAGATTTGACTTTGTTTCTGTTCCTTTACGGAAAGGTTGCCTCTGAGAAAATATAGTTATATACATTGCTTATAAATATTAATATATTATAATATCTATAAACAATACTATAGACATATATGGCCTTGCCGTTTCAAATCTCAAAGGCAACTCTCCCCAAGTGGGTAGGCAAATAAGAAATAACACGGGGCTCCAAAATCGATGATCTAATATGAAATATTTTATTACTACTGTCGGTCTGTTGATTTTGATTAGAGTGTTATCATTCCTGATTGTGAACTAAAAATTAGAAATATATTGCGAACAAAATTTGATGACATCACAACTAAAAGCATGATGAGTTCTTATTGTATTATTATGTTATGCATAAGAATTAGAACCGTTTTAATAACAAACTCGATACTTGGATCGATCCAAACTATCGATCATACGCTTGATTAATATTTGCTTGGCGTGACTTCTAAACTTCTGAAATTAATTGACATAATTTGCGTTACATATTGGAATGTATAAGAAAGTTAAAATAATAATGTAAAACCGAAACCCGTGCAGCGTTGAGAATTAGTGAGTGAGTTGTTGTTAATTATTGAGTAAATTGAAAATCCATATGCAATTAAATAATTCAATCGATTTTATTGATTATTCAATTAGTCAAAATAACAAGCAATTGCTCAATAAAAATTTCGGAATTTTCGCCAAATTTTTAAATCAAGAATCGTCATAATGTAATGTTATAAAGCATGCATTAAAGATGTCTGCAACAAACAGTAGAAGGGGTTGAAATTGGCGGGTTATTTTAAATACTACACGAAAATCTGGCATCGCTGTGCAAACGAACCTGTCAAGGAAATTAATTTTGAGCGCTTTCTCAAGACTCACTCTAAAAGTGGATAATTCCTTTGGCGTCGACTGCACAGCTTGAACAGAGGAAACGAAAATTTGCTGGCGATTCTTGTCAGCCGTGTTTGGTGGTGGAAGAAGTGTAAATCCACGGAAACAACACATCGATTATGATTGAAATTCTTCTTCCATCCGTACGATGATTTTTCCAGCAGCCTAATCCTAATGTTCTCGTGAAAGACAATACCTTCGTTCATAATTCGCTTGAAGTCCGGGAGTGGTTTAGGCAACATCCGAAAATAAAAGTTATTCCTAGATCACCTAAATTTCCGATCTCAATCCGATTGAGAATTTGTGGGTAATTATGACACAAGACTGGGATTCTGCAGAGAATAATAATATTAGGACCTGGGAACTTTTGCAATGACATGTTGAAAGGGTCTGCGAGCGGCTAACTGGCACCGTTGACTGAATAATATATTATTCACTCAACGCTGGTACTAATGTTTGAGAAAGATTCTTCATGACTCAATGACTCGACGATTGCAGGAAACAATAGACATTGGAGGCCACCAACCTAGAAGAATCTCTGCTGCTGTGCCGCTGTTCCTTCCTGTTTGTCATTTTATCCTGATTATTATTTTATTTATTTTTAGTATATATTAATCATTTTTACATTACTACTTTAATATAATTTTTGAATTCATGAACCCATTAGGAATCATACATTAGAAGCATAATTTATTTATCTTTAACTAAGATCAAATTCAGACCTGAGGACATTCAAGTGCGATTAAATCAAGTGGCGGAAAATTTTTACTAAAGTGATTTTTGGTAAATCGGCTTCCTTTTGTATGGGAAATCAGATAGGTAGCGATAACAAAATATCGGCAGGTAAAGAAACTGTGTCGATGTCGACCTGTTCGTAGCAAGACTTTTCTACCCGGCTCAAATTCTCTCATCTCTACACTTTTCCCGCCGCCAAACGTGGCTGACAAAAAAGTCGAATATTCTCGTTTCTTTCTGTTTATAGTGTATATACAGTTAAAAACGTCTAATAATACGAAAATACAGGATATGAAACCATGAGGTTACCATTGTAATAATTGTGAAAACTGATTATTTTTCAAATTTCACTGCAATCGGTAATTATTTTCCTAATGTCTATTAGGTAAAGAAAGCTGTTAGGGTTGATAAAAACGGATAATAAAACTACTCTTTGAATGTGAATTTTTGATTTACCAAAACTTTAAAAATACATTAAAAAACGGTTAACTAAACTCAATAATTTAAAGACGTTCTACTCCTGAGAGATAACTCCTTATCAGAGGAATTACAGTTGTCACTATTAGTTGCACTGTCATTATTGCTGTCTTGCAAATTTATTATTTGCTCGTTCACAATAAAAGCTAACGCCAGTTCCTTGATATTTTTTCATACTTTTCGCATGATTACAGAGTGACTTTCACTCATAAGCAGCAAATGTGTTAAAAAAACTCATCGCAACGTATTGCTTGATGGAAACCTATACTAATTCAATAGGATTTAAATCTGGTCGATAAGGTGGAAGTCCACAAATCAAAATAGCAATATTGCTGCTTGGTTACATGAAGTTGCCCCTGCACTTGATAATAGTAATTATCATTTCGTTTTAAGGAAAAGATGTTCTACGTATGTGGCAAACCCAGCTGATTATTAGAGCTGATCTCAAAATGAAAGTGATACGAAAGAGGGAAGAAAAAAAATCGGAAGTTTTTTGAGTGTGGTTGTAACTCCGAAAATAATAAAAACTACCATAAATCCATAAATATATCTAAGCCAGAGAAGGTTGAAGATTTTGGGCCAAAAGCAACCTCGGTTCCAATATTTATGACTCATAACGAATTGAAGCGTGAAACGGGCTCTTGTCTCACGCGTTCACAGGCATGGTATGAAGATTGCATGAAATATTCCTGGAAAACGTTCCAAAATTTTGACTGAAGAATTTGACACATATCTCCTTAAGACTGTATGACCATTATTGCTTGGTAACTTATCAATTTCATAAGTTTTATAACAATTATAACGAGATTTATTGATTTTAATTAAGCTATAAATTTACTTTCAACACGCTATCCGTAAACATAGTGTTTCGTTTTCGTAGCCATTTTCTCAATTGTTCTTTTCTCGAACCAATATTTGAGCATTTCTCAGTTTGGACATTACGGTATGGCGCGTTGTCGATAACTAATAGACCACTTGAGAATGAGAATTTAATGTGCATAAAGAATATATAAACGTAGTAAGCAATAATGTCTTAACAAATAACATAAAGTGTCATTTCAGAAAATATTCTTGTAATTTTTATTATAGCTTAGGCCGGGATTTACAAACACGGAATAAGCTCGTAAATAACGATATTCGGGGAATAACTAAAATGAACAGTTTTACAAGTTCCTTTTATACTAAGAATAGCGTACTCTGGGAAGTAAACGGAAGAATACCAGGCACATTACGGACCACCGGATCCCGGGGCTGATCGGGTTGAAGGAGACCGATCCTTTCCAGCGAAAACTGCGACCGCCGGCATTATTTTGGGTCTAACGTGTTCACAATGAATACGAAACATAATAACTCTTTGAATTTTTGATAACTCGTTCTAAAACATTGCAAATACTTTTTCTCCTGACAGTGTTTTCCAAATATTTCTCTTTTTTTATTAATTTTGATTAATTTTGTGCATCTAAATTAATTTCTTTTCGATTTTTTTCAATTTCCTTTTTTTTAATTGAACTAATTACCTACAAAACGCAAAACACAGAATTACAACTAATTCCTTTTTCTGTTGCAAAAATATTTTGAAAACTTAATCTCAAACCAAAGACGATTTATTATCGTCCTTGCTCCAACGCAGGTAGTCTGATTAACGACTGTTAGGTAGGTAGGCGGTGGACAAGGATTCGCCGTGCTCCGCCGGGGTCCGTTGTGCTGTGATGGTTAGATGGGCGATGAGCTTAACTCGCCGTTGAAGCGACAGTTTAGGGATTTATACTTGGAATAACCCCTGTGTCGGACGCTATTTACGTTACTACCCTATTTCAAAGTGAAATTAAGCATTTGATTGTTATTGTATGTGGAAAAAATTTCCTGTATTATCTCTAGGCATGCAAGTGTCGTTATAAAAATCACAGGCAATTGTTGTGGTCACTGCATTACACAACATTTCAATTATTTAAAAAAAATGTCGTGTCAAATGATGAAGTGGAAAATGCATCTGAAGTCGATATTGAAGTTGCTCACAAAAAAGAAGTTTACGTTGAAAATGGCATTTTGAATAAGATATGTAGAAATAACTTTATTAATAATTATTTTGCGAATTTATTGTTATTAATGATTCGAACTGCTTCTTAAGTGTTGTTAACTAATTCCGAAAAAAATAGGAGTAAAATAACAGAATATTTATTCTGACATAATTTTTTTTTCTAAACACTCAACAAGCGGCTGCAAATATAGCAACAAGCTTACGGTTACGTCCTTATTCTTTGTTTATGGGGAGCAGCTCTCTCACATCACTCACAACGCTTGCACAGAGAGAATTTCGTACTATTCCAAGCTTTCCGTTGGTTGTAAAACCGCAATGCGAATAATTCCGGAAGTAACGTTAGACCAGGAATAATTATTCACCTGTTAAATTTGTACCGGTCCTTAATAGATTATGTAAAAAATGCACCTGTTGCAATATTTTTCAATGGTGACTGATAAAACTTTATGCATTCAGAGCTTTTTCTCTGTCTCAAAGGATTTCGCTTTTAGTACACTCCATAATTCTTTTTTTAAATTTATATATGTTGATGTGGGTGACCATTATACAGTACCTTTTGCTTTCTACATAATCACTGATCTTAAAAATTATCGTGTTGTTGAGTACCCAATCACATTTTTAATCATACTGGGAAAAAGATAAAAAAAGCTTTGAAAAGTTTTACAGATAATAAGACCAGTGCGATATTTTTAACTGTTCCCTACACATTAAAAGTAAAATTTTGATAAAAATGAAATTTCTTAGTTATATTGAAAAATATTACAGAAAAAATAGCTTATCCGTCTTTATCACAATTAATGTCAATATTGCATGTGTGACTTTTTAATTTTGAAAGTTAAGAGTCAATTGAAAATATCTCTTCTACACCTTCTGCCAAAACTAAGAAAACAAGTCTAACGTATTTTTTTGTGTGCAATATATTTGATATAATAGTTTTGTTATTAGAATATAAAGTTAATAATTTTTTCGGTAATAACTTGGTCTTTATTTAACAAAGAACTTTGAAGAACTGTGAATGTAAATTTCTGGTCTTAGTATTGATTAAGTAAAGTTATTTCCGCCTCCATCAGAAACTGCTAGCTTCGATGAATCTATAGCGAAATGTTTAACCTGTTTATTTCGTATAATTTGTTGAAATTTTGCATCTGATGAGTGTATCGTGTTGTATTACGTAAGTGGCTGACCCGTGCCCTGAATTAATGAAAGACCGAGACTTCAGTCATGATTTAATTATCAGGATTTACAGCATTCATTACCGCAACTTAATTATTGGTGGTACGTACAGATAACTATAATGGGGAAATGCGAGTCGTTAGTGCTTAACGAACAAAGAGATATGATTTCCAAAAAGGTGTATAATTGATGATCCAGCCTAGTCCGCATTGTATTCTTATCTGGCTGGTTTCCACTCAATAACACAATTACGACACCATTAACACCCTAGCGTGCGGATGACACCCGCCGATTACCTCTATTCGCCCTATCTGCGATAAAAGAATTACCATCGCCGAACCAGAGTCATACTGTTTCTATTGCATCAAACATAAACCGGCTAAAGATTCAATCACCTGTCGTTTCCTTTTAACATCTCTTAAATGCAAATTTGGGTTTGGCAGCCCAAAAGCGACGGGTGGAATGATATTTTGATACCACCGACATTGAATTGTTCCGAGATAATAAAACAGGGAGGAACATAAATTTTCAAGACTCACGTCAGTTTCTTATTTAGTTTACGAAATTAGAAATAAATTCTTCATGTCAATGGATTTACTGACGTTCAAGTTATGACAAGAAACCCTATCTTTATAATCCCGAACGGCTTGCAAAAGTAAATGCGATGATTTATTGGTTCTTCTTTTACAAGAAGTACTCCTTGCGAACGACAGTTTGTACGGTTAAGGTAGATACATTCTTCAAAGTTATGATGTGTTGTCGTAAAGAAATTATTAAATAATTGGTTAAAACAGTGAATCAAAATTTTCCTTTCAACTTCAATTATTTTAGCATATAGATATATAAAGTACTGAAGACACTAGCAGAATGTAAGAAATGTAGAAATCACAGGGAATTTATTGAAATTATTACCACAGATATGTGATATATCAAAGTTGATTGTCAGGGGGCTAACTCAAAGATTTGGAATTGTGCCCTTATCTACGGGACGATTTCTTGACGACTTATGGTTTTTGAATCTGTGGGGCATGACGAACATTTTTCGGTAGTCAAACACTTTTTATTTTAAATTGTCCGCCAAATCGATTTTTAAACGAGCACTCTACTATAAGCCGTCCTTGAAAAATTTGCAAACTTTCAGGAGACTTCTGACTTTTCTGAGAATCCTTTAAGTACCCTTCACACAGATTTAATGCAGTTGTAAAAAAGCTTAGATTAAGGTTTTGTATGACAACATTCAGATTGACTCAAGCGGTAAAAGTGATAAGAGCATTTCGGTCTTCGTCTGCGGTTGGAATTTTTGTCTTGTTTTGCCATGTGGGAAATTTCAAAGTCAAGATAGTTGTGCTTTTAAGATGCTTGTTGTTCAATAAAAATATAAGTCATAATTATTATGACATAACAGAATTTTGAAGAATAAGTTAAAATAAAAAAAAATTCATGTCTAATAAAAAAAAGTAAATAATACGTGTGATCTGCCCTGATTCTGATCACAGCTCCCATTCGCTTAGATACGCTTATAATTAACTTATGATACTAAATATTCTCTCATTATAGCGATAACATAAAAAATTTAAGCTTCTCAGATGCATGACTTCTTACCAATCTTTTTAGGGTATCTCGGTCGGATTTAAATTCGGACTTTCTTGCAGTTTATTTTACAAATTGATAACCCCGCTTTATTACCTGAATGCTTTAGTATATCGATTAAAGCATATACAAATATTGGATGCTTCGGGAAAATGTTAGCATAGAACGTTAATTAACCACAAATTCAAATAATGAATTTTAATGTGTACGCAAATGCAAATATAAAATGAAATGATTCAGTAGTTATGTTATTTAGTAATATTGACATATAGAACTAACTTGCTGGAAATTTAAAATTTCTTGCCTTAGAGTTTCCTAAAATATCACCTCCCAACGAGTTGCTAAAAATTGGATTTTTTCAAGTTATTGGTACAATTATGAGAATTGTACAACCCCTCTGTCGAAATGAAAATTGAAAACGACGTCGTAACAACCATTTCAGAAGTTGGTACAGTTCCATTTGATGCATTTACCTAGAATAACGACAGCAGTAAGCATTAAACCCTCCTAATGTCGCTCAAAATGAGCGTTGAAAGCATTATTAGTCTTTTTATTACTTAGATGTGATTGATGTATATTACTTCTTGTAACGTACGCACTAGAATTACTCCCTGCTTGTAACTGCAATCGATGATGAACTACTTCTTACGACTACTCATAAATTTTCTCGGCATTATGAAAAATTAAAGCTTAAAAACGAGCAACTTAACTATAGTGGCCATTAAGGCTTTACTCGAGCGCTTTATTAACGCTTTTAGTTCATTTTATGTTTGATTAATAATTTATAAAATATGAATAATTTTAAGGCTTGCTGCCACAAAATTCTCTGTCCATTTGTATAAATCTTGTAAATTATAATCAAAATCAGTGTTGGAAACTTTAAGAAAATGTTGAACACGTTCAAGTTCTATCCGACTTTTGAGCCGCAAATACAGAGGGATAATTACTAAAGTTTACAATTATATTCAAGTCTCACTGCATCAAAACGCAACCTTGCGCTAACTGAATTTATTGTGCTAATTTGGAAATATTGCCGCTGTTGACTAAACTCGCAGGAGTTTCCAATTGAATTTCAATTCGAAACTGCTCACGAAACTGATTTCAAGAATCAAAAGTAATATAGAAATACCTTATACGTCTAGAACTACCGATAAAAACACTGAAACCAAGGTATTATTCCTTTAAAGAAAGTTATAATCGTATTGTGGTTTGCTCCCATTATTGTGTGGGTTTTTTTTTCTCCGCCAGATCTGGGATCAAAACCCCCGGGAGTATTTTCTAAGCTTGGAGAAAATGAATATAAATTAAACGCCAGTCCGGCTGTGTGCTGAAGTAAACGTTGCTAAACGAACCAATAAGAAAATGTAAACACGATACAAGTTTTAATCAGCGGGCACCTGAAAAGTTATAGAAAGCTGACAAGGCACGTTGAAACATCAAGAAACGTTATAGAGGCACGAACTTTGCACCTGCGATAAAAGCCAAAATTAACTTACAGATATTGTCGCGATTGGGAATACGATCGGCATACCCATACACCTTACATATCGGAAGTCTCGTAAAAGCCCACCGATGAAACATTTCACCAGTTTCTAGAAGGAAACTACGTGTCGGGGAGAAATTGATTTTGGGGATCCCGGGAATATAAGAGCTGTCGGTCTGAAACTTATTATGCGCCGAAATAAATTAGATTCTCAACCAATGCACGTCGCTGTTATGGAAATACGTAAGCAGTTTAGGTTACTACTGTTTTATATGTTTCCTTTCAAACAGGAATCTAGAAACTAACGTAAATTTTCTAGATTTTGTCATTTAGTTCTAGCATGATTAGTTGTTTAAAAGCATCTGAACTTACAAACTCACAATTTTTGAATTTGATATACCAAAACACAAACAGACTTTATACACAATAGAGGTATGTTTTATATAAAAATCTTCATTTAGACTATTAAAAACATTTGAAAATAATAATCCAAATAATATCTTTCATGATATAATTATTTAATATTTAATTAACAACTCGTCAAAATAATATCACCAATGTCGTCAATAATATCTACTTTCTGGTCATCAGCAAATACTATATATGATTTTGGAAAAATACATGGAGTTCTCAATATGATCGATAAATTATGCATCTAGAACGAAATATATACTGTGGTGGTTGAGCTTGAGGATGCTACATTTTCGAAGTAGAGTCAGATGACAAATAAAGTCAAACATATCTCCGGGTCGTATAATGACATAGGTAATGAGCTTTATTCTTTAATCATATTTTGAAAAAATGTTGAGTAATATAACGTAAAACTTATTACTTTCCAGAAAAACTATGGTTACCATCCTTAAAATCCATGTAATTTTAGTAAACATTTAAGGAAAAAGTTTTAAATGAAATTTGGCCATAGTAAGTTTAACCGAGGATGCTCCACTACCAATTGCTAGTACCAAAGAATTGTGGTTGCAAAACCGTCGATTTACTAAAGCCAAAGTGTCCACAAACATCACTTTGTTTCTCACCCTTTTGAAGTTTGTTGACTATTTCATACTTCGTTTGTAAGGAAATTGCTTCAAGCAGTAGATAGTTCAATATAAGCAGGTTTGTTATAAGTGCACATTACTGTATTTATAAAATTTAAATTCGAATTTCGACAACAAAGTTGTAAAGTAGTTAACTCTAAATAGAACATTTTAAAAACTAGAAATAGTTCTTTTCAATTAAAAAAATCATTTTCTTAATTATTCCTTAAGATTGCATCAACAGAAACATATTTTCTAATATAACTTCATCGTCAAACTGCCACAACCAGACGAGAGGTGTGAGTGGTTTATTATTTACGAGTTTTATTTACTATTATTGTT
The DNA here is from genome assembly GCA_905333025.2 of Pyrochroa serraticornis. NCBI lineage: Eukaryota > Metazoa > Arthropoda > Insecta > Coleoptera > Pyrochroidae > Pyrochroa > Pyrochroa serraticornis. The sequence goes on from HG995152.1 coordinate 40,457,305, forward strand.
TAGTTGTTTTGAGTATCCATTCGTTTTCTCTTTGAAAATACCGATTTCGGCCTTGTCTATAAATTCCAGATAAGTTCATGCAACAAAATGCAATAAAGAACAAAAATATACTTCACTAAATTCTTTGATCTTTACTCTTTCGTCAATGTAATCAGATTTTCTTAGAAATTGATAGCAAAGTCTGGAGCCAAAAAGTTTGAGAACGTGTTTTCTCCCTTTTTGCACCGAACTTGACCCCCACCACAACCATTTTGAAAAATTACCTGTAAGTACTTCCCTTTTACAGGAAGGAGTGTTGCCATAACTGTCCTTGTTAGTTGTTACTTAGTTTTCGTGGAACATCTACATCGACTGACTGTCTGAAGGTGCACATAGTGTTTTTTTGGTTTCTTTTTAATATTTTTAAATATTTTATTATTTACCATGGCTCAAGCGGTAAGTTAATTTTTTCTTACGAAAAGGAATAGAGTACTTGCACGTAATTTTTTGTTTGTTTGTGTGAAACTAGTCTTTTGAATGCATATGGCCTTGCGCGTATTTTCTTTTTTTTATATCGATATTTTTCTCACGTAATTAACTTATTTTCAAATAGGAAATATTCGCGCCAAAACGCCGTGAACTCTCATGGCCGTTCTAACCTGACGTGTGACGTCAGTAAACGGCCACATTTACGTAGACGTCAAGTCTACGCCAAAATAATTGTCCAAGGGGCCCCTGATAAACCCCTTTTCTGTTATTTTACACTACGGAAAATCACAATGCGCTTTTGAATAGTTCCTAAACTGAGAAAATTCTGTGAAATAATATTATTTGCTGGGAAAATAAATCGTGTGTAAGTAACGGACCATAACAGACTCATAGAGGTGATTGGCTGGATAACGTAATTTGTCACGTTCAAAGCGCGTTGAGACCACGTGAAAATATTCAAATAATTGTTGATTTTATTTATTTAATAATTATTATCCAGGGCATGTCAACTAATTTTTTTTTTCAAACTTGCATAGACTATAGTACCAATCCAAAAAACTGAGAGTGACTCATACTTGAACATTTGGAGGGTGAACGTGGGAAGTGGTAGAAAAGTCATAGGCGGGTGGTGAAAGAAGGAGCAAAACTTGAAATATGTGGAAAAATTATCATTATTTAAATTATCGATGCCTAATTGGAGCTTGAAGCTGACTCGGAACCGTCACTGTTGCTGCTGTCGCCCCCCACATTAATTATAAGACTATCCACTAACAAGAAAAATGGGAATTACAGAGAAAAAACAAAACTGGTTAGCCACGTGGGCGCAAGTGAGAAACCACTGAAATGTTAAGATTGATGTTACTCGGGGAACGCAAAAGTTGTTTTCGGCTCCTTCCGTGTTTTTCCGATCGGTCGCTACCGGTTGGGTCTATTCGGTTCTCAATTTTTTAAAGCGCAAGCTTATGAACTGGATAGTATTTGTACGTAAACTTCATAGTGATAGTGTTTTGATATTAGACATGAGTCAGTCTCAATTATTTTGGATTCGTACTATATATTATTTATTGTTATTATTATACTTATATTATATTATTATATTTACTATCAATATTATATAATTTTATGCCAGTTGCTATTTAGTGCAAGTAGCTTATTACTAAAATCAATTTATGGTGTTAATCCGATAAAATTTGGAAAAAACAGGCAACTAATTTTTGTTCAAACGAATAATTTTTATTTAAAAAAAAAGAAAAGCATATGCAGTAAATTTTGATATACTTCAAAAGAACAGTGAAAAACAATACAGAGGTAATAATTGCTGTCGAAAACCCAAAATCATTGTATATGAATTGTAAGTAGGATTTAGTACCGGTACAAAAAGTACAAGAAGTAAAGAAACCCCTCTGACAGTACAGAATTTCCAAAACAAAGACGAAATACTTATATTTTTAGAAATTATTGTCTTAAAAATACGTGTTCGTTATAAACCACGACTGAACTTTTGAAAAAGTTTACAATGATTTCTATGCAAAAATTAAGGGAGTTATTAAGATTTGTCAAGTTAGCCCCCCACTTTCTAATTTTATTTTTTTCATGTCATAAATTGTGCTGGTTTTGTGCTCAATTCTGCTCATCTGTAAAGAGGAAAAAAATTGAAAACCAGTCACTTTTTTACAATATTTTTATGCTTGTTCTGTGCTTATTGATACCGGTGTTTTTTGCTTTTTAGAGATTAGCACAATTAAAATTTACATAAGCATAAGTGAGTACAAAACTAGTAAAATTGAATAAGCCGAAAGTATTGTAAGAAAATCAAAAATAATGAGAAGCTGGCGGTTTTCCTACGTGCAGTAGTTTCCGAAATCTCCATAGTAAAAGCCGAAAAGCTCAGCTTATATATGGACTAGAAATCACATGTTACATAAACTGGAACAATACCAATTGCAAAATGTTACATTGCCGTTAAAATTGTTAAATGTAAAGTGATTGTCATTGTGTGATTGATATTTGTGAAAATATTAATTCCTCCTACAGATCAATTACGGTCTTGTTCGACATAGTTGTTCTGAAAAGATCCTTTAGTTCCCTATTTTTTTTTATTTTCGTACTTTTACAACTCTTACAGAAAATAATTTTAAATCCGTTTGCTTTTTTATTATTAAAAAGTACAAGGTACTAGTAGAATTTTTCTTTTCTTCAATTTTTTTATTTACTAATGATATATCTAGAAGCCTGATGTTAAATATAATTTGAAATTCTTATTATTGCTTTTGAGTGATCACAGATTTGTTGGTGACAAATCGTAAGGCTTTCACGTCATTGAGTATAAAGCTTTTATTTCTTTCATCATTGTTATGTAGAATGACACTTTTTTGGTGAAACCACAAAAAGAAGGTACTTTGATATATGAACAATTTATTAGTTTTGCCTTACACGTATTAGAAATTCAAATAACGCATACTTTAAAAAAAAAATTGACTGTCAAATTGAACATTAAGTGATTTTAGTGAAACCCTTATTTAGTCTTGTTATATTTAACGCAAACAGGCGAAGCAACATCAAAAGATAATGCGAATCATGGGTAGAGTTCTATTAGTTTTTCTTATTGACTTGCACGTGTTTATGTAAGGTACATACCTATATATATCATTGATAATCAGTTTAACATAAATTTCAATAAACAGCCATCTATCTGTGTTTTATTTTATCAGGCACAAAGTCAACCATAACACTACCATGACTCTGTTATTGGGAAAATTTTTCTTATTCACAAAAGTATCGTCCAAACTGCCTCCCATAATCGTGAGTGCCCGCAGAAAATTATTTCAGAGGGGACAAAGTCGAAAATTCATTTTATAAATTTTTATTGCTTAGTTTTATAGAAATTTAACAAAATTTAAAATAAGAATTTTTTAGGGTACCTGTAAACAGTTTTATATATATAAAAATTAATAAAAGAAATTTTGAAACATAATAATTTTTCATTTGTCTAACGAGAATAAAATAATTAAAAATATATATATCTGACTCTTACCTCTCACTCTCACCTCAGCAAAACAGGTCTAATACTTTAATAGAAATTTATGAGTATCTATAACACGCTTACGATAAATGGTCAACAATACTAACCCAATGGTCTATCTTTCTTTCTGTATTGTAGCCCTTGTCCAAGTTTTAATCTTGAGTACGATGTTAAAACTGGGCTCAAGTGGTGCAAGGCAAAGTAATCAGTAAATCAGTAAAATAAAGTTTGAAGCTATCTTTGACAGCAGGAAAAATATTAAAATGACCATTGATATCTATAATGTTCACGTTTTAAACCATTTCAGATTGAGCTATATAGTGTACCCACATGCACAATTCACTTTCTACATTTTCATACCCTAGAGATTACTAATTTTACATACAAGAGACTTAATGTTTAAAAAAATTATATTGCTTAGCATAATATTAAATAAAGACTTGATTTCGTGTTTCTTGGAAATCCTTGTTTTTAATGAAATATCCAAATGGTCTAAATATAGAATATATACAGATTTTCTTAAATAATCTTCTGTGGAATCGGACTCATAATTAGATCAAGAAGTCTGTCATGATTTATGTTATTTTTGGTACTCTTTCTAATAAGTATCTTAATTATATTGTATTGGATAGTTGGAAATAGCTATATCAAAAGACCAAATTACTGAGACTTTTCTAGACACCTGCCTGACGACAAGCTAATATTTATAAATAACACAAGTAGTATTTTAAAAATTAATGCAAAACACATTATTTCGATTAAAAGACTTAACCAGCTTTACATTTAATAAAAATATATTAATTTATGTTACATCTATATTTCTTTGGTTTAGTTCAAAAATATATATTCAAAGCTATTGCATGTTTGCTACTACAGACTTGTATCCGGTTGTAAAAAAAGAATTGGCTGTTAATCATTTTTATCCCATTGCTACAATTTTTATAACAATAATTTGTTGCTTTTGTTAGCTGATGAAGCAATATATTTCAAATCGTTAATAGATTAATGAGTTAATATTTGAACTCAATCGCAATTGATACTTGATTGGAAGCAACTGGGCAGCAAAAACAGTATTCCGGTTAAGCTTAAATCTCTTAGATACACATTTACGTTCTTTACCACGAGTTTACTTTTTTATTTTATTGAAAACTGTATATAAATTCTTACGTTGATATAAATTTAAAAAATTTAAAACAAAACATGTACCTATTTTAATTGTTTAATTATAATTGTTTGCAACTTTTTGCAAATGGGATATATAACATATACATGAATTTAATTTTTGAAGAGTGGCCACCTAGATGTGTGAATTACCACAATTGCATTAAAAAAAAGTCTGGACAAAAAATAAAATTGAAAGTTACCTATTAGCATTGTATATGGATTATGGAAATAATCATACAACGCTATTATTAAGTTAGATAATTCTAAAAATTATGAACTTTTTGTGAAAATTTAACAAACAAAATCAATTTAAAAGTTTCTGTGGCTTCTGTAACCTTACGGTCTCTTCAAGTTTTAATGATAAATTTCGGTATAAAGAGAAAACCAAATAATCAAATGATAGACAGTAATATCTGAATCAACAGTTCTAAGAAGGCACAGATTTCTAGTAGCTTGGCTTTATGCATTAAAAATTAAATTAATTAATTGTGAAACTTTTCATCTGAAGAGAATTTTTTTATGAAATATTAAAATTACCTTGTTTTTGTTTCTAGCTTCAAAATGGACTCAATAATGCGAACCGTTCGCAATTCAATTTACTCAAGGTGTTGGGACAGGGCGCTTTTGGAAAGGTGTTTTTGGTGCGCAAAGTGATGGGTGCGAACATTGGTAAGCTGTATGCGATGAAGGTAGTGAAAAAAGTCATCCTTAAAAGGCGAGATTGTAAGCGTATCGAACTGGAACGCAACATTTTGGCGGACGTGCGACATCCTTTTATCGTTCGGCTACACTATGCATTTCAAACAGAGGGGAGATTATACCTAATATTAGATTTTCTGAAGGCTGGTGATTTGTTTGGAAAATTAGAGGAAGTGGTTAGTAGACTTTTTTATTATTGTATTTGATTGTTTGATAATATTCAAAATTTCAGGATGTTTTTACTGAACCTCAAGCAAAATTTTATTTAGCTGAAATTGCTTCAGCTGTAGGTCATTTACACTCTTTAGGAATTTTCTACAGAGACTTGAAGCCCGAGAACGTATTGCTGGATGCTGAGGGCCATATTGCCTTGACCGATTTTGGATTATCAAAGATACTCTTGCCGGAAGAGGAAACTTATAGTTTCTGTGGCACGGTTAGTATATTTTTACACAGTATACCTGTAATAACATTGAGATCAATGTTGTAGGTTGGGTACATGGCGCCTGAGGTGGCAAGCCGAAGAGGCCACTCATTTGCTGCTGATTGGTGGTCCTTCGGAGTTGTGATGTTTGAAATGCTAATGGGAGACTTACCGTTCCATGAAAATGATGAGAATGACATTTCGACCCAAATATCGACATTGATATCGGAAAATCTAACAGATTTAACTCCACAAGCGCAAAGCTTGCTGGAGGGCCTTCTTAAGCAAATACCTTTAAGAAGATTAGGAGCTGGTCCTGGAGGTGTTGAGGTGAGTTAAATCTTAGTCTTGCTATTTTTTGTTGAAGGCGTTTTTCAAAAATTAGCCGGCGGGTTTGTTCAATTTAGTAACACACATAATTTAAGAAAATTGGCTTCTTGTGTAGTAAAGGTTGATGAATCTAGATCAAAATTTGCAGTTTTAACAAAATTTGTAACATGGTAGAATAGATTCTATTTTGGCAGAAACCTTATGTGCTGGAAGTTATGTTTATCATTAGCGTGAATATATTATCGCCTTTGGTAAATCTTATGAAACGCAGAACATTTTTTTTACTTATAGCGTTCAAACTGCGCTAGTGTGCCTATATCGACTTCCCTCCGTTTTCTCTTTGCTGACGTGCTATGTGTTTTTTTGTTCTAGGATGTGAAACGCCATGAGTTTTTTTCCGATATTGATTTTGATGCTCTTTTAGCCAAAAAGATCCGACCTCCTTTTCAGCCAACAGTTTGCGAACCTGATGATGAATATTTTGATTCGGAGTTCACTAGCCAAAGGCCTCGGGAATCAACAGAAATACCTCTAAGTGACGATCGAAACGAGATTTTTAAAGGGTAAATAAAAAAAATTTACTACTTTTGAATGTGCTATATAAATCGTTTTGCAGATTTAGTTTTGCTGCTCCTTGCCTTGATGAGGCTATTCCGAAAATAACCGAAACGGCTTTATAGTCGATCCAAACAAAACCGAAGTGAAACTTCTTTAGGCCCGATAGGGTAAGTCTAATGCTAGGAGCGTCAGCGGTCACGAAAAAGTGAAACGCTGAGAAAGGAATGAGTGGAGAAAGCAAAGGCTCCCCCACTCCTCATACCCGCACGGTGGTAGGAGGCGAATCTTTCTCAGCCTTGTGAGCAGAGAGAACGTGAGAGTGCCAACTCTTATAAGCTGATACCATGATAATTTTAACTATGTCGCACTTTTACGCAGGCATTTGTAGAGGCGCTTCGGTCGATTTGGCGGGAAATTTAAATTTGTCTTTTGTGGAGCGCTTTTGCACAAAAAAAGAATTTTTTTTTTTTATCAAACAAACTAATTTCACAATGCATAATTATGTCCATTGTAAAATTAGCAAGTTTGAGCAATTATATTGTTAAAAGCTAAGATTATGATCAGCGGCTATAAACATTTACGTACTTAATAAAAATATAAAAGAACAAAAAGAGTTCACATACATTTTGCAAGCTCAAATTATTAATATTAGTTATAAAATTATTAATTATTTTTATAACAAGTAGGTATGTTAAGGATTCGAACAACACCCATTTACTTCACGTTTGGTTACATGCAAAATATTATTAAGTATTTTATAAAGTAATAGTGGTAATTTTACATAAATAAATAAATAATAAATAAATAAAAGCAACCTCGCTTTTAAACATTTCATATAACAGAAAGTTAACAAGAAAAAGATAACTAATTACATTTCTAAAGATCAAAGTGTAAATTATTACTTTTAACACATAAATTGACAATTAGATTAGTATCTATTCATTTTACTTTTGGGCACTTGTATAACTATTTTATCTATTAAACGCAAAATAGGCAAACAAATGGAGAACTAGAAGTAACAGACAAACTGCGTTGAAAAAATGAGGAAAGCAATGTACAGGAACAATGATGGGAAGACAGGGGTACATGGTGGGGACGGCATTTCTGTTGAACTGATCTTGATTAACGGTGGCATAGCAATCGGTAGAAAAATGTTTTTCGAAGATTTTGTTATGCTTCGTAATTGGAGACCATGTGGAGCATATGGAGTATATATCTCTGTCGCACTCGCTAGGCGGTAAATGCAGTCATCATTTTCTCAAAAACTATTGTAAATTTTCAGGATTTTATTGCTGTACATGAAAGCCAATGATGATCTCTGAAACAAGAAACGTTTTCATAAGTATCTAATATACGACGGCTTCAGAAAAAGATAAGTTACAGCTAACATTTTGGTGGTAAATTTTAAGTCAAATTCAATCGTCTGTTTTTTTAAAAGTAGGTCAAGTACTTTTAAAAATACAGACTTAAAGTTTCCTTTAGGTTCTTAAGTGATGTGTCTGGATTCTTAAAAGTTAAAAAAATTAGGAAATTTGCTCTAATTTTTCCTAAAATGATAACAGCGGAATACACTGTCGTGCACCTGCCATGCATTTACCGCCTAGCGAGTGCGACAGAGATATCAATGGTGCCTTATGTCTTAGAGTTGTTCTAGCATTCACCAGAAAACAAACAAAAAAAAAATGCTCAAGTAGATTAGAAGTGTAACTCTCCCTGATCTAGTTTGTATTCTAACTTAGTTCACTAATATCGTTAAAATTGACACAGAGATGTCACAAGCTTTACCTCTAAGCGTTAACATTAAAATAAATTGTTTATGTCAAATATCAACCAAAAAACTGTATAAAATAATTGAGAATTCTAATATCTTAAACCTCTTCAAAGTAAATAAATGTTTTTGTTTCTAAATTTCAGAACGGTCATTGGGTGAATGTGTCGCAAGAAGCTAAAATGTTGGTAACTGACAGCTTGCACCCTTGGCTGGTTTCAAGGATGCTTTCATTAGCTCAAACTGATAACGAACCATATCCAGAGCAAAATAGATCTGGAGCGTATCTAAAGGCAACTGTAGTGGGAACATCCAGAGCCACAGCCGCAGTCACTTCTTCTCAAGTGGGACTCTTAGACCAGTCGCTATGTCAGAGTTGGTCAGGAGACAATTCCGCGAGAAGAGTCCAACAGGATAATATTTTTTCAATTATTGAGTTAGTCGTACTCAAGTTTTCTTCCATGTAATTTGTTATACTCTTAATATTTTATTTTTGCGTTATGCAAAGAGAATGTTAATTGAAAATACTCTGTCTTTGAATTTTAATATTGTTATTAATGCGGGTCTTTGTTCAGAGCTCTTTAATAATGCATTCCCATCTTTTCTAAGCCATAACTTTTTGGCTCACTGCTAGCTGTAATATTGCTTTAAATATATGTATAGTAGCTATATGTATATAGCTGTACAGTAGTAATATTGCTTTTACCACGACAATACTTTTATATTATGTAAAAATATACAATGACTAGTAAGTGAGTACATCAGCTTTTTATTATGTATGTAATGAAGTTTACAGTTGCCATATTTCTTTACCTTGCACCTCTCTTAATAAGTTTCTTTGCCATTTCATAAACCGGTGTAGAGAAGGTTACCTTAACCGTCTTGAAAATGAGCCTTAGACACATGAGAGCAATTTTTAAACAATAGAATCGCCTTTCAATAAGTTTGCATCATCTTGCACTACTTGTCCGGTAGCTTATACACCTATAGTCATCTAAATATTGAATTATAACTGTGGGGATGTTTACTCTACAATAAGCTTCCATCTAATCCAGTGGCGGCTTGTGGTTAAATTAGATGGGAAGGCAACCTCTAGGACAAACTTATTAGTATCAAATAGCAATTTATACTCTAGTGAACTATATTTGATAATTATTAATGTATATTTTACAATCAATTTTAGTAAGTTTTCATATCACCCTTGAATCTGTTGACTTATAAAGGGAGTCTCGCCAGTAGCCCTACTCCCAAACGGAGAACTAGAAAATCTTACACGTAATTAACTCCATTAACGTAAAACTGGACTATAAAAGCGATACTTTTTTTTTTTTTTTTTTTAATACAGATATTTATTTAAAAGTCTTATAGACAACGTCTATTTGTCTATTTGTTTGAGCTACAGAATGACTAATAACCAGATAATTAAAATTGTTTGTAGACTTAATAAGTTCACGTTCATTAGAACAAGTAGCTAGCGCGCAAACCCTATCTTGGCCCATAGTATTTCGGAAAAAGTTTTTATTCATTTTAAAGTTGAAAAGCAACATTTGCTTTTAACTGTTGTCATCAGGATTGTACAAATAATTCTTAACAATTTGACAGATTCACGGAAATCAATTTAAAGTTTATTGTCTAAAAGAAATTGAAGAATGTGTAGAGCTCGATTGGCTTGACAAAGATCTTCCCTTCTATATATGGTTATTAGTTTGTGTTCGTTGGGATGATCTGGAAAAAAATTGTTGAAACAGCAGCAACATTTGCAAAAAGTACTCGAACTTGCTTACTTTGAGTAGTTGCGCTTTTTAGAATGAAGTTTAATTGATGAGCATAACAATTAATAAAAATTGCTCTCTTGTAAACTAAACTGACTTTGGCTTGCCCTCCATTATTTTGGCCACTCATAACAGCAGCCCCACCATAACTCTGAGCTATTAGCTTTACAGGAGATTTATTTATATTAATTTTCTTTAATTCAGCAAAAATTACGTTACTTACGTTCTCAATAAACATACAAAGCAATAAAATAAATTGCTGACATTGCAACCACATAGCCAATTTGGATTTTGGCACATACCTACATTGAATGATCTTACCACATTTTTGCCCACATGTTGTTTTAGGATCTGAAGGTTAGGCCGAAATAGACCCAACTTTTTTATTTTATACGATCTTCGAAACTTAATCCCCTCAATCTTGCGGCATTGTTGGACGGTATTCATTATTTCAATTAGAGCACAAAATCACCCAACAACTGCTGAATCTCAGTAAAGCCAAAAAACAAGAACGGTAGAGCAACAAAATTATTTCACAACTGGATAAATCGCTAATACGCCACACCAGACCACACTTTCGTGTATTGAATTAAGTTTATAAACAGATTGCCGATGTCAAACTCTTTGAAACAACGGCGAAGTTCGAGAACGTTTGGGGCTCGGGTGTTACAAGTTACTTTATTGGCTTAGGCAAAATAAATCTGGCCCCTTCTCAACGCCGTTGCCAGCGTTTTTTAAAGCATTCTTGATGTATAATTGCATTGAAAAATAAGGATAGCATATGCAAAGTTTTATGCAATCTGGCAACCCACGGGGGGCAACGCCAAGCTGGCTCACAGCGCACAGTGTTCAGTTTCGAAGCGGGAAACTTAAAATAGAAGCAGGTAATATGTGATGGCTTTTCTGAATCTCTCGCTTGTGTTTAATACATGCTCTATTATTCTGTGGAGCTTTGGGAGGGCATTGCTTCTTTGCCCCTTCTGCACCAGCCACTGATTTCATCCACATATTAAAGTAAAAATAGACATATTGCTTTCTCTTTCAGTAGATACTCAATGAAAACAATTTTTTATTGCTGCACTATGCATTGTGATTAACTAAGAACCAGAGTACATATCTTCCATTAACTTTATTAAACTTCTCTTTTAAGTTTTCTAATAGAAAATTTTGGCGAGGTGTCGTACAATATGGAATAAAATAATTAGTAGTTAACTCAAACCTTTTTGACATATTTTGGCCAAAAATCTGTGCTTAACAAGTCATAATAAATTAAAATAACAATAATTGACTCATTCTTGTACATTTACAAATTTATAAGTAAAATGGTCTTCATCACCTAATTTAAATTAAATGCATCGATGCCGTTATAAGTTTCCAACGTTTCTTTCCGCGTCTGGCCCGAAGTCTGAATCAATATTTTTGTCTCTGCAGTCACAGCTTTGCAACACAACCCCGGGCTTACAAACAGGGTTTTATGAAACAAAACGGCAAAACGAAGTCTTAAATTTGGCAAGGGCTTTCGACGGACTATCCCCTGGTTCTGTAGACAGTAAATAGAATCAGTTTACTCGAAATCAGGTGGGTCGACGCCTCCAGCTGAAAGTAGAAATAACTTCGTATTCTACATTCATTTTGTACGTCTATTTGCTTCGAATAACCACAATACTGCAAACATTTCTAAAAGAGATGACTATGCGTCGGCATTATCTGATTTAATTTTATTCAGCAATTGATTGACATCAACTGTTTCAGTTATTATTTCGTTCAAAATTGAGTATTGCAGATTCAATTTTCTTCAAGCAGTTCCCTGATGCAATGACTCGTAAAACTACTAGCTGGTCTCTTCACTTGTAATTGTTTCCTTCACGGTTTGCATAATAATGTTACTCGACGTTTTTAAATTCGTGTTTAAACAAGTAAACACAACTTCAAGAATAATAGAAGCTGGTACTAGAGTGTTTGCATATCACGCCGGTATTTGGAAATACGAGGACCTCAGGAACCAATATCCGTTCCGATGGTCAATATTTCGTCTTTGTAAAATTGAATTGCCAAAGCTCGAGACGAGCTTATTGAAAGACTCGAATATGTTGAAAACGCACGTTGAGTGTGCCGCCCACTTCCTAAGTACACATTCAAATAAGTATTTGATCTAGTCTTTGATAACTCACACCCAGACGGATAAATCGTCTGACAAGACGTTAATAGATCGTGAAGTAAAAGCGTGTCTTGCCGGATAATTAGAGAAGAAAGTTACTTAAAAGCGCTCGATAGGATGAAACGATATGTCTCGTTTTATTAAAATGCTTTCCTGCAAACTCTGAAAAACAACGAGTTGAAAAGTGAGAAATTGCAGAAAAGACGTTCGCAATTTTCTCTCATATTTGAGACTCACTATCGGTTCAAAGTTTTAAATCACAACAATTATTTGCATTTTTGATGATTGACATAAATCCTTACTATCAAATTTTTATTTTCCACGTCACAAATAAGTAGTGTGGGAACCATTTTTCTCACGCATTTCTAATGGTATGAGATTTGCTGATCGTTAATAGTGCCGAAGGCTTTACATCCCGGAAATGCATTGTTATTTGAGTAATTTCTGGAATTTTGCTATTATTACGAGTCTGATAGCACTTCCGCGCAAATTCCCGTATTAATTTGAGATAATTAATGGTCTGTCCGGTTGCGATATCATAAATAATTAACAATTCATTAATAGACGTTCCGATGCGGAATTGATTGGTGACTTCAACAGATGCTGACCTGGACGTGGTGGGCCTCTAATTCGCATCAATCATCAACAACGTCGGCTCGTGACGGTGACGGTCCTGCACGCCCCACCAAATTGAGGACTGTATATGACATCGGGAAATATATAACTGAAATAAATAACTTATAAACGTCTGCGTTTTATGTTAGGTACACACTCCTGTCGTTTACCACTGAACACTGAACTCACTACTGACATTGATAAAGCTTCACATATGGTGGAGTCGCGATACCATTTTAAAGAAATAATTTAAAATGTGGAAACAGGAACTATAGACGTTTTTGCACAACTACGTGCCAAATCTTAAAATTAAATCTACCAAGTCTAGATGACGCAAATCCAATTACTGTTTTAGCAGCAGGGGTGAGTTGAAAATTCATGGATGCTTCTTTAGGTTCCGCAACTCTTCCTTTGAGATAAAAATCATAACATTGGCTCAAACTTCTGGATAATGTATAAAATGATGTTTGCTAGTGCTATAAGTCTGTTGAAGAAAACTGGCGATATTTCTTAGAAGTTCTTAACTTACATTCGTACTTTTGTAATAAATTGGAAACTGCTATAAGAAAATTCACGGTTTTAGATTGCACTCCTTGAAATATGATTGCTGCATTTCACTCATTTGCTTAAATGTAATTCTGACGAAAAACTTGTTTATGGAAATTTTGCTTTAAAATATTGCATTTTCCAGCCAGCGTCTTTCATTGATACTCACTCAGCTTAAAGCATATTCCTGTTTACCTATAAATTCTTCATAATAGGGGAATGCAAACCTAGATCGGTACGTGTATAGTTTGTAAAAGCAGCAATGATTTTCTAAAGGTAACAAAGAATACTTATGCTTATTAACATTTTTATCAATTCTGTCTATTTTTATCTCAGTGGGCGGTAATTGTAGTATTTTATAGTACGAATCCAAAATAACTGATAGTGACTACACTATCATTATCACTATGAAGTGTACGTAAAAATTCTATCTAGTTAAGCTTTTAAAATCAACTAAAGCTTGCGCTCCAAAAAGTGGAGAACCAAACAACAGAAAGCAACTTTTGCGTTCACCGAGTAACTTCAATCAAACATAGCAAGGTGGGGTTTCACTTGCGCCCACGTGGTTAACCAGTAGCGCAACATAAAGGTTTTTTTCGGTAGTTTCCATTTCTATTTGTGGTGGAACCTCTCATAAATTAATGTAAGGGAGACAGCAGTATCGGCAGTGACGCTTCCAATTCTTCAATTTTTGCCCCGTCTTCCATCATCCGCCCATGACTTTTCCTACCCCTTCCCACGTTTTTCCGCGCAACCCTTCAAATGCTGAAGTATGAGTCACTCTCAGTTTTTATAGACTCGCAGTATAGTAGACAAAAATATTTTTTAAGGTTAAAGTAATAATAATAATCATCCAATCAATTGAGGTAGTGTATATGAAATCAGAATACTAAATTGTGATAATACAAAGAAAATAAGAACTCAATAGAACATGTTAAAAATATATAAAAAATAACAGACCAGTTTGCCGTCTAAGGCTCGATCCACACTATAGTGCCAGTCCCGGTCCGATCACGCTCCAGTCTCGATCCGTTCCAAAGAATATTTTACCGGACCGAGAACGGACCTGGCATGGCCTGTACTCATAGTGTGAACAAGTTTCTTGTTTCGAATGCAGTCAGTCTTGCCAAATCTACTGCTTTTGAGTGCGATCTCCTGTTCTACCGTTTCGCTATATTTTTTTTTGTTAATTATTTCAAACGTTCCTGAATCCATTCGACAGTATTGCAGAAAGAAAAGCTATACGGCTAATTCTTCAATAAAAATATCGAACGACATTGTCACACAACGGAAAAAATTGTACTTCAATAAATGAAATAAAGTAAAATTGTATTGCAAAGAAAATACATCCGACTTCTACCATCAACGATTTTGACTGAACCAGAAGCTACTGTACAAATCAAGACTGAACCGTGATCGAGCCCGGATGATAGTGTGAACACAGTACGATTTTACCGAACCGAGACTGGACCGAGACCGTACCGAGACTGGCACTATAATGTGGATCGAGCCTAATGAAGAAAAGCAAACATCTCTTTTCGACTGAGTTATATGCTTCTTCTACTTTAGTCTAAGGTCGACTACCATATGCCATTATTTTCGTAATTGTATGTTGTTTTTTTTTAAATGAGTTACACCAAGGTCTGTTCATTCTGTTTCTACAAGTAAGTGCGTAGTTTTGTTGATATCCAAATTTACAATTTTTTTCCATTTTATAGTAATAGATTTATTTTATTAAATTGAATTTGGTAGAATTTAGTAGCAAATTTTCAGAGATACGGCTTTTTAGATTCTCGGTGTTTTCTCTTGTATTTGGTAAACATTTTCTTAAAAATTTCTAGAAAATTTCTAATTTATATTGTGTTGGTGGGCGGTGTTCTGGTATTCTTCAGATCTGGAAAGATGAGATACGTTTCTTAAAAATATTTAGCCCAAAAAGTTGATTATGTTTCTATTAAATACATATACTTACTTTGTGGTTGTGAAGGTCCTTTTCTAGTTTTTGAAGAGTTTGCCTCAATTTTCAGTATAGTGACATTTATAAAGTCTTTAAGTACTTACATAGGCATTCTCTAATAATTTTTTTTCTTTCATATTGATTTGAAATGTAACGCAAAGTCCTATATAAGTTTTAAAAGTTTTTCTCCTAATTTAATATTTTTTAATTGTCTAATTGGTTGCTGCTACAACAATAACTTTGGTTAAAAGTTAGTCATTGCGTACGAATTTGTTTAAATTCTTGTTGCAGTTAATATAATTTGTCATTTGATATTATTGTTGCTGTTAGTAAAATTGCAAGTTAACGCCAAATTTATCAACCCTGATAAGACGTGGTCAGTAGCTTTTTTATGGTCTTCAAAATATGAAAGCTTTAAATTCGATATTAGCTTGAGCATTATGAGTTTTTGCTTACATTAGTTTACAGGTGTTTTGTACAAAGATTCAGAAAGTAATGTAAAAACCTCATATCCGCCTTACTTATCACGTGCACTAATTGGAAGGGTTTTGGGTTCATATCGAGTGATACTTGTAGCTTGCGTTTTTTTGCAGATGTTCGAAAGTACACCTCTGATGGCCAAGGAAGAAACTTTTAATACTGCATTGAGCATCCTGATAAATGAGATTGTATGTTGAGCTATTTAAATCTTTTTTTTTAATTCTCTCTTGCATAAATTGTAAAGTATAACTCTTGTTGAAAAATGTTTATTTGATGTTAGTTTGTTATCACAATCAAATGTTTGTTTATTACAACAATATGTATCAGAAAAGTAATGACATTTTATGACTTTTTCTTAGTTGATGGGTGAATCGAACATTGGACTTTAAAGAATCAACTCTTTGAAGCATTGTGGTTTCTCTCTTCGTTAAAATCTATATTTGCTTGCATGGTGGCTCTACTCAGTCATACTCCAGGGTGCCATCAATGCGTCAAAATCGCAACTAGCAATTATTGGTCTTTATGACGTAAATTTGAATATTGATGTAGATTTTTGTTGATACTCGAGAGAATTTGAATGAATTTTTATAAAATCGCTTAAATATTGCTGTTTTATAGAGGAAGGCCATTTTAGCAGATAAGAACAAAGCTCAATTTACTTATTGGCATAGAAAAATCTACATCATATCGCGATTGTTGGTTCACTCGTCTATAACTACAAAACAATTTTATTGGGTCAATAATGGGTATAGCTGTTCAGAAACTTTTTTAACAAATCTTCATGGCAGTTCCCGGTGTTGTGCTCTATGCAGCACTACGAGGAAGCCCCGCAGAACAACTCGAAACTGCACACAATGCAAAAATATAATACGCTTGAATGCCAACAAAAATGCTTATCTAGAACACCATAAGTAGTTTTTTTTATAAATTTTATCACAGAAGTTTTAATTTTATGTTGTTTTTGAAAAATGTTAAGTTTTCTCACAAATCCTCTTAAAATATGGTTCGGCTTTGTTGCATGGTGGTTAACAGATCTAACCACATACAAAAATATAGAATAAAACTTTTGTTCAAAGAATAACTATGGTCCATCAAATTATAAACCCTTTAGACAAACTATACAGAATTTTTAAAGAATTGACCAAAAATTTGAATTACGTACTTCAGAAGGTTAAAGAAACTACAAACTTCACCAAAAACTAAAACAAGATCTTATTCCTATCTACTAATTCTGGCTACGTAACTCATATAATTTTTATTAATTTAAAATAATGGATGGAATAATTTAAGCTTGCAAGTGACTATTAGGAATGTAAGGATTACAAAGTATTTTGATTGATCATGAAATTCAGAATCCGATGTTTTATTGATGCATTTCTATAGACGACAGGTGAACGGAATAGTCATAAAAATGCACTCGGAAGAATTGCTGTTATAAGCAGTCTCGCTGATTTTGCTAGAAAGATTTTTATTTGCTATTGCTTTAAGTCAAAAGCCTCTATATTAAAATCTGCAAAGAATTTAATAATATTTTTTCAAAAAAATTTCAGTAAACTCAATCAACTTATAAATAATTATATCAATGACTGAACATCATATTTAAGTGGCAATAAGCTATCGATATTATAATATATTTTAATATTTCATTACATATTAAGAGACATGTGATAAAAACTTAGCAAATATATTCCAGTATGCAGTCATGTTTGAAAATGCACCGATGCACATCTGTATTACAATAATAAATTAAATTGTGAATAAGTGGCTCGAGGACATTGAATTGCCACCACTTTAATGGTTAATTTGAGTCTGATTTTCCCAGGCGTCATTTTCAAATAAATGCCAAATTAAAGTTTGACTCTTTTTCGCTTTGGTGTCGACTAAAAAAATGGCTTGCGGCACGGATCACACTTTTTCATTGCGCGATGTTTCGTGGCATATTGTGGAAAACGCATTGATATTTGTGTACACAAAAAAGAATCCTTTTACGCAGCAGGTCTTCCGATAAACCGATTTACGCGGGTGGCTGGGCCACATCTCCCCTAATTTAGACTGACCGGGCATCTGTTGCAAAATTTCCCTGTCCCTACGAAAACTTTGTTGTTTTTCCTTTAAGGCAAGCTTGTTAGGTTTATTGAGGCCGTTAAGTTCGGCGGTGGTTGATGGAGTGTGCACCATTAATGTGGGATGATTGCTGCCCTAACGAGGAGCGAGTGTTTTATATCGAATACACGGGATCGGCGTGGTAGATGGAACGGGATTAATGCTTGAAAATGGCGCACTAATCTAAAGTATCACCGAGAGAACGGAGTTTTTGTGGAAATCTGGCTGATCGCCAGTGGCGGGCGTCGTCGTGCTGGTACAACCAGGCGCCGCGGCGTGAGGACAAAATCAATAAGATGCGGTCTCGGCGGCCACGGTAGCTTTCGAGCACCAGACCCGGAATACTAATTGTATTGTGAATCTTACACAAAAGGACAAAAACCGGCGATTAGACGGAACGGGAAGGGTATATTCGTCGAGAAAAACAAAGAAAGCGCAACAAAAACATTAGGCGGATAGGAGCTTTTTTAAAGACCGTAATTCAATCCCGGCTGCGAAGAAGCGAACCGCCAAGGGGAAATAACGCCGAAGCGATCGTCATTCTTGAAGTTTACGACAATTCGCCGCAAAAAACGGGCCAATCGAACTTTCACCATTTCGTACCATCTCAAATTTCCCACATTACCATTATTATCCTCCAAACTTATTAAGATTGACTTTCGAACTCCAAATTTTGAGGATAATTATCGTTCTACACAACCTGTGCAAAACAACCACTTAACCTTTCACAGGCAACATGAATATCAAATTATCACCTGTCTCATAGGACAAAGTCTCCAGAAAAAATAATTTTAGTAATAAAGTTGAAAAAACTGTTTTAAGTGCTAATTAAGCTAATAATACCGGGTTTACACAGTGCAAGTTGCTGTGCGAGTTGAAATGGTCAGCTACAACATTACAGTCATTGTCATAGTATGACGGCAGTTGCTATTACATGAGAGTAGTTCAGCAACTGACGTGGGAGCAATTCCAACATTTTTTATTTCAGTCGCCACTACTTTCAGTACGCCACAAATCACTCCTCGCATTATTTGTTCAGAAAGGCAGCATGGAAGCCAGAATGGAACTTCAAACTAGCTCAAATTATAATATTAAATTAATGAAACAGTACAAAGGGGAAAAATGTTTTTGACAAAAATTATAAAAACAGACATACGAGAAAAGCTTCTTTAGAACGCATTGCAAAGAAAATTAATTTAGCTCCTGAGAATCCTAACTTCAGCCATTCTGCAGTTCAAATACTTTTCTCTATCCTTTTGCTTCTATCAGCTTCAATAGCTTCTCTAATTCAGAACATAGTATTTTGGTTGTAGATCTTGTCACAGTTTTTTTTCACGTTGATTTAACTTTTCAAAATCCATCAGCGCACTCAGCACTTAACTGAAACAATTCGTTTTGTATAAACAATGCATTCGAATAAAGCAACAGCACATTTATTTCGTGAGTACCCAAAGCGAGCAACTCTACTGGTTGATCAGCAGCTTGTATTATGTCAACCATTAATTAGTAAGACGACTAAGATATTTTGTTACTTGATATATTTTTACTAAGGAAATTTTTAAATGAAAACAGTTTTGAACAAGTTGGTCAAAAAAAATCAAAAATAAAACTAACCTGATAATATTTAAAAAAAAATGTGCCATAAAAATTGTACAACATAAACGTAGCAATTGCATTAGTTATAGTATTCATAATCTCTCAGCAATTTCTCGCAAATCTTTGTTTAAAACATACGAACTTGTAACAGTTCTGGCAATTTTATTTTTCTGGTTTTATTGATGGCTCAAATCGTTTATCGTTACTTATACTTGCTCTTTAGGTCTTTTTGTAAAATAATTATTCTTCTATTTCCATAATTGTAGTCTTTATTCATTTAAAAATACCTTAGCGAGTTCTTTACACATAAAAAAGATATAGTAAGACTGCTTTTTCTGAAAATTAGTATAAAGAAGTCTGAAATTAAAACTACGTGAAAAAGTTTTTCCATCTATCTTTATTTTTAAAGAGGTATTCTAAAATGTTTTTGCTTCTATTAGTACAAGTATTTTAATTTTATATCAATTTAGTTGATTCAGTATAAATACTCTAAATACGCAAATCTTCAGGAAAGCTTGTAACTTTTTTTCAATAGTCGTGAATAAAAGGAGAAAGAGCAACTGCGCAAATTGGAGTTTAAAGCTTCAAAAAAATTTCAAGCAAGTTTTAAATTTATCGTTTGTGATAGGTTTTGAGCCGGAAAATTCTCACTGATGTTCCATTTATTTTAAATCTACACATTTCAAACTATCCAAGGGGTTTTAGGTAAAAAATCTTTATAAAAATACACGTAATTATCGACTTAATCTTGTTTTCCTCTTTTAATTGTTTTTTAATGCTATGAGTTAATTGCGTGCTACTCCTCAATTTAACTTCTTGTGTGCGCATAATGTACGAAAATTCTGTTTGGTTACAGTTTGTTATAGTTGAATTAACTTTGTATGTATTTCATAAATAATAACTGTATGAATGAAATTTAAGTGACAATTAAGTCAAAAACGGACACTTTTTCGTTTGGTTACTGTATTACAGTGGTGCTTATGAATTTGTTCTCCTAAATGCAAATTTTAGCCCCGAAAGCAGTTTTAGTTCTGATCTTTAACCCAAATCTCAAAATATCACTATTGAAATAAATTATAATAAATAATTAAAGTATTAGCATGGACAAAAAATATTGCGAAACTCTTACTTTTCGGACGTTAAAATTACATCTGATATGATGTTGGGTATAACAACCTGGCATTTTGGAGGATGGGTTGTGTCAACTTCAATGTAAATCTTATAACGCAAAAGTTCTGAATAGAACGGATTTGACGCCATAGGAACAATAGCTCCTCAAACTTAAACTACAATAAAAAAATTGAAAACAGAACCAACAAATGCATTTGTAATCAAAAGACGCTACGCAACGAAATGCTTACTTCCTATCTTGAAATGACCTGGCGTTTTCAGCAAAAACCTGATAAATTCTAGCAGATCTCACCTTTGTCCTTTGTCGTATTTCCGTAATTTCCTGCAGAAATTGGTTTATCTTCAAAGACCTAAATTAAATGTCCGGGAAAGAACATGATTTCCTTAAGCATGTTCAAACTTGCTAAACAATCGTCTAATCCTGAAGGTTGATACAGAAATTGATGACATTGATTTTTCGGTATTTTTTTATTTATTTGCCACGCACATTCTCAAAACCTGAAGTTGCACAAATTATTGAAAAATCATATGCCAAATACACGATTTTAAACACTTACGAATAATAATAAAAAAAAAGAAATTCATATCAATTAACGGAATTAATTAGTAGTTAAAACTTTTAAAACATTTATATAAAAAACAAAAGTTACATAATAAGAATGCCCATCTTTATCTAAAAATTTTGGCAACTCTATACGAAACGTGTGGAATTTTAGCGAAACCAGAACTCCGGCCGATGCCGGAAGTAGTGAGGGCGGCGTTTCAAGATAACGCACGTTTTCAATGAACTCTTATTTGATTAAATGACACGATCAATATAATTATACGGAAACTTTTTGTGGTGAACGTATGAAGAGTTTGTCTCAACAATCTACCAGCATTTGCGTATTATGTTACCAGGAAGCAGAACGGGTGAGACTTTTATTATTCGTAAAACCCCAGCGCCAGCATACGTTCAGAAAATATTGAAATTCAGCTAAATTTAATGGACAGGGTTGTAATAACTTTAAGGCAAAGACACGCCGTGAATGTTAAACGTCTAAAAGATGTTCAAAATCAATTCGAAGGTAGTTTAATTAAAATGCATTGCAGACACTGCTGATATTAGGTAGAAGCGTAATGAAGCTTAATAGATTACCTCCAGAGACTAATGCAAAATTACGTACCCTTGAGTCGAACCCTTTGTATAATATCAATCAATTTTATTGACTCTGTGTTTCGTGAGAAGCAATTATTATGTACAATAAATTACGAACTGTTTTACTGCTCCAGTTTCGTCTGCTATGCAAAGTTGGAGAGTTTTAGCGGGAAAAGTTGCAGATTCGGTGTGGAACGACATGTGAAAGTACGGAAAGCTATAATCTCGCCTCTTGCTTTATTTAGCTTTGTCTTCACGTAGGGTTTCTGGCACGACGTTTTTGTTTCCGTTTCCGCTTGTCCTATTGTCAGCATAATGAAGGCAGAAAAATACAAAAATCTCTCGTCTCTTATAAGGCATTTTTTTCGCAACAGTATTTCATAAAAGTTGCATTTATTTAAAATTTATTGATAATTTTCAATTTATCTTCTTTTTAGCAATGTTCTCCCTTCTACAAAAAGCATTGAAATTACCGGAAAACCTCTTAGTGGTGAATTCTCTAAAATATTCTAAGACAAGTATATTCGCATGAAAATCTCCTTTGAGAGTTGAGTTATTGATTAAATTTCTAGGTATTAGCTAGATATAAAATTAATTTACATAATTTTGATACATTTGTTAAGATCAGTTGTATGCTAATAACTTGGTGTGTTAAACATTTTTATTTGTTACTGTTATTATTATCTTTTGTAATATTAAAAGACATTTGTCCTGAGAAAGATACTGCAAAATAATAATAATAAACGTAATTCTGAAGCTGATGCACGCGAGTATACCATTCAATTTTCAGAAAGAAGATCTCCAAATGAAAAGTGTTTACAAGGAGCAGCATAAGAAAGGGTTTGTTTTATTTTAACTATTTATCTCCTTCATCAAACTTCTTCCAAGTTAAGCCAAATGTGTTATAATTTATTTGGTTTCTAAAGTCTACCTATAAACTTAATAACTTGCTAGCCTGGCAAACATATATTGTAATATGTATACTCCTTCGACAATTTTGAAACAAACCGTATACGATAATTTTAGACAATTTGAAATCATTAGAGAATTATTTTGGCACTCCCAACGAATAATTACACTTTATGTGCTATCTTGAACACGGTAATTGGTAGCGAACAGTAATCACGCATTAAACCATTTTATTTGGCAAATTAGATTAGCTAACCATACAAATTAAATAGTTTTTCTAGAAAATGTTAAATTGACTTACAGTTATTTTAATGCTATATGAACAGTGGTCCATACTCGTGGTCGTGGTTTCTATTCTGTCACGAAAGAGGACTCAAGGAATAACCAGCGGCACTCGAGCGAACATAGCAGAGAATAGAAAAAAATAGAAAGCAATTACGAAGCAAACAAACTGTATAACTTGAGAATTGGAAGGAAATGCTGATAACAAAGACAGTTTAGAAATTAAATCAGCTCGTCAGGTGTAAACTTCAGCAATGATTTTCGCAATTAAGCAAATTTATCTTAACGAACACTTTACTAAGTATGTAAGTCTCAAAAAATGACCGCTATTCAAAAGGCCAGCAAGAAACTTTGATTTTGACCTGAACAACTGAAAACATCATTAAACACTATTACATAATATAATTAAAATTAAAAATGTTGCAAAACCTACAGGACAGGTACACGGGCAATACTAATGCGGAAGATTAAGTTTTAGAGGTAAAAAGAAAATCATAGCATCACTACTGATTTGATATTTTTTAATGTTAAGAAAATTGCATCAAATTGGAAATTGGAGATAATAAACTGACAAACTTGAATCGTACTAAATATTTTTTGGAGCAACTAAGAAGACCCATTACAGAAAGTGTACGTGAATTATAAAAATTAATATTGGCGCAACAAAGTTAAAAATGTTACATAGAACGTGCATCTCGTTGTTGTTCATTTAAAGATAAGGTTTGGTAATCTTTAGTAATGGTGAAAATCCATTAAACCAGGCAGTTCTCGGGCTATTTTTGGAATTATTTCCGAGAACAAGGAAATAATTTGTAGATACTGGCAATGGAAAGAAGAATGTTCAGTTGTGTGTCAAAGCAATTACTCTGTTCTTTCTAGCTTATAAAAGAATGTCAAAACTCAGTATGAATTTGTCCACTTTGCCAAGCTAAAAATAAATAGTGAAACTGTGACATACTTGCATAGAATGACAAAATGTGAAAAGGCAACAAAGTTAGATACTGATTTTCTTTAAAATCTGTACAAACTGAAAATCGTAAATTGAGGAAAAAATCTCGAAAGTTGTTTTCGTAGTTATCGCTAGCATTTATGTTGAAAACTACACACACTTGTGTAAAGGAAAAATAATAATAATAATAGAATAGAACACAATAGATCAAATTATGATTTTATTCTATTTACTTTAGATTTGCTGTCCCTCTTGCCAAAGGGTTTGATTAATTGATGAGGAAGGATGATTTTTTACACAATATGATTTTTCTAAATTGTACGAAATATCATTTTCAGAGTAAGTATTGTAGAGAATAATTCTACAGCGTCACGCTTTTAGTGCAGACGTAACTGTAATTGAAAAATTTATACTGTATTAAAAATACTTTACAAATGTTTCAAAACAATGCCACAGTTTTACACAAGGAAAGTTAACTTCATAGCTATTTATTGTACTTAGAGTAAGTTCCTAAAGTTACAATTCAGGGTAATATTGCTAAGATAGGGGTACTACAAAAGCCACCAGCTTCCTAACTTTTGCAGCTTATGATGTAAGATTCTAATAATCGACCAATCAAGTATCAAGTGGTAAGATGCGCACATGCACATTATCTATTGAAATTTAAGCGGGATTGCTTAGATGTTAACCTCAAATCGCCTCTATCTTCTGTGCTCATTTATTTTTATCATTCATGATATAAAGCTAAGCCGGAAAATTGCCGATTTGTTATAAAAATACGCAATAATTTCGAGCAGGTCGCCAATCTTACAGGCACAGTGGAACTTCAGACAACTGCACTACTAACCTACGTGAATGATACCTTACTCCTCACAAATTTTTAAAAGAAGCACAAGGTTTCATCAAATCTTCCTCTATTTGGCCTATGTTGTATTGAGTAGATCACAAAATAAAAGTTAGACATAGTTTGTTAGACGGATAAAAGGAAACAATTTAATAATTAGATTTTATAAAAAGCATCACATTAAAAAAGTATTTAGATACTGATTATGAACCATTCAAAAACTTTAAACAAAAAAAAACTTTTATTCAAAGTAAGTTGTTGTAAAATTTGACCAACTTTGTTTTGATTCCATTTTTTCATTAATTTAACTAAAATAATTAAGTTGCTGGAATGAGATGATTGACAGATATTCAGATTCATAAAATATTTTTTTTATGAAATTTAATTAATTTTTTTAAATATTTAAAAATATGAAAAAAACTTGAGTCTAAATAGTTCATACATATATAGATACTAGCACTGATTTTTTCATAAAATTATTGTACTTTGCATTGAAACACATTTTGAGCAAAATCAAGCTTGCAGTATTATTGCATAACGAATCTTTGCAACTTAATTAGCACTTTGAAATAATAAATAACTAGGTATACATATTTATATAGGTAGTTAGATATGTTATCATTCTAACAATATTTTTTCATAATAAGCTGTTATTCCGCGAAAATTAAATTTCTCCTATGATTTACCGACTAGTGGAAATAAATTTCAGAATTCAATAACAACAACCTGGTTATCAAAAATATGGTGATGTTATTAAGATAGTTTCTAATCAAAATTAGCGGTTATGCAGTCGTATTCAAAAGATATCCGGGATCAACGAGAGTTATCATCAATAAAACGCCAGTTGATGTAAAACGATGTCTTTGAATTACGCCAGCGGCAATAATCTGCACACAAGAGAGTCATAAATACCAGTAGCTCGGCGTTAAAGTCAAGTGCTAAAAGAGGGTCGTCAACAATGGATGCGAGTTCGATTGTGACACTATAAGGAGTATTGCGTGCAAGACTCAATAACTGAATTCACCAAGCTGTGAACCATATAAATATTTGACTTGTCCTCGAAATGCACGTCCGCATTTTATCTGACGGAAAAGTGCTGTATAGTAATTTTTTGCCATACAATTCTCGTCTGGTTTCTGGAGCACCGGCTCTTTAAAAACTGGCGGGATTACGGTAGCGAGACGGTTTCATTAGCATAAAACAGTGGTATAGCTCGAGATTTATGAATCTTCCACTATTTGTGATCAAATATTAGCCGATGCGCATATAACGGCAGCTTAAGATGCTTTTATTGCGGTGAACACATTGTCTTCAGTTTCAGGAAGCACTCATAATAATCAGCAAAACGTGCAGACGTTCATCTCTGACGTAATATCACTACACCATCAGCAAATGATTAAACAGAAAGCATCGTTCTCGGTTCAGATTAATTCTGGTATAATGGGGGATATGCAGATATAGATGACTGACTCAGACGTCATATCGCTCATTATTCATTGTTATTCAATTATTGTTGTAGTTTCTGTTATGCTTGCTCCTCCGCAAGGTTTATTTTGCTAACTGCATAACGTCTTCAAACTGTCGACGTGGAAATAATTGAGTATTAACTAAACAGGCTTTGCAACGATGTTTGGCACCCTCTTTTGGAAAAATTATCATAACGGAGAGACAATGAAATAAGTATTTGTCTTAAGCGAAACTTCGTGTTCTTGGTTTGAATTTTCAGGCCCGATTGTTGTCGCTGCCATCATATTAACAGGCAGTAAATTCTCCTTATACGTAAAGTTGAACCATTTATGTGACTTTACCGTTCGCACCTTTCACATATTTGTTAGTGTTAATATTTGAAATGAAAGAGAAAATTGCTGAATTTAAAGGTATATCGCAATATGTAGATAAAAAAAAATATTTGCAAATTCTAACGTCAAGCACTACTATAGCAATAAGCTACATTCTAGTGATAGTAATGTGTTGCCAATTTACCGATCAGCTTTCATCGTCAAAATTTCTAATGTTGTTGTCTATAGTAACAAATGGCGGATGCGCCGGGTGAATCGCAGCTCACCTACATGAATAATCGGTCTTAAAGTCTCGTTTCAATGTTTTACTATTATTATTTACTTATTTTTCTTAATCAAACGTTGATCAATTTTTCATAATAATTTGCAAAACTAAGTATAGGACAAGTTTGACGTCAATAAGTGCGGAGCTTTCATGCAATAGTGAACAAATCCATTTTTAAATTTTTTACAATTCGGGTTTTTCTCTAACGTAAAATTGAAATCAGTTAATAAAACAGTATTTTCTTGCAAAAATGATAAAAAAAATATTTTATTAGTGCTAGATTTTAGGATTTTTCTTTTTTCTAACTTTCTCTGGATATTCCTGCTATGGACTTGTTGACCTTTGCTGTAGAAGCTTGGATTTGCACGCTTATGTTATTTCTACTTCGTTATAGAATTAATGATAGCACTCTTTTGTCTTTATAAAAAGTTAATTCCTTAGAATTTTCTCTACTCTTTCAAATGTACGGTCAAGTGGCAAAAAGCTGTGGCCTCTGACAAGATAAATGATTGTGATGGTTTTTAATCTTGTGTCAGGATTTTGAATTTAGTACATAAGGGAATAGATGGTGTGGGCATTCTTGTTTTGGTAACGGCATCTTCACTTTCCTTGCGGTTTTCAAGGCATGAAGAAGTATGGACATCGCCTTCAGTGGCATACAAAATTGTATTATTTTATTAGTGTTTTTATCCATCAAATTTAGTTAGCTAAATTGTAATAGTTTCCCTGTTACTTCGATTTTTATAATCTTAGTTGGTTCGCTACGAGTTTCCACACATTGATAGCAAAATACAACAAAGCTAAATAAGTCATAGAACTCAAGGAATCTATTAACTAAATAACTTGACAATAATTATTACTAATATGTATAAAGAGTCCATTTATTTATAGTGTGCAATGTAATTAGTAAAGAACTAAAAATATCACAATTAAGATAATATTGATACTAACAAATGTGAACTAACCAAAATGAAAATAATTGGATATTTTATGATTACTACTACAGGTAGCAAAAACTACAATCATTGGGGATAATCTAAAACTTAGTCACATAATAAGATACTGGTTAAATATAGGGAAAAACAGATAGATAGAATAAATAAATTTCTGTGTTATCAAAATAGATAAGATTACCTAAGTGAAGGAATTGAGAACATTTGAAATTATACTATTAAGAATATATCCACTAAAAGTTATGATATTTTCGAGGAAAGTAGAAAAATGAGAAGAATAAAGTGGAATTAAGATCGATTAATATAGAAATCTGAACAAACAAAATGAGTAAATATTACAAAAAATCTGAGAACCCCGTGCCAAGAAATTAAAAAGAAGAAGAAAAGGAGAAAAAAATTAGTGCAGCAAATAGCACAGATTCAACGTAGAAAGATCAATTTACACAATTTATAATATTCTCAGTATTTTATTTAAATATCTTCATTATAGCTTCTTCCGATATTTGTACTAATAATTGTAGGTAGCTCAAATATTATTTACATCCATAACAATCTCAATATCAAAAAAAAGATTTAGAATATATTTATCAAACAAAGAAGTAGCTTTAGTGATAAGGCCAGGAATATACAGCGATAGATACAAAGTAGATTCAGGATTAATGAATAAGAAGCTGGTTTGGAAAAAGTTGCTCTGAGAGTTTGTCGTGTTTCTACCAAAGAGTATATAAGTTCTTTATTTTTACTGCAAATAACCGGCCCGGCTGTATACAGAATTGAACCAGGACGTTAAAAGTAATGTGATTTTTTTCTATTTCACAATTCAATTTTTACTTATCTGAAAAATATGAAATGTTATGAGGTAAATAGATGGAAGCCAAAATTTAAATAAATTGGTTGCCAGTTACATTAAATATTTCGTCTAATGATCGTGATGCAATGAGTGAGGTCCGCTGAAAATACATTGTAAGTTGCTGCGTCATTATTTTTCTACAATTACAACTAGCAATACATAATAAATTTGCACTTATAAACAACGGAAATCAACAAAAGTCATGATAGTTATGATGACTGCCACATAATCAAAACACCACAGTTCATTTGATACAGCTCAAGTCGTTGAATTCGTTAAATCTTGTATAATTTATTCCAAGTAGAAGTTACCAGAGAACCCGCATCCTTTCTCTGGATTTCACTTGAATTGAAGTAAACTTAGCAGCGAGTTTAAGCCGAATATAACGAATAAAGTTTTTAGATATTTTTATTCTAAATTATGAACGAACCCGAAATATTGCAGGAGACACTTTTTCCGGCCATGTAAAATTTGAGTAGGTACTTAGCTTCAATCATATCAACCGGTTGTTTTAGCTTTTCCCCCGTTCATACATTTTATATGTGCCTGTTTCAGTATTCAGACCTGTCCGTTTCCAGCTTATTAATGCGAGACCCCTTTTAATACTTCCAGAGTTTATCCTTTATATCCCTTTATATCGTTTTTATCCACTCATTTTTGTTTCCATTAATTTATTTTTCGATTCTTTGATTTTTTAAGCGACACGTTATTCCTACCACGGCCTATGTGGAAGGACGTGCCATGGATATTTTTGCGGTTTATTGATATGTGTGTTTGATCCGTTCGGTAGGAGAATGCAGGATTGAAAATTTGACAGCTAATATTTCAGGAACGAAATTGAAAATATTTGTAAATTTTCTCCCAACTTGTGAAGGAGATAAACTATTTACCACATCTTCTAATTTTTTTGTGGAATGCGCAGGAGCTCGTCGAGACGCATTACGGGAGTTTTCATCAACCTTGAAGTTGAAAAGTAAAAGCTCCATTTGATATGTGGGTGCTTATTCCAACCCACAGCACGAGTGTTTAACAAAACCTTACTTTATATTGTAGAAATCCTTATCCGGCGGAACGGAAACCATAAATTCACCGAAGGTGAGCATAAACTTTTCAAATGAAATAAAGTTACCCTGTACCCTATAAATGATGAGAAGTTCCGCTTTAATAATAACTATCCCTGTAACGGTGACGTCATCGCGAGGCAAACGCCAGGATAATTTTCTTTATTTCTTTGATTGTTCTGAACTTAGGTTCACGTGGCATCTGGGCATTAGTTTGAATGGCGTCAATACCGGCTTGAATACGAAAACTCTTATTTGAAACTTTTTAAACGAATCTTTCAATTTATTAGTGCATTTACTAGATTGCCATTGAAATTTAAACTTTAACATGACGCCAAAATTTGCTTCTATCAGATCCAAGGTGGGTCGTATTTCTCTAATAATTGGAGGTATTTTAATCACAAAACTCAAAAAACTCTTCTTTTAATTAAATATTTTAAATTTACAAGTTAAGTACTTAAAAAAGTTTTTTTAAAAGTACGTTATTGTGTTAGTAGTAGTTTATTTTGCAAATTAAATAATTTATCAATTAAAAACAAACAGTAGTTGAAAGTTGTATGCTTCACTTTCGAAGCGGGAAAGTTATTAAAGCACACATGAACTTTAACAACCTGTCAAAAACATGTCTCAGTGTAGAAATTTATGCAAAATTGAATGGCTGCGATGCTCCAAACCCTAAACTATATATAGTTATTTGCGTGAAATTATTAGTATATGTGCGACTGGCTTTAGAGATAAAGTCCGGATTTGGGCAAAGAACGTTGAATTAATTCCACTAAGATTTACGCAAATGATAAACGTTCTCCTGTCAATTACAGTTACTTGTAATTGACATAGGCCAGTATTTCCAGCATATTCCTGTTTTGAATTTTGAGTTGAAATTGTTATTTTGAATAGAAGCAGATAGTTACCTGACCCGAAATATATTTATGAAATTTTGAAAAACGTTGACGTTTCTGATCACTAATTATTTTTTTACAAGAGCAATTTATTTGGTTTCCAATAGCTCCACCTATTTAAACGAAATTGATTGTTTTTTGGTTTAGTTTCCTCTATTAAAAATAGAGTTGCATTTTAATTGCTTTTCCACAAGAAGATATATAAAAGCTCTTCACTTATATAAATCTTTTATAATAGTTTTAAACTAATTCAGCTTAACCGCGGCGTTCTATTGTGCTCCTTTACAAATCGTTATCTAGGGACCAGCTTAGCGCCTATTATCTCAAAGAGCTTTGAATTAACCTCTGAAAATGACGAAGAAAATTTATGGCCTTTGTGCTCGCGGCCACAAACTGTTTACACGCGACAATTCTTGAACGAACATGTCGGAACCATTACTTCCGACCCTTTCTTTAGGACATTTTTTACGCAACCGAGGAATAATGCGATGCCTAATTGTTTTTAAGAGACATCTGTGCGAGGGCATCTGGAAGAAAACTTTCGATATTCAAATGAAGTTGCGTACCAAAAAACGTTAACGATGACAGATTAACCATAATAAGAAGCTTCCAAGTCTTGTGTAGTTCGTATCAACATTTGGGGTAGTTTTTGCCATCTTAAGACAAGAAACGAACTTCATTTGCATAAACGCCTGTTTGTATACCTACTAGAATATTCAATTCTGGAAGTGGCTGCGAACTTCGCTAATGCTTTCTGCGATCTGCAGGAGCTTGTTGGTGAAGTCATCGACTTACATTTTTTACAGTCTTTCAGAAACTTCTTGTTACAGTAGCGTATTCTAGGAGTTTTTTTTTAAAAGATGGTTTCGGTAAAAAGTTGATTTTTATCCATGAGCGGCTGTGTGTTATGATTTTCTTTTCGTTTTACGTGGTGGTTGAAATTATCGCATCAACATTTTTTTACAGGATTACGGAAGCTTTACTTGAAAATATGGTGTTCGAAAAATTCCATTCTCATATTAATAAATTCTAGCCAAATGTTTTGGTAAAGTCTCTTTAGCGGTGTAACGCCTCCATTGTACCCGGCACTCCTGGCAGCGGGATAGGGAGGGACGTCAAAAGCAGGGCTTTCGCATTGTTTTGCTTCGGCCGGCGTATGAAATATTACTACTTCGTAAAGTGAAAATTGCACTCGTGACGGCAATGTGCAAAATTTAGCCCACGTTCGCCTATTTTATTAAAGCAAATGCCGTTTATTGATGGACGAACGATTGAAACTCCATACCCTGTTGCTTGGAAAATCGATTGCATCTGTATTTCACCATTTCATTAACCAAGTTATCCTACTGATAATTGCCACCAACATCTAAAGGAAGAATTTACAAAAAATGATTCATTTATAATCAAAATCATACGGTGTGATACTTACGATATTCATTAAAGCGGTATCTAAAATCCTCTAATAAAATATTTTATTTAGAATTTGGCAGAACAAAGAATGGACTTGTAGACTACACAAAACTAGTTTTAGTATTCTAAACTTTTAATAACGTTTAATAACGATCCTGATCCTGACATGTAGCGATGGTTTCTTAAGAAAAGCAAACGCGACAGAAAAGTTTTGATACTTTTTGCTCTATATGTTCGATTTTATGCTAAAACTAGAGTCAAAAACATTTTGAATTGTTTATCGTGGAGTTCAAAAGAGATAATAGGAGCTCTCTATAAATAGTTAATTTTATATTTTACAGATTTGTTCAATTTTATTAACTTTTTTAGTCATTCAGTACATTTTATTATGTTGTATTGTGAAGGATTGTTATCTTATTTTTAATTGATGCTTTTCTTTAGTCTTGTTTGATCGATTGACGTTTTTATGTCTAATGTTAGTGTCATGAATGATACTCTTAAAATCTATCTAATTAATTTTTTTTAAGTGGTTTCGCTTTTTACACATAATATTAGTGGAGACAGCAATTATTACAGGTCAATGATTATAAATCTAAACATGGTTCTTCTTACTTCTTGGTTACGTTGAATAAGACTGTTAGCATTCTGTGGAGCACTAATGACTACTACTCTAGGAAAACTTCTATTGTGACTCATTGCAGTCGCTGCAAAAAGAAGCTTATGCTGCTACTAATATTTGAGTGTTTCGTTCAACTAATACGGGAATCTTTCACCGCAATCCGTTCTTGTTCATGCAAGAATGAATTGAAAACTTTACAGAAGAGCGGAACATAATTCTGGTCTAGTAAAATTTTTTATAGTGATTTACAAAATATTATTTTATAGCTACTACCCACTTCTTTATTTAATGAAAGTCAATTCTCCTTTAGATGACTGTTGACGTCAAAAATTAACTGGTAGTCTTTTCTTATTATCTGATCCTTTAAAAAGGTATAAAAATACAAATCAATACTTTTGTAGCAACGCAGCATGACTACTGTTTTTTTGAGAGTAGTAAACCCATTTGCTTTCACCATTTTGGTCGATGCATTAACTTACGCTAATAATGATAAACCGATACCTTATCAGAAGTAACGTATCTCTCTATTAACTGTTGACAATGAGTTTCAAAATAGACTTGAACACAAAATAATCTTTAAAATCGATCATGGTCACGGCTCTGATCGAGCGTCAGAAATCGGAAAACTTATTACACTATTTTTAATTTACATTATTATTTCAAGAAATGTTTAAAGAATATTATGAGCTGGCATTCACACCTAATTAAAGCATTTTTAATTCCTTATAGGTTGATAAATTCTTCTAACAATACTTTTAGAATGAGTTCAAAAAATAGCGACTGCTTCTGAATCTGCTTTCGAGAGTTTAACAACGGTGGCTTAAATTTTTTATCTAGACTGAGGACGTTTGGTAGTTTCCATATCTTTGTAAAGCAAGAAAAAGGTTTTTATTATTGTTTATTAAAAACAAGTCCATAATGATTACAACGTTGGCCAAGGAAACAATCTTTTGATAAAAATGGAAATTTCGATCTCCATAAGATCACGGAAGAAGTGACAAAACCTGGTACTAAGTAAGTATAAATTTCATTTTAGAAAAAAATTTGATCAATGAATGTGTGATTTGCTATAATCATTATATATTGTAAAAAATTTAGTTTTGACTTTATGTGTTTATGGTTTTACAAAATAAATAAGTTCTGCCCATCTACTCTAAATAGAAAGTAGGAATCACTGGATAAATCAAGAGGTCCACCATCTCATAATATTTAAAGGTTTAGAATATGCAGAATATTTTTCTATGCTACTGTTATTAGCAGAGAAATAATTAGTCTACGGCCTTACTGCAAATAATTTTTTTAAACCTTTAAAGAAAATACAGTCTCATGAAAGTTTGTACAATTACAAAATATTGTATTAAAAATTTTGTTACAATATTTAGAATAAAACTATTGCGTAGAGAGAAATATATTTCTTACGTACGATTTCTAATAATCGACTTTTCAATAAGTCTCTTTACTGGTTAGTTGAACCACTACTGTCACAGTTACATATTTTTTAAATGTAATCATATTAGGTGCTACCTTTCCAATGTATAAACTCTGCTGTCTATATTTACATTTACTGAATATAAAGAATGTGAAAAATGTTTGTTTTGGAATTAAGCTTTTTTTTAATATTGTAATCATTGTATTATGATCAGTTTTTTCGAATTTGGTTAAACATGTGACTTTAAAAAGATCAGAAAGCAATACTTGGAATTATAATAGAAAACGGCTCTACTAATAATAATTCAATTATCTCAAAAATATATTTATCTGTCTAACACTGTGCATAACATTTTTGTTCGAAATTCGTATTTTGTCGTATCACGTGCATTTTTTGTAGCAACTCATTCGACTTTAGAAATAGGTAATTTGTTGGTAAAATATGACTTTTGGTTTTCAATACTATTCAATACTATTTAATTTAATTTCTCTTACAGCTTTTTCAACTTTACTTTGTTCTTCTTGTAGGCCAGGACTTATGCTTGCCCCTATTTTTGGTCCTGTAAAGAATTTCTTCATTTTTGGAAATATTAATACTTTGGAGTAGTCAGATTGGAAGAATAGTGTGCATGCAACTTTAGTTATACGTCCAATTTCTAAATTTTTGGCTGCTATGTGACAAGAGTGTTTTGTCAAAATGGAGAGCACCTTTTTCCTTCTCAATCTCGACCCGAATCTTTTCCATTATTCATATTTTTCATTGATTTCCTAGATCAACTAAATGTCCTCTAGTTATAGTATAGCCCTGTGAACAATTCATCCTCATAATGGTCCTCACTATTATATGGGTCCGTTCAGAACACCTTGTTTTTCTTTAAACATTTTGCCCGTTTTAAAGTATATTTAAAAATTAACATTTATCAAAGATTTTGTCCTAATTCTAAAATCAAATTTAAAATGCAAATATTTCAAGGATTCTGTTCTGTTTTTTAACGTAAAAGGCATAGTATGCAAAGTTATGTAGATAACAATTTTAAGGAACACCCTATAAAATTGATGTAAAAATATATTTATTAATGAATAGGATTATTTGCGATTTTCCCCTGTTTTAAAGTTGGTACTATATGGGCCCGTTCAGCACACATAATTTTTTAGCAAATATTTGATAGTTACCCACAAATTCAACTATCTTATGTACTTTATCTTGAAAATTAATAATTTTCTATTGATTTTATTAAGAGTTGTCACAGTTGTTACAGCTTGTTCAATGTATTAGTTCTCCAGATTATTCCTATCGTGTTTCAGTATATCAAGAGGTAGATTTATCAAAGTGTTAACCAGGTCTTCATTTAATTTACACCTTTTATAAACGGATAATCAATAAGGGTTTTGTGCTAAATGTTTTCCAATTTTAGACAAACCAAATAAATCATGTGGTTTGCCCGATTGAACAAGTGTTCTCTTTCCCTTATATTGCTAACTTCCTAAATTTCCTTCGGTTACTTTTTATTTTTACATAATAGATATATGAAGCATTGCGTTACTAGTTTGATTTTTTAAATTTAAATAGACAACAATTTTATTATAGCGCCCACAAACCTGCGGTATTTTATTATAAGTAAGCAAGGGATAAATACTTCCCTAACGTTCACTGATAAAATTTCCCTCTACACATTAATTACGGTAGTCGGCACCTCCTATTACTTGAAGGTAGGCAGTTAAACCGGGATCGAAGCGTTATTTTGTATTCAGTAAACGTTGGGCAGTCTGGACCACTAATTACTCCGTGGACAAACATGCTGGCTTAGAGCAATTCTGCACCATCACTTTATTACAAAATGTGCCGACCGACAGCAACATGCATGCAATATCCCGCCAGGTTATAAATCATTTAAAAAATGCCCATCATTTTTGACGCAATAAACTTTTGTTTTGTCCTCTACTCCCACAATTTGTTTTAATTAAACCAGAGATTGATCCCCCAAGTTCCCAAAGGTGACATCAGGGTCAATATGTATCACGATGTGGTCCAGTAATTGTCATTAAGTCGACTAGGCAAGTACGCTCCGGAATTGGTTACGTTTAGAAGCATATCCGGTGGCATGGCGCAACTCCAGTCACAGATCACCGTCGCCACCACGTGCTCTAATTGATTTGCTCAACAGTCTAGCCCTCCATTCAGTAATTAAACACTGCCTTAATCAGACCTAATTTATTTAGCCCTACTTCACCTACCCGGCGTGTGCAACAATGTCGATAATCCGGAAACGTTCAAATGAAATCCGGGTTTCAGAGCCGCTACGCGTCGACAATAACGTGTATATTTATTAATTTACTCTGACATTTTTATTACGTTCACTTTTAAATTTAGCACCACGCCACGCTGTACTGCCGTTTTGGCGGACGCGAAAACTTAATTAAAAACTCATTTCCACCGATCAATTGTTTATTTTCTTATTAAAGACCTCGAAATTTGTACAACAAGCAATGTTTACTATCCACCGGATTCATTCGGGAGCAATATTAAAAGGTGCACCGCCCTGTAATTGCTACATTAATTTTCAGACTTTACGACGTTCAGTCAGGGTGCACCTGCGTTAGGCGTTTGTGTTTCGGTCTTTTATGTTTCCTTAAACGAGCTGTCAGGTGGATTGCCAACTGTCACGTCGAATTTACTGATGAAATAATTATTGGAGAAAAAATTAATAGCCACGGTACTATCGTAAAAAATTTAACATGAGCTAACAGAGTTATTTCCAGATAGTTAAATCAATTCTTTCTCTTCGAAAACGAAATTTCTACTCGCTCGATTAACTTTATTTCCATTTCAGATAAGTAGTGCAAGGAATATCAAGAGATAAGAGTGACTAAACTTATCTTTTTTCTTTTTTTTCTTTCATAAATCAAACAGCAATCAGAATATTACATCTATAAGCTATTTTCCTGACTCAAAGGCCATTCCTAATAAGTCGTACTACTGTCCTGTTGAAACTTCTCCATTGAGAAGGCTTCTTCTTCACCTTATTTTAGGTCCGCTGGCCTTCTATTTAACCTTCTGCTTTTTTTCTTTTGCAGTAGTGGCTGCAGTAACTTATTAGAGAGTATTTTTATCTTCTCATGATGCTTCTGATTTCTCTCCTCAATTATCTCTTGCACTGCTGGGATACGGAGATCTTGATGTAGCATCTGATTTGTGACATCATAAAGCGTCTACTAATGCTCTTAGGTTCTTTGATTGCACTTGTTGAATTAGAGCCACGCTGGACTTGCTACCGCAGCCCCAAAGCTTAATACCATAGGTCCAGATTGGGATAATTAATTTTTTGTATACTAGTATTTTATTCTCTAATGCCATTTGTGATTTTCTGCCAAGCAACCAGTACAGTTCCTTCATTTTAAGGTCTATTTGTCTCTATGTTGAGCTATTCCATTGACATTTCATTGCGCTATCCTGAGAAACTTAGACATTATTTTAGTTTAGATATTAACATTGTGAGCATGTTCTAGATCATGCTATATTGTTGAAAAATTTGGTTAAACATTCCCTTGAATTCTTCGAGGAATTTATTTAATACGTTACTGATATTTTCTCCATTTTGTGTTGTCTGATTTTCATCGTCTTATACTGCATTTGCATAACTGTAAAAGAGAAGTACAGTTATTGTGTGATTTAGTTGGATAACGTTTTGTATTTGTTTTATTTGTGGCGGTTGTATGTTCGATTTATTTCTGCTATTCTTATGATAGTTATCATAGTACTCACATTCTCTGTAATTAGCAGGGTGTGGACTTCCACACAAAGCACATGTTGCAGGCGTTTCTCTGCTATTTTTGCAGGATCTGGTTTCGTGTAATCCTCCACACTTCACACACATGTAGAACTTTGTGTGACCATACATTTGACATCTTATACACTGTGCAATATTATTGTCTTTTCTAGGTGGTTTAACTTTTACAACTCTGTTCTGCAGTCCTTTTATTTGGTATACTTCTTTGTTATTATTCGCCGATTCCAGATCCACAAAGTACATGTTTAATGGCTTCTTGATTTTTCTTTGCCTTATATTGGTTATATTTTATCTTGTAGTTCATCTCTGACATCCTCTGTATCTAAACTGTGGTGTAAGTGTTTAATTACTATTCTGTAGACTCTTTCTGCTATTGATTGATAAGTGTATAATATTTTCTTCTCTCATAAATTTTGCTAATTTTCTATAATCATCTTATGAAGTGTTGTTGGTTTTTATACAAATGTCTGCTAATGTTTTGGTAGCGTATTACTCTGTTTTTAGTACTTCACTTATTTTAGTAATTATGCTTCTATAATCTGTCACTCCGTGTACTGAAATTGGTGGTTGAGGTTCCTGGTTCTAGAGATATCAAGGCGCTATACCTATTGCTTGTAGCTATGTCCTTATCAATGGTCATTTCTTACTACTTGCTGCCAGGAATTATCTTTATTTGTGTTAACAAGCTTATCATCACTAGTAGATATCATTCTTACAATTAGCTGATGATTTCCTTGTTGTTGATACATAGTGGACTGCATAGGCTGACTAGGAAATAGTTACATTTGTGACATTTGCATATTAGAAGTTGAAAAATACTGTGTAAAATTCGGTTGATTTAAAGGTATATTTATTTGTGGAATTTAGCTGTTCATTTTATCGGGACATTCTGTATGTTGTTGTCTTATTGATGGGTCGATTGTCCGTTTTTCTCAAAACCGATAAGGTTTCCCAAAGGGAACATATTTATATTTTAGTTCTAATACTTTTTCCTTTTATTACCTTATCTTCAACTACCTGCTGTTATCACGTTTTTCCTATCTATTATTTATCGAAAACACCATCCAAAGCACGTCTATCTCCGGCTAAGGTTCGCTGTCGACTGACTAAACTTATAGCTCTATATTTATAGTCTTTGCATTCAGTAAAGGTTTTGAACGCATGTTTTCTTTTTTATGATTGGGCGTTAATCGTATTGTTGCTGTAATAAAATCCATACGGGCAGTAGAACTTAGAAGGTTATTCTCAAGAAATATAGTCGATTCAAGATGCAATAGTTGCAAAAATTTGGAAACACTAGGTAAAAATGATTACATGGTTAAAAAACATTGTAGAAAAAAATTGCTTTCTTATGACAATACATTTATGTAAATATTTGACCAAAATATATTTTTCTGTATTTTTGTGCTCTTTGTACATTTCTGTACTTAGGTGCTTAGATACTAATGTAAATATTGAAATAATATAAAAATAAATTCGTTTCTCAACAAATAGATACTAAAAAAGGGAAGACAGAAGAGAATTTAAAATACTTTTTTTATAGGTAACTGTTTTATGCACTTTATGCCTGAGTTCGACACTACAGATAATGTATTTAAGGTTATTCTAGGATAATGAAAGATTGCAACTCATGTCGGTATTATAAAAACAATTTTGCGATTTACCTCAAAGTAAATTTCTTAATAAAACTGTACACAATGCTTCAAAAGTTATCAAATCTCTCTTGAAACCTCATTTTACATTATCGTATTTCGGTGGAAATACGATCACGTCTATAATACTCGAACTAATAACAAGATTTAGGTTACTCAGCTTAAAGGAAGAGAATTACTTGGAACAAGATCAAGTATTGTCGTCAGAATGGTAGGATCGGTGGGATTAATAATAATTTAATTAACGTTGTAAGTAAGTACATATAACCTAATTTACAGGAGAAAGCGCACGAGTTTAATTAAAATTGTTTCCACTTTTGAGTTTATCAAATACCTGTTAAGTTTAAATTTTATTGAAGTTGCATCCCATTTATGCGTGGGTTGGTCGAAATTTCTTTGAAGAAAATTCCAAGTACAATTTTCGATCCTCGAATCAAGAACGAAAATAAACAACTTTCAGTTATAACATTAATTTCAAGAAAACAGGAAACGGTGTTTTCACAAATTCATTTCTGCAAAAAATATTTACAAGAAAAAATTATTATTTTTTGATTAATAGCGCTAAATAAAAATTTTTGCTGTCTATGTTGTACCCGAAAACAATTTCGTTAAGTCATTTCGTAGAATACAAAATTTCGTGTCAAACAAAAGAGAAAGTAGAATATACTGCGATTATAGCTCGGTGGAAAATTGGCGGAGGCGCCCGGTAAAATTCAGAGTTAACACATAAGTTTGGTTTTGACCACTTTTGTTCTACTTTACGCGTCATTTCGGCTCGAATATGGGGTTTTTGAGTGATTCGCTTAAATCTCTGCGTCGAGCTTAACGGGCAGAATGAGAAATTACGACATGCTTTTAGTGCTGAAAAAATTGGGAACTCATTTCGTTATTTATTTGGATGTGAATAAAAAACCAGCAGTGCCAGTGAATGTGCGTTGCAGAAACCACGTTTTCACCGGCAATCCTATGGCCATAAATAAAATTTAAAAAGTAATTTTACCGAGATCGTGTGTGACGTTGCGCTACTGCGTGCTTTTTCAGTAATGACATCTCGTAATAATTACGACCATGTACGCTACGTTATTCCACGCGTACTGGACGTTTTAATTTCACTTTTTTCATTACTATACAAATCGTGCATGCACTACAAAAATAACATCAAATTACTTGCGGCAATAAGCGTCACGTGTAGCGCCCTCATAATTTTTAAATTGTTAAGTGCAAGCGTTTACGGACTTGCCGCAGAGAGTGCGGAATCTTACATAATTTATGGTTAGCCGCTATAACGGTGCTCGGTATAATGATTAATTAAGTGGGTAGAGACATACAATTAAAGCAGAAGCTCGCAAGGTCGGGGGTTGTAGAACGAACCTCCACGTGACGGAAGTGTTTTGCATAGAAAAAGCTTTTGCGCATGTTAATACCGTCTGAAGCCTTAATTGCCTTGTGCTTTCTCAGATACAATTTCATTCCATTAAAAAATTCTGATTCTGAATTTGTTAAACAAATTGTCAACAAAGGGTAGCCCGGTTTTCCCCATTGTCAAATTGCCTGGTACACAGAGGGGTTTTGTTTTAATTAAAAACTTCATCAGGACGATTTTTTTTCCGCTTCCTTGTCAGTCTCAGTAGACGTAAATGCCTAGAAAGGTTCTCTCCGGCAGCTGGAGAATAAGCCGGAACCTGATTAAACTGCTTAGAGGTGAAGTATATTTCAATTAAATTTACGTCGCTTAATAAGTTTCTTGTGCGTTATTTGTTTATCTGCAAAGATTATTGCGAGTTCTGTTTAAATAGGTAAAGTTTAAGTTTACCTTGAATTATTGCCAATTTGAAACAAGCCTTTAATTTTGATTTTTTTTGGAATTAATCTTTTTTTTTAATTTAAGTTGTTGGCGCAGTTCAGTTGAAGTTACCACTAAAATCAGAAGAGCTCGTGAAAAATGGATTCGCCAAGTTTGCCAATATACTTGTCTTTTTTGTCATCCGTCCAATTACGAAGATTGATGACGTTCATGTCTAAATTACGAAAGCTGTCCAGCACCTGGTCAAATAATCCTTGGGGATACTGCGGCTCACCAGTGCAATTAATATAGTCGGATCTCAACGAAGGGAGGTAGTTAGGTGATATATTCCCAAAACCCCCATAGAGATCTTAGCAGCCTAATATAATAATATCCGTGTTTCGTGGGGGTTGCCGTATTCAATTAAGAATACTTTTTTAAACTTATCTACCGATATTCTCTAAAATCGGTATCAATTAACATTTTGCAACTTTAAGTAACTAGATAATTCTTTTCATACATTTAGTGCAGAAAACAAGTCGTGTCCATTTATAGCTCGCTGTAATGCTTGTATTACATGTTATTACAAATAAAAAGATCTTCGTAAGACTTTTTCCTCTTCTAATTATTTCATCTTAACTAACAGTTCAACATTTTGTTACTTTTTTTTTCTTAGATAAATTATAGAGCCTTGCAGTTACGTTTTTCAGAGATATGTTAATCGTCCAATAAATATAATTTATGATCTGAAAATAGTTAATCTAACACTTAAGAAAAATTCTTTCATTTTAAGAGCAATTTTGACGTCTAACGGTCAGAACATCTGTAGCTTTATGTAAATAGTGTTGTGATAACCCAAGGTAACTTATATGGTTTGTAGCCACCAGTTACATGAATTGCTAGGTTTTATTCCACTCGGAGCATTTAGGCCGAGCTGCGTTTTCTCAAATCCAGTTCGACCTAAATTCTCC
Organism: Pyrochroa serraticornis; assembly: GCA_905333025.2. NCBI lineage: Eukaryota > Metazoa > Arthropoda > Insecta > Coleoptera > Pyrochroidae > Pyrochroa > Pyrochroa serraticornis. The sequence goes on from HG995152.1 coordinate 40,499,696, forward strand.
AGGTATTGTGTTTGAGAAAACCCAACTTAGCCTAAATATTTGGGGTTGTTAACAATGGAACCTAGCAATTCCTGTTACCGATTGCTCTCATGGAGAATGTTCCATATGAAAGTTACTCTAACATTGACAACTTTTTTTTTAGATTTATTTGTACTGACAAACGATGGACGTGATGGTTTTCGATATTAATCACACTCTACCAGTGTTGAGTTTCGTGTATACTATTTTTATAAGGACGTTGCTCTGTCAGACAAAAACTTTAATTCTCTACTGCCGACTATAGCAAAGCTGGAACTAAAGTTTATAGAACTTAAATAATAATTCAGATTTTTGTCTTTTATCGCGTTTTTCAAATTTTGGTTTAATAATCAGCTACTGGTCTAACATTACTGCAAGATACTGTACTGAGGGAAGTGGTTCTTTAATTAGTTCTTGTAGCTTAGTTTGCTTGTCTGTCATTAGGTTAAAAATATAATGTTTTTATTTTAATAATGTTGGGCCACTAAGTTTTTAAAAATTTATAAATTTTATTTATGTGCCTTTCGAAAATTATTTCAACGTAGATACATGTTGTTACAACAATATGTAGTAGAGCCGAAATATACACACAGTAGTAGTATAGAGGCCAGTAGGGATCCATTATATAGCTTGTAGCTGTGACTCCCTTGACTAGTTAAATTTAACTCAAGAAATCTTTTTTTTCTTTATTTCAAATAGTATAATTACTAACGTTGATATTTTTGTTTTAGTATCCAGTGATAAGAGAATTAGTGCTAGCAGAAAATTTAAAATTATCTCTTTAAACTCTCTTTACTAACAGTTTAATATGAGACAAATTTGGATTATATTTTATTTTTCTTATACAATAAATAATATATTTTCTATAAACTGTTCACTATCTCTATCATAGGGTATCAATAATTTTTTGCCACCAAGTTTTGACCAAGGAAATTAGTAAACAATTTCTAAAATATTTCAGAAAATTTATTAATTGGATTTAAATATTAAAGGTACATTTTACTTACACCTGCATCAACCCTTTTCATAATAATCCTCAAACTTCAAGCTATCCCAGCATTTATTTAAAATAAGTTAGTAATCATTAATGAGACTTTTCAAACCCTTATTATCGCCAATCCCATTGAAACTGGAAGCTTGGAACTTGAAACTTCCCTATTGATCTTTATGTAAGGAAGCATAAGTAAATAGATCAAAGGAACAAACTCGTGTCTCGCAACTCTACATAATTATTACTCACATCACACTATTTGAAATTTATTGAATAAATAGTGCGCAGTCGAGAACTGTTCCCAATCCAGTAGTGTCAATCAATTTCAGCCGAATTAATGTATTCCCTAGTGCCTGTACTATATTTAATGTATTTAAACATGAAGGAACCGTTAATATAAGCAGTTCATAAACAAATTTTCCACTTGAATGAGTAAATTTTTATTCGCTCTGAATATAAAATCAGTAGGATATATACTTTATTTATTTTAACGACCAAGTTAATTTTGCCTTTCCTGAAAAATTTGATATGAAACTCAATACAATAAATTTGGCCGGTGTCATGGGGCCATAAACAACAGTCATGGAGTACAATTTAAATTTTGATAGTTTAACTGCGCGATTGCTGATAATTTAATTATAACGAAACACAGCATGGCGTATTGATCATTCCCTGCAAGTGTCTGACACGCCACTATAACAGTAGACATTGAGGCTGAATGGCTATTTCCGGGCTTCTAACAGTTACAAAGCTGATTTACTTGATCAAATTCTGTCATCTCCAACCCGAGAATTGAGTGAGGCAAGGAAGGGAAAGTTTTCAAACGTAATTCGGTCTCAACGAAAACATTTGACGTAATTCCCGCCATGGGTGGCGACAACAATTTCAGAAAAAACGGGGGCATTGATATTGGCTTGCATGCAAGGTGTAAGTGAGCTTCCACCATTGGCTATTGCGGACCTGTTCTTTTGAGAATTAAGCAGAAAGTAGCCTTAATATACTCAACATTACCATAACGTAAATAGCAAACTGTTATTATGTAAATTTATGTAAAACATAAACAAACCGTATCATCATATAATAGCGAGGCTGAAGAATATAAAATACGAGTATAAAGAGATATTTTCACAATGCAAATAAAGTAGCCGGGAGAATAGGTGGGGAATCAGGAACAGAAAGCTCGGATATCTCCAGTTCTGTATCCGGTCGGTCGTAACCGCGATAAACCCCTAGGATGTTATACCTACGAGCGACATGTGCTGTTCTCCGGTAAAGCACCCGCGTGAATACACGGGACTCTTATCGTCAGGAAAGTGTCAGGGTACACGGCAGCGTGTTATTACCACTGTAAATCAAGCAGCCACCTTACGTTGCATCCAAAACTACGTCTTCCACACAATGTTTATTTGTCAACCTAGATTCTCGTATTTATCGCATAAAAAAATATCTACTTCGAAAAGTATTGCAAACAAATACACAAAATAAGAAATCTTATTTTAATTACTTCTGATTGCTATGAATGTGATGGAAAAACTTCTGAACGAACCTACATTTCTTTTGTCAATTAAAGTTGGTGGTAGTAAAACGGAAACTACGATCGATAGATATAACTAAAGAACAAAAAACAATCTGCTTTTGGTAGGGAAACAGATAAAGTTTAACTAGTTAGTTACCGTAGTTTGGAGAAGTAAACTTTCGTGTTTAGATATAAAACGAGCTTTGGATAAAATACTATGGTTAATATTTTATATCATTTCTCGAGATCTCTCTGGAAGTTAGAAAATTGAATGCTCTGTTGAAATTTTACAACGAATAACAAAAATAGTTACTAGAATTTATGACATATCAAACTATTCATGCTTGTCTAGATAAATTACAGAAGCGAATTAGGTCTACCTTAACAATAATTTGTATCATCTCCCTAATCTGTTATTAGTTTTTAGTTGCTTTCACATTTTCTAGATCTGACAACAATTGAAAATTAATAGAAATAAGCAATGAATCTAAAATATCTTTTCCTAGCTGTATTTTTCAAACACATAAAGAAGATATTCAACTGATAAAACAAAAGTTGAAATGTTTAATCTTTTGTACTAATTTTTCCTATCTATCTGATTGTGTTGTCAAAGGTGTTGCCTGAATTGCCATTCACTCAGTCGCATTCCTTTTCAAATTTACAAAATACGAATAGGACTACGGAAAGATCGCTTTTCCTACAATTGTGGTGACAACTCTGTCTTTCCATTTGGTGGGGGAAACCAAAAAGAGTGAGCGACAATGAAGGATGGGAAATAATTTGACGGCGTTTTCGTAATTCTAACACCACTCTGCTATCACTGATGCGATCTTCAAAATATAAAAGGGAAAATTAACAAAAAACTAGAGGCTATGTTTTGAAGATAATTTAATTTCAATAGCTGCTTGTTTAATGCACTAAATTAATATCTCTATGATGCACAAAATTTGCAGTAATTTGCAGTAATTTTGCGGAAAGGAAAATTAATTATGATAATGTTACTTGTCGTAATGCAATAAGAATTATAACCTGACAAAGTAGGTTGAAAAAGCTTTAATTCTATAAGAAAACAAGCATTGAATGAAATAGTCTTTAGTAGTGCTGGTACTTAAATTAAATTTTGATATTGTGATATTTGCTTAAACATTGCATTTTAATTTTTTATGCTTCAACTAAACGTCATGATATTCTATATTCTAACGATTTAATTCATAAAAACAGAGAAAAAAGTCTTTTGAACCTACCATACAACTTTTACGTTTATAAACCCACTTTGTAATATTAACAAATAACTGTTAACAATGTGCGGGCTCTATTTTTAGAATCGCGCTCAATTTTATGTAAATTTTATTTTATTTCTATTGGGTGATTTCAGAAGAAAAAAAACTATTTAATCAAATTAAAGGTATTGATTTATAGAACAAATGAATCCTTATTTACTTTCTGTAATAAGGCGCTTTCCTGACATTGCGTGTGCGTATTCCTGGTGGAAGGGCCCGCCAAATGGAATTGAATTGAAAAATAATGCAAAATCAGTTTATTGATTTAATATTAGAGTTATTTCTAAAATTTGATTAACCGATTTAATAAGAAATAGAAATCAATTTAAAGCAATAAGTATAACATTCATGTAACCTTAAGAGAAAAATTACAACCTTAAACCTAGTAGAGAAACATAATTAAAATTTAGCAGTAAATTTAGTGGTAAATTTTATAATTGAGCATAACTTACTAGTAATAACGAAAGCACAGAGAAGGTAGTAACGCTGGTTAAGAATAGCTTTGATAGTATTCAATCTGACCTACGAGATTATAAATTACTTTAAATGGATCCGTAAAAGAAGAAGTCAGGAATTGGGCAAAAACCTATACTTAAATTAAAATTGAAGCCTCTAACTTTGTGGAGGGCTCTCAACCCTTAGTGATCCGATTTTTTTTAATGTATACGAAAGACAAAAGTAATAATTTTTAAAAGTGGTCATGCAAATTTTTAATAACTATTTCATACAATCTCTTCTTTTATTACTTTGTTTTTGAAATATTTCAAAAAGTGTTGTTATTAATAAATTAAGCATCCCTTCAGTTTTTCTTTTTTAGGGAAAACATACATTTTACCAGAGAAAACAGAAACCAAATTAAACTTGCTCACTTATGAAATGGCACAAAATTTGCCATGCTGTTAAAAATTTAAGTTAAGTTACTTGCTTAATTGACTTGATTCTCTACTGGCTTCATGTTTTCCACTTATAATGCAAAATTGTTTAAATACTTAGATGCATTAAGTTTTTTCATTTAAAAGATGATTCATATCACAGAATATTTGCTAGATAATGATGGAATGAGAAAAATATGAGTGAGATCATTGATCTTGTATAAAGTAAGAAAGTTAGATGATTGTTATCATCCTGAGTCTGTATTACACTAAGTGACCCTCGAAATTTTAATCATTTATTTAAAGTAATTATATGCACTTGAACTGATCTGTCCAAAGGGCAATAAAATTTCTTTTATATAGAAATACCATTGCGAAGACTACCTCTTTACTGAAAAAAATGTGGCAAAGCTTAGCAATTCATAATTTATAAAATTGAAATATATTTCATTCTATTCGGAAAGTTATTTTAATTTTATTATTAAAACTTAATAAAGTAATTACAATACAAGAAAATTAAAATTATGAGGTTTGTACTTTTTTATTAATTACAAGATTAAACTAAAAGATAGAGTTCTTATTAGATGGTTTTTTAATTTGGTATTCTACACAAGTTTTGATTTTTTCCTTTTACTATTTTTTATAGATTTTGTTAATTTATCTAACATGTTTTAATATTTTTTAGTTATTCTTCTTAAAATATGAAATATTGGATTTATTAAGATTCATAACTTATTATTTAGATTCTTCGATGCTTTCATCAATGATTGATCTTACTTAACTTAATCTTTACTACACACCAATTGGGTATTATGAAAAATAACGTGTTGTTAACGGAATAATTTTGTTGTAGATCAAGATATTAATCGATAAAAATTAACAATAATTTTCTCTAACCACTGTTTGTATTTGTCCTGAAATTCTATTAAAAGTTAATAGTGCATTGCTCACTTTATCAATATCCAGTCTTTTCCAAATATATAAAAAGTCAATAGTACTAATTTAAAATTTGATTTTGTTGTAAGCGATCAAAGGGCCAATAATTTTCGAGAACTCCTGCATATTCTAGAGATATAACCTACACAGTTATCTATGTTTCAGGTAATGCTGGGTTTGGAAAGACCCTTGATATTGTTGAATTGAAAGAGATGAAAAACGGCCTGAAAGAGCGGCTTCAGGTCCGCTGAAATTCCGCTGAATTATTGTAAAATTCAATTTGAGGCGAACGCCAGGAAGCACTGGGGCCCGTTAAACTTGGTATCTCAAAGCAAATTTGTAATATGAAAATGTTGGTCGCTCACCAAAATACACGGGGTTCCAGAGACAACCCTCGTATCAGTCCCGAGGGGGCGGCAATTGTGTATTCGTATTGTGTGACTTGTTGCCGACGCACACGCCAATGTAATTACTCCATTCGGTTGGTCACCATCGGCGGAAATGCCGAGAATTGCCCGCATTTCGGGACGAGCTGACCGAAACTCTACGTAATCCCCGCAGGATAAATTGCTACCACGTAATTCCCTTTAAACGCAAAACGTTCACCCATATCTTGTCGGCAATAATTTAAAAAGCGCCAGACAATAGAAACGGATAACTTCGCTTTATTCGCAGTACGGAGATACAAAGACGTTGCCATTTTTCATGCGTTTCAGGACAAACGGAGATATTCCTAAAGTTTTTGTCTGTAGACTCATATACTTTGAATGAGCAGGTATCTACATGTTTAGTGAGCCACTAGAAAAATTGTCAGGTTTACCAAGAAGAAGAAATAACCATATTAAGTTAAGCGGACAATGAACGAGAGAGAAATAGGCTTATGACAAACATTCATGAAACGGCGGGTTTACTTAACTTCATTTTCACAACACCTCTTCGGCAGGTATAATTAACCAAAATAATTTTACTCTTAAGAAATTTTGAAATATTTTTTAAAACCTTCTCAAAACAATGAAAAAGACATTTTGAGAAAAAAATATTCCAGGTATTGTAATTAGGGGAATCTATTCAGTCATCTAATTTATCCACAATAGAAAATTAAGATAAAAACTCCTTAGCAATATTTTTAAAATAAACATAGGCAATTGTGTTTTGGACTCTGTTTCGAGCACTTTTTAAAATTACTGAAATAAACTGACAGAAATGGCAACAAATGAGCAATAGACCTGCAGTAACTCCTAAATAGCAGAGAAATTATGCAATGATAGTGAATAATGTATAATCGACGCCAGTTTCAAAAAATCAGTTTTCATTCCATAGATATTAATTATTGAAAAAATAAAATTAACAATTATTCTAATATTTTCACGCAATTCAGAACGCGCTGGATTAGACGTGACGAATGACGTCACCCAGCCAATTACATCTCTGAGCAAGGATATTCTACTCTAAGGTAGTTAGAGTAAAACATTCTTGTCTCTGAGTCTGTTGTAGTTGGTTTATCTTCCCAGAAAATTACATTATTTCTCACAATTTTGTCCGTTTAGCAATTAAGTAAATGTGCATTGTGGATTTCTGACGGAAAGACAATGAAAAGAGTTTCAGAGAAGAATTATTTTATATAATATGTAATGAATGGTATAATGGAGTACAATAATCTTAGATCACAATTTGTAAAGAAGAAAGAAAGACATAGCATAGATGATTAAAATTATAAATCTTCAGTCGATCTTTGGAGTGAATAGGTAATGAAATAAATAATTTTGTACAGACACACGTATTTGCTAGTAATTAATTTCCAGCGTAATTACTGATGTTCAGTAATAAATCCATTTTAAACTCATCAGGAAACCTTAAATTTATCGGTTCATATAAAACTCATTAACAACGTTCTCGTTACCATAATTGCATCATACATTGGGGAACTATTGATATTAGATTTCGGAATGTGACAATTATATTTACACATTAATCCTGTAATTCTTCCGTCACAACGAATTCTTGCGTCTCTTTGGGATTATCTAGGCGGCAACCAGGAATTTTCCGTTTCCGAACGGCTTCAGGACATTTCAGAGTCTTCAACCTATTATGAGATTTAATTAAATTCCAAGGTTGTCGCGTTAAACTGAAACATGATTACCTGCCGCTTTCTGATTTATTATATTATGAAGAATTCAGAAGGGATTAAAGTTGAATGTTTATTGCTGCGTCTCCTCATTAAACTTTTTTATCAAGAGATAATTATTCAATTGACAATAAATCAAGAAAAAATTGATGGGTTATCAAAAGCTGGCATTAATCCCTAAATTTGACGCTGCTATAAATACACGGTACTACGTGGTATGATCGATACGGCAATAATGCGTGATTTATGAACCTCCCGCATTTAGGAAGTACTAAATTTTGTAGTTAAAAGTTTGTGCTTTATATCTTTTCCGGCATTAACTCGCTCCTTGCCCCGGATTTACTAAAGTTTTCTTAAATTAACATAGCGCCTCTTTGGCTTTAAATTTCAAATAAAAATTAACATTAAACCTTTCCGCTATAAAAATTATGAAGTAAATATTGCAATATCTAAACTTTAAAGTCCTTGTAGGATTAAAATGAGATTTTTGTTGATAGAAACGTTTTTGCGTCAATTTCACTTTAAAATCACGTAAAATTTGCAAAATCGTGCATGAAATATTTTTCTTGTCTCTTATGCATCGGAATTACAGTGACATCGGCGAACTTGTTTGCAGGAGAGCTTTAGGCGTCAATGTGAGGCGACGCGCTACTTGAACTCCAATGTTGAATCCAATTTACGCTGCCTTCAAATACCTCGTTTCTGACGTGCAATTTTATTCGGTTATAGATATAACTTCATTTGCCAATGTGATGTGAGAACAAGTTTTTATGAAATGTAGCAAACTAAAACGAAATAATCGATGATTCTAATAGAAGCGAAACGATTTCTCACTATTGAAAATTGTCATGCACAAGTTTTATTATTTCAATTGTGCAAAGAATCACTATAAAACTATTTCGATTCATAATTTATAGTACGAATTATTTTCATAAAAAAATAATGTTAAAATTACACTCGTATTAACAACGTTTATATTTTTGAGTTGTTTTTGAGAAAATATTAAATTAAATTAATAGTTTTCATCACTTGAAATTTCCACTAATAACAATTATTGCCATAACATTTTCTGTATTTTTTCTGATTATGATTAAAAATTTTATGACATCCGAACAGGTTAATTAAAGCTATTTAATTTTTTATATGTTTAAATGTAATTATTAAAGCTACTTGATAAATTTTGAATAAACTCGAGATGAAGACGCTGGCAATAACCAAATTTTAAAAAATCTATACTCGATATTTCTTTTTCTATTGTTTTATTTATTTCTCTCATTTCTTAATCCAATTTGTTGTAATTCTCTAGCTGCATGCAAAGACATTTCATTTTTCTTTTCCACACTAGCTTTAGCACACAAAATTGTTATTGTTATATTGGAGTGGTGAAGTGATCTTATTTTCTTTATATCCAAAAGTAATTTCTTTGCAATTATTTTGTTCAATTAGGTATGTCATTTTTTCCAACTATAAAAATTTTATACTAGCCTTTAAAATTACCTTTAAGATATGCAAGATTTGGGGTTACATATCCCTTGTAATAAAGTTAGTTGTTCTTTTCACTAATTTCTCAATACTAAAAAATTGATTCAATTTTTCAAATACTTGGTACATTAGTAGAATTGATTCCAGCCAAACAAACATCAATGTAACTTCTATTTGGTATTAGTTATTTATTATTCTTTAATTTTCTTAACCAAATTTGTGTAATATTTTGAACGGAGATTATGTTCAGTTAGTTATTTAGTCATTTTGATTGCTTGTTCCTTCTCCAAAATGGTTAAATATGTACTGTTGGTTTCATCTCAAGTATTTAAAATCGTGTTATATTTTTTACTAATTAACTAACTAAAATTTTTCTTGTGTGAATTGTTTGAATTACGTTTCATGATATTGCATCTAGTTCTTGTCAATTTAAAGTCGATGCTTTGAAATAAATCCAATTTTATGGCAATTTGTGTAAAGTATTTTTTACTTATTCTGGAGTAGAATTCCATTTTAGTTTTTCCATACTTTTTAATTTGTACTGTTAGTTTTCTTTATATAATTTAACCAATCCTGTAGTACCACCGTTACTTCTTTAAAGACGATTGCAGTACTCAACGTATAATTTCTCTTCGCTCAAAATATCAAAATTTTTTAGCACATTGTTGAGACCAAATTTATTAAATTATCAAACATGACTTTAGCATTATGAGGCTGTACCAGTGTTCTTAGGTGTGATTGGGGAATGGCAATTGCTGGATTGTAGTCACGACTTGGTTCGTAACTTTTAACAATCTCAATTTATTAAATAATTAAATAATTGAATAGATAAAAACAAACTTACAACTAAAATAGTTACTACTATAAAGTTTACGATTTCAATAATACATTTCAATCGACTGTCGTCAATATTTGTTGAGTGCCGCTGACTTGACCTAGGAAATTTGCTGACTTCCATTTGAACGCCCCGAATTTCACGCTGTTGCAACTCATAGTCAGCAACATGGTTTATTGACTTATTTGAATTAGTAAATTATACAAGAAGTCAGTAAACCAACAAATTATTGTTTGATGACGATTCAACAACCAGGGAGTCGATGCAATGACATACAGTGATTCTAGTTATCTTAAGGAGCCACTCTTTCGGAGGGCTAAGTAATCGCAACGATAACTTTTAACTGTTGTAACATTTTACTGATTGTTTATTGGCAGAGATGTAGTATACAAAAGGGAGAGTATTACAGAAATTTATTGCATTGCCTTAAAATTTCTATTAACGTAAAATAACTCCGAAAACTGTCTGCTGTTCTACCACAATAAATCTGTGCACAAACTCAGACTTATAAAAACTGCCATCATTGATTGCAGTTTTGATGAAACTAAAGACCTAGCTTATAATCTAGATTAAGCATCTAATAATTATTTTTTGTTTTTGAATCTCAAAAAATTTATAGTAGCTATTTAGAACTTTTTTGAGAAGAAACTAAATGAATACTTCTACAAGGGGTTAAAGATCTTCAAACTTTATATACCTGCATACCAAACACAACAAGAGAAAAATATTTTTTTATTGTTGATGTCTTTAATTTTTATGCCCACTTTAAAAATATAAAAATGACACCCTGTAATTTGTTATTCAACTTGACTTTCCACTTTTGTGGTGAAATTCTTTTACCAGATCTACTATTTGCATTGACATAATTGTGAATTTTTGCTTGCTGTTTATTCATAATTATGTTGCTAATTGGAAATATAGCCACTTGTCTGCGATAAATGTCTAAATAAAATAAACATTACTATTTAAGTAATTCGAAAATGACATGACGTAACACTTTAGTTTAACATATAACTTTTTATAAATTAGCTTCTTCTAGAAAAAAAATTATTGTAAAAGATGCCAAGTTCGATAAAACTTGTTTGACGTCCAAAATTTCATAGGTCATTATTAATTATTTATAAATACCCAACACAACTACTGATCCTACTGATCTTACTTATTGTAGAATAATTAAAGGAGCAAAATTAAAACTAAAAGCAACGCTAATAAATAATTCATATTTCATTAGGAAATAGTATTCCTGCTCTCTTGTCAGTTCCACATTGCCGATCAGTCGTAATATTCCTAAATATTGAATTCCCCTCGATTTCGTCACAATTGAATTTATAACCTTCAATTAGTTAAATCGTTAGAATTCTCTTTTAAGTCATAATCCTGTCAAGCATATAAACGCATCAAGTCGTCAGCATTTATTATCATTGGGGATATCCAAAGTGAATGCAGAAGCCTTTGTAGTAAAATTCAACTTTTAATTGAAACTAGTTGAAAATCCTATAATTTATAAAAATAAATGACTAAAAATTTAACTCAAATCTTAAATATCATTTTATTGCTCTTTACATATCTATCGATGATCTAAATATGAATAATGCTGCATAATTCGTAGCGAACACTTAGGTTTACTTACATTAACCATCAAAATCTAGTGGTGTTACCAATTTTAAAACTAAGAATTTACAAAGTTATAAATTAGCTAATTTTCAGTAAAATTCAAGACTGATAGCAAGCTTTGGGGTGTAGAGATGAGTCGTAAATTACATTCCTAAAATATTTCTCCGTAAAACTGAAAGCAAACAACAAACGCTCTTAATCTTAATTAAGGGTAACTCCGTTCTTGATACTGAATAAAAACTTTCTTATAAATCGATATAATTTTACTTAAGTTTAATAGAAATAATTATTTTTTTTTATATAAAGATGATTCCATTATCATACAAGAAGTTAAATTATAAGCTCCATTGTTTCATTTAAGCAAAGCAACATTTGTTTGACACAATAAATTTTTAATAAAGCAATGAGATTTCATAAAATTGCTTACTGTAAGATGAAGACAAATTACATTTCCTACAGTTTCCCTTTTTTGTTGCCTACTTGTTGCTTGACAAAGACCAATATTTGTAATTGCTGTAGATCTTTGGGAGCCAATACAACAAAATGATCAAATTTGGCAAATAAATAAATAATTTTAAGGTTCTTGCAAAATGTTTGAATAATCTTTCAGGTAGTAACATTTCTGATTTATTCTTAAGTTTCCAACAGTTTTTTCGAATAAGTGAAAAACCGAAAGTAAAAACTAAAGATAGAAAAAAGAAAGAAAGAAACAAAGAAAGAAAAGAAAAAAAAGAAAAAATGACAGGCAAATTTACATAGCTACTTTGCACTGTTTCAATTATATTTACTTACAGCATGAGATTTTAAGTTTGAAGTTGCGTAATTATTAGAAATCTGAGTCTGACTATAAATGATCAACAACAAAACACACACTTGCATATTGCACGTACTCTTCATGTGAATTCTCAAATTTAGTGTTAATTTTGTGACTTAGTCTTTTCAATTTCATGGGCATTTTGACCATTATTTATTTACAACTCCCTACTTTGTATTACATCAATTAATTAATATCATAAATAATTCTCATGTAATTATTCGATCAATAAATTTATTTCACTACGTTTTTTGTTAAGTTTTATCTTGCCACTCCGGAACCAATAATACAGACGTGTTATGCCAGGCAAATAACTAATTAGAGGCAATGAATCTACAAAGGAGCACAATTAACTTGGGTACATATCTTTATTGTTTTAGAATCCCCCATATCCGTGAATGTTAAATTTATTTTCTGTTACAACAAATTTGAACATTGTGCTTATTGCACATATTTTGATTGTATAAATCGATATTTTTATTAAGAAATTTCTATTACACTGACTAAAGAAAGGAAAATAAATATTGAGTATAAATTACTTAAATATTAAATATACGAACTAACACAAGCAACGGTCTAGTTCATAATTTAGTCAATTACCGTTAGTTACTGTTAATCGCAAAATAATTGACCACAGTTGCGGTTAGAAAGAGAACTAAAGCACAATTCAAATCCTTCAAGCGGACAACTATGCAGTTTTGACGCTCGAACCTGCTGTTGCAGTAATCAAGTTGAGGGCAGAAACGAGGGATGGTGAACCGCAAACGCCTAACCCGCATGTTGCCCCAGTTTAGCCATTCGGCGTTTATTCACATCGAAAACTTAATCAAGTTTCCACATTTCCAGTTCATGGATTCCAAAGATAAGGATCTAATCATAGTTGTCTCGTGCACCAGCAGCCGTTCTCTGGGATATAGATAGACCCTGAAAATATACCACAAATAACGTTGCGATACGAAGATTTATCAAAGTGATATTTTGGAAAACATTGCGTAATCAATTGGGTTACGTTAAAGTGTTCCCCCAAATTACGAATAACTTTGTTTTGCGGTAAAGATTAATTGGTTGGAATTGAGTTGGTACTAATTGGAAGCTAAACTTTTCATGTTTTTTGTGTAACTAAATTCGGCATTAAAATATTGAACGGTTTCCTGTTAATAACGGCAGGGTTGAATTGAATATTCTTTTCCCAATGTTTGACAATTTAATATCGTTATTCCTTGACATCGTCTCATTCAGGCGCACGAAATTATTCCATTTCAAGTTGACTCGTTTATCATGGAGGAGTCATTTAAAAGAAAATACCAGGTCGTTCCTGAACGTCTATGAGATTCCCAAGTCAAGAATATTTTACGTTGAAACGTATACAAGCGACACAATTATTTACGCGATTTATTTCAAATTATACGTAAACTTTGTTTGAAATTTAAATATATTTATTCTCATAAATTGTAAGCGAAATAACATTTATGTAGTAATTGAAACTGCTTTTATTAAATAAGTTCTCCAGCTGTGCAGATCAATATTCAATGGGGTCTTCGTTGAAAACTTAGTAAAGTCTTTTCTCTTGTTTTATCTTGATTCATTACTGTGCAATAATTAATCTTCCTCAAGATGTGTAATTAAAAGATTTGTGGTAAAATATGCACATTTATTTAAATGAATAATTTCATTACAATCCGTTTGTTGGTAATCTCGAGCTTGAATAATATGACTGGATTTATTATTTCTTTGTAATCCCAATAAAATATAGGGGTTGCTTAAACTGACGTCGCGACTTTACAATGTAAATATTTAACGTTATTAAATCCAACAACGGAATTTCGTCAATTGCTGCAGACCGCCATCTGGAATGTTTGCTCAACATTTTGGAGACAAGAATTGAACAAAATAGAAAAGCGTAGAGTTGACATACTTTTAATAAAATATTTTCTAAAACTACTACGCTTCAAAATAGAATTTTAGAAAATAACTCAGGCTTAGTTTTCGAATGGGTCAAAATTCATACACTTGCTACAAATGCATTTCTCATCATAAGCGGGTTTTAACAATGCATTTCTGCTATTCATTGCTTATAATAAATTGCACCAGGAATTAATAATCTCTGTTAATATCTCTAGAAGTAATTTATGAACAGCTTGGAACATTAAATAGAATATTTTGCTTTACGATTAGTTTATCACAAAATATAAATCCGAGTTGGAATGCCATTATTTATTTTTGTGCTATTGCTGTAACAGCAAGCAAGGTACTGATATGTAACTGTAATGTAGGAAGAGTAGATACCAAATGTATTATTAGAAGATAAATTCCGCAGGTGGTTTATTCTGAAAGGAGTATTCAAAAATTTAGGTGCCGTTTTGCGAATAATTTTTATGCCAATTTAATTTGAAAAAATCTTAGATTGCATTGAATACTCTAATAATTTCTTCAAGTTGTTTATTCTTTACATCTTTCACTAATCAATTTTACACATTGATAACGACTAGCTTGTGCTTCATGAAGGTGTTTAATACATATTTAAACTTTATTTTCTGAATATTAAACAAATCTCCTAATTATATAGAACTAGACTCTCTAGTCCAGTAACTCTCAACCGGTATGTCGCGACACATCGGTGTGTCGTTTCAGATCCTTAGATGTATCGCGTCGTCAGTAACATTTATTAAAAAAAAATTGTTGTTTTCCTGAATTTTCAAATTTAAAACATTTCATTGTATCTAATAATTTTACTAGCGTTTATCGCTGCTGCGCCTCAATCTCAAACAATGAGTTGCAGACAGGATGTAATAAATTGCGAATTATGACGGAGAGATCCAATGGCGTTGCTTGCTGATAATTTCTATCGTTCAGCGCTCAGTCGCCCAGTCTTCTCAGATGAATAGTTCTTGTGATAAATACAGTGATGTGTGAAACTATCGATAAATTCATAATTAAAAAAACGTATGGAGGACGATGCAGGGGCCAGTTGAAGCAACTTTCTCGGACACTTCAACCGGTCAAGAAAAAAAGAAGTTATATCGGAAATATAGCGACGAGTGTTTATGTTCTGACTTCATATGAACTGGAAATGAAAATTGTTCACAGCCAAAATGCATCATTTGCTGCAATTTTGGCAAATTAGTCGATGACACCAAATAAATGAAAAAGATGTTTGGTACAAAATCATCACCATGTCGCTCAGAAATCTATTAAATATTTTCGAAGTCTTTTGTCTATCTAGGAAAAGTCTGCTCACAAAATGGAGAATTGTGTAAAAATATCCGATAAAGCCCTTTTTGCTTCTTTCATAGTTTCGGAATTGATCGTTATGAATAAGAAGGCGAATAACATTGGAGAGAAACTTATTTTACCTGCGTGACTGCGTGTAAAGAAATTGTCAAAGTAATATTTGGTAATATTGCTGTCGATTAGATTGCAAAGGTACCAATTTCAAATAATACAGTGAAGCGAAGAATTATGGATATGTTCAAAAACATTGAAACATTGAAAGATTTTGGAAGTCAAAAAATTCGCTTTTCAGTTAGACCAGTCATTTGACGTCAGTGGAAAAGCACAACTGATAGCGTTTGTTCGTTTTGTAATTGAGACGAAAATAGTTGAGCAATTCCTCATCTGCAAAGAACTTGTTACGGCTACAAGGGGAGCTGATATATTTTCTCTCGAAGAAAAACAACGGTCATGGTTTGATCAATATGTACAGATGGAGCGGTAGCTATGACCGGTCGCATAAAAGGTTTAGTAAGTTTGGCAAAGGAGAAAAATTCTTGAATATCATTCACTCAGTGTTTTCTACATAGAGAAGGACTCATGATAACAATTACTAACGGTGGACCATTGCGTGAAGTACTTAAAAGCGTTGTTGCCATGATTAATTATTTAAAAACACGACCAGTGAAGTCCCGGATATTTGAACAGTTATGTGAAAAAATGGACGCAGAACATCAAACTTTATTGTTTCACTCAGAAATTCGTTGGCTTGGAAGAGGAAAAAATTTATCAAGAGTACTAGAACTTTGTTATAAAATAAAATCATTTTTACAAACCGAGTAGTCTGAATTCAATGAAAAACTAAATTGTGCAATGTGGAACGGGAAATTGGCATATTTGGCTGATGTTTTTCAGAAGCTCAATTTCCTAAATTCCAGTATGCAGGGTCGAAATGAAACTATAATTTCGGCTACCGACAAAATGCGACGAATTTCAAAAAAAAGCTCGAGTTTTGGGGATTGGGGGTGAAAAGTTCAGATTTTACCAGATTTGAGTCTGCCTCTAAAAGTGTTTCTAAATTAACCCCAAGTCAAATAAGCGAATTACAAAAACTGATTAGGGTCATTTAAAAAAATTGTAAGGGGGTTTAGGAAAATATTTTCCATCAAGTTCAAATTCGGTGGGTTATTTCCCCATTTGGACTATCCGGGAAGCAAAATCTCTAAAACGCCATTGAATTGACAAATAAGAAAAAAGAAGAATTAATCGATATCCACACTAATAACGCAAGATTTCTTGAATCGGATGCGAATTTATTTTGAAATTATTCAGATTTGACTGTGGATTATCCTGCTATAACAAGCAACGCTTTGGATATTCTGCTTCCATTTACTACATCCTATTTATGTGAATCAACATTTTGTGCAATGAAAACGATGAAGTCGAAGTACCGGACGAAGCTTATGGACATTGATAATGAAACTTTTGAAGTTTTAGCTGCAGAGATGCAATCCCAAATTTCGCATTAATTTAATTTTTTAATTATTGCCGTTTTTTGTCCTGTATCTTCTTATGTTGATAATAATACTGAGCCTTTAATATGAATTGTAAACTTTGAATTAATAAATTTGCCCGCATATGGAGTCTGCATTGGAATTATGTAAGTGTTAATCCTGTAAAATAAATCAATTTTTTTGTAGTGTATCGCGTATAATTGAAAGGTCTTCAGGGCGGTATATACAATTGTAATGTACAACTTGTTAAACAATTAGCTGTAATTACAAGTCCAGTTAATTTTTGTAACACAATACTCTTAAAGCGACTTGTAATAACGGTGAATAATTTCGACACGTGTAGTTAAAAGAGCAAGACTTGTCGAAACCTTTCGAATATGCATGAAGACATCGCTAGGGTAGAAATTAATTTTATTATTGTTCAATATGTCGTCAAAACAAGTGGTGTTGGATCGCAAAATGCAATTCCTCATTCATATTAGAAAAAATAAAAACGTTCTGTTTAGAGCATTCTCTAATAAACTGCGTAAAGACGATAAGATAAAAAAGTGGAAAGAGTTGCCACTTTTGAATCTTTCGATAAGTTCTTCATCGGAGAGGAATACAAAGTCAGTTCTTTCTCGAAATCGATATGGCACAGGAGCCACGTTAGAATCTTCTTCAGAATCACTTAAACTTGACCACAATTGCGCGGGAGGTGTAATTATATCGACCAGTTCTTTTAAACTGACACTTGTAGACATTCGTACCCACAGTTTAAGCAAGGTAAAAATTTTGCTACAATTGTAATGAAACGCGTAACATAAACTTCCAAGTGCTAATTTTGAGTTACAGAAACAGATCTACAATTGTAAGTATATCCCGTAATTATAAGTCCTATAAAGGTTAGAATAAGTTGAGTTGTGTTACACAGCGTAACAAGCCTCCAAAAAAAAAGTCTACACTTGTGGCACTTGTAGGTCTTGTGTTTTAGGGCTCAGAAGGTGTCGCCGTTGATGAAAGGTTGAGAACCACTGCTCTAGTCTACATACTCATATAAAAATTGATAATCATTTCTTACCATTTTGCAAACTTTTATAGCTCTCAACATAACTAGAGAAAGCCAAGTTAAAAGATACAAACTTAGAATAAAAAAAATAGATATTAAAAAAGAGTGGGGCTAAAATAACATAATGATAAAGTAGGAAAGTACTCTGGGTGAAGTAGAAAGAAAATAATAGATTGTGTAAAAACCGGGAAGAATGGAAGAAGTTTTATATAAAAAAATTGTAAGAAAACTGAAATATCAGAAGAGAGATAAAATCTTACAAAAACGATGAAAATATAGCAACATTGCAAAACTTAACTCATCGAAAGGTTGTAACAAAATGTCTTTAGTTTCGTAAAAATAGCGTTAAAACAATTAATTATTTGTAGCCATAAAATATGAGATTAAAATTCCATAAAAACATTATTCTTAATAGAGAAAATTAAAAATACTGCGCACTGTTAATCAAGAGAATTAGCAATTAGACTTTGTTAAACAAATTTTATATTCTTTCATTTAATTTATCACCTACATCCTAATACTTCACTTAGTCTATCATAATTCATATCCTATTATTAGCATTGGTATAATCTCTATGTATCCCTTTTAAAGGATAAACCAGGGATATAGAATAATATCGTCATTTAACAAAGACTAGAGGGTTTTACATTATTAGTGTATCTTGCGACATTAAACTTCCGTCTTATTTTGGTCTTATTGTAAAAGATAGCTTCATTAAAAGTTCTAGACAATTAATTACATTAGAACTACACCATTTCTGTATTTCTGTAATCAACTGACTCGGCCCAAAAATCACTGGTACTTTAAGATCAATGCCATTTATTTTTCTATAAATTAAAGTTTGTGGAAAGTCAAGGTGCTCCATTAATTTGGTCCCTAAGTTTAAATAAATACAAGGAAATACTGGCAGTGAAATTTTCGTAATTTTCTTGCGAGTTCTTTACTGTAATTGAGTTGGTTGAACTTGCATTAGACTGTATCCTTCATGTTAGTGAGTAGGCTCCAAAAAGTAGCAGAAAATCCAACCGAACGCAGGAACTGATGAAGTTTGTTTTTTGGAATAAAAGTAGAAGAGTGCTACCAAATTTTACAAGCAGTAAAAAAGCCGAGGCTCTTCATCAGAATTAATTACAATTGAAATCAATTATTGTGCAGTTAAATTGATTTATAAGAAAGAATTATTGTTAAAAAAATACTAAGCGAGGATAGCCCACATGCATTATCAACCACTCCCTGTTAATTTTAAAGAAAATATTTTTTTTCAAAAGTGTTATAACTGGGAAACGCTAAATTTTTGTATGAAGTAAATTTTTTTAGATCGTTGTCAAAACATGAGACTTTTTTCACACTTTGAAGCTCCACCCTGTATTTTTCTCATCCATTTTAAAACGAGAATATCTTCCATAACTCTGGAAGTTTGACGGTGATTGCGGCTATTTAATAATCAAATTGATTTCTGCGTTGTTGCAGGACGTTTTATGTTAATCAAATTTAATTGGGGCAAAGCAGTCGCTATCCTTTAAACTAATTGATTCAATAACGAAATTTGGGTTATGGATCAAAGTTGGACCAACATTGAACCTTCAGTACAACAGCTAAGTCGATCGGATGATTATATTAGCTCAACCAGTGTAAAATTCTGCGACGTACTGGCATCCGGAATTCGGGAATTCTGAAGCGTAACAATGGAGCGTGCTATGCGATTCCTTGGCGTCTGCTTTTCCAATGAAAATTAATGTTTGTATTAATTTGGATGCGATTATATATGATCTGACACCGGTGGCAAGGCAACACAATACTCGTATTGTTAAATCCTCGACTGAACATTGTAGAGCTGAGTTATTCGATCTGGTGCGGTCGAATAGTTTGTTGCTATCTATACAATAGATGTATAGCTAAATGATTCACTGAAGCTTTTCCGCTATGCATGTTTAGCATTTACTATTTACACAAACAATTTAATGGATTTAGATGAGAACGCCCCGTGATTTACTTTAAAAACAAACATACGGTGCGACTGGTGAAATTAGAACCTTTGAAGCACCAAATTTATTATATTAAACTTATTACAATGACATGACAATTATCATAAACTTACGAATAATTATAATTGGAAATAAAACAATCATCATAATCAACACTCAGAATTTCTTTTATGATTAATTAAAATATGAGGCTTACAAAATATTTTATTATTTTTACTATTTTATTTACTAATTATATTTCCATTTTAATTACTTAGTGGGGTTTTCAGCGAGAGCATTAAAGGATACAAATATTATTCAGAAATATTAGTCTCATTTAATTATTGGATTAATAAGTTAAATATTTGCAATTGCTGAAATCCTTTGAAATAAACCAGACGCATCAAAATTGTGCAAAATGAAATTCAGAGCTACTACACGTAAATTCGGAGATCGATACTTGGACCTGACCTTATTATTTCAATAAATACTTGAGCTACCTAAACATGCAACTGTTCTGACGGGAGAAGATAATAATTTAGTTGGTTAGTGAATAGTGTAAAACTGGTTCAAGTAAATTTAGACTTCTAGAAAGAAGAACACTTTTAATCATTGTTGTGGCGGAACGCTGACAAAACTCTCTTATAAGTTTTCGTAAAAGAAATTAAATTCGAAATTGTATTTAAGGTTCATATTTTTCTATAGCATCTAACTTGCTTCTTTACTTGAACCACTAGTGGTTGAACCGAAGAGAAGAGAGCTTATAAGTTCTTTACTCGTCAATTGAACGGTCCCAACCTCGATTTGCTGAATTTGCTGCTATATTCCGCTGCTCCTTATTTTGAACTTTACACTTGTTTTTGTAACTTATACTATTACTGTGGTAAACAAATTAACATTTTTGAAAGAGCGTTGTCAACAAAACTTATATTATTATCAGCAATATCAGCTAATAGTAGAGAGTAGCAGAATACTTTTTAGTGATTAGAATGATTAGTACTTTTCCCATTGTATGGGTAGTTTAATTTATTACCCCCAGATACTCACTACACCAACAGATCTCTTCCGCCAAGAAAATTAAGAACACGGCGACAACCCCAAGAAAAAACTAGAGCTTTTCTGGCAACCTCTTGGAAAGTTGCGACTGATTCTTGAAAAACGAATATCTTACCACTAGCGCTAGCCATTTGTCTTTTGTTACAATTGTTACCCTTCAGTTTTCCAAACTGTTTATTATTTTCGATATCAGCATTCTTGTTAAACCCATATTTTTGGTAAAGTTGAAGTGAGAATGAGCCTAAGTGTTTAATGTTTTCCGCATTAGTACCCCTCTCTATTTGGTATTTTTTTTTCAAACGGTTCAATTTCCAATTTATCTTTTCCAACAATTCTATTTTCTGTTGTGCATTTCGAATTATTCCTGTGACAAGTTATTTATAGTTAGTTCTATTTCTTTAGCCATCAGTTTCGATTTTCGACGGTTCTATCTCTCCCAAAGAAGTGGCCATTTTCGGGACCAGTTCTTGACTGACATCTTATTATAATTGAAGTAGGTAGGAATATATTTTTCGGTTTAATTACAATTGGGTTTAAAAGAGATTTTACATGCTCCAGATAAAATTGTTAAATTTGACGATTTTGTCTCTTCAACAAATTTTTACTTCTTTTCCTAATGACAAAATATATGACGAGATGACAAGTATATTTAGGTAATTTTATCCCAAAATAAGTTGATTTAATGAATTGTACCAAAATTCAATTGTGCAGAGTTCCAAGTAGAGAAATTTTACTTATTATTTTTTAACTCCTGATTATGTTAGTAGAAACTGCAGATTCGACACAAAAGAATTGTTCGAAACTTACAAGAATTTCAGTAAGTACCTTAGATTCCAGTCAACGAAATTAGAGCGTTACTAATGCAGCTTCATTTTGTACTTAAATCTCCAGAATTTAAATGAACTAAAATAATTGAGTTACATGGATAACTAAAATTCAGTTTGACCAATTATAATCCATTTCAGTAGACACAAATTCAATTCGGTCAATTCAGTTTTGATAATTCATAGTTATAAGTTATTAAATTGGTTTATTTGATGTGCAGCAACCAAATAATTTGGCAAAGGCCAACAACGCTATCAGACGTAAAAATTCAATTAAATTGAAAAAGAAATAAATTAGCCACAATTTTCTCATTAAACCAAAATATAATAAAAAATTATTTACTAAGCTAATAGATTAATATAGATTGAATAAATTTTAATTTAATTACAGTTATTTTCTGTAATTTAGTACGTAACAAGTAACTAAAGAAGTAAAGAGAAATTTTTGAAGTACACATGTGTTGTATCCAGATTAGGTCAAACCCACCAAAATCAACCGAAATTATTGCATTTTCAGAAGCAAAGGTGTGTTTTGGCGAGTAGGTACGGGCAAGGTCGGTACGCAATAAAATTTTTGTGGTGTTGGTGGATTTATGCAGCAAGTGGGTAAAATCGACATATATACATATAACTACTATACTGGACAGAAATTTTTCAGCTTTTGGACCAATTTTGTATACAAACTTTTAGTCTCAAATAATTAGATAAAGCTTTTTGAAATAATTTTATAATAATCAACACTGAAGTTCTCCCTTTAAGTATAATAAAAAATATTAAAGTAAAATATAGAAAGTTTTAAAACAACGATAGAGAAAATTTTCCGCCAATATGAAATAATATAAAATATTTTTTCCTTAAAGTTATATCTAATGGAAAACGTAAAATAGAAAAAAATGGTAGATTTTGGACGATTTATTATACATTCCAGTGTGTTGCAAAACATTTTTTCCCAAAATAATTGCACGGTTCTCGCTGGAACTAATATTAAAAATTAAAGGAGCTTTTGGGCAGTAAAGATAGTTTTGAACGAAACCACACTAGGTCTGATTACATTTACTACGTTTATGAATTCTGCATTCTGTAATGTGAATTACCCTAATCTTGACGCATAAACACATCCAAAAACGAGTTGTTTTTTGAAAACATTGGGGTGCTTACAGAATCGAATTGCGCTCATACACATTAACGAAAACATCTGCACGAGCCTACAGAATGCCCATTCTTTCAATTTGAGAGTGGCATTCTGAAATGCGCAGTAAGTTTGCATAAACGTAGTAAATGATATCATATTTACTAGCTCTTTCCATATCTACTATGACAATTGTCAATCAATCATTTTAATCGATAAAAGGGAAAAAATAAGAATACGCAATATTGTTTAATAAATTATTAAATGTGCAAGTGTCTTATAGTGAACTAAAAGATATCAGAGAAACGACCCTGATTTCCCCATGTACTTGCACATCATAAGGACCAAGGTTTATGACTTTATAAAACGGGCCAGATGAGCAAAATGTATGAGGTTAGAGGTGGAAGTAGTGTCGTGGTACCAATGAGGGTTTGAAGGTACGATTTTTTCAAAGGCCACAAGTGTAAAAAATTCATAAAGAAACTTATGCAGAATCGACTTAACATACTGATATGAGTATAATATGTTTTGGTAAGTAAGAAATACAACATCAAAAGTTTGACTGGGGCCAGACGGTCATTGCCATTGTCTCTACTCGGCCCTTCCTAGTAATCGAAGTGACCACCCTGATTCCACACATGTTTTGACTCCAAGGATCGTGGACGTTTTCGTCGACCTGGAAAAGATTTTAAACTGGAAGTCTTGCCATCGAAAACCGCAAGGTAAGATTCCTAAAATTCCTAAATCCGTTTATTTAGATATTTATATACCCTCAATTGACGACGATACGTTTGTTTTTTTTGCTACCAGTAAATGCAACAGTTTACCGTAACACGTGTAACAGAATGAGGTCCGCTATCCACTATCCGGAACAGTGTACATAGTTTGTAAATATATCCAGACTCTCGTTTCTGAAAACAATTCTCAAACTACATCGGCTGATAGCCGTAAAGGCTTTATTTTTCGAACATTATTTCATGCTATTTTTTACCATATGTAATCAGTTACGGCATTTGGATGTAAAAAAACACATTGAAAACAGATTGAACATCGCATACCTTGAGGGTGGCAAAGTGACAAAAAGTGACAAATCATTCTGTCCTGCTGGTTATTTATTAATTAGTTATACACTTAGGTTCAGTTGCATAGCTCTATTGATCCAATAAAAAGTTGTTAACACCAAAATTAAATATTTATTAAGTTAATTGCCATTGATATATTTAGTAGCCACTTGATAGAAAATAAAATTATTGACTTTCAAATCTTGAAGAAGCGAAGTTTAGTCTTTTAATTATTTATTAAAAATTACTGATTAATTGATCGTTTCTGCATTTAACATTTACAGCCTAACTAAGTCCAATTCAGGTCATAATTCTAAAATAGAGAAACGACGCAATCTGTTAACAAATTTTAATTGTTATTCTTAAATCTATAAAATTTCAATTTATAGACTTTCGACCACCATTTCCTAAACTATCAGTATTCACAACACAGTTTTACGGTTTCTAATAAAAAAAGGAATTAATTTTAGATTATGGGAATTGAAAGCGGAAGATTCAATTATGCCGCTGAGTCATTTTCCAAAATTAATTTTTTTGTCTTGAATTTACGTATTGCGAAGCTAACAATAAAATTGAACGATTATTACAAAGAGGAGAATAACAAACATTACCGCGCAGAAAAAAAATCGAAAGACAAGTGACAAATAAAAATTGCTTATAAGACGAAACGCCAAATTTTAGATAATTTGTTATGTATTTTTCAGTATGTTGCAGGAAACTTTTGGTCAAAATAGTTTGTGTCGTTTTTGCAACTGGCACCCATACCAAATATTAGATAACCTTCTGTATATATTCTGGATGGTGTCACCTAAACAGATTACATTAACATATTGCCTTGAAACTCCTCTGATACAGTAATATTTTTAAGATGAGTTGAATAGTTTTGAAGCTTAAATCATACTCCCTGTATATTTATAATTATTAAATTCTGATTCCAGGTGTAGTAGTAGCATCTACCGTCGTTACCTGATACTATTGCTAGCAATTGGTACTGCAGAACACTGTTTAACAGATATTTTAGTTACATTATGAATCGCTAGGTGACGCTCGAAAATTAGTCAGTGACAAGCCGGTTATTTTGACAGGCAGAGCAGCCAACAAAACAGAAAAGTAATTGTTTTGCAAGTAATCATGGCATCTGAGCGGTACAGTTTTTCTTTAACAACTTTCAGGTAATTTACAATTAATTCGCTATTATTAATGACTAACAACAATCAACACAAAGTTTTAATATAATATTCACATTATTTTTTTTAATACCACCCGAATTTAATTGACGCTAACCTTACATTACGTTTCAGCCCCTCTGGAAAATTGGTTCAAATCGAATATGCCTTAGCTGCAGTAGCTGCAGGCGCTCCTTCCGTAGGCATTAAAGGTAAAACTATGATTGACATAAACTTTTTACTTATGACTTTACAAATTTTATAGCCTGCAATGGAGTTGTCATCGCTACAGAGAACAAGCATAAATCCATACTTTATGATGAACATAGCGTACATAAAGTTGAAATGATTACGCAACACATTGGCATGATTTATTCAGGCATGGGACCAGATTATCGTCTTCTAGTTAAGCAAGCACGTAAAATGGCTCAAAAATATTTCCTCACCTATCGGGAGCCTATACCAACGGTTCAATTGGTTCAGCGCGTTGCCGCTGTTATGCAGGAATACACTCAGTCAGGTGGTGTTAGACCTTTCGGCGTTTCCTTGTTGATTTGTGGATGGGACAACGGAAGACCTTATTTGTTCCAGTGTGATCCATCAGGAGCATATTTTGCTTGGAAGGCTACAGCAATGGGCAAAAACTATATTAACGGAAAAACTTTCTTAGAGAAAAGGTATGCGGTTGATTTATTTTAAATTGTTCAGTTCTAAATTAAATTCAATTTTTATCTTGTTTACTCTTTTTTATAATTTTTATTGTAATTAATGTTATTACAGATATAGTGAAGACTTAGAATTGGATGACGCTGTGCACACTGCAATTTTAACGTTGAAGGAGAGTTTTGAGGGGCAAATGACTGCAGATAACATTGAAGTAGGAATTTGTGATGAAACTGGTTTTAAAAGACTGGAACCATCTCATGTTAAAGATTATTTAGCTAACATACCTTAAGAGGTTGCTGCTTATTAACTTATGTGGTAACAGCGTTTTTTAAAAAATGTTTAAATTTCACCCATACACTTTTTGCATAAATAAATATTCAAAGACATATTCAGAAGTAGTTTTCTTCTTCCGGGTCTAAAAGTGGGTTAGTTTTGTTCTTAGGAGAAAAAGAGGTTTTGCAAGACCAATTTCATAAATTTTTTGGAAGCAAATTATTTACAATGCATGCATGAATTAGGTAACAGTTTCCTTCAGTGTTAGACCGCTCACTTTGTAGCACAATAATTTCAAAGATTGCGATATTCTTAATGCATTTTATGTATGAAAAAGATCTGTAAAATTTCTTGACAAAACTTCAGCTGCACAATTGCAGTAGTTAATTATTTTGTCGCCACTCAAAGGGTTACCTTTACCAATAATAGCAATATGAAACTTTTTTATTATTATGTTTAACACGCCCCTATGGACTTAATCACTAGCTAGCGACTATTTAACTATTTTGTTTAAGATTTATTCAACACCCGTCCATTTATTAGTCAGTGATAGAAACTGTCGTCTTAAACCTTTGGCTCATTACTAGACTGTTATTGTACACAATACGAAGTTCGATCACGTACAGTCCCGTCTAAGTGTTGAAAAAATTACTGTTGCACACATAATTTTCTCTTATGGTGTGAGGTGCGAGAATTTCTGTTTTACCCAACATGGCGTGCGCTGGTAATCAAGTTTTGTTACTGAAATTTTATCTGGCCATGAATTTGTTATCATAGCCATTGGCATAACTTTAGGAAATTGAGTACGTAGAACTTGATATAAAACCAATGAGGGTAAGAAAATTTAAAGCTCTTCAAACACCTAAAACCAATTTAATTCTTCTGTAACTCTTTCCACCGTTTCCTTCAATATGGTACAAAAGTACTTTTATTACTAGTAGACCAAGAAGGCCCACGATATTTAATTGTTGACTTTAATTTCCAACGCTCAACGCAATAATTTTAAACGGTTAGTAAAATTCTATTTATCAGGAATTTATCTACTCAGATAGCATCGCTCCTACCGGTCTCTTGGCCAGACAGCATTTCTTTTGGCTTTTTCGTATATTAGTTCGCATAATTGTTAGCCAAGAACATGTAAACAAAAGTCGCATTTTTACTAAAATTTCCATACAATGATTATGGACATTTCAATCTTTGAGGGTAACTTTAACGTGGTTGCAACATCATACAATCAATATATACGTTTTTTATGTGTGGAAATTTATAGATTAATTAAGTTCAGCTCCAAAATTTGTTGCACTCACATTAAAAATTGGTCAGTGAAAAAAAAATGAATAATTAAGTTTAAACTTATTGGATATTTTAGTAGGAACACGATCGTTACTTTAACACTTTAAGGCATTCAATGATATTGATTAGATATATACATTTCGATCATTGAAAATTAATACTTATTGTATAATTTTTAGTTATTTCACTAATAATGAAAGGAGAGAAGGAAGGAGATAAATTAATAAATTTCAGGGCGTTTTTTATAATACATATTTATTTCCCATCTTTTGGACCCTATACAATTTATAGCTAAGTACGTTGTCAGGTAATACAATCTTTGTATGGAATGCTTTCATCTGAAAAAGAGGGGCAAGATGGTGGGGTGGGTTATACAAATATCTGACTAGTATCAACAACAACTGGCTTTTGGCCAGTACCCATTGTGTTGCTCGGTTGTACTTATATTTCTAGACCAACAATTTCAACACATGTTACATTAAACTAAGTTACGACGCCTACTTGATTCAATATTACAATAAAGATATGCATTCCCCGGTCGATTGACAGGACTACTAAGGCTAGGTACGAGGGCATTTTCACCCCCACCGATTGCTTGCTGGGTACAAGTTACATGCTACACAGCAGCTTGCTTACAGACTCGACTACACTGATGATGGTTTTTACCTTATAATGGAGTGTAGATAACTCAGCTGTTTAAAAGAATTAATTTTTCCTTATATAATATTTTGTAAATTCATTTGTTAAATATTATCAAATCTTTTTTTTATTACATTATTAATTGCTAAAAATTTAAGATGTCACTTGACAAGGGGCACAGATCATGATATGTTTAAGAAGTGGTGTTTATTAACCTATGACCTAAAGCAGAGAAGGCGATTGTGGCTAGTTTATATTACCGTTGATAAGTATTATCACAAATTTGGTTCCTTACCGCCGGCCCTCAACATGCTCGCCGATTTTGATCGTCGGCGGTCTGGTGAGAGCTGGTCGCGTGGAACTGGCTAAACTCCACAATTTTAAGAACATATAATTCAAACACAGAACTCTGCAGTTAAAAAACACAGTTACAAGACGACATTTAAAGGTCGGATTGCATATAACAGGTATTATATTTTATAATTAATTAAGCTGATATGTTTTCTATAGTCCCAAAGATAGCTGGCTGCCCAGCCTGATCACCCTGATCCGCACCCACCCTACCGACGCTCATTGAGCTGCAACATGTCTTGCGACATGTATTGGACGGAAACATTACGCAGAACAACCGAACCGCGACCCTCGCATCCAAATTGGCCGGAACACAGAACCAGTACAAAACACGCCATGTTCTTCAGTTGGTGCTTTTCTGCAAAAACCATGTTGATGTATTGGTCTAAATTTAATGAACGGTTAGAGTTTGGAACGAGAGCCGGGCATGGTCGCTTCTATCTGCATTTTGGGTCCAAGTCACCGAATCACTTTGACGCGTCGCATAAATGATAATTGACTGACTTTCCTTCGAATTCAGTGATTTGATGACTTGGACGCCCCTTATACTGGAAAATTTCCCAGCTTAAATACACCTATAATGATAGTAATAGATATATCACATAAACGTCACACAAAAAGCACTACGACACTATTTGAATATAATCTAGATAATAGAGAATTACCAATGTTCAACATTATACATCTTCGACTGTTATCTCAGCGATTATTAAGGTTGTACAAAACTATAAAATTATATAAAAATAATACATTAACACTATTAAAAACAATATCTTATAAGTTACAACTCGTCTTAAATAAATATATTATCATCATAAGGGCCACCTAAACTAAACTTTGGTTAACTAACAGCTATGTACCCATATTAACCGGGCGCAACTCAGCAAACTCACTTCGAGGATGAGGTTTACGCTACGTTACAAATTTTCGGCTTATTAGAATTTGTTAATTGACAGGAGAGTTTTCGATATGATTGTGCTAATAATTGATCACTATTCGAGGCGTTCTTTAAACGATTTTGTGCTCGTAGCGATAATATAGGTACATGCGTTAATGTTTCAAGGTACAATAAAATATTCAAGCAAATGCTAGACTTAAAACTATATAGTACATATCGATAATTAAAATAATAAAATTCACTATTCCTGTATAACTGCATGCATGTTTTTGATTGCAAGATAACAAATGCATCGTACTCTATTATTCCTACAATTTAAGCAAAAGCTCATCTAGAATATAAAGTTATTAAACTAATATTTGAAAACAATAGAGCTTTGTTAACTCTTCGATAAATACGTTCAGTATTAAAAATTGGGCAAATTGTTATATCGAATAAAAGGTTTTTTTTTTTGTAATGATAAGACATAATTTACTCACTTTCATGACTGGTGTCGCAAAGCTATGTTTACTGATATGTTTTAATTGTTTTTGTTAGCGTTACACACCAAACATGTCAAGTGTGTGTTCATCATTGGTTTATTGCTATAATTTAAATAGAAAATATATTAAATTAAGGTTTACCATAAGATCCTTATTAATTACCACTATGTAATAATCTAAAGAAAGCTCGAGAAAACAATACTGCTGATGCGGGTGGCGTTCCTGTGCGGGTCCTCCCCCGCGCATCCGAATAATTTAATAATAAATCTAAAACTTAACTTTTAGGGCACCTTTGGTTTAGCTTATCTTCATAATTTTATCATTCTCAATGAAATGAAGTTATTAAGCAATCTGATCAAATGATATTTGATGCAGTTCACCTGTACTTATCACGTAAATACTGTCCTGCAATTCTAACAGTACAACTACAACAGTTAACAGAGATAGGTTTAAGCTTTGCTTTAAACAGCGATTTCAACCGGACCACCCTAGCAATGTCCGGCCACAACCATCGCTCTCTGTCAAGTACTCAGCGGCATATACGAGTTAAGATTGTCCATTTTCTTCTCCTTTTGTTCCCTGCGAACACAACTTAATCAGTACAAATCGCTCATAGGCGCCACCAAGGACTCCAACAGCGCCGCCGAACCCTCACCAATCACAATCGATAACGACGACCTCACGTACGCAAAAGTCAAAACAGTTAACCCCTCACATCAACAATAATCAAATTATCATTGTGGTAAATCTCAATTCTGCCCCTCTTCAGCATAAAAATATTTCTACGATTTAATGTAGATGTTTCAATAAAAGCTTTCAGTTTTATTCGAACTACAGAAGTGTTTCAAGAGAATTGCCCCCAATCCGGTACTAGGTCATTATTAAAACACGACAGTAATTTAGTCTTATCAAAGTCGTGAATCTAGGACGCAATTTTTTTATAAGATACGCTGCAAATCTGGGGAGAATCGGGCTTCACTACAAGACTCCTAAGTATATTCAGAAAGTTACTCAATTACGATAAAAATAAATTAAAACTTTGCTAGTTCATAACAATTAACAACTGTTATATATTAAATTTTGTAGTCATGTGACAACCTACCTATGGGACAAAGAATGTTGAAATAAGAGAGTAATAGTGCATACTTGAAAAATGTCTTCAACTTCTTGATATCATTCGCATCCATTTTTAACTTTTATGTCATTTCCATATTTTACTATATTCTCGTTCTAAAATATCCGACTCGCACTTTAATAATTGTAACTTTCCAACATTCAATTTTTTCTCTCACTATTGAGAAATTTAAGGCCGGTCTATTGACTTGCCTATGAAATTGCAGTAAGTAAGACTACTTGGAGTTTCAACCACAGTAAGTGTGTTATTCACCCGCCAGTAACCCAAATCTCGCTAAAAAGCAAAAATACTTAAAGATGCCTTGTAAATGTAACTGGCCAGTAGTTACTTGTCACTTTATAGGCAGGTTAATAGATCTTCTGTTAGAATGTTATATGCACGTAAACCTATTTTTCTCTCGATTTTGAGTAGACAACATGCTTGACGTTAAAATTACTTTTTTAATAAATATAAACTACTCCTTAGTATTTTCTAAACAACAATAACTTCTATAAAAATTGCTTTTCTTTCTATTCAACGATAATAATTTAGACGTAAATGTCACCAATTTTTATTTTTCTCATTTTCCCACCCATTCTTAAAAAATAATTATATGAATTTCTATGTAATATCTTTTACAATTAATTATTTATCTGTAGGTGTGTTCAACATTGCCTTTTATTTACTATTTAGGGTAATAATTTGACAATGCACCTCCACAGTTCTTATGTACCAACTCTTTCCATTCGTCCAATGTTATATCTACTATTAATCGGTGTTATAATTCTTTGCATCCTTTATAAATATTGACCTGCATTGGATAATTCTTCAAATATTTATGGTTTACGCCTCAAAGGTTTCGTAGCGTTATTCTCTTTTATAGACTTGTTTCTTACAATGTATTATTTAATTTTAAAGTTTGGTCCCAATATAAACTTCGATTCATATGGGTCCGGAGCGTATTGGGAATGCGGAGTGCGGATCGTGCGGAAGCCAATCAGTATGCTTCCGGAGGCGAAGCGCATATTGTCTGCAACTGATTGGATTCCGCACGATCCGCAGTCCGCAACACACTCCGAACCCATGCGAACCGACCTTAATTGATCAGCTTCGTTAAGATCTTATTAACACTACATCGTCCCAAGTATTTAAAATATAATGGTCATCTAAAGAAAGTTCGTTTGTATTTCAATCAGTTTTTGATGCATCTTTCATTGCCACTAATGGCTAATTTTAAAAGAATAAAGTTAGGTAATTGAATAAAATGTGTTGGTTTATAGACCAAATAATTGCCGTTATTTAATAAGTTACTGTGACATTATACATATGTATGGGTAGTTTCATGAAACAAAGTACGAGTAATCTACACGTGTATTTTAGGAATCATGATCTATAGAAAACGGTAAAAGCATATAATTTTTAGAATTTTCTAATATGTAAAACGTAATTTGCAAGAAAATTCTTTTAGACATAAGTATGCAACTCTTCGTGCACCTGAAAAAAAAGGATAGTGTCCTTAGGTTCATATATCCCCCCTGTAAGTTTCTTTAACTTTTTTTCTGATATTGTTTTATTCGCTTCTATTGAAGTGTTCTGGTCAATTTGTTCTGTTTGTTCTTTTCTTAAGGTTTTGTTACCTTTCTTTTCTCTTTACTACCGAATTCAATTGAATTTTTATTCGAACCGTCTTTTGATTACTATCGTTAATAATCAATCGATCATTAATACATTGATCTCAAAATAAATTTAGGTAAATCTCAAAATTTGAATAAATTTTGCAATTATCATAATTTTCCAAGTAAAATCAAAACTACATACTTCTAAAGATTAAATCCATGGTTTTATCCGATTCTGGCAGAACGAGGAAAGATTAGATTCTTTTAAAAAATCTTTAAACATATATTTCCCACATATTTTCCTTAAAAAAAATGCAAAGATAAATATTATCTTGTGATCATATATTTTACTTGAGGGTCTTTAAGAAAAAAATATTTGTCGCAAATAGTATGCAACTTAAGAGAAAAGCTTCATTGCTTCCTATTGTCTTTGTGAGGGGTATCGATTTAAATCAGATGTAAGGCAAATATGTGTACGTTTGCACATCGAAGTGATTTGTGTTTCGATGTTATGGGTCGTCGCTGCTATTGGATTCAGTTGCAAGTAAGTGTATTAGTAAAGGAAGTGCTACAAAGTAATGATGTCTAAAGAACTGATCGCGAGTATGATAAACTCATTCTAGGGCAAAGGCAAGTAAACCGACCTCTGCAGCCATTTTGCTTTTGGCGTATTCGATACGTATGGGGCCGCGATCGGAGGACAGTAGGAAGGAACCTTGCAGTGTTGCCATGACCTGTGCGGCGCAACGCACATCCTGGTATTCCATGAAGGCCACCGGGGATCCACCCTTGTTGTGCATGCGCAGGCGACAGAAGCCAGGGAAGCTGTGCAACAAGAACACCACAAGTGCTGCTCAGTGTTGGGGCACTACTGCTAACTACAGGATGTGCGAGGGTACACATTCAGAGTGTGCGTTAGATAGAGCAAACCCTCACCACGTTAGTAAACATAGATTAACATGCGGCACCAAAAAAGGGGGATGTGGAAACGAAGGTGCTCGCGTCGCGATTGTTCTCATGACAGAAAAAAGGGGGCTGAGCCGGTACTACAAACTGTTTTGCAGAAGTACTCAAATGACATTCAATGACGGAACATACAGTGCAAGGTATAGTGAACGACAACCACGATCTAAGAGCTTGACCACGGATAATGCAGGAAATACGACAATTCGCGGCAGTACTTACTAAACCAGCTCTTCATCACAGCGCTTGGAAATTTCTACGTGACAGTCCACTTAACAAAAAAATCAAAATCCATTAACTATTACGCTACTAATTTCACTATAACTTGCACTATACACAAATGTTTTTACTTTTTATGAATCAATCTAAAAGAAAAATGACGATTCTTAACTTCTAGGTCTTGAAAACTTGGTTATTTTTAGGCACAAACCTTGCGAATATTTCCTTTAATTCGTGTTCAGACACAAATTGGCCCAAATTTGCGACGAAGAGTGTAGAGCAAGGCGGGTTGCTTACTCCCAATCCAGGTTGTGAGGACGATGACCCCACGGGAGAAGCCAAGGCAGGACTTGGTAGAAAATGTGGCAAAGATGCTGCATGTACTGAAGTCAGAGCAGTAGGATGCGGCAAAGACATTGGAGGCTGCAAAACACAAGACCAAATTAATCGACAGTTACTCAACCAAACAAGCAATAGACCGAATTCCAGACTATCAGAATTCGCATCACAATCACGCAATTCCAGTTATACTCAAGTATACCAAAAAGAAAACAAAACTAAAGCAGATTCATAAAAAACTGTTAGTTCAAAAACAAAGCGTTATTGGTAATACGATCCAACAATTGTGCTAAAATAGTTATAAAGTTAAAAATCATTGGTTGCGAAAAGACAATTATTGCAATTGTTGGATGTGTGCTCAGTAAGAGTTGAATCTGCTTTGAGTTGAAAAAATAGAAAAAAACTAACGTGGTGATGGACTGGGGCGCCAGCTTGTTGCAGCTGAGAGTCCAGAGTTTTGTCTGTAGATAGTCAAAGATAGGAACGTACGGGGACCTGCGGGTGCAGTGCGGGATGAACGAGTGTTGCATGTTGCAAGGCCGCTCCAGGTAGTTCGGCGGCTGCCGAGTAAGCCAACGGATGATGCCACAGTTCTGGACCGCCCGGGAAGAAAGGCGTTCCCAAATCTGAAAAATACACTAGTAAGAAAAAAGAAGTGAATCAGTCGGTTAACAAACAAACAAACAAATAAAACAAACTCCAACAAAACTCACTTGCTGCACATATTCGCGACGTACAGATTTTTCATAACCGACAAGGTAGCAGTGAAATTTGCTGGAGTACACAATATTATGGAACACAATAAATTGAGCAAAAGTAAAACTCTTTAGCACATTTCAACACGTTCACTAAGAGCGTCCTTTCCGTCATAACATCGGTGAGACTCGCATATAAAACAAAGCAAACGACCTACCAGCAATTGAGGAACTTGAACCTAAATCCTCAATTAGTTTCAGGCCCCGTCTTGGTTCTTGGCTCATAACTGTACAAATCAGGGAATTATCTACTTACAATTGTTTTTCATTGAGTATAAGACTTTCAAATTACGGTCACCTCTGTAGTGGTATATTACTTCCACACGAATTGCACTTAACTTTGAAACTTATCTGAGGTAAGTTTAGTATTTAGCTTCATGTTAGTCAATGCATGAGTTACAGTTTATTCAAGTTCAGTTAATCATATCAAAGGGCGCTTACAGCATTGTATGGTGAGCTGTAATTTATATTAGATTAGAAGATCTGAATTAACAAGTGGAATTAATTAAAACAGTGAAATTTTCAATGACTATTGCTCGACTACTTGGATGCACTATTAAGGGATATATTGTGGTATTATGAAAGATTTGATTTTATTGCTTATTGCGGTAATAAATCGCAAATTGATTTCAGTATCTGCTTCTTTCATATCTTGCAGAACACGTTGTGTAACAGAGCTGATAAAAGAAAGTTGTAAAATTGAATATTTTCCAGTTTCAAAACCCTGAGTGACGTAAAACCTCTGCAGGAAAAGTCTTGTAGGATCTGTAAGGCTTTGAGCTGGCATCTAGCTATTTCCATATCATTGGTTGAATGAAGAACGGCGTAGAGGGAAATAAATTTAAGTCCAATGATGATATTATAAAGACGTGGGTTTAATATAGTGTCAGCATCAGCATACAAACATCTCTATAACTATAAGGGGGATGAGAAAGCTGGGCGAATAATGACAAAGTGGTCCATTTAGGACCAAAAACCACTTAAGAGACGGCCATAATTTAAAACGGGTGTGTAAACTTCAAGAAGTGAATAAATACACATATCCGAGATAGGATTTGAGCAACCCTCGTGGTTCGGTAGACTGGCTATCGTCCATCTTGTGCAATGACACTAAGGACGAATTTGACCCAGTTAAAAATAATTGCACTACCGACCATTTTCATCAAGATTGTAACTCGGTAATAAAAAAGTGGCGCTAAAGTGAGTGGTGAGAAACCGAATGCACTAAAGCTAAAATATTTCAGTCTAGTGAGTAAAAGCTAGCAGAGTAAACTAAGTTACTAATTTATTATGTTCGGGTAAAAACTAAAAGTTTTAACTACAATAGCCCAAATTAAATTTAGCACACTTCGTAGTCCACACAGTCAACCTTGGAAACTTTTTACGGGTATTCTCTACGCTCCGTTTGGAAAATTGAAATAATTTATGTGCGTTGAATTCAAACTGTTACCCTGTCTTAACTTGAATTTAATACAACGTTCCAAAGCAATTGCGCTTGTGGATCAAAGTTATGGAAGCGGATTTTAAGCAATGCCCACCTCTTGAAAACTTAATTTGGTCGTAATTTGTATCCAACGCAATACCAAAAACTGCGAAAGGTGCTAAATTTTATTTTAACAAGAAAAGGAAGTCGGTACGTTTCACTTTTGTACTTGAAGAGTTTTTTCTACAGAGCCTATAAATACGAGGTGTGATTTAAATGACGCCGCCATCAATGCTTCAAATTTTGTCAATTATGTCGCAAGTTCAGAACACGATTAAATCAACGGTTCCGATTGTTCCGAAGCCTTTTAGCACTCGTTAGATAATGTTGCGTCATTTTACATCATCCGAGGTCAAGTACAAATTTGTTGCTAAAATTCACTCTACGTTATTGATCTAGAAGACGGTTTCAGCGCCGAAATTATGTTAATCATGCATTGCTTCGACGGCTGCCAATATTTACATATCATTCTAGACTTCCTCAGCCAGTAAGCCCGATATTGTGCAAATTGTGTGAGATCAGATAGATTAAACATAGTTACTGTCTGATAAATATTTACAAGCACCAGTAGCGTTGTTTATTAGTCACATCTCGTATTTACTCAGTAGACTACAAGGAGTGAAGCACGTGGAGGGAGGTGAGGAAGGGTGTGCGGTTGGGTAGCTGCCGTCCCCCGTTTTGAGGGGCGGTCGGTGTACTTACGTCCGGTGAGGGGGTGCATCAAAGTTGGGTGCGTGTTGGCGGCGTTAGCAGCTTGCTGTTTGGGCTTGCTAACCTTCGTGTTACTTTTAGCAAACTCCAGTCGGATCGTCTGAGGCATGTCGGGGTCAAACCTTACGCCCTGCTGCAAAATTGCCCACAAAATGTGTGACTGTGAAGTCAATATGCTTTAAATGCTACTGCAGGTGCATCCAGAGTCCCCACATTTACCACGATTCTAGCCTACATGATCCTAAAGAGTTAGAAGCCACCATTTTCTATCAATTTGTCATTGTATTATTAATAAAGGTTTAAGTTAAAAGCAACTGCTAGAATTAGCGAATTTCAATGGTGGCGTCCTGGATGCACCTCGCCTAACATGTGACTGCCTAGCAGTAAGTGCTGAGATAAATTAGTAACCAGCTCAAGTTGAGCTGTTAGTCTTGGATTACAAATTTATATTATTAGAGAGTGTTTTGCAAAATTAAGACCTGCGTTATTTACGTTATGGAACAAGGAGGTTGAAAGTTAAATATTTAGGGGACGCTTCAAGCGTTCCTTTGAGACATTTTATCAATACTGAGAAGTGGAAAAGAAAAACAAAAGGATCTGGGGGTGATGGAGGAAAATAATTAATTTAAGAATTTACCAACTGCTAACAAGATTTGATTTTGTTCATTTCATTGAAAACCAATTTCGATCGTTTATCTAGTCAAAGGCAACAACCGGCATTAATAAAATTATCAGCTTCATTGACATTATCTTTTCTACAACTTTGTGTACAACAAAGAAGAATTCGACAGATCTCTTATAGTTATTTCGAGCGGGGTTATGATAATGAAACTCGACTTCTGTGCTAGGGAGTTGTCTGCAAAAAATACTAAATTTACAATGAAATTTTAGTTTTTTTTATTCAAGCCAAAAAAAGTCTTTACTTGCTGATGTTAGCTAATAGCAATTGATATCAAACAAAGTATATACGTATCAATCAATTCTAATCGATGATACTACTGAGAAATTCAGGTGATTAAGCTGCTTTGCAGAAAGCAATGTATGTTTAATAGACTACAGAATAGATCTAGAAGATAAACTTTAGCGTTTCAATTCCAACAATATTAAGCTTTAAAGATTTTGAGATAAGAGATAAACGGTCATTTATATTTATGCAGAGTGATTTCCTGACAATCTGATGTTCTAAAGTTAGCAACCAACAAAACACAAATATTGCTATTGTAATTTGCAGATTGTGTGGCCATTGTTTAATTGGAATTGGATTTCTGATCATCTTTTATAGAAGGTTCTTGAAAAATCAATTTCATTTCAACAGCCACAAATATTGACAAATTAAAAAAACAAAACCAATGTTTGGTTGGTTGCTGCACATCTGAATGCCAGATTTGTCAGCAAATTGTGAATTATGGTACTATATCTAAGCACGCACTCCCGCAAATAGAGGTTAAAAGTATAAGAAGAATAATTATAATTATACTCAATTGTTTGCAAGAAGTTGCAGTACTATCAAATTGTGTTAGTGTAAGCGATACATAATTATCACTAGTTCTGACTAAAATACTCGCAGAATTATGAAGATATCAGCTTCTAAGATACCATTATAATATGTATCTGTGATATATTCAAAAGATTCGGATATTTCATTGAAATTACTTATCAGAATTATTTATTAAAAGTTATACGCTAAGAGGAACAGAAACACTTTAGATATGGTAGCATGGAGAGAGGAATTGATTATCCTTAGTAATTTTCAGTGTTCTTCCTTTGTCATTCAAGGAGAACTTTAACCTAATAGCTTTAATTTGTATTATCAACGCAATCGCTATCTCATAGCAATTGTTCAAAGAGATTGTCAAAAATTGTTTGTCAGTCATTTAATAGTTTGATTTGTACGATGCAACTTGCATTAGAATTTATATTTACTTGCGGCCAGTACTATACTAGTAGAGGGCATACACCAATCGCTTTATAGTAAAATTTCAAACCTAAAAGATTTCTATTCTATCCGTAAACCGAACATTGTTACTCTGAACGAGATTAAAACGAAGCTGAAATTGTGGAGAAGTGGTAAGCGCTTTTCTGAAGCTTTCCAGTAATTGACCGCTGAGTCTTGGAGCGGAACGGTTCCTTCAAAATGTTGGATAACCGTGTGAATGAAAACGATCCTTTATTCGGGAATTCAAGAGTTGGGCGTCCAGTGATTGATAAATCGACTTAAAAATAGTACACGGAAACCTCCATGTTCCAAACTTGGAGAGCTGGGTTTTATTTAGCTAATTTCGCTTTGACCATCGATCACTGGGCTATTATGCGCACGTTTCTGCCCATATCGGGGTGAGACGCTCGGGGATGGCCGATCATTTCAACCCCGATATCGGAACGGTGAAACAGTAATCAATTTTCATTTATTAGTTCCATCCCCGCAGGACAGCGAGGAAGACTTTTCTAATATGAACGAATGTAGTAAATAATTTAGGTCAGCACTTGCCTGGAAACACATGTGGGGGAGGTTTGATAATGTTATGTTTGGGAATAGGAAGAGAAAGAAAGGACTTGAAGTCATCTAACGCCGTGGAAGCAGGTAATCTGCGGGTGACACACGGTGCGGGTGCATGCGACAGGGGAGTATGTTACAAGGGAACGAACTTGTGGTGTTATGTAACACCGACACCCACCTGCAAGTCCTGTTTGGCGGCCTCCGCTCCTGCCCGGGTGTTAAAAGTCACGAATCCCACAGGCTGGAACACCAGTGAACAAAATTAATTATTAACCCCACCACACGACAAGGTTTAAATACTAACGCCATCTATTTTAATTACTGCTGTATAATTCCTGCATTGTAATTTAGACCAGATTTACGTTAAACAACCCCCAAAAAAGGATTCCACTGTTTTAACAGTAAGTAAATATATGGCAGGATTTCAGCTGGCACTTACCGAAGCGGTTTTTCCGTTTTTGCTTGTAACTTTTAATAGTGATCCTTCATAACCCTAGAAAGAAAAAAAAATTTAA
Organism: Pyrochroa serraticornis; assembly: GCA_905333025.2. Taxonomy (NCBI): domain Eukaryota; kingdom Metazoa; phylum Arthropoda; class Insecta; order Coleoptera; family Pyrochroidae; genus Pyrochroa; species Pyrochroa serraticornis. The sequence goes on from HG995152.1 coordinate 40,539,965, forward strand.
TAAATCCATCATGTTAAACAACATTTTTGTAAATTTCGATTCAAAACTACTAACACCGCTTATTTGTAAACAACAGTGAGAGGAGTATGAACCAAAATTATTTAATAAAACAATTAATTATGGCTCTGTTTGAACCGAAATAAATTTACCTCATAAGCCCTGAATAATAAATACAACTCTCGAGGCTTGGCATCCATTGGCAGTCCGCTTACAAATAACGTCCGCACCTGTAACAATACACAATAACGTTAGTCGAGAGAAATTATAATCTATCATTAATAAAAACAAGATTAACCAACCTATTACACGAGATAAATGAGCAATGGTTTTGGCAAATGTATAATAATTAACTAATGGCACACTTCAATACTGGAAGTCAGGGCTTTAAATTCTACAAGTTTATTGAAGATATTCCGTAAAAATTCCATAACATCAAACTTCACAACTGGTGCATAAGTTCATTCATAAACCTGGAAGATTTACAGTCCTTTCGCTGTAAGAACTTTTAGGTAAAGCAGAAGTTCCGATTATTAAACGACATAGTATAAAGTTTGTTCTAAAGTTTCTAGTTGCAGCTGAGGATTAAAAAGGCTTTTATCACTTGCCAGCTGTTATTCAACATGTTTTTGAAGTTGTATGCAAGAAAGTAGTGATGCAAACTTTACGAACGCTTCATAGAGTTACTGACCAACAATAAGCAGACAAGATGGCTAAACGTCACATAATTTAGTAGCTATTCTATCCTTCAAGTTACGACATCAATTTTTTTATGAATAATAATTTTTTTTTGATCACACCGCGTATGTATTTAAGAAGAAAATTTCATACTCATCATTGAATTATTTAAATATGCACATAATTCATTATTTAAAATATTATTTTATAATAGAAAATAATAACGTGAAAACGTAATGGTCAATTCACTTATTTATTTTATTAAAAAATATTTCTTGGTGTATAGTTTTGCAAACGAAGTGTTGCTGCTCTTTCTTTTGGAATATTTAAAACGAATTAAATCTACTATTCTACTGATCAACAGTAGGATTGTTGTAAATTTACACATTAAAACACTAAAATCATAAAATGGTAGTTATACAGCACGAAGTTAAACAGCAAAATAGAAAAACTTTTTAAATGCAAGATGTAATTGGTAGTTGCAAAATGTACAAAAGCTAAATGGTAAAATATACACAACCTGTCTTCAGAAATAAAACTGAATTGAGATAGTAAACACTAAGATTTTCAGATGTGAAGGCGCCTGTAGAATGGACAACTTAAAGTTTATTATTGGTATAATCCCCTAACATAATACACATGTTTAATGTTAATAACAAGTATGATATGACATAAAATTTTTACTATTAAATAAAAAGGTAAGTAACATTCAGCCTAAAAATAAATATTCTCATCTCCACATCATCCACAGCAATTTTCAAAGAATCTGATCCATGTGTACTTACTTATTACATTAAGTTTAAGGTTTTAAAGATAAATAATTTGTTAATATACCTTTCCATAACATTTCTACATTCTATATTACCTGATTCCCAGGAATTACTTCCTATTTTATTGGATACTTGTTATTAGCTAGTGTGTCTTTTTGGATTTAACTATAAGTGTTTTACTACAATGATTTTAATAGAAAGAGAAAGGATTCAAATTTTAATTATAGACAAATGATAAGAAAATTCATCACGATGCGTTTTTCCAAGAAAGCTCTTTCACGCTGTAATACAACATAAAAAACCATTAACATTTCTCTTGTGCTTACAGACCATTTTGACCAGTCAAATTGAATGTTATAAGTTATAAGATCATTAATAATTGGTAGTTTGTAGCGTTAGAAACCTCTTCCACAAAATATCGGTAGTCATTTGATAAAATTAAGTTGGTAGACATTTTCTAAAAGTGCAACATCCGTTTACATTACATTAGAAGCGCTTTTAAGAAAATTGAACATTGATACATTAAGAAGTCAGAATCAGTAGCTTAAGTAATTTCTTAAACATTCTAACAGTTTTAATAGAAACCTTAACAAAAACATTTAAAGCAAATTGGTAAGACAAAGACGGGTAATTCTCATTCAAGCAATTTAAGGTCTGAGATGACACGTATTGGGTCCCTATTGCTCTGTTGTAAAGCTTCGTTAACACAAAATTATTTGGTCGCTGTTACTTTTCGCTGATATATAGAGGATTTAACCACTTTCATATTACGAAAAGACCCTAACTATCAGTTTCTGTTTTAAACATTTTTGCTAGTTATTAAAAATTTATATATCTAAATACCCTTTAATGTCTTATATCCTACGAATAATCAAAAGTTGTACCTAAGGGTGAATATTAACTTTTTCATGAATACATGTAAAAATTATCAGGCGCTGCTTTCAATAGCCGCCTTTAGATTTGGGGTAATTTCCTGTAAGTTATAGCGATTAAGAGAAACAAAATACTAACACTAAAAATAATTATACCTATTGCTTTCAAAATGAAGCAATTTTCCTACCAAGAAATTTCTTGAATTTGGTTCAGTTAGAGGTTAACATGTATGGGTAAGGCAATTTAAATTATCTTGAATTGTTTTGATGTACGTACTAAAAATTTCTGAATGCTACTAGCATGAAAGAGTTTTTGATTTGCACAGGTAACGGCGTTATTTATATTTCGTTCCGTTGTTGCAAGATGCAATTTAAATAATGAAGTGCAAGCTGCTATTCGCCATGGGCTTGACGTTTACTTATCATTGATTCGGCGAGAGTCCTCAGTGACGTTGTTGAGTACCGTGAAGCTTTAGAAATGAGGATGAAAGAGAACCTGTGTGTCACGTGAAACCAACGCTTCCAAACCTAAGGATGAACATTCCGGGTAAACAAATATCCTGTCTTTGTGATACTTGCCTGCGCCCTTTGTATATCCACTTCAACGTTTATTGGGGATGTTGCGTCACGTCAAACATGATTCATATGTGTTAGATTACGCGACAAAGTCAACAGCTTGAAAAATTCAATAACGCAGGACTCGAGATTGCCGTAGATACGAATATCGTAATTTGTTTATTGGTTCGGAGAAGAAAAACGAGATCTCCAACACCTAAAGGTTACCACCTGCTAAAGTTCATGTCATGCTTCGTACTTTTTAACTTCTATAGGTTTTACTAAGGCGCATAGTAAAAATAAATTCAATTAAAACGATCTTACTCTTCGCCATTTTCTTCGTAACTCTTTGTTTCTAGCTCCTCTTCCCTTATAACTGTAAACCTCATTACAGTGTAAATTATATAAGGAAATGAAACGCTATACAACATTCTTCTAAATAGCGAAAAGAACTCATACTAACAAGTTTTTCTATACTTTTTGTCTATTGGTATCTATGATTGTGGCTTATTCCTTCATCTTACTAGAAACTATATCGTGTTGTCTTAATATTTATTATATCAATTGTGTTGGTTTTAGGTTTTGAAATGTATTACTTTGTTCTTCGTTAATTGGTTTTATTATTCCTTGTTGATCGAGTAGCAGAGACAAGCCGATTGTGTTGTACAAGAAAATAATCCGCAGAATGAATGGAAGACAAGAAAAAGTGGAAGCAAATAAATCAAGAATCTGGGAGACAAATTTTAAGCAGAAAAAGGTATAACAAAAACATTCAAAACCGTCTGATAGCTTAGCTGAGAGGCATCATTGGATATTCTTCTTTATTCGTTAACTGAACATTTAAAATTTCCTTATAAAGTTTAATAGTTATCATAAACAGTTCAAAATCAGAAAAACATTTTATTTGTTAACTCCCTTCAATTGAACAATAATTAACTTCCTTTTATTAATTTAAGTTATAAATTTTGGTAGGACACAAAATGAGAGATTTTTGCAGTGATAAAATACAAAGTTGAAGAAAAAAGATTAGTTGTAAAAAAAGAAGAAAAACAAAAAATACAAAGATGGTACAAGATAAGAAATAAAACAAGAAATCATATGAACGGTTTAAAATAAAAAAACTTCAGCTTAGTAAGGATGGAAGTAAAAGAAAGTGGTATTTTTTTAAATAGCCACTCGATAGCTATAAAATGACATCTATATAAATGTTAGAAATAAAGATATATCTAGAGAAATAAAAAACGAAGAAAATAATCAGTCTGGATAAAATTTGCTTCTACTACTTACAAATAGCTAGAGAAACATATAAAAGAACTGAAATATGTAAAAACAAAAAGGGCCAATCACTGTCTATAAAAGTAAAAAAAAATATGCTAATTAGCAAGAATTATAAAACTAAATAATCAAACTTCACAGATAATGAGACGGAACAAAATATAACTGAAGATTTTTTAATTCCCTTATATATGCTTTACAAATAATCTTCGTCATTTAAAGATGTGTTAATTGGGAAAAAATACGGGTAACTAATAACAGAAATATAACAAAATATGACCCATAAAAACGAAATAGAATTTATATATGACCCATAAATTTTTACGATTTCAGGAACCTCTGGCACCTGTACGTGGTTCTGGCTAGTTAAACAATAATGCAGATAGACAAAATTAAATTTGCTATAAGTTTTAAAATTGTTTAAAACTTGTGTATTTACTTGCAAAAAATATTTAATTTTTCATACCTTTCAAACAAAATTAAATGACGAAACTTACTTAAGATTCTCCCGGCGCCTCCGCCATTTGTGGCATGCGTGTTTATGTTTCGAGGTTCAAGTCATGAACTGTAATTTTCAAGGTAGCAACAATTACAAATTCGAAAATAAACTCTCAACAAAGTACATTTTAAGTGACGGTAAACAACATCAACTTCATTACAAACATAAAATAAACGAACATGTTGTTGAGCAAACATTTTCAGATTACAGCTTTTACTCAATTTTTACCATCGTGATATATACTGAGAGTTGTTTTGTTAAACTGTCAAATAAAATCATTGACAGACAGCACCTTTACTTTTCCACTTAACGTACTTCATTTATCGGACAAACCAACATTACGTGGACCCTCTCTATTTTGTTCAATTTAATCGTAGCGTGTTATTATGTTTGGTCTCCGAACCCTGCGTAACACACTCCTTGTAATGGAAAACTAAATAATAAAGCCATGTTTGCTTTCATGACGTAAACACGAGATTCGAGCGACTCACATTTGTTTCTGGAGAAGACTTCGTCACAAGTCGATGATTGTCCTTCGAACACGCGACCGTAAATTTCGTTGTTGATTGTAATAGGTCAGTTCGCTCCATGGATAACGCGAATGGGGCAAGACTTTACCAATTATTACAACTCGATATATATGCAAATTTGAGTGTTATAGCGCGAATAGATTGTGCTTACAAAAGCTTTCCGAATATGTAGGCACCGTTTTGAATAAGTTTGTATTACTTTGCTGAATATTCAATTTAAATTAATTCCGGGGATCCGGAAATTTGTCGATCACTTGTCCGAGTTCGTACAACAACTTAATGCCGAACAGCGACGTTATTGTCTTCGGGGACGCATCACGAGGCGATTAGATTACACGGGTAGCTGCTCGGAACAAGTTATAAAACGTCCTAATATTAGGGTGTTGTATGAAAAGAAACAGGAGTGGACAAGTACACGCATGCCGTAGAAGACGTTGTTGTCAAACAGTACGGGGAGCGCCATGACGAAGGTAGAATTGCCGTGAAATGTTGGCGGCCATTCATATTTAATAGGGCCGGCCCCTCAAGTCGATGGATGAATATTTTAGTAGCTGTAGCAAGAAATGGGTCTCTTCTGACAGCCTCTATATTATAGTACGTTTCTATTTCGAAAGCCGGCGCCTTTAGCTAGCGACGCTCAGAGCCCGCTAGACTACTCCGCCAGGAACTTAACGTATAAATAACTAACTTATAAATGGTGGGTATAGGTTAATATTTAATACCCTCATGTGGAAAGTATTGATAATAAAAACAAAACTCTTATCATTTGTTTGGTGCTTTTATTACATTATAAAACCGCCGTTTGTGGTGAAATAACTGCCAGTAGTGTTGCTCGACAATATATCAGATACTTGACACATTTATTGTCCGCGTTTTTGTTAGTTGGTAAGACGAATTTAAACAGCCCTCGCTTTTACCAGTATTTGCACAGGTAAAATTAGAAACACGCAAACACATAAACACAGACAGGAAGTTGCAAAATTGCTTATTTCTTCTCCAAATAAATGACAAGGGCACATGTTCGTTGAAAGAAAAGTAAAAGTCATCGTCCTAATCAGTGTAAAGTAGCTTAAATCATTCATTTCCACACGTAACGTCCTTATTTTAATTTTAATGTTCTCGTTCTATTCTAATTATAAAAGTGTTCGTTACTTATTAACTTGAAACTCACAGATCCAATCAGACAACATTATAAGTTTTTGTCATAGTGATAACCCTGTCCCTACCTGACATTTGATGGTTCTAAAGGCAGCACTTATTAACAAAGGTGACCCAACTTTTGTGTGTGCATAAAATAATTTTGTATTTAGATGCAACACTTTTTAAAGTTATGTTTATTATGTTATAGGTTGGTAGCTATAAATCCAATATATGACCGCTAAGTGAAAAGTCATTTTAACATTTTCTTTTAAATATATTTCTTTAATTTTAAGGGCGTACTAAGTATCTAAGATAACTTGTAATGATAAAGCAGCCAAACAATAACATCATTAAGAGAAAAAGGAGAGAACAAACTGTATGATGAAAATGAGAAATGAGCAAGAGTAGAACTAAACTAAAAAACAAAATATCTTAATTTGTCAAAATGGAGTTGACTTTAACACGAGCATTATGATACTAAATAAGATATGTAGAGCAAATGGAGAATTCTATAAAAAGGTAAGGAAAACAATAGAAAGCAGATACAATTTTTTTACATTGATAATGTAAAAAAAAGTAATGTAATAAGGAATTTTTGTAAAAAGTAGAGATGCCATATAACATTCGAAAAATCATTAATCTTTAATTTCCTTATATTGGTATGCAAACCTGATGGTCTTCCTGAAATCCGGTTATGAATCGGAAGTGTATAAAAATATTGAAGGAAGGATTATCAATAATCAATTTCTTAAAATATTTACAGTGTAGCTTACTTTTCCTGATCTACTATGTTGAGGGCTTTGAAAGCTTGTAGAAGGCAGCATGCAAGTTTGGCTTTTTAAAGTACCAGATCTCAAACTAGCGTTTATCGATTATTAATTTCCACAAAAAAATAAAATGCACTATTTTATCTGTTACATTGAATAAGATTTAAAATATATTAAATTGCCTGATACTTGAGTATACACATATTAATAGTCCAAAAGAAATTAAACCTCATTTTAAGCCGATGTGAAGAATGAATTAATAACCAATGAAAACGATGAACCTCAGAACTTTTTAACACTTTTAATAATGTATTAGGAAAATTAATACTAAACTCAGTTTCCATAATGATATTAAAAATAATAGTTTTAATTTAATAATATTTAAGTGCATTTAATTTATAATCAATAATGAATGGATCAGTAAATGAGAAATATTTGTCAATAAAACCAAAAAAATAAAAGAGCTTAAACATAAAAGGCTTAACAATAACAAAGTTTTTTATAATTAAATAGAAAATTTCAAGTGTAGTCATCCATTAACTTATACCAGCTGAGGATATATAAAAAAGGAACAAATTAAGGTAAAGCTTATTTTTGAGGTGTAGACCTAGAGCTACAAAACAAATTATTTTTCATAGAGAATTCCGTAAACTATTCCTTGCTCTCCGATATTTGCTATCTCTATTCTATATTTAAGTTTTAATATTTTTAAATTCTCTGTCACATTATTCATTTAACTCTTGGTCTTCCCTTTCTTTCCTTTCCTTACTTTGATAACCTCTCTCTAGATTTGCAGCCAACTTAACCTTTTCACTTTAACAATCGCTATGTTACTAGAGTTTTTAAACACTACTTCTCATTATAAATTTATTATTGTCTTCATCCAGTTCTACAAAATTATTAATTTTTTCAAAAATATATTCCTTACTATCGTATCTAGGTCAATTTGTCTTTGTTCTTCAGCAAATTTAGCAATTTTCTTTAGGTCTTGGCTAGTCTAATTTTTTCTCTCTATTGTTTCATTCCTTTTGCAAGCCTAATCAGTTTCTTCTGTTTTTGCTATGATTGGTAATTCATTTGAAAATAACCTACATTGACAATACTTGTTAAATATCCCCTTTTCTCATTTATTTCACTATTTCATGTAATTATTTTCAGAATCAAATTGAATAACGTTGCTTATAGTCTTCTTCTCCAAATCTCATTCATACTTCATATTCTTCCGATTTGTTTCTCTTCTATGTTCTGAAGGTAATTTTTGTCATGTTGTTTAGTTTTTTGACATTTCTAGCTGGTGCATTCTTTTTTTTTCTTACTTATTCTATCATATTATGCTTCCATGAAAATAAAAAAATAGCTCATCGTGCCTGATATTACCCACAACCTTTTTGGTATGTATATCTTATATCTCTCTAGTCCTTTGTCCTAATGCTTTATAACAGGTGCCTATCAGGGTTATACTTCTATAGTTTTGCCATAATGCTAAGTTTCTTTTTTAATATATTAACCATATTAGAAGGCTTCACCAATCTATTTGCTCTGATTTCTAAGATTGCTGTACCATCTCACTGATTTTCTCACGTTGCAGCTTCCCTCCTTGCTTCAGCATTTCTGATATCATTTTGCTTCCCACTAGACTTTTGTTATTTTTTCATTTATTGGTTTTTCTATATTAATTCTTGTCAAAACCATTCATCTTGTTCATCCATCTGCTCTTAATTAGAAATTTGTCAAAATCGTTTTCTCACTCTTGTAAGCTTTTCTGTGTTCTGGTCTTAATATTGCTTATTTCTTAAGTAATGTTGCCCGTTGTAATACCCTTCCCTGGCTGATCCTATTTCTCAGCAGAAAGTTCTAACTGCTTGCGTTCTGAACCTTCTCTTTATCTCCTTGAGCCTCATTTCATTACATGGGTGATTTTTCTCTACATAGCCTATTCAATTTTTGACTTTTCTCATTAGTTCGCCTCATTTTTTTCATTGTAAAGAAGCTTTAGTTCAAAAAACTTGTATATTGATAAAATATTGTAAAATTTGATATACAGAAAAAAAATTCAAAGAAAAAGATAAATGGAAAATAATTAAGTGCAGTTTACTAATTTTCTAGAATACAATAGTGGCCAGAACGAGTATTCATAAATGGTTAATATAATAAATAGCAAAAAAGAATTATTACGCTATTTAAGTAATTGCTTAATGAAACTTAATGATAGCTTTGGCTTGTCCTTAACCCCCATCGTTCTCTAGCGACCCGAAGTCAGACTTCAAATTAGTTAGAGCGTTGCGTAAATGTTTCCTTTCCACCGCTAAGCTAAACTTTACCTCATTCTGGGGCCTTTTCATATCGCAAAGCACTTGTTATGCATATTTCAAATGTTATATCTCATAATGGAAAGGACCGACTCAAGGGGCGTCAATGTATAGCCGGAACGTAACCGCAAGTTCATCCAAGTCCTTTATATTAATGAAGGCATTCACTAGGAGCTAGCTTTAGTTTCGAGTCACTCCAAACTAAACAAGCTCCTTACGCGTCTCCTTCGACCGACACTTATTTACATTAGGGTTCGTCCTTTAATCACAACTATAGCAATAACTAAACCGTTATGTTGAAGAAGTTGCGTGCGGGTAGAGACTGGTAAAGTTTTGGTAGTTGAAAGTATTTGGAAAATATTTGCGGAACGTCAAGGTGTTAGTTAAAGCGATATAGGGCTAATAAAACGAATATATTGCAAGAAGGGTGGAATGTCGTCGTTGGTGCGAGACCCCGAAACGTGGTTAAGGGATGAGAGAGTCGGGCGACGAATTCCTGCAAGGATCAAAACACAGATCCTTTCCCTTTCTGTGTTGCTGCGCGAGATTACGGCAATCAAACAAAGCTAGACGAGATGTAAGCACTAGCGATGTACTTTATGTCGATAAAAATGACACGGAAACAGATGGACAGAAAAGCCGGTAATTTATTTCTTCGGGAGCGAGACTTCTCGGATTTGTAGGAGAGAATTGTTGAGATTGAACATTTCTTAGACTCGCATTCTTTTTAAAATTGTATTTGTACAATTATATCGCATTTATATCTATTCTTCTAAAAATATTTTATGTAGGTACAAAATTTGTGAACAGCTGAAAATCAACCATTTACATCCAATATTATTATGCATGGTTTCTATTAATAAAGAAGTGTACTGAATATTTAAAAAAAATTGAATTTATAACGTTTTTGGCGACTTTAGAAACTAAATACATTATAGGGGTGCTTTCCGGAAACAAATTTACCTGGCGTCCATATGTTACCATTTTTAAGTACGGCTAGCTTCACACGCGTTAGTCGGCCACCCTCCAAGAGCAACTTGGTTCTGCTTGGAAAACTTTCAAATTGATTATTTTGTTTTTTTCTTGGTTTGGCCAAGTGTCTACAAAGTTATAAAGGGTGTAATACTTTCCTAGATTCTCGAAGCTGTCATTAGAAAAATTGTTTGTATTTGGGTTATTAACTACGAGCTGCAATTCCAGTCACTATGAATGCTCTACCCTTACTTTTTGGAATGCGCTCTAAAGCTGGTGCAAAAGGGTGCAAACCGTTCACGTTTGCCGCACATGTCCAAACTGCAATAAATTTGGAAATTGATCCGGTCCTTGGCGGGTGTAACCGTAACGCCGTTTTTACTGTCCCTCCTGTGTCTCATTAATTGTTACAAGCGTCAATATAACCGGGCCATAGCGTGTAGCAATTTCCCATCGAAACAATAAACAGCGCCGCATGAATTATGATGTGGGCTAATAAGTACACATTTTCGTGAGCAAATAAGCGAACAATCACACATTGTAACAGAGGGAAATGATTAGTCGGCGTTTCCATTCCCAACGCAATCAAAGCAGATGGTAAAACAATAGAGAACGACGGCAATTGCAGCAACCACCCTGCCATGGCGTGTGCTATCTCAGATCAGGAAACCCCCGGTCTAAGCTATTACGTAACTGGACCGACAAACGCCACCCGTCCCGGACATTGTGTACATTGCAATCACGACGACGTACACCACTGACGTACTTGTTTGACTTGCGTTTATTTTAAAGTTGGATTTGTTTAAATGCCAAACGACCAACGAAAAGGCACAAACTAACTAAAAATGTAACTTGCATTTGTAAAACTGCCACGTTCACGAATTTTTCCAACTTTTTGCTGCCGCAGGATACGCGGAAAATTAATATAACGAAGGACTCAACAGGATATAGCTACCTTGCTAATTTTATACACACAAAGGAGGCGGAATGCGCGCCAGTCTGTGGTCTGAAATCAATAAAAACCACTTTCGATATTCCGTTATTTCTTAATCTGGAAAAAATGGGGTAGCGTCTGGAACTAAAAGTCTATCTTGGATAACTAAAAATAGGGGAAAGAAATTTTTATTTCCTATGTGACATTTTTATTATGCAGAGATATATTGAATGAGAAAATGAAGCTCTTTGACAAGTAGTTGCAGAATTGTAGAGGAACAAAGGGAAATGGTCCTACTATCAACTCAGAAAATGATGAAAATTCTTGAGTTTGTATCAAATATAACTAAAACATAGAGCAAATTTACGTGTTCTACAGATTAGAAGATTTTCGCTAAAAATTTGTATGTACCTAAAACTATTGTGGGAGACAAAGCTAGTAAAAGCAACAAGAACTATAACTGTACGTCAAAACTTTAGTTTCTTATAATAAAGACACGTTGTCTTTATGATTTGAATAATGTATGTAGGTATTAGTTAGCAAATATTTTTCAACAGATGTAACGTTAAAACGTGTAAAAGACAATTTTTAAATTAAAAAGCAATCAGCTTTGCAACTAAAAATAACGAAGTATTTTTAATATGACTCCAATAATTTTCAAATACTCGGCCAAGTAAATTGGTCAATAAAAACAGAAAATCGGGACAGATAAAAGTTAAGGAAAATCAAAGAAAAAAGGTAAAGAATTTCGTAAAAGTTGAAACAGATAAAATTGTTGAAAATTATAATTAACTGAAAGCGTGACCATCATTAATAGCAACTCTTCAAAATATGTGACCAAACTGTGTCAAACAATATATTTTATTGTGAAAGGTATATACTATCTCAAGAAATATATTTCAAGTCATACAAAAATAAAGTTGTGATTTGTTGCTGTTCAAATTGAGCTATTGTTGTGTATGTATGAATAGTGTTTGATTATTGAAAATTTAAATAATCTTTAAACATAGGAAAACTACACTTTTCGTTATTTTCTGAACATGCATTATCTAAAACACATGCACGTAAAATAAGCTGGATGGATTTTTCAAGGCAAGTTACTCTATTTAAGAAAGAAAATTGAGATGCACTCAAAAGCCCATTAATGCTGCAATGACATTGTAGGGGCATAGCTCAAGGATTACAATACGTTTATTAGGACTACTAGCTATCTGAAGACTTTAAGAAGCAAGATGTCAAAACTTAAAAAAAGGCAACAGATTGAAGCTCTGGAATTAATTGTAAAATTCTAGCAAAATATGATTATTAAACCTATTTAAACTGACTACATAAATAAAAAAAATTATTATTAATATTTGGCCAGTAAGATAAGCATACAGCTAGAGATTTTGAAATGGATTGTCAAACGTAAAAGTTCGATAAGTAGATAAAACAGAAATTTATGAATGAAAATTAGAAAGGGAGCCACAATTTGAAGACGACAGTACAAATTTCAATGACCGGAAAATGAAAACGGTAGTAACCGACGTCAACAATGAAAGGTTTCTAGCAAATTTCTGATCTAAGATTATCCCTTGCTTGTAAATCAAAATTGCCCAGCGTGACCCGAACACGTAAGTAAATTTGTCCCTTATCATTATAACACCACCCTTGCTAAACCGCCTCCCAATATTTAGAAACAACGACAGCTTAGATGTTCAGAAAAAAAATCAAAAATATGCTTTTAAGGATTAATAGTATTAGCTTAAGAATGGATAATAAATATTTCATTATTTTCAAAGGCTACAAAAGAATATGTAATTATTAAGAACATTTAATGATTATGCATAATACCTGCTGAGAAGAAAATTAAAATACGCAGTCGCAGCAATTACAATTTTCTACTTGTACGTAATATTATTGTCGTCTACTAAGTTTATTATTAGAAAGAATATGACTATAACGATATAAAAGTGGCTTTCATACCTATCTCGACATACCAAAAACAATTTTAATTAAAATCGAGGTAGGATATTCAATTCTGAACCATAAACCTTACAGCAGGAGTTATAACTCATTCATGTATTTAAAAATATTTGAAAATTACCAACTTTTTGAGAATATTCAATTGATATAAAAATTATTTGCTTTATTTTTTATAGTCCATCCCCTGCCAAAATATGTCTTCAGTTTAAATAACTTTTGAATCAATCACAATATTTTTTTAGATTTTATGTAGATTCTCAATTTATTGCACTCAAAGTTTCGATTATCGTAAATCGAAAAAAATTTGGCTCCTTATTTTTCTCAATTTGCCTTATCGAATACTTCCCACAATTTCCACGGCAATTTAAATAGGTGCAAAATTTTGAAACTAGACCTCAACTCCAAAATTTTTCCACACAGTAATAATAATTTTGAACATACTAAAAGTTATAGTGGTGCACTAGAATTTAATTTAAAACAATTCAGAAGTAAGTTGATTTACAAGTATCTTAGATGAAATTTAAGTATATTTATATGACCTTGCAATAAATCGACAATCAATCGAATGTGGTTCTAGAATGTTCTCCAAGAAGTTTAGTGTTCAAAATTCTGCTAAAAAGTTCTCGGCTCTACGGAAAAAGAATGCTGAAAAAAGGCGAGGAGTACTGGCCAAGAATGTCTTATTTTTGCAAAACAGTACGCTTGCACATACATTTCAGAATCCAATGGATATTATTCGTGATATAAGGTTCAAATCGATTAAACATTCCCTTCATTCACCAGATTTGATTACCTCATACTTGAGATTAAGAGTCATAAATCGGGAAGAAAATCCACGCAGAGCCAATTTGCAACGCAATATTGTACTTTTTTTCTAAAAGTATACAACTTTTGCAACACTTTTTTAATAACTGTATCTTGAGGTCGGATTGCATAACGAGTTTTATTATATGACACAGTTTTTTTGCCTTTGGTACGTACTGGCGTCCGAATTTTCTAAGAAATGCTTCAAAATTTCGGAAATGGGTTAACAAAATTTTTCAGAGTTCAAGATAATAGAAAAATTTAATTTTCTTATTAAGGAATATTTAATTTTGAATTTGTTGTGGACACGAAGTTATCTTTGCAAAGTGAGTAGCGTTTATCGGAGAAGGTCCCAAATCCTACAGATACCTAAATATTAACAGGGTTTGCGCTTGTTTACTTATCAGTATTCCTTCATTCCACCAATATTTTAAAGGGGCTCAGAAGCGCTCATTGAACATTCAGAGCACGCGACTTGTATTGGTTGCCTCACTCTCAGTTCTCCTTTCACTTACTTTTAACACGAAATTATACGAAACTAATACATTTATTTCTGTTACAATTCCTAATCGTGCCACGTTCAAAAATTACTGTCGTTATTATTGGCCAACTTGGGAAAAGAGCAGCAGTGAATATCTCCTATTTCGATTTACGACGGCAACCTCCTTACAATTCCCGCAAGAATCCTAAACGGGTCCGAATTGATAGACTTAACAACCTTTTAAAAGTGTTGCAGCCGTTTTCTTAGCTTTTAACTAATCTGAATAATTAATAATAATATAATATGTAGTACGTGTACAAACAACTGGGTCATTTCCTGCATAGACTTAACAACCTTTTAAAAGTGTTGCACCCGTTTTCTTAGCTTTTAACTAATCTGAATTATTAATAATAATATAAGATATAATACGTGTACAAACAACTGGGTCATTTCCTGCGTGGCACTGCAAAGAAAAAAATGCTGCGAGTATTTCTGAAAACGTCTGAAACGGGATAACGACGACATAACCACAAAACTGGGGCGTCACATTAATCAAGATGAGTGCTTTGCGGGCAATTTAATACCATTGCTTGAATGAAGGAACTCATGTATAAATAATATTAGAAAAGTGACTGTTGATATGACAAGACAAGTTAAATGCGCGGAATAAAAATAATTGTCGGCTTATTACTACGTGTACGAAAATGGGATTGACACTAATTGATTGCGGAATTTGGCAAATTTGGCGTCTGCTAGACAACCAGAAATTATTGTAGAAAATTTGCCCTTATTTGTCCATTGTCTATTTTCGTTGAAAGAATTTAATTCAAGTATTCATCACTTTGTTAACTTCGATTTACGAAAAGTAAAAAGTTTTCCACGGGAAATTGCCAGGAGCAACAGAAATAAATGCATAGATTTTGATTTATATATGTTCTATTGAAGTGTATGCTCAACATTTTAAGTAATTAGGCGTAGGTGGAATAATAATAATAAATATTTAAAAAACACCAAAACCTTCAAAAATATTTTAAGCATTTTATAAATTATTCTTTTATGTTCAATTATTATAGCTAGGCTTGAGCCGTTTGGATTTTTCCTTGCTAATTTATTTTCAGGTCATCAAAACTAAATGGCGGCAACTTAAATTGACATTTGATCTCATTTTGGTCTTAATAATGAAAAATATAATAAGGCAAAATTAATTAATTTTCCCCTTTTATATTTGATTGCGTACTTGATTATATTTGCAGCTGGGCGATTAATTGCGCGTATTTACTCTCTTTTATTCTGCATTAATTAGGAATCGAAAACCTGTCACGCTAAATTTTTAAACTGTAATTTTATGACTGCCTCATATCGTATATCATTATAATATTTGCGACGGATATAAGTTTCCTGTTCGAGTGATTAAAATTCATAGATTAAGAAAATAGTTCCCTAAAAAGAAATTCAAATACGTTTAAAATCCTCCATTGACAGGTTTTCGAATAAACAAAGATTTACTCCCGGTTTTGAAATTCAATAACCAAATAGAATTAATTGAAGCTTTTCAATTTAGGTAATCACACTATCGGTTATACAGACACGATTTAAGTTTTCTTAGAAGACTCCAGAATCTGCTCGTCTCATTACTGTGTTACGAATTTTCGTATGTAGTGTTAGTTAGTGTAGAGTTTAGCACGTGATAAAATCTAGAAATTTCATTTACCCCTTATTGATTTAGTCTTCGAACAAACTTTGAAGCTATTAAACGCCGCGGAATTCTCCCGAAACGTCTCGCTTCTGATGCATAATTTCAGCAAGATTAGTTTCATTGGATTTGAATGAGTGAACCATAACAATAAACTGTACAGACAATGTTAATATGCGATATTGCAACAACGAACTCGTTCCGACATACCGCTCTTCTTTGATTAAAACTTGCATGTGATACTCGCGTTAATTATTTGATTTATGCAGAAGGTGTAGTGAAGGGGATGTAGAAATACAACGCGCTCCAACGCAAATTAAATTAATAGTTCACGAAGATTTTGCAGCGCCGCAAATTAATGCATCTTAGGCATTGGATATGGTGAAATTTATGTCAAACTCCAGAAAGTAAGAAAATACAGTTTATAGTAAAATGTAAGTTTAACAAAGAAACGTCTGGAAAGTTTGCGACGGAAAGAGTCGTTAAGGTATCTATCCCTACTAAATTCTTTAGTCAATAGCTTTTAATTTGGGCTCATCTAGTTCCAAGTTTTCATGGTATTGCTGGTAAACAGTTCAGTTGAATTCAACATTGCGGAAGAAATATAAGACGTTACTACCCACGATAGGGTGGTAACGTAAAAAAAAACGAGCCTCAACACCGCAAGGGAACAAACTGATGCCACGCTTCCATATCCAACAAACCGACCAAACTCTTAAACAGTTACAGTTTCAAGTGACGTGTCATAAGTGATATAAGAGGAAAATTAATCGGAGGAAACGTAATGCAATTACGGCATTTTTCTAATTCCGCTAATGGTGGTTTTACGAGCGCGGTAATTGTGAGAAATGTGTCGGTTTCGGGAGATTTGAAAGTATACGTGATGGCGTTGTAAATACCAGTGAAAAATTCTGGATCAAATTGGCGAAACCGAAGTCAGGTCTGGTCGAACAATGACCCGAGTACTCGCACGACTTGGCCCATTATTCCCAGTAATTAGCGACAGGCCAAAAGGAAACTTCCGAACAAACAAAGAGGACATCTGGATAAATTTCAAAAGGGACCGCAAGCAAGTTTAGATCTCTTTTCGGGTTTGCCTTTATCTTCCACTTGCAGAGTTCCATTAGAAGTGTAGAAACGCGTCGTGATAGTCGCCTAGTAAAACTGAGCTTTCAAACCTCAGCGGAATTGTCTCAAGCAGACTGATATTGCGGCTCGACTCGAAACTAACTCGAGCACAAGGACGAGCGGATGCGCGAAATTGAGGATATCGTATAACCCGGTTTACAGGTTATTTAAGTGTTATTCCTAACCGCGACAAGATTAGTTTACCTAGAGTTTCATCACTTCACAATAAGTTTTCCTTTTTACAAAAAAATTGTTTATCGATACCTGGAAGCTGGGATGCGTAAAGCCTTAAAGCATCAAAACCGTTGCTCACTTACTGGTACATCAGATTTTTAAACTTCATACCTGAAACAAAGAAAAACACTCGTAAGTCAAATAATTCAAGCAGAGGCGTGGTATTTTACCGACTTATTTAAATAACAAATCGGCAGATTTTGGGCAGATTTGTTCAAGGAGTGCCGTATTCTAGCAGGTTTTATTACAGGGCTAAGGAAACAATAACCAAAATGTTCTCCATATCCACACCATAAAGATTAACATAAGAGCTGACACGCGAAAATTCCGTTTTTTAATTGCCCAATTGAACTGAAGGGCAAACCCGTTTTTCACCCACGCGGAAACACGTTAGGGGCATTTTAACAACAAATCAATCTAGTAAATGCTTCCAAAAACTTTGCGATTACAAAGTGTCATTTTAAGGTATGTAACAAGTAAAATTACTAAAAATGTGTTTCTGCCGCTCTCTATATCCTGCGAATTGCAGAGTACAGGAGACCTAGTAAAAAACCTATTATGACCAGCGAAAAGTATATAATAATAATTGTTCGATGAACAACGTAAGACATTTAATTTGATTACCTAAGATCATTCGTTAGATGGGAAAAACAAAATACAAAATACAAGATTTTAGAGAAGTTCATCTGCAGTCATGTAACAGTGGTAAAATCTTATAGTTCTTATGCATCTAAAATATTGGATTAAATAACCTGATTTTTTTTTTGTTTTCTTTTATCTCAAGAGTAAATAATAAAATGTAAAACAAGAAACAAAAATTTTTCTACTTCAATAATCAGTAGAGAAAAAGCAATAATGAAAAAATTACCGACTGAACATAAAAGAGATCAAGTTAAAACAAATGATTTAATAATAAATTAGATTCCAATTAATGTTACTTTGCTAAATAATAATCTTTTACAAAAATTAGAAAACGTCATAACCTGGAAATTATGTTAGAAAAAATATGGCGAAAAATTTCTTGTACGAGATACGGGATTGTGCAGCTTTGCACCTGCGTTTTATGAATATCTGAAAATTTCGGCAAAATCTGGAGCAAAAGCTGTATCAAAGCAAGCATTTCCGCGGTTGCGTATATCTTTAATAGAAGCTTTCAAGTCAATATTCGTTAGTCGTTCTGCATAAAACAAAAGTTTTTTGCCGAGTTCTTCTGCTCTTTAATTTAATTCTAACAAGACTCTTGGGGCTTCCCTTTCCTCCCTTTTAAAGCCTGTAATAGACACCGCTTTGTTTCACGGTTTTGCACAGAGATAATGAGTTGCGAATAACGATTATTTATATTTGATGACCAACGGAGAGTTAATTTCGTAAAGCAGAGACTTCCAGACTCGTTCCGTTGCACACACAAAGTTGTTAATAAGTTCTGAAGGATCACAATTCGTTTAGCGTTATCTGGAATCTCGCAAAACGAAACCGAGCATCTTTTCGAAACTTGTCTCCAGCTAATTTCCGGTCTCGTTTCTAAGAAGTCGAAAATATTATCGTGTTATAATTTATTACGTGGGTTGCACGTGGTTTCGACAGAAACTTCATCAAGGGTAATTTTAAAATTGTATTTTTCCAACAAATAAAATCCGGGTCGACTACGTAGCCTCACTGCATATGAACCAGAATATTGGGAAATGTCTGTTAGCATAATTGAGTTACGTGTTCGGCCGGGCATAGAATCACATGCTGGCTGGCATAGACCGGATATAACCGGGCTTTTTCCAATTTTACGAATTTCAATAGAGAAAAAAACAAGAAATTCCACAACCAACAACTGTCTAATTAAAATTAGAATATTCGTTTAAAGTCAACATTTCAATTAATTAACCCAAACTAATGGCCGTCCCCAGGGTGCAAACACAACTTTCCTGCAATAAATCAGTAATTTAGAGTTTTCAGGCAAAGTTACAATGCCCTGAAGAAAATAATAGCTTTATAGGGTTATGTGATTCAACAATGGTGTAGTTGATGAGCTTTATTGTGCTGCGGTCACGTTTCACTCCTGACAAATGCCACCTTCTGAGATATCGAAATGTGGACGACGGCAACCAAAAATGTTTCCGTATTCTGAAGGATAGTGAAGAAAAGCCTTGAAAAATTCCCCAGCATTTTTTTTATCGCTATCTACCGTCATTCAAGCATCTGCTCACTAAACGCACAAGGTTGCGGTATCAATGCATTTCCATAAAACTGAATTGCGGTCAATCTACTGCTTTTCATACAGAACCTCGGCTAGATGCAGTTTTCAATTATTCTTGCAAGTATTTACTTCCGCTTTTAGCATATTGCACAATCGAATTGTTTCGAGATGCAGTCAATAATAGAGAATCTCTAAATAAGCTAAAACCCCATCGAAGTAGATAGGTTCGAAGCTCTTTATCTGTTTATGCCAAGACTTGAGCACAGCTCTGTACTTATAAATTTATCGTTTGATTGCCGCACAAAGAACTAAGCATTTCTACCATATATTGGTTAATATATCTTTTATTTTGCTGGTAGTCTGTGATAACTGGTAACAAAATTATATTTCTACTAGAGCGGAATAAAGGCGCATTACTAATCTAAAACTCATAAACACGAACAAAATTAAGAAAAAGATATTTTTCCGAGAATTTTAAGTACACTGTCGGTCTACCTGTAAGGTAAGTTGCCTACCCATAGAGGTACAGAAAATTACTATACGACAATAAAAAAAGAAATGAAAAGAAAAAAAGTGTGAAAATGAACCAACAATAATGCGCCAAACTAAATATAATGAAATGAATGACATTTACACAATTGAAATAAATTGGAATCAAGAAAATTGTAAAAATTGGGTATCAACCCGTAGATAAGTGTGGGTCTTAAGACAGATAAAAAGATTCTAGATAAACACAAGACTGCAAAATCTACAAAAGGCAGTGTTAAGGGGAGTTTTCTTCAGATATTGAGAAACGTCGGTTTCGAAAAATATTAAACTAGAAGCTGAAGCCTAAAGAAACTAGAGTTATCTTAAATTTTTCTGTCCACCTTACTAAGTATGTACAGGATTAAGTCAAATAAATGCATAGAATAATTTACTAGTAGGCTCTTAAAATAATTTTGTATTTTAATTTGGTAAGCTATTGAATTATTTTTATAAAGAAACTAAATCGAAAAAATTCAATAAAAACATAGATATTAATGACTCATGCTACTCATAGCCAGAATGGAAATTTGATATCTTAATAACAGAATGTAGGCCGCACGTGGGTACTGCCCTTAGCAATCTAAGTTGCAATATCTAAGATAACGAGATTATGCATTATAAGGGCTTGTCAACCCATTGTCTTCAAGATATTGGCAAGGCATTATGGTGCCTCCTCGCTCGTAATTGGTAATTTCGTGGTTGTATTCGGCAAATAAAATCCACGTTTTTGTTGTATTCAATATAACAAACTTTACAGTTTTTTGTAAAATTCATTTGCACTCTTCAAAAAACAAATATGTCACTAACTGACCCTTAAAACTTTTAATTAACAATAATGTAATAATAACGTAAAATGTGGGTATCCTTCTTACTCTTAGTGAAATTATTTAATTTGTTCAGAGAAATGCAATCAGCCTGCGAATAAATAAGCAACAACCTTGTATGTGAGAAATAAAAAATGTAGCCACATTGATCCGGGCGAAATTACCTTATTGGAGAATACAGCTCCGTTATGCGCCGAGTAATTCTATTAAGAGATAATCGGATTTAATGTTTGGCACTTGACGTAAATTTGACGTGTTTAACCCCGTACGTTAGTGCAAAATTTTGATAGTAACACTTCCCGATCGAGAAGAGATGAAATTATCGACAAACAAAGGGAATTTCGATAGAAACATTGCGTTAATACTTTTAAGTTGAGAGGACTTGTTGAGACAGGCCTAATGTCTTAATAGTCGAGAAACAAGAACGAGCTTTCATGATACCGAATTTATGGTTCGTCGGTTCGGGAAAATTTACATGATCAAATATGCGATATGACTTAAAACCCTCGATCCCTGCTACATCTATATACGTTAAAAGATTTTATAAAATAGCCGTCCCTTCAAGCAGCATCTAATTTAAAAGCATTTCTACATCTTAAGCTGACGATGTAACTAGGTTAACTGAAAGCTTTTAGATCGTGCTTGAGCGCCGCGTTTGTTCCATCAATCGGCTGAAATGCACGGCACGTATTCTAAGCATAAACTTAAGCTCACACCCGCATCGGCAAAACGATTGGCGATCGGGTATCTTTACCAAGATTACTTACTTTGCCACTTACGAAACAACTTCTTCTACTCAATTAAAACTTTCATAAAAAAGCTTGACTGCGAAATGCCCTCACGGCTACCACTAACAACAACCGAACAGAACTCCACAAAATGTTGCTTTTCACTAAATTAATTTTAGTTGCTGTTGAGGATTTGTTACGAAAATGTTTTTTTGTAATATTAACTTTTAGAGATTTAAATTGGATTTAGCCCGCTCGACTTGGGTTTAGTGATTCGTTCGTCTCGTGACGGACGCGTGATAATTTATTCGAAAACGGAAGTGCCGGGGACTGAGACAAGAGGCAGGATAAATGAAGCCGCAAAATACTTGGCGTGTTCGAAGGATTTTCTTATTCTAGTCACGGGACAGCGTTTCGTAAAGTACCAGCCATCCTTCTGGCTGTCGCCGTACAAGATCATAGTTTGTTTTCGCAGAATAACCAAACACGTGCGGTAATATGTTTCGCAACGAAATGCCAACGACAATTTCAAAGATGACTCTCTTTTATTGCATCTTTTTCAGTCACAATGCTCACGCGGCGATAAAAGAGGGAATTTCAGGTGCGAGGAGCAATAGCTCTGGAACTAGCAGGAGATTTATGGGTTTGCTGATCTCTGTGCGAATTCTGTTTTCAAGAACTCTTTTGTATTATGTTTGCGTGAATTGGACTGACGTACGGCGGGACCATTCAAAGTAAGTCGATGAGAACATAATTCTAATTTCTGTTTCTAACCTTACGTGCCATGTTCATTCTAATTTTCCTACTCCAGATATAGATTTTATAATTATGCACCATAATAAATAAAGAAAATAATTCGTAGTAAATAACAATTCTCTTTTTATTTACTATTTTAATTTAAGGTTTCATCCTAATTCATCTAAATTAACAAAATCATTTGCAGTAGCTGATGTCTCTACATACACGTATGGGGCTTAGGAGACTAGAGAAAAATATGTTATTTTAAATTTACGTGGGCGTCTAACTTTCAGGAACTGACAAGCGACAAGCATTAAATTTTTATAAAATGAAAGAAAACTTTTAAGGTAAGTTAAAGATTGCTTTTGAGGGATGACAGCTTCAACAAAATTCTTCATTTACATTTTTTTCACATACCTTAAAAATCAATGCTAATGATCGCCTAAGATTTCATTGAACTCACAGAATACTGCTCAAGCAAACAAACTAAAAGCTATTAAACAAAACATTTTAGTTTGATAATGAAGCATTTTAAATATATTAAAAAATGTATCTTCATAGAAGAAAGTTTCAAGCTTTCTGATAAGCTTGTATTTTCAGGTTGTTATTTTTCTTAAAGGTGAAACTTAAGAAAACCAAATTCACGAACCCTTGCCTATCCCGTTGGCTAACTATGGTTGCATAATCTGCATTGGGTTTGACCTGATAGCTTTTTAGCAAGATTTGTCCATTCCCCCTATTGTATCGTAAGTTGCCAAACAACAGCAAACATCTCGTTCAACCCGATCTTATTCTTAAATTTAAAATAAAATCGTATACTTGCCATTCTTTTATAAACCATAAACTGCAGAATATACACGCTAATGTTGTGTGCACTTTTTTTCGGCAACCAGACACACAGGCATGCAAACCAGGTAAATAAGTTATTATAAAAAGTAAAATACAAATAAAAGCAACTAATCGACGTAGAAATCAGCAAATTTTATTTTATTAAATAATTTGGATTCTTAAGAATGCTTCATTATCTTCTTTTCTACCACAAACTTTGATTTGAGAACGCTTTTTAACTAATATTTGCCCAATGAATGGCTGAGGTATTTCGGAAGAAATTTTTGTGGACATTTCTGCCCACTAATTGGTTGACACAGATCCACTGCTGGGATCCCAGAAAAAGATTTAGCACTCGGCAACTTTGGGTCAAATATCTTTGTATTTACTGAACAAATTTAGATTGGTAGAAATTTTTAGGTTAGGTGTAGATATGGCAAACCTTCGTGGATGATGATTTTTAGAAGGAGATAAAAATATGAAACATTTTTCACTTGATGTACTTTCATATTCTATAATAATTTTTTACACGATCCTGATACTTTCATTAACTACATTAAAGAAGTATATCATTAGGTCGAAGCAAAGTAACTTTATTTTAAATTTATGAATATATTTTTCATGAGGTAAACGTTTTGATGTATAAGAAGATAACGTCCTTTTGTGTACAGATCGCTTTTCCTTGCATTATTCGGTAAAATGTCTCTAATTTTGCATATTTTCAAATAGTAGCATTTCCATTCAGTCCGAATTGATCGTAATCCTATATTCCATTCACACGATATTTTCTAGATCGTTTCAAGAAATAAGCGAAGTGCTAGATATTTCAATCTTAAGTTTTCAGGAATTTTACCATTGTCAAAACATAATGTATGTGTTCTTATATCGATTTCTCCGCAAATAACGAAAAACAATAACTTTTTATACATAAATTTCGCTTTTATTTGTAATTTTAAATTTTTTTAAAATATAATTACAGAACAGTAGAAATTTGAATTTGTCTACTTCGTAGCGTAGTTGTTCTTACTCTAACAAAACTCTGCTTTCTTATTTACGCAGATATTGCAAAAAAATGTATTGCACTTTCCCGCCCGTTAGTTCATCACGCAAGAGTAAAGCTCGGTGTCGGTTTTCAATTATGCCTCCGGTTCAATCTGTAATCTTGTTAAACTCTTTGCCCTAAAGCAAACATTTCTTAGACGTTCAAAGGGCCTTGCCTATCGAGTGACGGCGCTTATGATTTGATAAAGCGGTCGCTTATAAACAAACAAGTCCTCAACGTGAACAGGGATAAGCTCACATGTCCGTGGTACAACGACCTGCTGTTTACAGATAAGCTTAGCGAAATCCGCTTGCGAACATTTTCAATTTTCAATCGGGGCGGCATTTAGCCGAGCAAGGTGCGCAAACCGATATAGCAACGAATGTGGAGCGAGAGGAATCTCCATCCCGGATTTAGTAATCGCCACGTCGGACTTCGAAAGCTTACCTGAAATCTGCCGCGCCGACCCAGAGACGTGCTTTTTGCCGTCTCGAGAAGTTCTGCATATCGCCGAGAGCCCTGCAGCTTCCGACAATATTTACTCACAAAACCCGGAATCGTATTCTGTTTTACTCAGTTTTTGGCCAACGGGTAACATGTGTGTTTACCGGGATTATTCCTGTTTGGGTATTCGGGTATTAAAATAAATAATGTTTTAATTAATAAACGACCAAGCTTCATTAGGTTTGGATTAAGAAACTGGCGCTGCTCTTTGCGGGTGATTAAAGCAACTGGAGGAAAAATGTTTTTACGCATTAGCATTTACGAGTTTAATTTTACGAATTAATTTTATGCAACATTAAAAGCAAATGTACGAAACATTAAAAATTAAAACGGCAACTGAAGAAACGTAAAAAGTAAGAAGCTTATATTGCGAGATGAATAAGATCAAGGTCTTTTGTTGGATATCGGGGCAAGATTCTGCGCGGCTAAAAGCATTCTGCTTAGCGGTACTGAAAAAAATATAAATTAACTTGACATTCTGTTAAAAACGAAAATGTCGAAACAAGGAGATGAGATTAAACGGGAGCAAAGAGACGAGGAGACGAGCAACGGTGCGCCATCTAGTAAATTAAATTCCGCCACTTTAGCATTTTTCCGCTGATCAATCACGCACGAACGAATCTTGGTAAATAAGATGGCACTTGCTACGCTTCACTGCTTTATTGTCGATTACTCTAACACGCCCGCGTATTGCAGATTAAGACCATCAATCCGTTTTACCGTGGGCTTTCTAACGAGAATTACTAGAGCTTACACAGGGGACTTACAATTACACCGGTTGCGGCTGTCAATCATAGAGGTAAGCTGATTTGCGCCCGCCATCCACCATCCACCAGTTTTAAATTACAGAACCTCAGTTTAATCCCATAACTATTGTGAGAGCTTCTACGCAGAGGTAGGGCGTAACTGTCCAATTAACAACCAAACCAAATTCAAAACTCTATGTTTAGAATTGTACAATTCTGATGCACTTGTGATTCGATTTCATTTTGCATGCGAAATGTGTAAAGGGTGTAAAGATAAATAAATTCCTCAATTTTATTAATCAAAGTCACAACAAGTAATACTAAGTAGACTTGACAAATTGATGGAAAAGAAAGGCGCACATCAATGTCACATTGCAGGGCAAAGTATAAATCAATAGAAAGGAAATATTACGCTGGCAGCAAAAATGTACCGAAGCCAGGTGGTCGTCAAACCGACATCATTTTTATGCCTGTCCTAGCAGTCTCAAGTGATTCATATTCAATAATTCATAGTCAAGTTAAAAAAAAAATGTGGTTGAAATTATTTTAAAACGTAGCTAATTCCCCATATTCGAGCATTCTAGTGAAACACTTAAAATTTCTATTTCTACCAAATCGTTGGTCTTTAATTTTCAATTTGTATACCTGAAAACTTTGTTGCCATATCAGCAATTGCAGTAAAATATTAAATAAAAGCGTTCAAAAATTAATAAAAAAAGGTTTTGCAGGAAACAACTAGCCCTAATTAATAGAAATAAAACGCCCATGAGGAGATGAGAAACAACAAAGAGCCAAAAATAAATGTAAATTAAAGTTAATAAATAATATTAATTCAAGAACCTCATTCAAAAATGGGGTTAATTAGATTTTGACTTATAGCAAGGAATGGTTTAGACTACAGAAGGTACATACAATGTTGACTACAATACAAAACCTAAGAGAAATCAATAGTTTTCGTGTAGGAGAAATAAAATAGAAGTACTACATAGTTATTTAGTTTTTTAAGTGCAGGACACCAGCGATAAGTGGCCACTTTGCCATAACAATAAATGATATATCAAGATTTTAAAAATGGTTATTCATACTATATAATAGAATTTCAACAAGTACAACTATTCCCAGCCAGGAAAACAACGGACTATGATGGAATTGATTGATGATGATGAAGAACAGAAGTAAAGTAATGTTATAAATACCAATAAATACAACAAATTGACGTAGAAATTTCATATAGGACATAAACGATTGTTGATTAATGATCTAGAAACTGGAAACTATAATTTGCCAGATAATAGCATGCTAATCGGTAGCGGCTCTAGACTATGAAGTATCCATGAAAACGCTAAGCCTAAAGATAATAAAACAAGTAAAAAGGTAATTGCGAAGACGATGCTAGCTCTTAGTATGATCTAGGAGATTGTAAGGTAAATGTTATTATATCAAGTACGGAAAAACCATAAGATAATTTATAAAATTATATTTAAATTGTTGATAGGGGCTTAAAAAATGAAAACGAGGTTTTACTGAAGGAGGCAAGGAAAACATGTATTGGTTCATCTTAATAAAGTGAAGATATACAATCAAGTTAGAAGTCTTGATTTGCAGATCAAATAATTGTCGTTATTTATGATTCACAATAAGATGTTTGCCAGCAGGTAGCTGCAAAACGAATGTATTGAACCAATCTGACTTTAAATAAAATAGTCATTAAATAAGGTAAAAAGATGCGAGAGAATCATCAAAATGTACGTAAAACCGAAAAGGTAAGTCACAAAATTCAGATTGACATGAAGATAAAATGAGCACAGAATCTAAGTATATATTTTGCAGATTACTATTTATAGAGAGCGTATCATAGTTTTATTAAATATAAATCGTTATATTAAATCAATAAATTGCTTATAAATGAAGATAATAGTGATAAAACAATTTCTGCTGCTAGAACTCCCGCTCCAAAAAGTTTAAATAAATAAATCTAAATTAATGAAATTAGTAAAGAGTAGCTGTTGTAAAACAATTAATAAAATGTACATATTTTACATATTATTATTACATCATGTAGCCCACCAAACATTGTATTTTTTTAGTTGGAGTTTGATAATAAACTTTTTAAAAAGTCTACCTTACAGCAGTGTTAGCTGATTGCTTTCCATCAAATATTTATAGGAAAACTTTGATTAAATACGTTCATGTAGAAGAAAAAGTTTTAGCTATATTTATGAAAATAAACCCCCACCAGAGAAAATATTCCAACCTTTCCGAGGTAAAATTGATTTCGACCAAATTTACGATTTCACACTTTGATCGTGAACCAGACGGAAAAATATTGAGGGCGGTCCATACATAAATCTCTTCCTTGTCCAATTTTTTTGCTTTTTTTCCTTCACTTGACTGGCACTGAAACGGTATTAATTAAACTAAGAAAATTGCTGAAAATTGCTAATTTTGCGAATACATCCGAAGTGTAATTGGGTGAATATAACGACATCTAAGGTATAAAATACAAAATTAAAATTAAGTTAGTGTCGTGTAAAATACCACTGAACTATATACAATGAACCTAAGTTTCTGCGTTGGGATTAGACAAGAGCCGAACTAAACGGCGACGCTAAAGCTCGCGCGTTATTGTTTTCTTCCTAGTTGACATTCTGGATGAACATCTGTCACATGAAACGAAGACAGGCATTTCCTTACTTTGAAATTATATAGCAGATGCGGAATATTGCTGTAGAAATAAAGGGAACTTCCATAGAAAAATACAAATTCATGCTAAAAAATCTTTATTTGGATTCTTATTTTACGGCCGCAATTCCGATCTCCAAGCAGTTCCGTGCGCGGCACAACCCCAAATCTAACAGTTAACCCGACGTATCCTTCGAACAATAAATAATTCTACCGGAAAATTCCGCTTTCAATCGGCAGACCATAATCTATGATTCATACAACGGAGTATAACGTGTGCGTGACAGGCACGACGTTAATGATTTTCGATAATGCATTTGGTGACATACCATCCACTGAATAGCGGAGGATGTACGGCAATTTCAAATTGCTCAAATTATACAGAAATTGCACCTACAATCCTAATAAAAAAATGGGTGTCGTGATAGGATGTCACGTAAGGTAATTAGAGGTTGAAATTGTTCGGCTCGTATTTGTACGGTTATATAACTTTTATCTATTAATTGGCCTTCATTATCTTAATGGCGTTACAGAAGAAGCGACTTACGTTTGTTTCGGTAACGTGACGCACGTTGAAAGTTAAATAGTTATTAGCCATTTCGACGCAGGATTAAAACCGTTGCGTTAAGGATAAATTTTATTTAAATTACTTTTCAGCAAACATACACTTTGTTTGGAAAGTTAAATAATTTTTGTATAAAACAAATTAAAAATTGAAAACCTAAATGATAATTTTAGTTTCAATTATTATCGAGACTTGAGGTAAAAAATTGTTAAGCTTCCAGCTGGAGTGGTTACAAACTAGTAGTTCAATTGGATTTTATGTTTCGCAGTTAGCAGCTTTGTAGGTTGAAAATTAGATTACAGAATTTTTCGTGGTGTGAGATGAAGGTGAGCAATTTTATTGTTTCGTGCGTGAAAAGTTTTTGATGAAAAATTTAAGTATCAGTAAAACATTTGATGTTCTTGTGCTTTACGCTAGAAAAACGAAAATCCAACTGTCGTAAATATTAGCGTGTAATTCGCTGGTTCGATCCCCTAATCTGGCGGGTTTCCTTGACCGCGTCTCCGGACAACGGCTTCGAGCCGGAACCACGACTTCGGTGAGCGATTTTTGCCGAAAGCTCAATTCAATTTCCTGAACGGTGATGTCGACCGTTCAAACCCTGCACGGACGCGTCTTATCCGCATAAAGGTATACACAAATAACGTGACAACAAAACAAAGTATGTCCTATGTCCTTCGCCATTCCCGAAGTGACGGCTACTGATATATAAAATTCCCACCGAATAAGCCTATCGATAACGCCGAATCCGGAAAGTGCACGTAGGAATAAATTAAGCCGTGGCGGGATTGCTATCGAATTCTTCGCAATTTCATTTCTGATTGCGAATTCAATCGACGGCTCATTTTTTGATGCCCACGGCAGAGAGCGCGTCCTTTCGTGGGTGGTGAACGTGAAAATTCATCGTGAGCAGGTCCTTTGAAATCCTCGCTGAATTGGTTTGTCTGACCACAATGCCGGCAGACGGTCCGACAAGAAAGAATTTCGTATTTTCGGTGTTCCTACGGAGTTAACGTAGCGGACCGTGAGACTAAATTGTACCCATCTAACATCCGAAGACTGGAAAACTTTACCTCTATCCCTTTAAGCACTCATGCGGGAACTTATAGGCCAATGAAAGTAAATAACAAATATGTTGCAGCATGCAACCCCACAATTTGGCGCAGAAATGGCGCAAGGCCCGGAATGCCGAAACCAATTTCACCTGGTACTGAGAAAACCGCTTTAACCGTACCCGAATGTAACCTATTTGGAGTTTATTAACTTCCAGTCAATAACTAATAAATAATAAAATAATCGGGGAAAATCGGCGTTTCTCAAATTATTCAAATTAATGTAATCGATTGAGAATAATTTTCTTTCCACCAAGTCACCAAGTGGTCACAAAAGTAAACTAAGGGAGGATTCTCACCTACGGAGAAAATAAACTGATAAATCTATTGCAATTTGTTTAGATTCGATCTCCGTTGAATGCCATAATCACACAGGATTTCATTACATGATAAATTAAAATTGAAACAAAGAATAATTTTTGAATTGAAAATGTTTCAATCTCTTTCATTTTATATCAAGCTTTACCTTAAAGCCTATTTTCTCATACGAATAATTCCTTTAAACTTGAGAATACGATATAAGTAGGGGCAGATGAAATACGTTAAGCTTTATTGATTATCGAAAAAGAAAATGTCTTCATTTCTTGTCGGAACCTAATGCTCTACTCTTTAATTAATTGAAAAAGCAGCTGAAAGAATTCCAAATAATTTCGTTTATTTCTTTCTAGATAGAATCATCTATTGTCTCTCGACAATAAAACGCAAATGAGCTATTGTTCCCTTTGGTTCCGCAACATTAACGTATTTCATAGTCAATATCGGGGGCAAAACTAATTAAGCTTGCCGCAAAATTCCAATCTTTTATCATCCCCCAGTTAACTCCCGTAGTTCCTAGTACAAAAAACCGGAATCGCTTTTGCACAATTAATTTTTGCGATTTCCGATAATTAAGCCTCCTCGAATAGGTTTACAGCGATTCTCGACTTTTGAGCCTCAAAGAGTTGCACATGGTCTCACAAGGACTATAGAAGTGAAGAGTAAGAGTGCACTTAGAAACGCGGAGGTGGTGTCGTAAAGGAACACGGTTGTGTTCTGCGTCGCCTGGAGCCGGCTAATAATTAGTGTCGCGGCATTGTATTCCGGGACACGCGGACTCCCTAGAGAGCAGAAAGGAGTGGTGTGTTGGAGTCGTTAGGCCTTCACCCCGCTCTTCTAATGAACTCCCTTCTCGTCCGAACGACGCAACGTGCTGAAGCACGCTTCTCACTTTCGAACACGCCGGCTTCTCCATGCATATTTGTCGGGATTGTATACGCATCGAGTTAATTGGTCCAGACCCATGCATAGCGGAGTCCGGTCGCGTTCCCCGGGGTCGTGATTGCACTACCCTCGTCTCCTTAAACGTAGAGTGTCTTGGCTTTTGAAGTCGGAAATTTTTCATCTAACCCCTTGCATACGGTTAAGAGATTAGGGCAAAGGCGCAAACTTTCAGCTTTTCTCTGTAAAGCTGCATCGGAAAAGAAATATTCGCGTCGCGGTGCTACTATCAAGAAATTTCTACGTTTCTGGGTCATAATATTGGCATAAAATATTTCATATTAAGGAGCTCCTCGAATTGCGGATAAAGTTTTTCATTATTTTGTTGTTTTTTTTTTCGACACAAGTAGTGTTCAAAGACGCGGCATAAATTATATTTGTGATGAACGAACCGAGAGGTGCCAAAGTGATTCTCCTCTCACAAAACTTTTACCTTCAGTATTTATAGATATATTGGATTCCATATATTAGGCACGTACAGAAGCGTATATACGTATTTCTCAAAGAAGAAAAACAAGGCTTAAATCACTTATGGACGATCACTAGGCTTCATGCAAAATTAAGAATGTTACGACTCAATTTCGAAATAGTATCAATGGCATCCAAAGTTTTTTCATGTGTGTTGATATTATCAATAATATGAGTAAAGGTCAAAAAGATGTGCTATTAACACTTACATTATTGAAAAAATCTTGTAAAGTCCTAAGAAACTGATTTTAATGAATATTTCTAACAAAACATATCTTGCGTTTTTCAGCGATAGCAAACCTTAAATAATTTATTTTCAAATGTTTAAAAAGCATTCCCTTAGTCATATGTGTTGTTAGTGCCTATAAGCTGTAGTGATTTAAAAAAAAAAAATCATTACTAAGTTGGTCTAAATGAAATTGAAGAAGTTGATCCATTGGTAAAACAGCAGAAATACAAAATTAGATACATTTAATTTCTTAATTGACCCAACTAATGAAGCAACTGGTGCATATCCTAGAAACTCAGAAAAAAATATAGCAATCAATAAGTTACGACTAATATAAGAAAAATGTCGTGAAAAAGATGTTACAATTTGTAATTAGTGCATGTAAGAAGTTTGCTCAAGGATAAGAAAGTAGAGGAAGTAGTTCGACAACTGTAATTAAGAAAACGTAATTATAAAGTATTGAATCGAACTCAACTACATGGCAAATAAATTACAATTGACGATGAATACAAGTTCTTAATTAATGAATTTGGATTCATCAAGCAGAAAAACAGGAAGAGGGACAAAGTAACAAAAGTAAATGATTGCTAAATTATTGTAGAGGAAATAAGTAGAAGACGAGACAAATTATTTACTAGAATAGACTAGAATGGAATGGACGGCTTTCCAAAGTGATATTACATTTATAAAAATATAACGCAACAGAAGATATGAAAACTTCTACCAAATGAGTGAAAATAGAAGCATAACTGGTAAAAGATAATTGATCCTGAACAACAAATTTCAACGTACAAGTTTATAACAGATTTTTAAAATGTTCACAGCGTACTACCAAGAGTGAAAAGAAAATAGTAAAAGGACGACAAAACCTGAATAAAAGACGTAAGTATAAACAATAATACAGTTATAGATTGTCTATAAATTAACTGAAAATCGTATTACAATTTAAACTGGCTTTAAGGTGGGACTCTTCCAAAGAATAATTTCTACAATTATTAAAATTATGGAAATTACATAATATCTAAGATTTTCGTGATTTGAAGTGTTGTAAGAGAAACACATATGATTTAGTGTTCTAAATAAATTTAAAGGTTCCAAGAAGAATTAACCTATTATATGATATATTTGTGCAGTTAATGAAAAGGTCTGAAGAAAAAGGTGTAAGTAAAATCCAAAAATCACCATTGCAATGTTGTGCCACAAAAATTCAATTTCAATTGAGATACTTGCAAGGAAAATTTAGTCGAGATTGCAATTGTTATATAGATTCTCTAAGAAGCAAAGAATGTTAAAACTACAAAATGAAAAATTCTGCAGAGATACCTACTTGAGAAGAAAATGGAAAATTTATATACCATAATGCCCATAGAGTTTTCCATATTTTATTAAAATAAATTAATGGCTGGTACCGCAACTGAGGTAATAGCATGTAAAGCAAAAAGCATGTCAAAATAGTAAGTTTTTAAACAAAAATGAACTGAGAAAACCGCGCTTTAAAGTAATAAAGTTGTTGTTAAGAAAGTCTCAAAGGTAACTTCAACTCAGTGCCTTAAACAAATATTTTTAAAATAAGACATCTGCAGATAATATTATGGTTTTTGGGTAACTTCTACTAAAATGCAGTTTTCTGATGATACCATTAGTTAAAAATTTGCATCTTGTGTCTGTATCCACTCGACGATTTTTGGACAACACACAATTTTCGAAACCATTGGCCCTCCTCATATTTACAGGCAATGTTCAATAAACTAATTGATGGTTATTCCATAATTATGCCGCATAACTGATATAAATAGATAATATCTGCAACAACCCCTTTACATTAATCGCTGTTGAAAATGTGGGGAGTATGAGAGACCTTTTAATTAAACCAGTGTATTTCCGTCTTCTAGCATCGAGATGCCGTCGTGAAAATCCTGTATCGGGAAAATAAGTACCAATTGGTGTTCTCTAGACGCTATCAGTTTTGGATACGACAACTCTATCGATTGTAACAACGTTCTGAATGCATGGCGGAAGCACACCTAATAGCCTCACAAAGGGGCTTCGATATTGTTCAGTCCCGATCTAAATCCGGCTTCCGACGCTCGTTCTCCGCCAACATGTGATTAATTCCCTAATCGAGCCAATTATTCGACTGCTCCTTACCGTTAAAAGCTCGCTTTGATGTTCAAATACAACGAAAGAAATGACGCGTCCGTTAATTTTTTTTCGATTACCACCACAAACAATTTTTCCGATTGTCAGTTAATATTGCGGTGTTTTCCTAATCAATAACCTTCAATGTTTTGGGTGACAACACGCAATAGTGCGATTACTTCAAATTGACTAAATACTTCAATCCCCCGAGTTTGTGTAATTTGCTGCGTTCTTTTATTAATAATTTTTAAATTACTGACGCAAGTGAGGTCATTCACTTTTAATTAATATTTCCCCCATAAATTTCCGCCATTTTAATTGAGGTCACATAATTGTGGTATAGCTTGGCATTCAATTTTGAATTCTTATGCGCGCTGAGTAATAAATTTCTATTTAAGGTTTTTTACAAGCTCGTTTTACGCGTGATATGCAAATGAATGTTTTAATTACTCATATTTTCCAGTTTAGTGGTTGACTCGTATATTTTGTGGGATTCGGGTGGGTTGCCAATAAGATCCCCGTGTAAGTTGTGGGGCCGCACGTGGCCGGAATTGTAACGATGCGCATACGTTTACGTCTCACGAGGAAAATCCTAATAAAGATCTCCCTACACCGCCTTGGCCAACCCTGGTACTTCTGCCTCATGTGCAATATTGCGGATGATTTCACTCATAAAAAATGAATGTAGAACGGACGATATAATATTATGCGGGTTACCCCACATATGTTGTGCTTATCAGCGGTCCCGTCAAAAGTTTTCGTCAAATGTTTGTATTAATTTCCTTTCCAAATAAGCCATAAGACATGACAAGGTGGTAAAATATGGAAAAATTTAAGGCAACCATTGCTGAAATAAACGTCCAAACAAATGTCTTGGTTCTGTCAAGAATTTAACATGCGTGTTCGGTACTCGTAAATCAAACATAATAAAATGTTTAGTAAAAATTTGAAACGTAAATCATCGTGATCTATTGACTAGAGAGACCTCTTTGATCTGGTAGTCTTCAGTGCTATCCTTGCAATCTTTGATCTAATTTCGAAATGAATCGGGCGCCATCACTACAAATACACCTTCCAAGCTATTCGTAATTATTCCAAGAAGGGTTATGATATTTCCCCAAATTGTAAAATGTAAGTATTGATGTTTTCCAAACTTTAACATTTTTAACTTTGAAGCCAAAATAAAGTAGCAGCTGCAACTTAGCGAACAACTCAAGAGCAATATTAATTGTGACATTTTTTAGGCTAACACTGTTAATAGTTTTTTGAGACGTCCAAAATTGTTACAATCTCCAAAATTAATTTTTCTAACGGTTTCTTATCATTTGAATAATTTTTTCCACTACAAATATACATTTAGAGCTACTAATTGGAAATAAAAATAGTTTCGTCATCCTTCAAATATTTTCAAATAACTGAAGAAATTAAACAAATTTCAACCAAAAGTAAGTATCTAATCGGAAGGATTTCCTTGGGTCCTCAAACACGTCATCAGCATGCCTAACTGCAAAAAATGTAAGTCGGAGCTTCAGTTCTAAATGAACAGACAACACGAGGGGGTAAAAGAATTGTGCGTACTGAATTACTAATTAAACGCCATTCCTTGCTTGAAAACGCTCTAAGTGAAGTGAGAACGCTCAATTAGCGTACAACAACATTCCCTCTAAACACCGTGAAACATGTTTTGTGAGTACCAAACAATATTGTAGAACATTTTAGACGAAGCTTAACTATTTCACCATGTCTTGTTTTAGAAGTTGTTTTTTACGAATCCATTGCATAATATATGCAATATCAACCGTTTATAATAAATTAGTTTAAATCCTACTGTACTCGTCCTAAGAAAATCCATCCTGTCTTAATTATATTTAGCTTTCTTCTAAGATTTCATTACCAACGTCATCACGAAGGTGATGGGTATAGGACTTAAAATCTGACCTAAAAACAGGTTGACAATTAATTTAATAGTAATAAAGAAAATGAAAAGATTAAGAAATATTTCTCACAGTTCCATTGGTAGTTTCAAAATTTTTAAAAGGGGCTATAATAAAATTCAGCAAAACCTGTAATAAAAATTTATCAAATTCTGGTGTTAAGTAGGGTGTCAAAAATTTTACAAATACAAATTTCCTGAAGAAAAAGTTAAAAGGGTCAAACCTGGCAATTTAAATTCAAGCGATTAAAAGGAAGTTTTATTAAAAGCTAATTTCACGTATTGCCTACCCTTGTTAAAGCTTCGTTGAAAATTTATGAAGTTTGTTGGGGGCCTAAAGTTGAAATGCTTTTGATAAAATTGCGTATATTTGTAAAAGTAATAAAAGTACCTACCCAAATTAAGCAACCTAAAAATAACTATTAGCCTGAAATTAATTAATATTTCCTAAACAAATTACAGATGAAAGCGAGTTTTTACGAAACTGTCTCATGAAATTCACTTAAGAGGGTTCTGCAGTTATTTTCTTTATTTTATTAAATTGAGGATAATTTAAATTTGCCTAAACATTAAATACAATGAGTATGAGGACTTGACCGGGACGTAATAACCTCAGCACGTTCAGGAGTGTAGGAACGCACTTAAAAAGCGGAAACACGCTGAAATCATATTACCTCAAACAATGTAATATAGCCACTTGTTCAATTTCCACTTCTAAGCTCGTCAAAAATTAAAGAGAGAATTAACCCAATTGTCACTAGTTAACCGAGTTATATTTGTCAATAATTAACGTTTGTTTCGGCTCCAGTCATTTTATAATCCCTGTATATATGAAGTGGCGCTATCACTACGTCAATATTTATTGACAACTTGATTTGCGGATTTTAATTAAGCTCGAGTATTGTATCTGCATTTATCATGATTTTCAGTATCAAATAAATCTTCAACAACGACCCCCAGCAACACCTCAATTTCACTTTTAATAACCCAAAAGCTCTGTATTTGTATTAACATTCTCTTCGGGTTGAAAATTAATATTGTGAAACTTTCAGTGTTTCTTCGTTGGTGTAACGTTGCGCTTAATTCTCACCACTTGACACGGTAATTTCTTGACGTTTCTCGTGACGCAATTAATTTTATTTGTTTAATTTGTTTGGTTTCGCAGATTAAATCTCGTTTTACGGTGTATCTTTGAGATTTGCCTGAATACATGACAAAGCCCCATAATACATAGTGAAGTCGCTTAGGGCAAACACGTCGCGGGGCAAACACACGACATTGTGCTTCCGCTGCAAGTATGAATAGAGCCAGTTGCTGGGCCGCAGCTTTAATCCGTTATAATGTCATGAAAAGAAGTTGAAGCGCTCAGGTCGTGCGTTAAAATATTGAAGATTGAATTTGAATAATAATTCGTTCAACAATGGACGGATTTGTTTCGGTTCTTTTTCCCGAGATTTGTTTGATCTTATAGGACAAAGGGATAAAGAAAATCTGAAAGCTTTCCGTGTGTTTCCGAATAATTTGCAAGAAAATTGGTGCGTCTTTGTGTGTTGCAAATCGGTGGTTGAATAGTTAAATCGTTAAACCGTAATCATTTTAAAAGTTCGTTGTTGATTGAAAGCGATAATAGGAAGCGGTTTGTGGAAAGTCGGAAATTCTGGCTCAATGACTGAAAAGAAACCAATTCTCGAGTGTGAGAATAAAGCAAATTGCAGGAGAGACGGAGAATGATGACAAAACTCATAAATCAATTACAAATGTCACCTCACCATTGATCTCGAGCAGGTTTGCACCGGATTCGCGAAAGGGGAGCTTTACAAAGGAGACGCGTCGGCTGAAGAGGATTCCTGAAAAATGCCGCTACGTCATATTTCCGATCGGTTATTCCGTCGAGATGAAACGTAGGGATGTGCAGGCGCTCGCTCGAGATTTGGCGTTCTTGTAAACAAAGTGGCTGCATGAGCTCGGTTTGAATGAGCTAACACATTTTCCCCAACAACTTCCATCCAAACTTAGTCCGGACGGTTTACCTTTTCTCCATTGCTCCGAGGAATTTTAACTCAGCTCTTTACCTATTGTTCGAACGGTGAATAAATCGAGTTCATGAAATATTTCTTCTCATTAAGCACCCACGCCGGTTCTTTTCTTGCATACCAAAACTCAGAATTTACGTCTTCTATCGATAATTTATCATTTTCATAATTACTCTTCCTAATCTGTAGAGTAACCATCGTTGCAAATGATAATAATTTCCAACGGTTCTTGATCATTGCTTCAGTGCTGGTGTAATAAATGACGCAATTGAATTTTGGTGCAATCAGGTCGTCGCAATAGATCCTCCATTCATTGTTTCCAAAGTCCTTAGTAAGCAATTACTTAACCTAATTGTAATGGCTACAGAATATCGTCGAAAATAGATGGGCATTAAACCAAATTTACTCACAGGTCATTTACTTTATCTGCAAACGCAATTGAATAACTTCCACCTAATCTTTCTTACTTACGCGCGATTAATTTTACCGCTTTTTTCGGCTACGCCACAACTTCATTCGCCTCTGTTCACAATTTCCCGAAAACTAGCCCCGTCAGAACATGTAGATATTCCCCCGTAATTTGATTCTAATTAGTTCATGCAACTATTTTCTGCATACTGCAAGTCTATTTGCTCGGAAATTGCTAATATTAGCTTATACAAATTGCAATGTACCGTCAGTTTAACAAACAGAACTTGCAATTATACCAATAGAAAATCGTATAAAATATCTCATATAGGAAGTTCACAGATTACATTTCAGTTTTAAGTCAACAAAGAAGAATTGCCTATGTTATTTAATTATTAGTAATTAAAAGCCTGAACGAAACTGCATGGTTAAAGTAGTTGGTAGAAAATCGATTTCAGTCAATTTGAAGTTTTCTTTGGGCAGCTTCTATTAAAAACTAAGAGAATTAAATAAATTTTTCGCATCAGTACCAAACGTTATGCCGCCACATTTTTTTTTGTATATTTTATTGCTACCAAAGATTACAATTGCACCATCCACAAAGGCGTGCCTTTCATATTCCTTTAAATAAGTTCTCGCCAGTAATTATCTTTGGCGCCTCATCATGTGCCCTAGATATTCCAGTTCTCGCTTCTTCTTTGATTTCAAAGTTTGCAGTCCGCTAACCAGTCAACGAATGGTATGTACAACTGTCTAAAAATTTCCTTTTAAATGGAATGGAATGAATGAATTGAATAATTTATATAAAATGAATAGTGGCCCAAATACGAACCTCTGTGGTACTTCCAATATAAGAATAAATAGCTTAAAAATGTACGTAATTCATAAAATATATGTTGGATTTAAAAGTCCAATGTAACTTCAATCTTGATCATTTAACTTGTCCCAGATTTTCTGTAATACAAGATGAAGAGTAAAGATTCATTTTCCCAATATGGTTCGAACTCTCCTCTCCCATCATTAATAATGCCACCTTTCTCGTGAAGTATGATGTCTTTCTGGTAATTTTATATATCACGGGAAAATATATCCTTCGAACAGATGCATTTAAATAATTCAATCTTCACTTATGTAAACAAAAAATGATTGTCAATTTATGAAGATGATTCAAGAAAGTTTCAAGATGCCGCAAACTTTAGGTTTGATTTTAGTCTAGCTTAGACTCAAATCAATGATTAAGATAACACGTGTAAGCTCGAAACGAGTCATTGCCTAAGTATTTCACCATTTATAGATATGTAAATGTATAAAAAAGTATTTATTACTTCTGAATCTGTAAGTTACTCATAAAATATATGTTGGGATCTAA
This sequence comes from Pyrochroa serraticornis, assembly GCA_905333025.2. Lineage (NCBI taxonomy): Eukaryota > Metazoa > Arthropoda > Insecta > Coleoptera > Pyrochroidae > Pyrochroa > Pyrochroa serraticornis. Next base: position 40,579,889 of record HG995152.1, read on the forward strand.
AATGCCAATGTAACTTCAATCTTCATCATTTAGTTCACCACAGATTTTCTGTAAAACAAGACGTAATTCATAAAATATATGTTGGATTTAAAAGTCCAATGTAACTTCAATATTGATCATTTAACTTGCCCCAGATTTTCTGTAATACAAGATGAAGAGTAAAGATTCATTTTCCCAAAATGGTTCAAACTCTGTCTCCCTTCTTTAATAATGCCACCTTTTTTGTGAAGTATGATGTCTTTCTGGTAATTTTCTATATCACGGGAAAACATATTCTTCAAGCAAATGCCTTAATATAACTGAATCTTTACTTATGCAAACAAAAAATGATTGTCAATTTATAAAGATCATTCAAGAAAATTTCAGTGTGCTGCAAACTTTAGGTTTAATTTTAGTTTAACTTATACTCAAATCAATAATTAGGAACAGCACGAGTAACCTCAAAACGAGCCATTGTCAAGTTATTTCACCATTTATAAATACGTGAAGGTATAAAAAAGTATTGATTACCTCTGAATTTGTAAGTTATAAGAATTCGTGTTATTTTATTCTACTTGCTTGCTTCTTCAAATTTTCTTCTTTGTATAGTGTATTCCTTTTATTGGTTTAATGGTTACCCGAGAAATCATTGTGCGTTATAACTGTTTCGCTTCAGTCCCGATCAACTTTCCACTCTAGATTCAGTACAGTTAAATTCAAATTCACATGAGCAAGCAATTCATTTGAGGATTCATGTTGAAAATTGAATTACGTATTCATGAATCGCGAGGTATGTGGCAAAGCCTCCACATCAACTAGCTGTACTCATTTTTTATTTATTTGTTTTGAAGAGTTACACTATAAAAAGTCAAGAACACAAATGGGCAATAAAGAATTCAAAACAAATAAACAAGTAATAGAAATGTATGGTGAACTTTATATTAAACTAAGTGGTAGGAACACGGGAAGCTAGATGACAGGATATCAAATAGCAGAGAAACCAAGGCACTTTCTGTTCAGAGGAGAAGGAATAGTAAGAGGCAGCGAGTAAGACCCAAAAATAATGGCTGAGTAAAGTGAAAGTAAAGTAAACTTAGAAAAGTTTACCATCAGAGACTGAGACAAAATACAAAATATCTGAAGACAAACAGTAAAAAAATTAAAGAGAAAAAAAGAGAAGGTTATTAAAGTTCAGGGCAAAAGTAAAACTTTGAGCGCTGTTTTTACATATTGCACGTAGATCAAAAAACTGATACTGCACCAAATTCACGACATCTCAAGAAGTTGTCCTTTCTTGTAACAAATATTTTTAAAAGAGCTGAAAATTATTTTAACAAAAACGTAAAATTTTGTTTCATTTATTTACTAATATAATATCTTTCTTTAACTACCTACTACTAATCAATGATGTTCTTAACATTTCCATATTAAGAGGTTTTCATTTTCTAGAAAAATTAAAAAATGTAGTTAAGTCGTTCACTACATCTTCAATATTTATATCAATAAATAAATTATATTTATTTCCAAAAGCAGTTTAAATAGCTTAAGAGGTAGTTAAGATAACAACAATATTGAACTTGTTTACCTACATCATGCAGTCGCTCACAAGAAGCGTTATCACAGCTTATAAAACTTTTCACTCGGCGTCTATTTGATTTGATGCAAAACCTGAAAGTTTCTATACATTTTATTCAATTATAAATTCGCTGATAAGAAAAGTAAAAAAATTTAAAAAAACGGTCTTAGTTCGAAAGTTTGGTTAATATTTTTAATTAGTTTATCAGAATATCGCATTAACAACTCTCTGTGTTTAAGATATTTAAGCAAGCTTTTCAAGCATTGTTGTTCATAAACTTAAGCTTACCTCAAAATATATAAATAAACTAAACTTTCTTTTCCAATAAACAACTGCTGAAGTAACGGTACATTTTAACGTCCTCAGTTCATAATAGTTATTAGGTTTTTCTCGGAAAATTCTAATTTCCTGTGTCAATAAAAGCGCCATATTGGTCGCAGCAATGAGATAACGAGTCTCGGTTACCTAATAACTGAAATTACTCCATTCAAAGTACTAACAATTTTTCTGTTAATATTTGTTTCCACGAAATAGTCGGCTGATAAAATTATAGCAATTTTCCGAATGGTGAGTTGCGAAAATACGCCAATTCTAACGACTTCAATTAAGAGAAAAATAAGCAAGAGCCATGCCGAAGTTTACCCAACTTTCTTTCCGCTATAAGAAGCGGGTATCTAATTAAATAAAGCATGTTACCCTCTTTACAGTTACCTTTATCTTGGCAAGTTTCTCGATTCGGGAACGTAGTCTTACCTGAAACAAAAAAAGTTGATTAGAAAATTATCATAAAAAATATTGCAATAATCGTAATGGGGGGTTTTGACGCCCAAACAAATAATATCAATTAATCAATTACCTGAATTTGATTCTTTGAAAGTAGGTACTTGATTATTGATTTTGATTTAAACCGGATGTAAATTCACAATCTTGTGATATTGCCTGGGCAAAACTCTCGTTTTTCATTAATTACATCTGGTTATTGTTCGACAAAAAACTTGGATGAGAAGCAAAATTTGGGAAAGTCGTTCTTTAAAATTTCAACAACAGTAACTTGAGAAGAATTAATTGGGATTCGAGTTTTGTTTTTGATTGTAACTAACTTGTAAACCTTCTGTTATCGATATTGGAAACAGCAAACCTCGGAGAAAGTGGAAACAAGCTGAAAGGGAATTTACAAGCACTAACGAGGATATTTGGACGTAATTGGTAGCTCACAATAATTAAGTAACTTTCAACAATCAATTTCATTTTGCAAAAACTTTAGCAAACAGAGTTTTCTTTATTACTTTTGCTTTATTTGCTGTTCCCATTATTTTACTTCAAACATAAGCGAGGACCGAAATGCCCACAAAACTTACACATTATTTGTTCAAAGCAACTCCTGAAGTAAAGACGCTTTAGTCACTTTAATTAAACACCTTCAAAATGACAGACTAAAAAATAAAAAACTGCCAAAAACTATCTACTAAATTATTTTTGTGAACATAAGCGAAAGGTAAATTAATTATTAATTCCACGTTTTAAGTAAAGATCTTATCTAATCAAATGAAACTCAAAGCACTCACTACTTAAGAATTTTTCCATCTTAACCTGATAAAAAGCGTTGTTTTTTTTTGAAGGTACTTTCTAAATAGAATGAGCAATAAATTTATTATATTACCCTTACATTACTCGCCTTACAGTTCGCTTAATAACCCGTTAAAAGCAGGTTGATGTTATAAAGCGAATATGATATTCATTAAAGTCCAATCAATGACCTATGTGGGGAAGAAAAACCCTAAAGTTATTAAACATATTCAAAAAGTACTTAACGTTAACGTGAGTCATACCATTTGGACGCAATTATAACGCAGGTACCATTGACAGAAAAATTGTGCATTACACATTTTTTAAAAGAAGATCTTTGCAATGAAGCTAATATCAATTAATTGCAATGTACACTCTAATGCATTAATTTTAGAATAAAAACGCGTATCATATTTTGTTTGACTGTTTAACTAACTAGTTTAAAAAATGATGGATAGATATAGTTTTGTTGTAAGCTGTACATATGTGAAGGTATATTCGGATAACATTTCGTCACGTTTGAATCAGTGTGGTGAGTGGAAATTTGAAAGATTAATTTATTTTGATCAAATCGGTATTTTGTGAATTCTTGAGCAAGAAAAAAAAATATTTTACTAGAATAACAATATACCAACAGATAAATTAAAAGTTTTTTGGAATGTCTAACTTCTACTTGAAACTATTTGATTGTGACGCCCAAATCTATAGATTAAAAAGCTATCAATTTCTTGACTTTATTGTCTACTAGCTCATTGACATAAATGCCGCTATTGTATTGAAGTTGTTGGATATTTCTTCTTTTACGAAAGGTACGTTTAACTTGTCACTTCGCAGATTGCTTCAACAATAGTTTGTTGATTCTTGTTTAAAATTTTGCGAGATATCTCAATAATATAAGAACTGGTAGCTAATAGCTATGGATAAGTGATTTGCTTTTTCACAAAGTGAGGTAAAATCCGCAGTCTAGCAATGCACTTACTGGGGAAAAAATACGATACACAGATGCGTTTCTGGAAAAATTTTCCTCAATTATCGTCGCATTCAGGTTGCAATGAATCGAATTTCCTATAGACTTTTCGTCATCCGACTAATGTCACGTCTTCACCGCAAGTTGTCCAATTACTCATTGTCACAACACGTGGCCGCAATCGATAGTTTTCAACTCTCCCGATATCTCGACGTCGATCTGTTGTAATCACAGTGCGGAATCCCGGAAACCGCGAACAAATTATGAAGTAATCCCGTTAAACCCTATCAAGCGTGGACTAATCTGCATCGACTGATTCTTGTAAACTGCCTTGCTCCGCGTTCCAGAGGGTGCGATAAATTGCCGGGGCGATTGGAAGCAATCAATGAGAGAGTGTTTTTATAGCAGCGCTGTCGGTTTAAACATTCCTTCGCTCATTGATCTTCACGACTCTATTCCTCGCCATATAGACATTTCTATTCTTTCATCTACATAACATGTGCTTGCGGATGCACTCAATCGCCCGGAACAAGAACTCGCATGCATAAAAAAATGTGACGCGAGCTTTCAACCTACAATCCCTTCACTCGCTCTCCTTACGTAATTCAATCCTAAGAAGGGTTGTAGCAAAAACACCCTTCCTTGATAACTTCTCCGGCTTTGCCGATATCTCTACTCGAAATATATTCAAAATAAACGTTCGTTTTTCGCACCGCTTCTTTGATTCTCAACAGTACTCTAACTTGGATTTCTTGCTGATTTAAATCACTTTTCAATTTGAAGTCCTGCAGGATTAAGATGGAAGGGATGTAAATGTATTGGCCTCATCCATCTCGTAGTATCAAATGGTAAAACTTTATTTTTCACCTTTTCAGGTGGATGAGATCAGTTTTTTGACCGTTAGGTATCTTTCGATGTTAAAATCGTAAAGTTATCAACGTTCATAGCATTTTCGGGTTTAGGTTTTCACTAAAGGATCCTTATGCAAACTCTTGCTATCAAAATTTGGGAAGGTATCCACATTTTTTACTTAAAATTAAAATTTTAAATGGAAGTTTCAACAGTGTGAAGTTCAAGTCAAATAACCCCTTCTGTTTGGCTTTAATTATAGCAAGGTTATTATAACCAAACACTCTAGTAAATATGACCAAAACCCTACTCTCTTTTGGATAATTATATAAGTAACTTACAGTGACGAGATAATGGATTTTTGAACCAATGGCGTTATCAAATAGTTGTTGAAGTGTTGACCAGAGTACAACAAATAACTTGTAAACAATGCCCAAAGGTGGCCTAAACAGAGATTTACACAAATCGTTTTGATTTCAATCAAACGCCCATAATGTCATCTTTCTAACTTTAGCAACTAGAACAAAAGTTGGTGTTGATCTGGTCCTAAAAAGTTTTTACTTCATTAGTGAAAAGTACATTAACAGTTGCTTCATTACGCAAAAGTTTCTTCCATCACATAAAATGTATACACAAGTTGATACTTACATTTTATGTTGCATTTTAAATTGATACGTAGGTACAGTTCTTCATAAGAAATAGGAAAAACCCAATCAGTAGCAGAACTAAACAGTGAAAGCACATACCACTCCTTCGAAGTAGATACCTATATTGAGTTAAAATTGAGTTCGGCTAGATTGACGTAATTTTATTTGTTTTTGAGATGTCTCAGTTGTCGTGTTTTTGTAGGCTACCCCTGTACGACATGGCGGTATAAAAACGGACAGATATCGGGAGCATTCCCGATGCTAAAGGGCAAAAACAGGGGATCGTGGCGATGAAGACCTCCAGGCATGAGGCAGTAAAAACAAAAGGGGGATGTGGAAGCAAATCGATATTTTTCAGTTGCGGTCATTGTACTTCCTGGTCACAATGCCGGTGCCCCAAATGTAATTAATCAAATCTGAGGCACAATTACTGACAAACCACAACCGATTTCGAAACCTAGATGTGAGTTCTTGTGTTAAATACCAAGGAAAATGTAGTTCTTGTTAAATATTCTTAAAGTTAAATAAAAAAAATAATTTATGTTTTCTTGTAAACAGTGCTACTATTTTTTTTAGTTCTTCTTAAAATAACAACAACATTAATTGCTTAATTAGTTTTTGTTTAGCAGTGAAACTTTGTGGCAAACACGCGGTTTCAGCGGTATTTCATAAAGAAGGCAAATACGTAAATTCGGTCTTAATTAGAGCGAGGCTGGGAAAAATGTTGCAGGCATCTCGTTCTAGAAATATTAAAACAATGAAGCAATAATAAGCATTTTAAATAATACATTAACAGTGTATATTAGTAGGTAATTGGGTCAAAAAAGTCCTACGAGGCGATGCTTTAAGATAAAAACTTCAGTCATTATCATCATCTACAACTTCTCCAATACAAGTACCTACACAAATTCTATTCAAAATCATATTAAGTAGATAACTTAGTAAGTATTTATTTGAGAAATTTTGGAATGTAAATAAAGCAACTTAAAAAAATGACTACTGTGATTAACACAAACTTTGTGCTTTAGTTTTTTTTTTTCTAATACATATATTTTGTATTTCTTTCAATAATTGTACGGCAACAATTGCTTTTAGCCAGTTAATAAAGTAAACTGAACGAGAATGTAGAATTATACTATAATTGGTGTTGAGAACTACAAATTTGAAACAGATAACGATAGCGAGCGGTTCAGTCATTTATGGTACCTTCCTAGTAAATAACTGTTACATATGTTGAAAAAAAAACATAAATATTGTTAAACCCTGAGACCAGAAGCAATGCAGATACCTTTTTACATAGCTCTTGAAATTCAGTATGAAGTTAATCTTGCTTTATCTAGAACATTTTTTAACAGATTTTAAAACAATTACTTAAAAATTATAGAGCAAATACGCTTGAAAATAATAAATAAAATCGGTGCTAGCAAATAAAGAACGCTGGCTATCGTAAGCTTCCATAAATAAATCAATTGTTCACTTTCTCGTTGCTTATTTTTAATGGGCTGCAAATTGTAATAAATAGAGGTTCAAAGCCAAAATCCCTAACGATTGGTTTATATGGACAGGTCCAAATCCCCAGATAGTAAACTAAAATCTTTACTTATTAGTTATTCAAATGCAACAAGTTTGATATAGAAAAATATATTTTCTAAGACTTGCGATAAATTTTGTACACTTTTGTACCCTATATCCACAGTTCTCCTTTCGTAGATGAATTGTAAACAAGACTTAGAAAGTGCAGAAAGCTTCTGAATGTTCGTTGAAGAGAACGAATATGTGATTAATATAGTCAATGGTAGTAATCCATAAATTTAAAGTGGAACTTAGGTTACACTACGTGACATGTTTTGTTTGAAAAGTTTTAGATAAAACGTTTTAATAACTTGAAAATACCTCAAAAGAGTAATCATACCCAACAAATGAAGACACATAAAGTGAATTAATAATTTAAAGTATTTAAAACGCCATCTCGTTGGTGTATTTAATTTACCACTAATGCCGTCGTCATTATGAAATTATAATAGCAACAAAAGCATGAGTGGAGAACGAGAGAAAATCTCTGGAAATATTAGATCCACGTAAGAGATGCGGGGAAAGAATTGCACTATAACATTAGAAAAGTTAGAGCCAACTTAAATGACAATTAAATAACATCAAATTACATGGTTTAGAAAAGATTATAAAAAGCGCCACAACAGTACGAAGATAATTCTTACAAATGATCACAAATTGTCTCCTCAATTTTGGTACTAAAACTATTACGAAAGTAGATAAAAGTACGGCTAGCACCAACAGGTTAGTACTGAAAGATTGAAGCTATAACATGAAAAAGGCGAAGGGTACAGATTATAACAAAGTTGTAGAAAATGAAAATGAAACTTCATTGCAAGGTAAGTGGGGAAAATGTGTTACCTACTTGAACTTGATTATGAAATTAAATAAATTTCAAGTTCTGGAATAATATTAAAAATGTGAAAACACATCAGACGGAATATCCCGCAGGAACTAAGAAGGAAATAGCCAATTTTATCCTATTTTAAGAACGGAGCAAACAATGAAGATGTTGCGTAAAGAAGATCACAAATTACTTCAACAAAGCAAAAGGAAAATCTTTATACAAAGTTGGCGTGCAAGAGAACCAACTAATTAAAATTGCAGCTAAATCAAGAGCATCCTAGTAGATATAGGACAACAAACAGAAACAAGTTCAAATTTATATTCAGTTATCTTCAGCTGGTATTTCTCTAAGGCGTGTCAATTATTATAACTGCAGATTTGCATGTAAACATTTTTTTAAGATTAACGTTACTTTCGTAAAATAGCAATTTTGAGTATTGAAGCATTTTATTAACCTTAGTTAAATTTTTTTTAAATTAAATTCAATAAGTTTATGATAATAACCCAAAGAGTAGAGGTAGGTAATTGCTTAATAAATTTCATGATGTTTGGAAAATCCGGGTTTTGTTTATAATGCTAAATCGGATTTTAGGTAGACAGTCTTGTGGAAAATTTCTCTAACTCTCTTAAAAACTAAAATTTTAAAAATTGTTAGAACAATTATTGATAATACGCTTACTTTTTTGGGTTTATGAGTAAATTTTATGAATAAATTTTCAACAAAATTAAAAGTGCAAATTATTAGCCCATCTATTGGCTATCACTGTTTTTAACGTTGAATTTACGGATTTTGCTTGCTATTCCAAAAAACAAATGAGAACGACAGTACGCTACTAAAACTGCAATTAGAGTTGTACGTAATATATCACCGGTAGATAACCGCAGATAAAACCACTAAATTTTCTACAACCAGTTTAGCTGATGATTTAAAGAAAAAGCAAATTTTAGCCACGAAATGTTTGGACGTTAAGCGCGGATTTTCAGTGTTTTATTATGGTTAGAATTCTTTGTGCAGCACTCAGTGGTGTCTTCTTTGCTGTAATTTTTTCCAATTTTTTGTTAGCAGAAGACATGAATAAAGTGTGGGAATTGGGGGATGAAGCCATTCGAGAATAACTTTTTGTAATTGTCAGCTGTCGTCAAAAAGAAGAGCGCATTATTGATATTGGTAAATACTCATGAATGGGTTTACGTTCATTTGCATAAATTTAAAGCGAATTGTTACGACATTTATGGCAAAATAATGTTGACGTTTATTCGTAAATCACCAAGGACCCTTGACGTCAACAATCTCAACTTACTTTGCAAAATAAACAGGAATGCAATCCAACCGTAGTTGACAATTTACGTCAAAATCAGTTCTATTTGCAATTTTGTCTAAAATTAAAATATACGTATCGTAATTCAACTGTTATTCCATGGAATAGTGCAAAATTCCCTCAAGCTTACATTATTCCTAGTTTCACATACAAGCGTAACTCACTTGTTCCATCGAAATACACAATTAAGTGTCTGCTCGAGCTAAGATGTAATCTCATAATCATAATTTTAATTAAAAGCAATCGTCACACGGTATTTTAAGGAAGCTTGTACAATCGCATGTCATACCTAGTTGGGCGAGGTGGGTGGTGAAATGATTAGTTTACAGGTTCGGTTATCGGAGTACACAGGTTTGCAATAACTGATATCGCCGACGGCTACACTGACAACGCCCCAATGTTGCACAAGTAAACACGATACAATTCTAATGAAAAGCCTTAATAATATGTGCAGCCGTTTATACCACAAATATTCCATAATCAATTTAATAGTAAAAGCAAATTGTTTAATAGCGACGCAACTGTTGATAACGACGTTGTTGGCGAATTAAATTCCGTAACAAAGTGTTAAATCAAGAAGTTCCGTGTAGGGTTGACGCTTTGAAGTAGCGGTTGGAATAATTAGTATTTTTAAAAGGGTTGTGGTCCGGTCGTTTGCCCGATTTGCGGTGTGGCGGTCAGCTTATGGACGTATTCGCGTTGACGGTCGATACAGCTTTGTCTGCAGAAGTGTGACTAATTTACCCCAAGCTGATGACTTTCGGATCAGTGATGCCGATATTCAATAACTAATTGTTCAATTAGGTCAGTTCGACGGAAAACAACCAGCAACAGAGTACACAAAAAAACAACAAGAAACGCTTTAAACGAGCGCAAAGCGAAACTTGTTAAAAGCTAAATACCGAACCACCGATAATGTAGATTTTAATATTAAATAACAATAACTGAATACATTATAACAATAATTATTGAAATTATTTAAAGATATGTAAAATATCAATTAAAATTTGTCTTCATTTAAACTAAGTATCTACCTAACGGTTTTGAAGTGTAATTAGGACACCCGATCATCATATGATCTAAATAGTTCCTAATGAAAACTACAAATTTCGAAAACGTTAAAGATTTGGATTCTTAATAACAATATTCCAATTGGTTCCCCAATCAAGATAAAATCAATAGAAATGGGCCAATCTCTATGGTAAAATTTTAAAAAGCTATCGCAAATATTGTGATAATGATTGTTATGATTCAATTTTGTAGAAATGTGTGACCTGTCTTCATCGCTATTTTTTTTAATGTCTTATGGACACAAGTCTAGTTACAAATTTGCTTTCATTTTTTCAATTTTAGTTCTGATAATTTATTCATCGTACTGTGTATAATTTAGAAGAAATCGCTGGTACGTTCTTTCTTTTTCATTTTAAACAGATTTCTGTTGGAAGAAAATCTAAAGAAACTGTCGCAAAATTACTTAAAACTGCTAAAGTGTTACTGTCTTCGATCTAAACATTATTTTTGCATCGTACATTTTCTTATAACTATAATGATCAGATTTATATTAGCCGATAAAAGCTAGAGACAGGTGTCAGCTAAAAAAACTTACACTGTATGTTTAGGTATGCATTTTGGCATCAACAAAAATATTTAGATGAAAACTATGAAATGTTAACGTTACCCTGCATATTATTAAACTTTAGTAAATTTCTATATTACTGATTATTATTACATATCAAACAATTATGCCAAAAAGTGTTTTAAGGGTAGCGAAGTCATTAATAAAGTTGTACATTGCTTTTATAGTTCCTAATTTAAACGTTGAAGCACGTGTTTTGGCAGATCTGGTAAAATAAAATTCCAAGATCAACTAAAATTTTATTATCCCCATATACCGTAAAGGCATATTTGAATTTGAGCTTCTATCCTATTTGCATTTACAATAACAATGGCAGTAAATTGCTTTTTCGAATGTCTTAATAATTTAAAACATTGATCTCAAAGGTCTCTACCACATACAATAAAACCAACCATCTGTCATATTGCAGGGTATAAGAAATAGAAAAATTGAAAAATTGCAAATGAAATTGTGAGTTGTATTAATTTGAAAAGCTAAATTTTGAATGCAGTCTACCCTCCTATTAAAGTTCAAAATTTTAACCTACAGTAACAATGTTGATTTTCTAATCAGCGTGTTAGTGTAGTAACTTTATAAAGTTGTTTAGATAGCGTCGCGTATGTGACTATAAATCAGCAAGCTTCCACAAAGAAGCTTACAACTTTGAATAGAATTCAGCACATATTCGTTAAGACTTTACGGCACGAAGCACACTACACTTCTTAATTCCCGAAACAAGAAGATAACACAAAGTACACGTAGGTACTATTATGATAAATTGTGTCGATTACGTTTGATTCCATTGACAAAACTTCCACGTATACTGAACGTAACACCGAAAGAGACTCAACTACCGAATTCTCAATTCGCTAACTACATCGCATAGGGGAGCATACTAGTCCATTAAGCAAAGCTGCATGAAATTTGAAAACAGTGACAGTTAATTATGAAGGAATTAAGTAGAATCAAGAATACTTTGCTAAGTGCCGGAAATAAATTCGTTATATAGACTCAATAAAATATGTTTACTCTCATATTTTATTTTCCCTTCTACTTCTATTTATATTTGTTCAGGAGCATGCATTCATTGGTACAACATTGGGGAAGTAAATTATATTTACTTACGCTTTGTAACATTATTGCCTATGCTTTAATGCTGTTATTTACTTTAGATTTAGTGACATTTAATTTGTATTGATTTAGAAGTCTGTTGCACATAACTTTTCGGTTGCTATTAAATTTCCACTAGCAGAAAAGAATTTGGTTTGATGATCACTTAAAAATCGTCAGCACAAACAAATTTTTGATTATGTTGAAAGGAGCAAGAGTAGGTAGGTAAATTATTATTATTAAATTTAATAAAACTGTACTTCTAATTTGAAGCTGGAATTAGAAGCAATGTATTATTTAGGTTTCTGATCTAAAATTCTAAAATAGTGCAAAAAATCAAAAAATATATTTGATATTTGACAAAAGAACTTTCCTTAAGAAATTTTCTACCTACAAAAATTTAAAGAAACTTAAACTTTAAAATCAAACAAAACGAGATTCTGGAAAGTGGTGGACAGAGGTTAAACAAGTTTCACAAAAATTAAGAAATAAGCTTTACAAGTAACGATATCTTTTAGAAGAAGCATAGAAATTATTTTCCATGTAAAAACATGTCTTATACTTGTTAACCTTGAAATAAAAAATCAATGATTTTGGAAATTGCAGATATGAATTTATTACTGTAGGTTCTTGGAATTTTATTGCTTTGGCAAATGTCATGATCTCCTAGATTCCAGTAAGTAACAAATAAAGTACTTTCTAGGTCACATGGGTGACTAAGAAATGTTATATCAATATACAATCTTGCATTATTGACAAAATTTTAGGCAAATAGAGCTGAGCAAATATAGTTTCTTTCTAACCTCACCTTCAAAATTATACTAAGAATATTTAATAATAGGATCCAATATTGTAAAAAAGAAAATCAAAATAAGTTTATATGAATTTTAAAATGTCTTGAATAGTGTGAAAATAAAAAACTGAACGTTTTTAGTTGTTACTAAAATGTGTAACTTCGATGCAAATCTCCTAAAACTACAAGAAATACTTTTACTGAAATACTTTCCCAAATCTTAAAAAAAAGAAAAATTCTATCATATTTGTTAAATTATTAGGAAAAATCGTCTAGTTCTTTCCTGAGGCCATAATCAAGCAATTTTATGACAACTTAAAATCTTCTCGTATCCTCAATTAATTAGTCAAACAGTTATCACGTATTTTACGTCCACTGTCAACTCAACATCAGTTTGTAGTCCTGTAAAAAAAATAATGGAAACAAAGAGGCTAATGATTGGTTTGAATAAGTATATGGAGCATGTTGAAATAATGGCAATGATAAGTAGGGTGGGCCTACAAATCAGTGATATAGAAACCTGAGCAATAGCTACGGACGATGCAAAGAGGTCTCGCAACAATAATTGATAATTGATTGGGAGGACACAATATTAGTGAGAATTATGTATAAAGCGACCTATAAATACAGTCAATTATTGGGAATTATATTCTTTCCTTTCGTCTTTTATTCGTCTAATCAATAATACATGTAAAATCTTGGAATTTAAAAGAGTTTTAACTCGTTATTTTATTTTAATACTGATTGATATACATATGCTCGATAAAGTTTTATAACTTAATGTGCATGAAATAATTGTAACTTTTAAAGTTTCAAATACTTTCTCGTTAAAAATATTATCGCATGTGATAACTTACCTATATCGAAACGAAATTATTGCTTAATTAAAAAAAATATTTTGTTGGTTAAGTTACTTATCAACTTTCGCATACCAACACGCAAGTAAACTTCTGTTGATAGCTAATGTTAATTTGGGAAATTCGTAATGTAAATTAATGAGGTCGCCCATATTTGATAACTTCCCTCTAACTAAAAAAATAAGTTAATTTTTCAAATTCCACAAAAATAGATCAGTTCCACTGTTTTTTTACTTTTATCATTGACTAACCATTTGTGATTACTCAATAGTTGTATATATACTGTTGCAAAATGAAATAAAATTGTTTTTGCTAGTGTAAACCTATTTATTCTTCATATTGTAAGCTGTTGTGATTGTTATTGAATTACTAGACGCTATAGAACTCACTGTTTGATATGTATTTACCTGGAGCTTGTGTACTTGCAGCTGCAACTTTTCGCTAAACTATAAAATAGGATAAAACATGAACCTATAAAATGCATGCGGAAGAGTCTGTAAATAAATGAACTTATAAAAATAAACTTTCACAATGGAAACTCTATCGCGGCTTTTTCCTGAGAACATAATAAATTCCGGGGGAGCTTCAAAGAACAGAGAAGATAAAAACTTTGATTTTCATCGAGCTCGTAAATCATCTTCACCGTTATTTACTTCGATATCATGTACCGGCAACATTTTGTTTAATGGAAACACTCCAGTTTGCTCGGGGCAGCCAGATTTAAAGGTTAAGCACCGCAATCGTGTTCGTATCTACCGTCATAATTTTATGCCAATACCAACGAAAATCCGGAGAATTAAACAAACATTTGGGGGAATTAATTGGACAAATCCGGAGGTGGAGGCAACGTCGCAATATGGCTGTTGTATAAAGAACAGGTGTTACTGGTTTATGTTCGATGGGGCGAGTGCAGCTGAACCGCCGCCAGCGGCGACGTCAGTCGCCATCTTGGCGCCGGTTGGCGTCGATCGATTGCCGTCACCTGCCCAGGTGTATATCTACAAGGTGATCCGGATGAAAAGTAGAATTATCGTTCTGCACCCCACATCGCGTCGTTCATTTGTTTGCGTTACAGTTTTAACACCCGTTTAATACTTGATTTCGTAATGTTCGTCGCCACCACGCAGCGAGGGTCCTGCGGGTGGGGTGATTCACACGATTAGCAGATTCCGTTATAATTTTGGCAAACACACAATTTTGGCTAATTTCCGTCAAAAGCATTATCAGGGAATATCTCGAAACTTTCGAAAAATACGGGAGAAGTTTGAAGTTTTAAACTGACCTATTGTGCAAGTTTTTGTTTATTCACGAAACACATCTGCAATACTCCGTTTAAGTAAAAACTTCATTAATTAGTTTTAACAAATGCTGGACCAGATGCAGAAAGTAATGCAGTACTTTCCAACTTTAATGAAACTATATATCTCACACTTTCCAAATAAAGACAATAACTTGTCGGACATTCGGAACTTTATTATTGCTTGCAACCCCTGTCAAACTTCTCTCTTAATCCAGGGAGCTTTTGAAACTTTTCATAATAAAAGCCCAATCGTTGGGAACGATGGGTACGAACCAAAATATATTTATATAGATAACTGAACCATCCTTAAAAGTAACGTTAATTAATATTTATTCGCTCCTTCTATTATTTTATAGAATATTATTATAATCCCAAATTAAATGTGAAATACAATTTGAGATACCTTAAACATTAAAAAAAAATAAGCTTAATACTTGTTTATCTGAGTTGTGGAAAATGAATTCGTATGCGCAATTGGTGCAAGTTTTCCTTACAAACGATGAAGTACGTCCATTTCAAAGGCACTTAGAGAAAAAGCCTTAGAGCTTTTATTATTAAATTTAGCAAAAATATTCACTCAGGTTGTTATTACTCTTAGCCCTGAATTCCAAGATTGTATCCTTGGGATTCAAGGTGCGAAGCTGGAAATGGAATTTCAACCAGAGCGTAAATATAATTTTTCCCCTACTAGTCCCTTAAATCCTATTGCATCTTAATATTTTATACGCAATGTTTGAGTTCCAGTTGTTCCAGTGGACCAAATTTCGAATTATTTGTTACCTAATTGACATTTTTAGAAACACCTGGCACTGTGTCTAAGATTTTTATTTGAATTTGTAACAATATGCTGCGAAAGATGCAAGCCTCCTGAATTGAAACAAGGCCACATAAGGTGCAAGATAAATTCTTTCTAGGGAAATCAAAAAATTTGCATGACGGCTTTAAAAACTAATTTCCGACCAAAAGGGCAACCATACCTATCGAGAATGTAGTGTGTCTCGTGAATATTTCCATAAGTAATTACAAAATATCAAGGCTACTAGATTTTTAACTACTACTGTTAAGGCTGACTTTGTACAAATGAACATATATAATTGAAATTGATTGACAAATACGACATTCTTGAGGTTTTTCATAAAGTAAAGAAATGTACACTAAAAGAATAATGGAGAAAAGTGAAACTATAGCCTACCTTACTATTTTGAGCAAGTTACACATATAGTAAATTTTCATATTGTTGTTGTAGAAAATAGAGACTCTTCCAAATCAAAAAAGTTAACCCTACAATGAAACATTTATTGATGTTTTTATAATGGATCCTTAAAATCTTTTGAACAAAAAGAAGCTTTTTTTAAAGTCGATTTTAAATGGACGTGTTCAATGATGAAATGTTATGCCCACTTTAACTAAAGCAATTTTTTTTAAAGCTCTAACATGTTGGTACTACTAAAATTGTAAAATTTTCGCTTGTTGGGATTTTGAAGATCAATTATAAATTATTTTATCATTTTATAATATGATGCGTGATTGAGATGTTGCTTTTGCTTTGCGCAAGGGATTCCAAAATGAGTGACAAAAAAATACCCGTTGTAATAACTTTAGCACAGAAGAATCTTTGTTATTACTAGAAGTGTTATACAAAAGAAAGGACATTGTTGAGTGTAAAACTACGAACAAAATCTTCAATATAGAAAAGGTTTACTGCAGCAATCTAAAGCAATTGAAAAATTTAATATTTTCTCTTTTATATAATTTTACTTTTCTTAGAAAGATGTGTTATTAGGTTCGTCCTCCGATGAGGACCTCGATTTCAAATCAAGGTAATTATTAATTTGAATTTTTTTAATATGTGACGTTTCTAACGTTAAAGCTTCCTTTAATTTCTTAAAGTGCCGAAATGGGAGTTTTAACTTTAAAGTCGACTTTGATTAAAGTTGAAGCCTTCTTTATCTTCAGTGTAGAAGAGGTCGTTGCGTTATAAAAATTTAAAAATGTGCCAAACAAACTAATGACAAAATATATTGCTAAAAAAGCAGTCATATTTTACAAAAAATTTAGCTTTACAAAGGGCGTCTTAAAAATCTCTAACAATATTACGCAAAGTTTTGATGCAGTTACATATGCTATTTAACTGTTAATCAGTGTGGCAAAAACCTACGATTTATAAACAGCTGGCTCTTACTTGCTACATTAAGCAACTTCAAATTTGCGCTAATGGTCTTTTGTGCATTTTAGGAATATAGAAATGCTAGAATCAAAAGAAAAGTTAAAATTAATATTTAAGGCCCAACCTTTATATGGAGAAAGTTAAAAATGCAAAAAGGTGTACTGTAAGAGTCTATTTTAGGACCTCATTCTTTATATTGGTTGCCGACGCTATTGGTAAAGAAAATGTAAATCGCACATGTGTAGAGGTTCTGAAGATCTATGAGACTACTCCACCACACAAACTATATCCATAATTAATACCGATCTGCAGAACATTTCTGAATGCACTAGTTTGTACGAGTTAATAATTTATCTTATAAAGACAAGAGCCATTTTGTTCTGTTGGCTTCAAATCAATACTCATGATTTGATTTAGAAACTCAATGCTCAAATGTTGCAACCGTTTGGATTCTGTCAATTTTTTGTGTAAAAAATATGGAATAAACCGCTCTGTAAAATATATATAATACTGCACAAAACACGGGACTGCATTATTGGTTTATTAAATAAAAAATTTAAGGTTGCAAAAATTTTAAAAAGTACCTAACATAATAAATTCCAGAAAAATCAAATTAATATCTATCGTTCGCCAATACTTTTACTGTTCTTATAAGAAATAAGTTGATAACTTACTTGGTACAACAAGAAAACTTATTTACTATTTCACTTATTAGTGCAAATGCATTTTTTGAGAATGAGTGAATTAGTAGAAAAGGACACAAGGAGTTCTAGATTTTCAACATCGTACTTTTTCCTTTTATTCTTTATCTACTCTTCCTTATTACTACTTTTTCCAAAAGTAAGCGCCAAAATCGCAATTAATAAGAAATGCATATTTGAAAGTAAATAATAAATATCCACTGAAGTGGTTGAGAACGTAGTGGATATGTAGAGATATTTTTTCATTGCATTGCAACGTGGTCTGGAAATTAATTAAATTTTAATTAGATAAATTTAAACATTGTTTGTAATTATTCTATGAAGTAATTTGTTTATTTTTTATGCTAGGAGTGTTCAAAACTGCTATGATTAGCAGGCTCAGATGTTTTCTATATTTCAACACCGCTATGGAGCCAATCTTAAATGTGGCGTCATGAAAAATATGTAAAACCGTGAAAATAAAAAATCAACTATATATTTGTTAAGAATTATTTTCATTAAAACTAATAATACAAGTTCTAATAATCACTTAACCATGTTTTATTTACTCATAATCGTTAAGATCCTTGTGAAAAAATTACGCCAGCTACAACCCGGAAAGCCGAATCAGCTACCGACTAACACAAATACCTACAAATAAAATAGAAACGTTAACGGAATTAGTTGTCAATGAAAAAAAAATTTCTTTACCTGAATTCGACGCATTCATTCAAAATTCAGTATATGTTGAAAAAGTAATTTTATAGATAAAGGATTTGGGAGACATCTATATTGAGACATGCAGTCTCCAAAGCATACTCTCGTGTTTAAAATGATAACCTATTCCTCCTGGGTTCAATATTAATTTAGATGGTGATTATTCTAGAAGACGAAAGACGGAATATTCATACAGTCGCAATTTCCCCCTAGATGTCGAACCTAAGCTCCACCGACGTTCAAACAATCAGAATAGAAAATGTCATTGTGTTTCTTTGCAGCTCTGTGTTATTTATTCAGATTTTTTTGTAGTATGCCTTTTATCCTGTCATTATAGCTGGGAACTATAAGAAAATTTCATACAAGACGCACTCGATTTTGCCCACTTCAACAATGAAAGCGAAATTACACGCAATTGTACTGGTCCTGACGTACCCAAATTTATGACTAGCAATCTCCCATTGACTCTATGAAGAAATGACGTTATGACTTTGGCTGAGAAATAGAGTTTCCTTATGTTCCTTCTTGACGCAACATCTTCATGTATAATATTAGTTACATTTACGTCACGGCAACCTGCAGATTTTAGAACTTCCGCTGGATCAACTCCTCGAGCAATTTATACATGATTGCTTACTTAACGGGCCTGGTTAAAGTTTATAAAGCAGTTTCCTATATCCCTGGGCTGTTTGAATTAAGTATATGAACATCGCCATTATTTTCCTCTTGTAATTAGCCAGTGTTATGATGGTGACCGGGCTCTGTCAAGGGGATTTCTCGATTGCCAGCGAGAAAAATATTAAAAGATAACAAGAAAAGACGGAGAAAATTACGGCTCCAGTAATTGTATTTAGAGTAGAAACGGGCATGTTGACGCCGTCATCGGTTTATAGCAGCACCGGAAATTCGGGCGTCTCGATGCTTTAAAAGGAGAGTTTCGTTTTGCGGCAGTTCCTAATCAAATATTAAAAGGATGACGGACGAGTGTTTGCGTTTAACGTCGATAGTCGGCAAATAATTTACGTCGCGACGCCCTTTGTACACCGCAAATAAATATGATGTTTTGTACCTGAACTAAATTAATCGTCTAGATCCGTTAGCGTTTGAACAGAGAGTAATTTAATTAGGGAACCTGCCTTACATCAATTCTGGTAATAACTCAGGAACAGGTACCGCCCTGTACAGGGCTCTGAACGGAATTAAACGCACACAATATCGCATTAAAACAAGGACTGCCATCAGGGCAATCTGCTTGTTCCACTATCTGATTACTCAGTTGGTGGCGGAACGATTACTGAGAAACAAACATTACAACTTTGCATCCAACTTGATTAAGGAATATGATAAATTATCGGCCGCCCTCCACGGCATCCATTGGTTCGATTCCCGAACAACAACAGATTTGTGTCGAGAACCTACGTGGGATTAAAGGGAATCAACAACTAATATCAATTACTTAACTGCCAACTACTACCATAAATCCGTTAAACAGACACTCGCAAATAATCAGCACCTAGTCTAACTTTGGACCTAATTTATGACTTTTAAGGATAATCCTAGCAGAATTGTGGGGCAACGGAGAATACTGTAAAGCTAATTTTCTCAAGAAAAATATTTGTTCGAGAAGAGAAAATATTTTCAAATACACTGGACGAGGGTGCCTTGATAAATCCTTAGGGACTGAATTGCAAGTAAGTTGCCACATGTCGCAACTTATGGATTGCTATCGAAATCTCGTTTTATTAAAATGGGTGAATAATGGAATCCTTTTTACTGAAAGGGGCTATTGGTCAATTTTTCAACTGTCTCATAAAATTACATTGATTAAGCGCAAAAATCACATCAACTACAATAACAAAATATCAGATGAATTTTTCATAGAAACATTAATTACAAGATGTTGAAAGATAGAAAAGATGAAAGCGGTTGCAACACCAAGCAATGAATTTTGTGAATTTTGCAACTTCAAAAATATTGCAATAATTTTTAAATTTTGATCATGATTTACTTTGTAGATTTGTCATTTAAAAAACCAAAAAAGAAAAATAGCCTGAATATCTTAGGTGGATTCTGCAAAACCAACTCTTATACCGAAGAAAATTTACTATTCTAATTTTTTTTATTAAATTTTCAGTTCTGTCACATAACCCAAGATATTTTTATTACATGAAATTTGGCTCTTAAAACGCAACAATTTATGATAACGTCGATTTTAGCATTGGAAATGTAGTTCATAACTAAAAATCTTTTTTAAATTCTTCTTAAAATACACAAAAAATGTATCTTCCGAGAATTTGGTGGCCACCAAATTTAGTGTATACTATCATCCACAAATTTTTCGAGTTTTATGTAAAATACAATTTGTGTCATCTTTTTTAATTGAACATATAAAGATTTTCCGCTTGCACAGCATTTTCTTAGAAACCCAAAAAAAAATTTCAAATACCTCAAATAAAATTATATAGGTATTTTGTAAATATTGTAAAAAATTTCAATAAGTTAATAAGATAAGTCAATAGGATTCAAAAGTGAAAAGAAATTGTATATAGCGATTTAGACCACAGTTACAGCCTCAAGCCTTGTACATTCAGAAAACAATCTTGGCGCCCACCTAAAATAGTAATCTTCTCAACCCTTTGTATAATATACTATTACTATTCAACATAATTTTATTATTCTCTTTTTTAGCTCAATGTTCTCAGCCCTCGTTAACTTTGTGTGCTACCTACTTCCTGGGAAACTATTGTTGCAATAGTAGTTTCCAAGGAAATTATGAATGACATAGGGTTATTAGGAGGTAAAAGGATCAGCCCTTACTGTAAGATGCTTACTATAGCAATTCTAAATTGTTTGCAGATCTCTTAGAAAACGCCGTGTTTTAAAACTAGTAGGTATCTAATCTTTATTACCGCTACGATAGAGGAAATCCTCAAATTCTTTTTCATTTAAGGTAACAGAGGAGAACTCAGCAAAACCAAATTCGTTGACTAAGAGGAATATTCAAGCAATTTGAATCTTACATCAAAATTTGTATTCAATCCAATGTGCAAATTGTGTGCAAGAACATTGTCCTGTGAAAATAAAATCAGTTTCACCAACTTTGAGTCAAAAATTCTTAGGCCTTCGAGAATTGCATTTCAGTCTCATTCATGGTAATGCAGTCTAAGAAAGCTAAATTATTTTTAATATGTATAGAAGTGAACCACTATGCTTTCAATATTATTCGTCTTCAATCAACTTTCATTTCAAATTTATTATTTTGATATTCAGTTCGAAGCTCTTTTAATGTCCCAGATAATTTTTTAGACCAATTCAAAAATCAGATAACTACATCGTTAGGATTTTCAATAGTAGATCCAGAAATGTATTTGGGATTCATGAATAAAAAAATCCACTTTTCTTCAATCATGTAACCCAATTTGTGGCGGTCGGTAAAGAAAAACATTAATTACCAAAAATATTTGCATTCACTTATTTATCACTAAAGCTCTTTGAATATAAGTGGAGTTAATAAAAAGTTAATATTCGATTATGTTGATTATTAGAGTTTTAGAAGACATGCTCTGTTTGAAATTTTTCACAGGGTAATGCTAAAAATTTTGAAGTAATACTTCTTAGATACATTTCAAATAATTTCTCGTTGATTCTTATGTTGAAAGACTGGGAGGACTATACAACTAGTTCTAGCTACATATCAAAATTTTCTTGAATATAACTACATATTTACTATACTTAGAAAAAAATGCGCAGATATAAATTGTTGCTACTTATTAACAGACAAACTTAAAAGCTGAAATTAATTCATTGGATTAGAGTGTAAAAATCTATGCCGCAGTCTGATAAATAATTTCAGGAAGCTTTAATTATTTTAGATGATGCGTTTTTTATATTTGACGTTATATTTTTTCTTTTATTTTCATCCCCTTATTTAAACCTTTTTAACCACATACACTAAGTTTAGTTATTATTTCAGCTTATTTCAGCCCTGCAAGAGCGTACGTCCTAAATTTACTAATAATAATTTATTTAAATGGGACTTTCTCCAAAACGACGCGTTAGCTAGCTACTTACGTGTACCAAATAAATGAAGTCTTAGGATTGAATGTGTAACTCACCTGAAACAAAGAAAAATACATTAACCAAAGTCTTTGCAACAAAGTGGACAAGAAAATATAAATTTTAATTAGATACGTCTTATAGCTTAAATTTAATGGTTTTGAACGGAAGCAGGAAATCTGTTAACTGTTGGTTTATCCCTCTGGTCTGCTTCGTAGAGCTAAAGAGATGCAGAAACTCCGTTTATGCACTAACGCAGATAATAGGGATGTTTACTCTTCCTTCTGCATTAAGTCAATGTCAGGTACCTTGCTAGCATACACAATCGGAATAAATTAGATACAACAGAAACCTTCCGAGCGGCAAACCTGCGAGCGAGCAACATGCGAAATTAAATGGGCCTAAAGCGCTACTTCTGAGCTTTAAGATAGATTAAAAAGCAACTCCGCCACGTTAACCGATGAATGGGAATTACTCAAGTAAAGATATCTCTCCGGACCCGCCAAATGTTTATGATTCCGGAGAAAATTCGACCGTTTCGTAACGAGCTTTCGGCCGTTGTCGAGTTAAAAATTAATTACTTAATTAAGTCAAATTTTCGTTTACTTAATAACGGTCCGTGTTAGTGAAGTTTGAGTTTAAACTCTACAGGGTGGTTGATGTTTATTTATACCCACACTGCCAAGAAGAGATGAAGCCAAGCAAAACGGACGAAGGCGAATCGGTGTAATTAGTGAGTAATGAGCTCCTCCAGAATTGTCTTGTTCTGTATTCACCTAATGCAGTTACATCTAGCCGCAGTTTGAATCGGATTGTTGTGTGGTACCTACGGAGGCCTGTAATCTGGTTAAGTAGCGCAAAGAAAGAGGCCGCCAACCTCCCAGGCGGGCTATGATTTATAGTGCACTCTCGTCAATTTTCTATAATTAAATTTCTGTAATTAATGCGATTGGATTAATTGAAAATTTGACAGATTAATAATTGCGCTCGATCAATTTCAACGCTGGTTGCTCCTTTATTGAATTTGACATAAATTTTCGGAAAGGCTGGCGTTAGATAAAATCGATTGGCAATCCCAAAAATATCCTCTATTAATTCATAGATATTTTTGCACGAGACTGTTATTAAGACAAATGTGTTTAGTTGCGGAGGTTGGAGGTTGGGTATATAAAAATTTCCAGTAAATTTCAGTATTTCATGGTGAAATTAGAACCAACGTGTTGCTGGCCCAGAAAATAAGCCACGTGTCATAATTTTGATGATTAATAGCGCAAAAGCAAAAAACGAGTTATTCGCTTCCGGGCTTTTAATCAAGTCGAAATTGTCGGGCTTTTGTAGTGTTCGGTGAATTACGTTAAGGAGCTTTTGTTGTAGTTTCGTCATTCCGCTGCGTCCGCAAAACATTGCAGTTCTTTCATGTCTAATTTCGACGAGTCGGGGGTGCAGAGATACGTCATTAAAGCGAAAGAGGATTTTGTAATTAATTGCAGAGTTCCATCTAATGATATAAACAGTAGAAACAAAAGGCGTAACGAGAGATTCGAAACGGAGAAAGGATGGGAATAAATCTCCAGTAACCTGACTGCCTTCGAGTCGTCGGGAAAAAATATTTCGGCCATTTGATAGCGCTCGTCGTCACTGAGGTGGCGATAAAAATAGGGAGAGAAATTTAAGGTGCTCTTCAGATGTTTCTGTTAAGACAAAGGGCAAACAGGGAACTAAATAATTCAAAATTTGTAAGCAGCGAGCGGCGCTCCATAATTTACCGGCACAATCCACAAAGAGCGGATAGACTACGAGCTTCGCGTGTTTTTTATTCGTATTTCTTACGAACTTATACCTAAATTTTTATTACCTATACGAAGAGAACCGCCATTACTTTTTTTTTAAACTGCTTGATGAACATAACAAATATTTACTTCCACATATCAGGGGTAATAAAATACATATAGTAATTTTTATATAAATATTTCAATAATAATACACAGAGTTTATGATACTGAAGTAATTCCTGTATCTACAAAATCTATGTTAGCAAGATTTCTTGTACTTTATCAAAACTCCAACCTAAACCCGCTCTATCAACTTCGGTATAATATGAAAGGTTCCAAGAAAGAATTACCAAATTGCACTCTAAAAGTATCAAACTTTTACAATCAATGTTTCTTTTGTTGCAACTAAATCTTAACTAATGTTGCAATTTTTCTAAAGCTATTATAAATTAAGAATCTGCTTACCTGAAAATTCACGAATTAACAAAATCTTAGTCAAAATCTTCAAAGCGCTTCACATTATTTTCTTTAAGAAAAAACGGTTTCATATTAAAGGTTTTAAGCATTACTTTGTAATCAAAAATTCAAAATAGTTTTTCATTTAAACTACAAAATAACTCTCCCCAGAGTGTTAATTTAGCCCTTCTTTTTTATAGGTTTTCAAAACATATATTTTGTTCTATTACTGTAAGTAGTAGTAAGTTAAAAAATAGAAATTATAAATTTTAAGTAAAACTGTTTTAAAAAGTATTTCTGCGCATTAAATAAATTAATTTAATATTTGCAAATTTCAAGAAATTGCAATTGACTTTTCAGAAATCTTATTTAAAGGTCACAATTTTAAAATTTGCAATAAATTATTTGTCAAAAACTTAGACACAAATTGTGTTATTGAAAACTCTTTAATACTGTCCAATTGTACCAACGTTATATTTGATTTTATAATTTTTGATTAGTATTGATAATTTTGCATTAATAAGCAAACATCTATTGAATGTATTTAAAATCGATTGAAATTTTAGCAAGTTATTTGCAGATTAAAGTGTCCCGATGATTTTTCTTGAAATAAGAGAGATTAATGAGGAAACTGCATCATAAATTTGAAATGTAAAATTAGGGCGCGTTCGCAGTAATTAAGGCAAGCAGATCAAGAGACACAAATAATACAAATTTGTATTTAGTTATGCCCAACGTTCATTTAATATATGAAACGTTAAATCGTATAGCAGACCTGCGAGTCAGGAAATGATAATTATAAATACACCTGGCGGCATTATTAAAAGAGCTTCATTTAAATTCTGAATGTCACCCACATCGTGCGCTTCAGCTAGTTTTAAATGATGATTAAATGGGTTAAATAAGGCCAATCCTGCATAATTCAGGGGCTAATGCAGCGTCTGCAGCATAAAAAATGCAAAATGTCCTTTGATGCATGCCCGGGGCCGCCGCATCTAGTCGCATATTATGGCATAAAGTGGCGAGTTCTGTTATTTTAATTATTTAAATTTCAGGAAGCGATTCAGTCTGTCTAGTTGAAGCAGTGTGAGGTGTCCCAGCACTGATAGTGCGACACTTGATTGACACATACCCGAAACTACCATTAACTTCTGTTATATAATACATGACCGGAAGCCGGCGAGATGTAAATGTCACCGCCATTCACCCGATCCGTATGATGGCGAATAGGAAAATTGAATTAAATCATTTAGGACAATATGACCTTTCATACTAATCAGGTGACGAGGTGCAGCGGATTCAATTTTATGGAAAGCCTCGCAAACTCGAACATCGAATTTCTCTCAACTCGTCAACGATATGACGGAAAATATTGAGATGTCAAAACGGGTTTTGCATTATTTAAAATAAATTTCGAACCAAACGTTCCGAATGCAAATTTTATTTATACACGCTCGAAACTGCAGACATTAATTAATTAAATCTCCAATTCAATTTAAAGCTTCACTTGGTTCGGTCCGTTAATTCGGTCAATTATTCTATTTATCCAGATCGGAAATAAATATTTCCAAGTTTCCAAACACGCTATTTACCTATACAATGGAACAGCGGGATAATTTAATTTCGACCTCCCGCACTTTTTGTCCGGAACTTTTCTGTTATTGCACTCCGCACCTTAATGGGGCTAAATCATTGCACTAAATTACAACCACGAGAAACTCCATCTCTCGCCCTGAAATACGTGGGAAATTACATTGAGAATGCAAATGTTTTCTAGTCGTATTCAAACTTCACAAGAACCCTCTTAATAACAATGCAAACGATATACAAGACGGCCCGTAGAGCTTTCGTGATGAAACCCGTGAAAATTTCAAATTAATATTGCGTCGTCAAATTGTATATTGCAGGTAAATACAATGTCGCCGAAGAACTTGTCTGCTTTGGACAGGAATAATCAACTCCAAGGGATACATACTGGGAGACTGCCGCACTGACGTCTCAATTTCGTCGTTTCACCGCATTGTTTTTAGACTTCCCCTTACATTCTTTGCCTGGGGCTAGTTCAAATCGAGCCGGCCTCAAGCTACGCTGTCGTAAAAAAAAGACCGATCCTGTTTGGATATTGGAGACGGCCTTTCATCAAAGGAACGGGATTTTCACTTACGACTGAATATGATATTGAAAGGAATATGGTGGGCGGCAGATTTATTTTCAACAAATCGAAGACAAATTTTATACTACTTACATTAAACGCTAGGGAATATGTTAAATACACTTATATCATGACATTTACTGGATTTTATCAACTGAAATATTATTCCAACTTGGTAGGTATATTTTTCAATTTATCCATTTCAGCTGTAAATATAAATGGATTACTAGCTAAAGCGTAAACCTCATACAATAGTTGAAACTAAGTACATGGTTATTAAAAAAATCGCAATACTGGATTGAAAATTAAAATCATTTTTACATTTGGACTTAGTTTCTCTCACGAGAATACCGTGAAAGTTTTGAAAGTTTCTTTGACACCATGTGATTTTATTGAATTATGTATATCTAAAAGTTACCTAAAGAAGTAAAGATGGTATAGAAAACTAAAATGAAGTGCATTAAATGCAAGAGAATGTACGGAAAATTCACAGAATAAAGTGGAAAGAGCTAGAAACATTTGATATATTTTTTTAAATTAAGCGCGTAATTTCCGTACATTTCTAGTACAATAATATGAATAAGTAGAGAATTAAAAATACAGAATTGCTACAAGGTGGAGAAAAACAAAGATATGTCTGCAGTTAACGGGAATGATTCCTTTCTCGACAATTAGATGTGAAAGTTACACTGCTTAATTTAACAGTTTCAGGAATTCCCAAAATATGAGTCAAGTCTTAGTAAAAATATAAAAGAAACACAGCGCCGGAAGAAATAGAAATTAACATCTATAATTAGAATTAAAAATCTATAGATATGAAACCCAAAGGAAATAGAGCCAAAATTTTAGGCAATAGAGGTAAATATACGTTAAAGGGCGAGAAATCAAAAAAACGATAAAGTAAACATATTTGGCAGCTGTATAAAAGAAGCAGTTACAAGATCATGTCGGAATCACAAAAAAGCCAGGAACCGAAAAGCGTTCCAAACTTTACTATCAATACGATGAAATTGCAGAATAAGTAAAAATCTAAATAAAAAACGAGAGAAACGAATGAATTGGTTGACTCTTAAAAAATATTTGCAAATAGATTTCGGTAGATCAATATAAAAATGCCAACAAGCTTTACAAATTTATAACGGTATCCCAGATTTTTTTTATTTTAATACTTTAGCCTACTAATGTTTGGTAATTACAAAATCTACCATCCCATAAAATCATGCAACGATAACTTCTCATCAACTAAGCGAAGCAACAAGAGTAGAATGACCCGTACTGATCAAACAAAATATATTTTTGATAAAATAATTAATCTATGTAATCAAATTTATTTATACGTTATTAATAACGTGATAAAAAAACTTACAGCAGGAGTATTAATTTCAGGAAGAAATGTCATTAAATCAAAGATCGGGATATGATAATTTAATAGGAATAACATGAAAGTAAAACTAGTAAAGTAGTTATAAAGAGCTCTACAGCATGCAGGAAGGTCGATGTGTAAACAATAGAAAGGAACATTATCACCGAGATATAGAAACGCGTCAGTCACTTCAGTTCAATCAGAAAGAAGTTCTGAAAGGAGAAGCATACTGTTGGTCCAGAATTTATTTAAAAGTGGTTTATTCGTTATTCATGAATAATGTTTATGCTTTTAGCACAAGCAAAATTTGAGAAATTTTAGAAACAAGAAATTTCTTTCTTATGGCTACTTGTATTAACAATGGCAGAATTTGATCACCGCTCTCGGGGATGTTGCCTAACATGCTGATAATTTGATAGGAATCTTGGGCGTAATAAATGCGGAACATACCAAATTATGTTAGGTTAAGCGTTGTTGTAATGTATTCGATATCGAGATAATAATGAGGGTGTCGATCAATATTGAACCCATCGTAGAACATCCTTAAGCCACTTCCCCGTGACGTTGCATTAAGATTAATACATCAATAGTTTGAAATGGTCTACGATTCCAGAACTATGCAATAATTCCACAACTGCAAATCCCCACGAATTGCAAACGACCACTAAACTAAACAAACCCCACGTCGCACCCCTGCGATGCTGTAACGTGGAATCGATTCAAATTTAAACCGTAATACAACGAAGCCGTAACGGATTGGACCTGGAGATTTAACACTGAGACCAGACGAGGCCTCGCTTCCGCAGGATCAGGACGCGACCACATAAATCATCACCTGCAGGATGCATATGTTATCGGCCGTGTTTAGCCTTAATATTACACCTATAACGGGCTCAGACCGCCATAACACAGCTGATAATCACGGTTCCTTGAACCCGTTCAAAGCTAAACCATCAGTCATAAAATCCGCTTTAGCTGAGTGAAAAATTCATGGAGAGAGACGACGCAAAAATTACTCAATAAAATTGTTAACGTGCGTGTCTGCGATATCTGCCAGTGGCACCCGTCAGACGTTTCACGTCTGCATTGTGATGATTGAGTGAAGGAAAATAGTGAAAAGCGACATCACGAGGCATACATTTTTCGAAGCGCTCCTATTGTTCCAGAAAATGCTATGATGTTTGTCCGCGAAAATGAAATTAATGAGGTCCTACAGGACAATGGACCGGACAGACGGCGTGTACATGATAGGAAGGGTACGGTCTCGTATGGAGGCGTGCAGTAGAGGGTGGAACGAGGACAACAGACGCCTGTTGGGGTTGACACATTATTAGAGGTCGTTGTGTGACACTTTACTGCAAGCTGACCACTAGCTGGTGCGAGCCGAAATCCTCAAACATTTTCCTAAATCATCGTTTGCGATATTATTAATTACGACCCCATCTTGCTAATGGGCCCGCTCGGCATTACGTATTAATCATAAGACGTTTCCACCAACCAAAACTCCGCCTACTTACTTATTAAGCACACCTAAACCTCTCACTAACTTGCTAATTAATTCTTTCGCGAAAACCCACTCCTCGCAGCAACTAACATTTAGAGGTACCTACGTATCTACATACCCAATGCTCTTACTCGTAATTGTGCACGAATACTCCTTTCGAGACTTGAGGTGAGGCTTCATTTCCATGTAACTACTCATGTGGAACAGAGAAAGAGAGGCAGATAGACGCATAATTTCTGAAATCATTTCTGCACAAGCAGAAACGTAATTTAAATTGACCGATTCAAAACTAATTTGATATTCATAGAGAATTCACAAAACGGAAAAACATTGTTGGAAATTTGACTCCACACAGTTGTTTCATCAAAACCGTACCGTCTTGTAAGTATCTCTAGCATTGCCAGCTCTATTTGGAGGCGTTCACTTCAATTTTACCGGGGAGCCCAAAGATCAAAGTTAGACTAAAATTTCTTCTTAATTCATTATTGCTTGGACATTTATTTTTGTTTAGATTCCTAAAAATAGCAATCTTTACTTTCTGTAATAATTTCAACTTCTAGTCTATTAACTAAAATAAACCTAGAAACGAAAACGATTATGTTAGGAACTGTACAGTAGAGAATTGAAAACATTTTGAAACTACACGTGACAGTTACGATTTTTTCTTTTTGTTTTTCCTTTATATTTCATTTTTAATTAGCTAATGCACTTAATTCTTCTCGTAACGCCATCCATCCTTGCGTTTGACCGAAACGATTATATAATACCCAACATTTTGATGGTTTTATAGCATTTTTATAGGCTATTAAAGAAGGTGCTTAATGGGCGGCATTAAACACCGGTAAGCAACTACATTACGCAACCACAAGCTTAGAGATAATCGTTTCAAAATTTATTTCGCAGGCTTTCAGTTAACCAGAAAGACTGTAATTATCAATAACGCACAGGCAACCAACCCTGCAACACTGTGAAACTCGCCAACAATAAAACTTCACACGATCGTCAGTCTAACCATCACGTCGAGAATATATATGGTGTCATTAAAATAATAGTAATTAAGTTGATGATGTCCGGTCAGCACATATGGTTTCGGGTTACCGATCCAATTAACCGCTGGTGCAAATGTGCGCTTCGTTACCAGTAACGTGGTGGAAGGTCGTCCCGTTATAATCCCATAAATTACAATTAAGAAGTTTTCTCCGGAGGAAGCTGCGTAAAAGACGTCTTAAGCTCATCAGGTAGACACCTCACCTTATTGTTTAACCTCTTTTCTTCGGTTTTGTGAAAGCTAATGCCTCTCTGACACACAATAGTTAGGGCGATATTATTTCAACGAAAATAGCCACGTTAACGCATTAGACAAGTTTGGATCGTTATTGCATTAAATTGGTGCGATTCGGCTTTAACAGTTGACTTTTAAATAGTGAATGTGGTCGAGAAGTTTGCGCCAAATTGAATTGGACGGGATAGTGCGCAATGGTGGTTTTCCGGTTGACGGTTTCCTCCCTGCTAATTCCATAATGGTTTGTTGTGAAATTCTTGAAAGCTCATTATGAAATGTTGGTGCGGTCCTGTTAAATTCTCATCCCTGGACATTTCAACCTCAGTTTTGACAAATATTATGAAAAACAACCGCAATGCGCCCGTCTAATCCGTCATTCAAGAGCATTTAAATATTCTCTCACCCTTGATGTCTGTGTCGTCTGCTGTTTAATTATTCCACACAGTGTTGTCTAAGTAAACAGCACAATTTACCCATTAACCATCGGTAGGTGTACTAGTTACATGAAATTTGCGAAACCCACTGAACTTTCCCAGGTGACCAACAGAAGATATGCCACGCCCTAGTTTCTTAGAGATTACAAAAACCTGTACTTTGCAAGATTTAACTAAAGCTAAAAATTAAACTGGAAAAAAAAGAAATACTTTAAGGCATTCGCAGCGAGCTAAAAATAGTAACAGAAATAGAAGCAAAAATGACATAAAAACTGGCAGGGATTAAAACACCAATACATAAAAGAAGAGAAGAGTAGATTGAAAGTAAAATCTAACTTCATATACATTATAATCTTAATCTTTTAGTGACGTTAATATACAATAAAGAACAATAAATTTATCATAATTGTAAAGTAAAAACATGAAAGAATCACAGCTTGTGACTTGTTTTCAAATCTAGTTTGAAATAATTTACTTCCATCTCCTTAAGGAATGACTCAAGTGCGATCGATATTATATGCAAATAAACAACAAAATTCAAAATCCGCAATTTAGTTAGCAGCCTGTCACTATCATTAAAATTTGGCTATTTGCAATAATTTTCCAAGCAATCACAAATCTGATAAATGCCCGATTTAGGCAACCCACTTTACCTCAATCAATAAACTTGCATTGTATTGGTGTTAAAATGGACTGCATACACACTGTTTATGTAAGAGGCATTTCTCATTTTTTCTTCGATCTTCCGTCCTCTTTCTTTCGTCCGACAGAAAATTTTTCATACCAACTATTAGGCAAAATTCTGGTTTAAAGTGGTGGCTTAAAAATTGATTGGCTTGTGGCCGCTTCTTTTAAAAAAATAAATTATTTTGGTAAACGTGACATAAATTGGATCCAGAAAGCAAGTTGGAAATGGGTGCAAACCATTATGGGTCTAAACACGCAAACGAATGACCTACTTGATCGGTTTATCAGTAATATTTTATGAAGTCATTATGATCGATATTCCACGAAGCAGATAATCTGGAATGAATGATTCACCCTTAATTCGTTTCTGCATTAACAACCGGCCGCAAGTTCAATTATTCAGAAACTGACAGAATGCTTAAAAACCTGGCTAGCATAAAGTATACCGGCTACCAAAGGACAATAACGAAAGAAAAGTTTTGTATATTAAATTAGACAGATGTGCGAACATAAAAAACTTGATTGATCTGCCATCAGTGGGTGTTCTAGAAGCTCGATTATCGTGTTGAACTGCAAATATCACGAAACTCGCCTTATTTTATAAAAGCTCCAGAACAAATTGCTATAATCCATCATTTTTTTTCTAAAAAACCTGCCTACGCCATTTGTAATGTTGGCCTCAAAAAAATATAAATTGAGTCATTAAAGCAGATTTTGGAAATTTGACTGTAGATAACGAAAAACTCTTTCACTCAAAAAGTCAAGTTAATCCTTCAACCGTAATTTAAACAAATTATTTATTAATAATTCTAAATTTTAAAACTTGAATAAACAAAATTATTTTAATTGCTGAAAGTTGTTAAGAGACCAAGTATTGTAGCGGTTTGTCGCAAATTGTTCTACAGGTGTCCTTGGTCGCTTGCTCTAGAACTTGCTAATGAAGAAAATCCTGCAGCCTTTAAGTCCATTAGAATACGGGCCCTAAATAAGCCCCTTCCGTTTGGTTTGATCGATTAGCCTCTATGAGGCACGTTTGTGTTGCAAAATTTAATTTGTCATTGTGTGCGTTAAAGGGTTGTAATCGATTCGCGTTTAAAATAACAACCCGCCAAACCTTACGGCTATTGGGCTCCCATATGAAGGATGAACTTTTCGATTAATACTAATGCAAAATTATAATAAAAAAGTAATGCGTTTACGACATAACTGCGTGATTCATCATCCTGATTAATTTAATGTTATGCATAAAAGGTTATCGTGCCTGGTAGCTCAAGGCTTGCCCATTGTTTATATTGTTCACGGTGGAATATTCAGTGAAACTCCGCAGAATTCGTTTTGTTGGAATTGTTGGGTGTACACAAAGCCGATGTTTTTAAGTGTGGTCGACGAGCAATTGTTCAAGTTTTTAGGCACCCACGCATTTATTGCCCACAAGGCTAACGATTTTGGAGGAAAACTTCAAAAGTTACTCGATTTCCTCACCACGATATCTTTATAAAGTTCTCAAAATGTTTAGTAATTTTTAAACTTGCATGCTGCAGCTTATTGGCAAATGTATCAAAGAAACTATATTTGCGTCATCGGAAACATTATTCGTTATCTCACCTGGTTTTCAGAAGCTAATCCAAATTTAGCTTCACTGAAAATTGTTAATTGAATGCCTCCCAGACACGCAGATAAAGATTTATTCTAATAATAGAAAAGGGATTTCTTTAAACTTGAATAATTCACTGCCATTCAACCTATAAAATATGTAAATTGTGACACGAGATTCTCAACAAGCGGCCGGAACCACGAGGATTCTTGTTATTTCCGGAATTCCAGAGTTTTCTCGAACCGAAACCGCAAAATCGGAAAGTACATTTGCACAAAGATAACAAAAGCTCGGCCGCATCTACCGGCAACAGCATATGAAACTTCTGATACATAACAAAGTCTATCAAATGAATAATACACCTGCTGCGTGACCCGATTCAGTTACTACAACGTCATTATCGAAATCGTTGCGTAATTCCGGCGTCGCGACGTAACCTAATTGGGCTTAATTGCAGTTGGTATCGAGTTTCGCCGACATATTTTCACAACAACGAACTGAATTTCTGCCAAAAGGATCAAAGAGAAAAGAAAGCTAAAGTGCCAGAGTATGGGAACTTTAGTGTAAACAGCAAATGCACAAGGGGCGCGACGACGTTTCCCAGCGTCGCGTCGGTATATCTAAGTGTGTGTCTCGCGAGATTCCTGAAATGCCAATCGCAAACGGTGACGTTCACTACGAGAACTGAAGTCAATCAAGAGACGCTCCACATCGGCGGCTTCAGGAGATTTATTATTGCGCGAAGGAGCAAAAACAAATAAATTTACATCGTTACCGTTCACGTCGTAGCGAAAATATAAAAAAACTCTACCGATATGATTGAAGGCCCCAAAGATAAAGCAGCCAGTAATAATTAGTGGTTAAAGCTCATAAATTCACTGCTGAAAAGTGTTTTGGTGCCACACGTTAAGCAAAATGAAAATAAATTTATTTCACTTAGAGCAATGTGAACAGGCGAGATGTTCGTGTAATCCACGGCTATCAAAACTATAAACTTGCACGTTCTAATAACTAATTACTACATTAATATTAAAAGTAAATAGTAATTTCTAGCAAGAGGTATTTTTACACGATCTTTCATTTGGTGAAGAAACTTTTACTTACTCGAAAGTACGATTTCGAAGCTTACGATGTAGATGAGTCAGAAATCAACTCGTTAACTAGATTTATTTAGTAGATAAATATTATATTGTTAAAAGAAGAAAATAAACACATAAGAAATATTACTGGTAATTAATCCAAAAAAATATTTTCATTTAATTAATATTAAATTTAACAAGTTAAAAAATAAAGAAGAGAAATTTTTACATGAGCACCTCAGGGCAGTTGTATCCATTGTACGCCAGCAGTGCCACAGTTTCAATTTAATTTTTTTTCTGTACGTCTTAACACATGCTTAATCTAAATGCAATTTAAAGAAACCTGAAAAAAGCTGAAAATAAATTTTGACTACGTTGCCAACTTTAGTTGCTAGATGACGAATTTCTGTTGTTAAATACAATTTTTCGTAGGTGAGACAACGTGAGGGATGACAACGATCTTTGATTTCATTTGATTCAACCTAGTTATTAAAACTACGTGCTCGGCTATCGGAAATCCGTAAATAATTCAAATGAGTCATTCAGCTGCCGGCGGGACCACCTATCGAATTATCTAATTAATTTCTTTGGTTCGACGCAAAACCTGTGGAATTTAAAAGTTTATCCCCGCTTAGGAATGAAATATATCTGTAACTGTCAGGAGGACGGGCTCGGGAGCTAGGAGACGAGTCTAATTCTCGAGCCAATAAAGCTAACTCGGGCTTGTTTCAACTGCGCTAATTGCACGAGTCCCGTTCCTTTAGTGCTGTGGAATTCTCCCCTAGTACGGGGCGGGAGTTTTAATTTAGCTACTTAGAACTGTTCTTGACCTGCACCTCGGATTCTGCTTATTGGATACGAATAGGGGTTTCGATTACGTACCTCGCCGAACGAACACAACTTTTAATGGCATATCACTGCCGAATTTTCCGACAACCATTGGCGAAACGAAACTACATGTGAAGTTTTTTAATTTGGACTAGGGCCGGTTCGTGGCTCTGCTCCGGATTACAGAAGTCGGCCACGAATTGAGCCATCTTCACCAACCAACATCGGAATTCGGAACTGGAAGTGCTTTAAACACCAAAAACGCCAAATAGCTTGATGGCATGCATTTCGAGTTGTGTTGAGGCGTGTGCAGAAGGCTCGTCCGGATTAAAAATGAGTAGAGTGCAATTTATGAACGCTTACATCGCTTTTATTGCCCGCTCTGTATGGAAGTCACGCAAATTTTTGTATTATTTATAGCGTCCACATTTATTATGCGTGAGGAAAGCTAATGTACAACTTCAAATAAATATAATGGCGCCTATTTAACAAAAATGCTGGGAGATGGCTGCAATTTTTCGAAAACTGGTTCCAAAATATTTTGAGCCAAGACTTTATTGACCAACTATAAAAAAATGTATCTATAACCCGACTTATCAGTAGTAAAAAAGAGAATGGATATATAAAAGGCATAAAGATATACTTGGACATTAAAAAGATACTGAAATTCTTGACTGTACAATATTTTAAAAACAATAGTTGATTGATTCTTTCGAATGCAAAGAAATTTAATAGCGACCGTGATATGTTTATCTTCAGGTGGTCCTATAATGACAGCTTAATTTTGAAAATGGGGAAACTCATATTCTACAAGACAACATGATGGTTTAAAAGTTCTATAGAATCTGTGTAATATCTAAGAGTTTTTGAAAATTTTCACTAGAATATTTGTATATTTGATGTTTCCGCTTGTATAATATAATAATATATAAATTATCAACCCACTAGTATTATACGCTAATATTTTAACAACCGATGAAAACTTTTCCTCCTCGAGGTTGACATAGCATATAGTAGCAGCTCAAAACTTTTGTGGATGATTCAGGTCTCCATTAATCCCCACAAATTTTTGAAGCATGGAATTCGGAAGTCGATTCTTTACGTGGCTCTTCAATTTTTACGCGCCTGTATGTTCAGTGCCGCACGTAATTCGAAAACCGCGCCCTTAAGCCCTTCAACGTGACGTTGTTAAGCGTTGGCTTTAATTAAAAATAACCGCGCAATCCTACGGTTCACCTGAAACGAAGCGGCGCTTCGGCATTTATCAACAGGATTATCCCTTAAATTCGTTCATGTAGGAATCTTTTTAAAAGGCCATCATCCTTCCGGGAGTTTAAGCCCTATGTAAGACGCTTTTACAGCGACATCCCAGTCTAAGCCGGCACTGGCGTGAGTTGATCGTGCGATTAAAGCTCCCGAGCAATTCAACACCCTGCAGCCGGATGAAAGTTAAACTTTCGAGGGCGCACGCTTTATCGTCGGCAGACAACAACATCGGTCATATGGGGGTGCGGACGCAAAACTTTTCCTTGAGCTCGGTAATTTCGATAACAATTAAGGGAGCGTTTAATTACGTCCGCTCTATTGTGTCGTACAGCCAGGTCAGAAATAATAAAGAGACATTTTAACAACAAGAAATTTATGACAGGGGTTGGGGGTGATAACTTTTGTTACTCGTAATGGCAGTGCTGCCGATTTACTATAGAGACGCACAAATCAGGCAAGCAACCCCATCAAACTTAAACTTCCTATATCAGTAAAGGATAAAAAGTTCATAACTTTTATAGGTTTTATCGGTATGTGCAACTTATATAATTAGCGACATTTACATGATTATGGCTGGATAGTATAATCAACATTGATAAATTGGTTGCAGTTACTATACTTGAACGGATATCATTTTACGTAGAACCATTTAGGGTTTTAAATTTTCATCTGGAGAAAAAGACTCTATCCCGTAAATTGTAAAGGATTTCTTAAAACGTTCCCAAATACAGAAATCAAATACATGCGTTTATGAAGAATATAACTTAATAATTTATTAGGCGCTCCAAAAAGTTTTCAATTGAGTTAAGGTCCAATAGTTTAAGCATCGAAGAAATTTCTACTTTGAGATGTCGCTTTAATATTTTCCAAACTTTCGTCCTACGTCAGGTCGTTGAAATTCCAAATTAACAATTGTGAGAAAATATAAAATGATAAAAAAAGAGAATGCAACTATTGACTGCTAAATTAATATAATTTTTAAATTATAAACTATAAAATTAAGTTCATATCTTCAACTGGAGTCAAATACTTCAGTTTTATAAGGCAATTTGCAAGACTTATTTGGTCATCAAAATAAAAATCAAAATATTTAGAGATATTTCATTCAAGTTTAAGAACATTATGAATCACAAAATTTGTATGTCAGATGACAACAGGAAAAACCGAGAAAGACGTGAAGCTCATACTGTAGTTCTTTGTATTTTACTCTACTAGCCGGGATAGATTTAACTTGATTCTCGCTTTGGTTTAACAAGGTGACTCACCAATCTTAAGATTTTTCGATTTTTCTAAAGCAGCTAAAGAAGTCGCCAACTTCATGGACATATTCACGTTGCTTGCGTATGCAGTGATTTAGAATGAGACAAGACACGTTGAACATAGTTTAAGGTAAAACGCGTCAATCACAAAGCGATGTAAATATGATTTCTACTTGGATGCAAAATGACAAATCTAACAAAAAGCAGCACCTTAGATATGACTATACGTGCAAACCAAGGAGAATTTCAGCTAAATAATAAGATAAGAAGCCCACCCGATAAAAACATTGAGATGATATGATGCACAAGACAGAAGGTCTTAATTTACAAAATACTGACCAAAACATAATCTATAATGATTAACGTCAATCTGCGGATAAAATTGCTATTGTTCGAATGTTTTAACCTTCTAATATTTGTTATCTTCTTAGGAGAGTACCAATATATGTCCATATTATGACAGAAACTTTTATTCCATCTATGAACATAATTAATTTGTAAATTTTCATGAAGGTCAAAAAAATATAAATTAAATATAATTTGAATTAAACTTAGACAAGTAGACACACACAATAAAAATAACTCCTGACAAAAAATAATTCCCGAGTTTTCGAGAGGCATACATCAATTTACTGCTACTTATCAATTTGTGGAAAGTGACCAATAATTCATTAAATAAATGTACAGAGTTGAGTGCTAAATATAAAATAAATTTGTCTCAAAATTTAAATGCAATGCAACAAAATATTTTTTTGAAAAAAATTGTTTAATTTTCTGAAATTGTGTAATATTTTAGCATTAAATTTACTGTATATAGTTGAATTCGGAAAATGTCCGAAAATAGTGCGCAAGACTAGATTTGAGCAATCAATATTTCCCAAACCCGAAATTTGACATTTAAACGGGTATTAGGACTTACAGAATGAGCAAAACTGGTCTTACGTACTTCTGTACAGCCAATAGCAGTTCTGTTTGTTATTATTTTTATATGTTGGATGTCGGATGAAAATACCAGACACTGGGCTGACGGATTGTGTTTTGTCCAGTCACGCCAAAATAGAAGCTATCACAATCCAATTAAGCAATTCTCGTATGAGGCCATGTTTGGGAGCCCCAGAGAAATGGTTTCAAAGATACCCAGTTACCCCAAGACCTGATTAATTCAATAAAATCCGAGGATAACCTCGAAAAATTGTTGAATAAAACTGCAGAAAATAATTTGACTAGACATAGCATAGAAGAAACTTAATGTCTTGAAGGAAAAGTGACACATTCTATTGTTGATGAAGAAATGGAAAATATAGCGAATAGTGAGGTGCGAGACCTTGATCAAGAAACGGGAAATTTATCAAATAAAGAAATTCAAACTTCTACTGTAGTTGATCATAAAGTCCACTGTTTGTCACAAATCTATCACCATTGTAGAAAACTGCTCAAAATGTTATAAAGATACTGACTTACCCTTAGATCTGATTGAATTAATGAAATCCGAAGATAACCTCAAAATATTGTTGAATTAAACTCCACAAAATAATTTGGCTAGACATAGCATAAAAGAAACTCAAAGTCTTGAAGGAGAATTGATACTTTCTATTGCTGATGAAGAAATTGAAAATATAGCGAACAGTGAGATGCAAGACCTTCTTGAAGATTAAAAAACGGGAAATTTATCAAATAAAGAAACGCAAACTTTTAATGTAGATGATCATGAAGATTCGGTGTCCATTGTGTGTCACAAACCTATCACCAATGTAGAAAACTGATCAAAATGTTATAAAAAAAATCGTGTTGTCTGCGGTGTGTTAAAATTAAGCAACGAATTTGAGTCAGAATATCAATGTTTTCTTTCCTGCGATATAATGACAAATCGCGAAAATGCTAAAAGAGATTTGGAAGTAGAAAAAATAAAAAAGAAGAAATAAAAAATTTAAACCAGTAAAAGTTGGCGACAATGTACTTGTACGAATTCGAAATGTGGACCGTGGTAGATTAGCATCACGAAATGTAAAGGCAGTTGTACAATCAGTTCATGACAAATTTTAAAAGTTAGGAACAAAAAGTAGAATCGAAAAGTAGAAAAGTAGAAGCTTTTTGTCGAAATGAGTTCCAACTGGCAGATAATAATGGATTTGTAGACAAAAATAATATTGACACGAAGGAAATCTCACTTCGAACTGCATCTTCCTATATATCTGGATCTACACAAGAATTCATTTCTTGCATGTGCAATAAAAAGTGCATTAACAGAGCATGTTTTTGTCGAAAGATTAATGTATTATGCAATTCTAAAGGCCATCATTCAAGTTTTTGTTGAAATAAATAACTTTTAAATACCTAATTGATATTTTCTAAAGAATAAAGTTCTACTTTTTGTTATATTTGTGTATGCATTAAAATCATTTAAACTATATTTAAATAAAATTTATAACTTATGTTGTATCTCATTAAAATAATTGAGTTGATAACTTAGGCACGTACCCATATGACACCCCATAGAGCTCTTTTAACTAGTATTGGTTGTTCAGAAATGCCCAAAACTAGTTGTCCTCATTTTGTAACACCCAATAGCCATTTAAATGTAAAATTTCGGGTTTGCGAAATATTCATTGCTCAAAACTAGTTTTGAACACTTTTTTCGAACATTGTCCAAATTCGACTAGTGAGCGTAACAAGTAACGTAAACAATTAAACTTGTAGAACTATTGAACTCAAGATTTATCATAAAAATAAGTGTCACTTGCACGCCAAAGTTTTTTTTCAAGAGACATTAAAAAAAATACGAAGTTTCTTAACTGCTAACAAGGAGGTAGCTGCGTTATTTTTCTCTACAAAAAACTGAAAATACAACATCGGAACTTTTCAGTTCAGCATTAGATACATTTGCTATTTCATAAATATTTTATTGAGATGAATTTTCCGCATGGCCTTTGCAGAAGAGATTATTATGAAGCACAAGATTTCCTGTCGCTGGCGTGATCAAAAACGCATTATTGCGAGTCGCATTTCCCAGATAATTATCGCGAAATCCTAAAACTTCAATTCAATAGCAAACTCCTGTAAAACCAATAAAACTTTTGATTGGAGAGTCTAGTTTTATGCCGGCATCTACTTCTCGACACGGACGGCTAATATTATCGAACCGTTTCGAGTTATCGTAACATATTTTAGGGTTTATCAAGCCTTATTTGTGCGTTATTGAATCTAAAAATTTATAGTTCTTTTATACCTCTCAACGTAAATCAGAAGTTTTATTAAAGGTGTTTCTATCTAGATAAATAACATTGTGGTAATGACACGTAGAGATTCGATTTAAAATTGTAATTATCCGTGCAAACTCTGTCAACATTTCACCTATGACTGAATAATTAAATGAATTCATCAAAGAACACGGCGAGACTACATCAGGAGATTTCAACTCCATCAAATAGGTTTCAATCATGCCTCGTTGACTATCCGCGTGTCCGTTACATATTTTATAGTGTAATAAATATTATAGTTGACTATACACAACGTCGATGGTTTATATGTCTCCAGTGATGTGGCTAAGTACAGGGGTACGAGCGCCTTTTCGCGAGGCCATCGAGATATTACCCATGTTTATTACGGTATCTCCGAAACGGCGTCATGTCCGGGGCGTCTGCAAGTAATAAACCAACATGTCCGACGTTGATAGAACCTAAATGCAACACGTAAAATTTTTTCAGCCCTTAAAAGACTAGCATATTCATAATAAAAACAGTTTTA
This sequence comes from Pyrochroa serraticornis, assembly GCA_905333025.2. Classification (NCBI taxonomy): domain Eukaryota; kingdom Metazoa; phylum Arthropoda; class Insecta; order Coleoptera; family Pyrochroidae; genus Pyrochroa; species Pyrochroa serraticornis. The sequence goes on from HG995152.1 coordinate 40,621,904, forward strand.
TTGCCGCTGCACCGTTCCGGAAATTTTACGTAAACAGGGGTGTTTCCGCTTTTTCAGCCTGAAAGACAACCATTTCACAAAAATTTCCGGATTTTAGGACCATATAATATGTACGACTCCCTAGGAGCACTGCAGGGGTAATTTTCACTTTTTATATTTCTTATCACCTTCCTTATAGCAGCAGACGTTGTTACTCAACAGTAAGTAATGTCGATAAATAGCTTCATAAAATCTCTTGCTTGGAAATGAGACATAAAAATCGTATAAAATATCGACTGTTCATTGTTTTCTAGTAAGCACGTACTTTCGAAGTCATTTTTATAATGCCTAGTATGTAGGGCAGTTTCACTCTTAAATTTACCATTATCCACCAGTCGACGCGTTCCTTATCAGAACAAGAAATTGGCATATGTTGGCCACGTTCTCGTTGCGTCTTTTTCTGATTGTTTGCAAACCACGATAGTATTATGTCCCACAAAGAAAGTGTTAATTGAATTATACCTATTTGGAACCATTGTGTTTTTATGAGAATTTTCTAGTATTATGCTCTACTAACCCAAAACATAATCATTCATTGTTAATGGCTATTTCACATTTTATTAGACGTAATTTTACTTAAACATCAGAAATATACTTCAATTTTCCATTGCTTTTAGATTTTGCTACAAATAGTGGGTTAGTATATTATGTAATCTTGAGGTCGCAAAACAACCATAAGGTAAGTAGCAAGTTCAAATGAAATTCCGTTTGCAACCTGTTATCTTCCAGATAAAAGTAAAATTTCTTTATTGTCATTGCAGAACTTAACAGCATATAAGAATTTCAAGTACATCAAGTTAACATTTTCTCTATATATATATAAACTTTGAAACAAATTATAAAATTTTTATTAACGGAAACAAGAAAGAAAGTTCAACTATTGAGTGCTTTTTTCTAATTCTGCAGATGTGTAAATTAAAATTGTAAGTTGAATAGCACAAATAACAATAGCACAGTTAATCAGCTTAATCAATGAAATCATTGATCAGTCCAGCGCCGCATTTGCCCTAGCGGTTGGATCACCTTATCAGTTCCCAGGTTTTAAATGCAAATTAGTTCCAATTTTCAACAATAACAATTTTGGAAAGCCCATTGCTGGCTCTTGTTGTTAGATATTTGTAGCAATACTTTTGTTACAGATATCTATACTCATTAACAAGAAAAAATAATTAATGTAGTAACTAATATAAAATGAACATATTTGTAGATATAAATAAAAAATTAACTATTAAGAGATAACACTTTTACTTCTGATAATAAATAGCTAGCAAAAAGCATTAGTTAAGGAAACATCACTTTTTGACATTGTGCCATTTGTATGAAATTCAATCTAAAATCCAAAAGCGATATATATATATATAAAAATATAAAGGAATACATTACATGCAATAATACAGAGAAGAGAATGATGGAAAATATGAAATAAATTCCAGTGGCATAAAAATATTAATTACTGCTCTCTAGAAACCTCTCTATTTGTTATTAATAATAATGTGGCAGCAAAAGATTTAGAGAAGCGAGAAATTTATTTGATAATTATAAACAAATATTTTTACATAAAAATAATGACTAACATGAATGGTTGAGAGGCAAATTGAATGTTTTATAAAACAAATAATGATGCTAAAATAACGTAGAACGAAAATGATTAGAAACGAAAAAGTCTGATTACCTACTTCAGCCGTTGCTTCTCTTTTGGCTTAAAAGGCTTATAATATCAATTAATACCAGTCAAAGAATATTGATAAACTAAAACTATAGAGACACAAATAACACAGCGACTAGAAATTAATATCTCATCAGCTATAATATTGAATCATTCAGCTTCTTATAACACAAATGGTCAAAAGCATTTCAGCAAGCATTATACACCAGTTTGATTTCCACATTAATGATTTTCTTATTTCAGAGGTTTACTAATAAACTTGCGGTGAAAACTAATAACGTAACTTAACTAACTTAAATTAATATTTAAATTATAGCATGTCTGGGTAAACTAGTCTGCAAAAGAAGAAGGTTTGAATATAGATTTCAAATTTGTTAGACAAAGATACTCGGAGCAAGGTGACCAAAAAAGTTTCATTAATGAAGTTTCTCACCGGTTTGATTTCCAAATTTTGCTGAATGATTTCTGCATTGCGGGTTCATTTTACCAACTTCCGCAGAAAAAACATATTTACAAATAACGGATGTACGTATCCTATGCTCTTTCTTTGAACCGCAACAATTTTCATATTCGTTGCAATAACAGTTGCACATGACAGCAAATTATGAATTTTTAAATAAAAATTACCCAGCTGGCGAACAAATCCGGATTTTGTATTAATCGGAGCAAAAGGCCCCAACGTAACGACTTGCACAACAATTAAAATTTAATTAAATCCCATAACTTCCCTAAGTGAATTTAAATATGGATATACGTATTACTTGGCGGGCTCCGTCACCCCGTGCATAATCCGACAGCCAAGTAAATTCTTTATTATAAAGTTGCCGGCGCCATTATTTAATATCACGTCTAATACAGTTAACAAAACTAGTAAACACGCCATATAATTAATGGAAAGCAAGTCTAAGAACCAGAAGAGCAGTAAACGTACGGTCATTTAACAGCATTATCTTATTACAAAAAGGGTAGTGAAATTAATTCAATTAGCTGATAACACGGGATATTGTTTAATATTTTATTTAATCCGGGGCAACTTTCTTCACCTGCACGTGTTATTATTAAAAACGGTGCGCATCACAAAAACGTGGTAGTTGATGTTGCATGAAGCCACTTTAATAAAAAGTAAAGAACGTAGGTAATTGAATCCGGTGCACCTCCTGGCTGTTGACTCCAGAATTTAATTTTGGTCCCTGAAATGGCTAGCTACCGAACCATCAACCTAATTGTACCAGCAAGCACCATTACACACCTTAAAAACAACGGTTCAACCCTTTAGTAAACCACCTGAAAGGAAGGAATTAAACCTAATTGTACTTATCTGCAAATAGGAGAACTTTAAATAATAATAATAATTTCTGCAGGTAGGCAACCAGTAAAACTCATGCGTGTCAATTCGGCATCCGAAATTACGAAGAAACAAATTGAATCAGCCCCCCCGCGTAAAAAGAAAACAGTGAAAATTCTGTATTAAAAATGAGCTCGAGGACGTTTAATTCGTTGTACATTTCGTCTCTTCTTGAAAATATCCCCTGGCCTTTTTAGGGTGATTTTACGGCGTCCTCCCCTCGTCGTCTGCGCATTCAGACATCTTGACTAATGAAATAAATAGGCCGCAAGGAGTCGGTGCCGTTATACCTATGGATAGAGTCTCTCCATTAGGGTTATGACGTCAGACACCGCACCCTAACAGGGCGCACCCTGGTGGACCCGACGCTCCCTTGTCGCGGGGTGGTGCTCATGGAGAACTGGCACGCACGTTGAGCTAATGTTCTCCAATAACTAGCATTGCACACTAATGCACTACACTAACCCAACTATGTCGTCGCGCAAACTACGAAGCAACGGGTCCTACAGCAGGAAATTGTTTATTGGCCATGGCGGCTGCAGGAATACATAAATATTACTTTTCGTAGTCATATTCGTGTGTGTAGAATAGTGAACAGACTAGGGGCAAACTCTTTATTGGAAAATACTGCGGAAGTTTGCCGGCGAACTGTTGTAGCTCGGCTGAGGTACTCCTGTTATGTGTTCTGTAACGAATATTGTTTTCATTAGAGAAAAACAAAAGCAGAAAGCTTAAAAGCAAAGTACAGAACTTCTCAGCTACCCGTAATTAAATTATCTATGTTGCGCCTTTTGTAAAATTTGAAAAAGACTAAAAATAGATTCTCAATCAATAAATATCGAAGCAACTACACCGACGTAAGAAGTTACTTTACAATAAATTAGTTATTGTGATATTTATTCAAATTAGATATTTTATCAGGACGGTTTCACACTTTTACACTAAAATTTATTACATGATGTGTAACCTGTTTGATACTACCTTAAGCAACATGTAACTCCATATCTAAGAAATATTTGCTACATGACCGCAACTAATTTAAATCGATTGCATCTCGTGCTTCAATATCACGTTCGGGGTTTGACAGATTTAGTGTTATATGACTGTCATCAATAATTATGCTTGTTTTATGATCGCCGTTTATGACGTCAATTAATCTGTTGAGAGTCAAGTACGAATGACGGCCGGAAGGGTTTAATTGCTTAATCTGCCGCCCAAATATGCGCCATCAAAGTGTACGTAGAGTAATGTTTCCAGAATTCGAAAGTTAAACATTTATAAAAATTATTTCTTTTAACACAATATTACAATACTTGTGTATGTGGAACTAATAACATGTGTAAATTGTTACTTGTTACTGTTACTTCTTCAAGTATTTTTATCTTAAGTAGAGTTTATTTTAATAGTTCTCGTCAGCGAAAAGTATTTGTTTCACTATTTAATGAAGTTGACTCATAAGTGCGAAATGGTGGAGGCGCCGGGAGAATAAGAAAATTAATTATTTTATTTCTTTCTTAAATGATGCTCTCACCCTACGAGGAAGTCCAGAATACTCAGTAAAATTGTATTTTAGAAAACTGACTTCAATATATAAAAATAATGCAATATCTCAAGAAATAGACGTGAATTTTAATTTTATTAAACAAGCATCGTCACTTTACGACACACCACTACATACTACATGCGATATAAAGTTGAATTTAAAACAAAAAAATACTTCAATCATTTAGATAATGAAACAAGGCATGCTTTTGGTGAATTTACTTAAATATTGAAATTTTGACGTCGAAACTATTAATTACTTTTTGAAACTTGGCAATTTTAAATAAAGTGCAACAGTCTTTGGTAAGCACAAAATAGTCACGTTATTGAATTATTATTCAATGTAGAAAAGTGGAATGGCATAAAAATGAATTGTTTTATTATATGGTACAAACAACTAGTCTACTATTATTGATACTTTTCTTGTAAATTTTCTAAAATTATTATTGACTCATGACATATTGGCTGAAAAATAAAAATTAGAAATATTATTCTTTACACAAATTCAATTGTAATAATTTTCAAAAGTTTAGTTTCGAATAAGTCAGCTCCCTTACATCGTATCTTGCGTATCATCTCACATATTTCAGTCGACACAAGCATTTCTCTTCTAGACGTCAAAGCACTTTATGTAATGGACATGTAAGTATAATAAACCTTCTTTCAATACCAGGAATACTTTCATCAAATATCCACTTCATCGATTCCTTTGTAAAATTGAGATCATCATCTAGGATAATTTTGTGTAAAATATGTAAATGGATAAAGAAATTTTAATATAATTAAAAAGGTCGAGACGTAACTACAAAAATAAAAACATTCCTTTTTGGTGTTAGTTTGATTGTATATTTTTTTGCATATCTCTCTAATTAATAAATTTCCTAAAACCTTGATAATTGCGCAAAAACTGAAAGATACAGTACAGTAATTTGAGATAGATGGAAATAAAATTGAGACTTTGGCTTTAATTCATATTTCACCTCAAGGAATACGTGTATGAAACTAACAATCTCAATTAGATCTTAAATATTTAACAATCATTGTAGATTTATGCAAAGATAATTGAATACAAATTTAAAATATACATATTGTAACATTTAATGCCTCTTTAGTAACCAGTAATATTATGCACCATAATATTTGGGTTATAAAGTAAATGATTGTTTTATGGTGTATAAAATCCGTCTATTGAAAATGTGTTCCGCTAAATAGTAAAGCGAATAAAGTAATGGTTTATAGTAAATTTTTAATAACTATTTATGACTAGTGACGTTTTATGCTAAGTAACATTTTTACTGGAAAAAAACTGCTCGTCCGCCCGGCAATAATAATTAAGTTCCGGGCTTCTTGGCACCCGGACGCGATAGTTTCACTCGGTGAACGCAGTGATAAAAATATAAATAAAAACCGCCATTATGGTAATGTTAAAAGCATGCATCAATCATATGATAAACGGCAGTACTACGCAAAACCTTATTTACGGCGTTTTTACTAAAATGGATTTTCTTCGCGTGCAACTAACGCTTTTTGATCCAGAACAGTAACTAGGCGACGTCGCGATCCTTCCAATATTTTCATGTAGATATGCCAATTTCAAATTATGAAAAGTTTTGATGAGCTGATGCACTGTACCGGAAACAATCCATTTTTGTAAGCAATGAAAATTCAAGCGGCGTACAGCAAATACGTACGTACATTATTATGCACAGAGTAATCAGCATTCAGTTCATGGTAGCATCCATTAAAAGTGACTTGGAACTAGCTACGAGCCCATTTACTACGGCCCTTGTTAGGTTAGCGGATCTGCCATATATTTATTTTTATGATGGTTTTTTGTCGCAGCATAACAAAACGACCTAGTTTGAAGTAAATATGAAAGCGCAACAATTCCAAGTTTGCCAGACGACACACAAGAAACTAATATCGCATTTTACGTGTACCTGCTTGACAATAAACCTCTAATTAGGCATGAAAAACACATTCTCTAAGCTCGGAAGTGTGCGTTCCCATTAACAGATTAGGAGGGTGGAAAGTTCTCTAATTGAGGAAAAACATCAGCATGTAAAAAGGCCATTACGCGATATACGTGCCTAGGAAGACCGGCTTGACACAAATGGCCTCGGCTCCACTTCCAAAATTCACAATTAGGGTACTCTATTTAAATCAAGAAGTTAATAGTTTTCCAGAGATCAGAACCAATCGAGAAATTAGTCCATGCAAGATCAGCGAAAAAACTTACCGCAATTGAAACCGAGTACGGGGGAAGAACATCAGAACTTACCTGGAAAAGAAACACAATATTAACTATGAAGAAAAATATTTTTTTAAATCATGATTTATTCCAATTTTGAAAAATTATTTACTATAACATCTCCTCATTGTCTATAAACTTTATTTTAACAGTAATATGTTTTTCTTTTAAAATTCTTAAGTGGAAATAACTGAACTCGTAAAGGTTAAAATATTATTCTGAGACTTAAGCTTATTTGAACGTAAATTTGAGATGCAACTTTGAAAGTAAACTTTTCCTATAGCTAGTGGAACAGCATAACGATTTGTACAACAATGCAACTTTTATGGCAAAATTTTGATCTTGAAATTTTAGTAACTTATTGCGTGCTTTGTAGTTAATACTAACTGTGAACGATTTGGAGCATTAACTTGGTTTTAATATTTACATTTAAAGTCAACTGAAGAAACAGAATTGACAAATATTGTTAATTGCAGTCCGGGTGACACAATTTTTCTAAATACATCTCTGTTACCACAGCAGTTGCATGCGTCTCCCACTCAATTTCGCATGTGAAGATTATTTCGCAGTATGCTCGATGCAAGTTTGAAATCTGCACCAAACGCGGGGTTATGTATAAAACTTTACGCAATCCCAGTAGTGGGTTGAAGAAATTTAACGTGACATATCTTGTCTTATTATAATTATTAGTATAGGTGGAGTAATAAACATTTTTAGAACTCAACTTGTACTATTTTATTATGGCTTCTGAATAGGTGTTACTCTAAAATTTTCTAAAATTATGATCAGTTGCGGACTATGTATATTCCAGAGTAAATTGCAGGGCGATTTCCTTCTAAAAGCTCATGAAATTTTTCTCAAAGTTTTAATGTGAAAACAGTCAGTTTTCCTTTGACATCTTTTCAAACATAAAGTTAGATATGAAAGCAACTTTCAAGATTTATCAGAGAAAACTATTGTTGTGTTGGGAAACTGGAAACTAATGACATACACATTAAATTTATTGACTGATTACAGTGTTGTCTGATGAAACAAATTATTGTGATTGGTTTATCCTTCCACACAAACATCGCGGCAAACAATAGCGTGGATATTGCAATAACAAGTCGATCATTTGATATATTATACCGATAAGAAGTCTACATTTTGGTCATTAGATATTATTGAGGAAATCCATCAGTAATCCGATGTTTTGTTCAGTTACCTCCACGTAGTTGTTACTGGAATAAGTTGATTTGAAACGGTATTCGCCTGAGGGGCTCCATCATTAAATTAAAACAAGTTCGATGTTTGTTTGCGACGTATTTACATATTTATTATTTCCTGAAAGACCCTTTCTTGTTAGAAAATCCACAAAGCCGTTTTTTTGACAAATCAATTAAAACAGTTATTTATTTTCATAAGCCAAACTAACTCCGACATCAAAACATCTTTTTCGCAGACCGTATTGCGCTTGCTGTTCAGTGCGTTGTTCACACAATTAGCCTTATAATATGACACAGTTATTACGTCCTGTTTCCCATATTGTTTGTTCCACAAACAATGGAGCGCAGTCGGCTCTGTTTGTATTCCAAAGTTGTTTGAAACATTTGTTTGTTAGCAAAATATATTTCCAATTACCGCCCTTCCAAAACAACAAGGTCCATTGTAATTTCGTTGGTACTTTTATGTTCCCACTTTATTCCCCACGTGTTAATTTTAGCGTTAATATTCCATTAGTCTACCGATTGATTCAAATTAGCTACTACTGCAAATTATAAAAACGTTTAACCAAACCGCTGTACTTAATTCCCCTAATTACTAACAGCGATTTTAATTAATGATATGATTACGTTGTTTATTCAAGGATAAGTAACTTAACCGGTGGACTTTACTTCCTGAATACGATGTTATTTATTTCAGTAAATAGGATCTTTGTTAATAAATTACTTCCAGCTTAATTAATTACCTATAATTCAAATTAATTGAATTAGATGCCTACTCTTCTTATCGACTTAAATACGCGGAGATAACAAAAATTAAATAGATGACGCCGTTATTTTCGTTGGTGGTGCTAATACTGTTTACGAACGTGTCCAAATAATTATTGAAGCGCCCGTGTCACGTCTTTGTTAATTACTTCAAAAATTAATAGCAAGTAATTTTGAACGGGAATCAAATTTATCGCCACTTAATGACTTTTCTTATTTATTATCGGACAAGTTCTCTTAATCACGACGACAGCCATAAAGCCTTCCTAAATATAACGACGCATAAATCATTTTGGACGATATTTTCGCTGAACCCTTAATAGCGTCGCGGCGGCCGTCTTAAACAGAACGCAACCGGCTGTAACGACGAACTTGCAGACTCAGGAAGGCGCCGGAAGAACGTCGATCTGATCATCAAGAAGCAATTGGTTAAATGACTCAGAATGACCTCGCCACCTACTTTAATACATCATCATTCTGGCCGCACTTCGAAAACGTTTTGCGCCATTTCTCATCATCCTTAAGTTAGCGACGCTTGACGCGGTAAAAACATCGTTCGTTGCAACTACCAGTTTTACGCAAATCGTAAGTTGTAACAGTTGGGCAGTAGAGCACTGGAGCAGAACCGCCCATCCCGTTCGCCCACATGTTTCAGGAAGAATTTGCAAAAGCATAAATGCTGAATCGCTATGAAGCAGAAGGAGCTTTGCTACTTGCGATTAACTTCATAAGGAAGGAGGTCTAGGTGATAAGAAAAAATCGTGTTAACTTGATATGTTTCAGCCATTTTATTTACGGTTTACGATCTGTTCTTTCACTACACATTAGTTATTTTGCGGAACTATGTCTAAATTTCAGAATGTACTTTCACAATTTTTGCAAACTCCACAGCAACCACTCAGTTCTTAAAGGAACTCTGAAGTTATTGCCTTGCCACTTTCGATCAAAAATAGTTGAAAAACTGCGTGTTTAAGGGAGTATCGTACGTTCACAGCCAAACTAAACCGTTATGGAGGCGCCAGTAATAATCATTAGAGCATTTTGAGAGAATGCACTCCCCTACCCGGTTGAGCTACCACCTCCACTCCAACTTCTACCTGAAACTAGCAGCCCAATTCGCCTGAAAGCAACCAAATTTATTTATAACGGAGGCAAAGGTCCCATTTATTAAGTTACTCGCCCTTGTCATCCACAACACATTTCTTGTCGACAAAGTTGTTCGACTTGAGTGTGAGCGAGCGACCAAGAATCGCATTTGCGTACACGAGCACAAAAATATTATGAGAAGTACTCATTATGAAGAAAACTAATAATCCAGTGTCCAAATTTGAGATAAAATAGTCACTTAATGCGGAAATTATTACTGATTAAAAAAAGTTGCAACAAATAGAAGAATAATTAGGCAATAACAATATAATTAAAGAATTTTTTTGAAATAAAACAAACAAAATATCTTCAAAAAATGTACAGTAAATATTACTCAAATTGACCACCTACCCCCTAATGCCAGTTAATTGGAATCTTTTAATGGAATTGATAAAGCGTCTTCCTTATCATTATTTGGATCCCTAATTTTTAATCCGCATGGTAACCGAGCATCTATTAGTTCAGGAAGAATGCAGTTCAAGTAAAATGAATTTAGCTTTGGAAGCATTTCACTTTCCCAACAAACTAAATCGTTGTAAATTTGCTCCACTGAAGAGTCGCTATCATTATAAATAATGAAGTCGCAGTAAATTTATCTGAAAATTACCGAGGCATTTGTAATTTTAAAGCATACCGTTTTTTGAGTAACCTCTTTTAGTGGCCTAATAGTGACGGTGGACATTTTATTTTCACTCCCCCTTCCATTGATTTCAAACCATTTTGCCGGTAGTGCATTTGATCGAATGCAAGACAATTTTAGGATATTGTATCAGTACATATCTTAAATCCACTATTCGCCTTCCAGACAATAAATCTTTACTATCTATTGGTGGCTCTACATAAAGAATTTAACAAACTGCTAAAAGAAAAGTTGAAATGCATAATCTTCTTACAAATTCTTTCTACCTATCTGTTTGCATGTCGTATTCATAATTGGTTGCTGGCAAAATTTGGCCTGATAATTTGGAAGCTATTGCTCGATTTAAATTGACCAATTCCTTACTTTTTCTAAACCGAATATTTTAGTAACCGTATGAGTAAATTATAATTTGTCTTATATTTTGAATACTTGCAATTTTCTTTTAGATCCGCTGGTACAGAATTTTTCACCCGTGAATACGGGAAGTGGTCACAATTTCTTGGTCCGCGAATAAGGAATTTTGACTCTATACAAAAAATGCCAACGTATCTCGCATATCTGGGTTAAAAAAGGAGGCGCGGGGGCGGTCAAGGAAAAAGTTCAAGATTTTTACATCGCGGTATATTTAAATTCTTTATGAATTAATCAGAAGTTGAAAAAATATAAAACTTGCACAGTCATTAGGAAAAATTTGTATATAAATTCTTAATAAAAGCAATATAAATTTTGTTTTACTTATGTTTCAACGTTTGTTTCACTTTTCAGAATTGAATATGAATATAAAATTAAAATTTGGCTATTACACGTTGAAGTGCCAGATGTAAGAAGCAAGTACCTAAATTATCAAAACAACACAAATATATTTTTGTTTTCGTCGAAACGACTCTTTGTTGGTTGGACTATCTTTATTTATTTTTTTACCAACACAAGAGAAGCATCTGTAAACATGTACCTTCCCAGTTTTACTACAAAATATGAGTACGAGATCGCTTCCCCTACAATTGTAACAACAACTGCGTATTTTACTTGATGGGAGAAAATAGAAAGAGTGAGCGAAGTAAGAACAGAAAATAATTTGGCGGCGTTTAGCTGATACGAATACGACTTTGCTATCACTAATGCGATTTTCAAAATAAAAGAAGGATAAGGAACTAGAAAATATGGACTATGCAGCGAAGATAATTTCATTTCAATAGCTGCCGGTTAAATGCACTAAATTATTGATTCTTTGCTTCACCAAATTTCAGTCATTATTTCGAAAAGCAAATAATTAATTATAATGGTGTTACTTATCGGAGGGCAATCAAAAATATGTCACTGCAAAGTAGATTCAAGAAGCTTTAATTCCATGAAAAAAATTCAACAATTGAATGAATGGGTCCTTAACGGTCTTGGAAATAAGATTAAATTTTGTTACTGTTCTATCTGTCAAAACAATGCATTTCAATTTATTTTGTTTAAATTAATGTGATGATATTCTATACTCTAGCGATTTGTTTTACAAAAACTCAAAAATAAAAATTAAATTTGAACCTACTATACGCCTTTAAGTCGTTTCCTATAGCTCCCTTAAGCTTCAGGACTATTTCAGTTTCTGCTACTGTTCTCTCACATGAATCGTCTATAAATTGACGACATACAGTTGTGTCTCTGAGTGGTACTTAAACAAAACACATCACTAGGAATCGCTAATATTTCGTTGCTGTAGCGTCGTTTTTCCATGTGGTGGTGAAACGGGCGAGGGCAGAGGTAAAATTTGAAACGGCGCTGTCACGTGTTTTACTTTGCCTGTTGTGAATAACAAAGTTGGGATTCCTGAGCTTGCTGAAAAACGCAGCGTGAAAGCTATCTTGGCGCAGCTTTGCTTAATGTCCTGTGAAGACGCAAGCGGGTGAGAGCGTGAAATTTATGCATGTGAACGGTAGACAGTGGCCACGTCACCTGGTCAGGTCTAACAGGTGCAGCCACCGGTCAACGCTGATAAACACTGGACTCGTCTACACGCGCGAACGCTTACACTGAAGTTAATTACAGGAGCTTTCAGGTTGAGCGAACGCAAGCTCGAGCGGAGGAGCAACGGTGAACACACACACAGCTGCCGGTAATACGCAGACCGACAGCATATCAACGAAACCGACGCGAATCCATGTCGGTGTCGGCAACTCGCGGATTCCAGCGTGTTCAGGAAATTTCTAAACGTGATAAAGCTAAGCAGGAGAAAATTAATATAGCCGGGTAACCGCACGAATGTGTTCCTGCAGGAACCTGCCCGATGTTACTCGGATAACGTCGCCGCTTGACAGGGCGACGAGGCTTTCAGGATGCTCAACACGCACCAAACTCAGTTTTCAAAATGTGAAGAAGGCGCATTAGCTACTTGCGTCGACAAATCTTCAATGTTTAACGGCAAACAAAACGGGATATATGTTACTTTAACAGCTCTTCAAATTTCGCGTCATGTTGCAAATTTCTCAGAGCTTTCTAAGTAATTAACTGACAGTAGTTATATTAGCGTCTAATTGAAGGAGGCAATTAAATAATATTGAATAAGCGCTTGGTACATTATACGGAAGAACACTGGGGATTCAGTTCTCAGTAACTAATAATGCCTAACAGTTAAGCTTGATATCCGTAATTATATTTCACTGTTCTACTCATTACAAATTAGTGTACAATAACCGCTATTCAAAGCATATAAAGTAGCAACATTTAAGAGGCCAAAAAATTTTATCAAACAAATTTTGACTAAAAATTATTCCAAAGACTACTGCTTACAGAAGAATTCTTCTGATAAGAAGACTTCAAAGTGCGGTCTAGAGAGCTACACGAAATTTGGTTAGGACAAATTGTCTTTGAAATATATAATAACATTATAAAGCTTTCAACAAATATGTGTCAAAAATATGAAATTTTGTTGCAGTTCTCTAAAATATATTGGAAAAATGTAAAGAAAATTAGATTCGACAAACTACACTGCTGCAATCTCTATAAAAGTAATCCTTGGGTCCATTTAAAACATTAAAATTTGGATGACCAGAGCAAAATACTAGCAAAATATCTTGATAATTATGTCCTAAGTAATACTGAAATCTCGCCAAAATTAACTCGCAATAAATGAAGAACGGATTTAAAGATTTGCTACCGGTCACAAGCAAAAACCTGAAGAAACATCGGCAACCTGTAGAGAAGTGTAATTCAGTAAAGCTTTAAAGCGCTATAGATTACTCGATGGGGACGAGGCTAAATTTTTCTCATTTTTACCTATAGATTGTTATTTTCAAAACTGAATAATTAAGTAATTTCCTTTGATTGGATTTAAAAAGTCGACAACAATGTAGTTTAATGGACTGGCTGACGTTGTATCTAAGGATTAAATTCTCGGCTTCGACTTATAAAGCTTGCTGAAACGGAATGTTTTTTCTGCTTGAAAATTAAAGGAACGCTCGGTTTAATCCTTCCTTTGTGTGTGTCGTGTTTCGCCTTGTTTCACTGACTTCAACTCTCCAGTCTCTCATTTCGCTACTTCTCCCTTGATTATTTATTGAATAATCTAAAGTGGGATTAGCATTTTCTAAACGACTTGATAGACCGGCATTATTTATAACTCTCTTTTCATGTGAAAATACAAAAAAAAGTTAACAAATATTTAACGTGACACGCAAACTCGCATGAGAACAAGCAAAGTCCCCAGACCCAAGAGCAATGCGTCACGTTCAAAACGATATTTTACGAAATTAAAGTTGACAAACAACCATTTGTATAGTTTGTAACTCATTCGTGGTATGAGGTTTTTAAGCAATCGGTTCGACAGCGGGTATGATTCCAAGAATTCCGGAAAATAGAAAATAAATTGCGCAGATGGGACTTTCGCGAATGCCCGAGCAATAATAAGGTTATAAATAATTTAGCTTTCAATTTTGCAATCTTTCGCGAGGACAATTTCCATACGAAATATGAAGTTAAATCATTCACGAGTCACCATACGCATTCTTTCTTGAAAACATTCCCCGTCAAGAATGGTATTTTCCGACGTAGCACCCAATAGAGTCGGTATGTTTATTCAGCGTTTGGTGTAAAAGGGGATTTTTGTAAAGCCATTTCCGTACGCACCGACTTTTCCGTATCGCTTACAGTATTTCCTCCCCACGCAATTTAAAACATTGGACGTTTAAAGTCTATTGAAAAACTTGCGGAGCGAAGTGCTAACCGAAACAACTTAATCGGAACTAGCATCGACCCGATAATATTTATTGCCCTAACCAAAATCAACCATTATAATTATTTTTGTTTCATCCAATCCATTGAGCCGAAGAGATTGCACCCTTTCGTTGATGCTGTCATACTCGATGATGCTTACGGAAGTGCACCATTACATATTTAGAGAAAGACATAGTGTCGGCGGAAGTGGAGAGCACGCCTGAGTGAGTAATTCACGTGCCTGTTCCGGTGGTGCTCTATGTGAACTTCCGGACGCGATACATTGAAATTAACCCGCAATTTGATTTGGCCCTCCAGCTGGTCGGATCCACTGATTAAGAAATTGTAACAATTTTCATTCAAACCATTAACACTTGTTTATTTACGAAAAAAGAGTTTGCAGAAACATTCTTCCCTTACTTCTCCATCTATCATCGCGTTTAGCTGAATATGAGTTTCCACTATGAGCTTCAAGTATTTTTTCCAAATTTCTGTTTTCCGCGAAACTTTCGACTTTTAAACTTTGATTCCTTTTGATATCTTATTTATGGTCTAATCGCAATATCTTCGTTATTATTGTTGTTAACTATTAAGCTTCCTAATACGTCCGTTAATTTTCGCTTAACATTTTCCTTTACATTTTCGGGCCATTCTTTGCGTTTTCAAATCATCTAATATTAAAATTTTAAGCATCTTATAGAAATAATGTCACAAAACATGGTTCAAGTTTTTAAAGTACTTGGCTTCTTTATACAAGGCAAATTATCGTATTATTGAAGGAAGATTTTGAGTTATACCAAGTGAGTTAAAAAAAACTTCATTGAATCACAGTTTTAGATTTTTTTTAAAAAGGCGTTGTCAAAAGGCAAAAACAAAAAATACAATCTTAAAACAGCCATATTAACAATTTCATTTTTAATATGTATCTCAAACATTTGTTTTTAGCCCAAACGATAGGGTTAAAAGAGAGACGTTTGAATAAAGAAAATATATTTTTTAATATCCCTAATGATCAAAGACAGATTAATATCTTAAAAGCCCGAACAATCGTTACGTTCATTGAGATGTCAAGAATTTGAAATATTATCAGGAAATTTGGTTAAAATTCAAAAAAATTACTTTCATTCCCTGTTCTCCCAACTGAATTTCCTGTAGCTAATGAATACGGACATCGAGAACAGTGACATTAATCAAAAACTCCTCATGAGTCGATTCAGTATGCCGTCAGTAATGCTGTTACTTTAGAACCGTGAAATACAAACAGCTCACAAAAAAGATTTGGTTTACTTATGATGAGATGAATATTTAGATACGAAGAATCAAATAAAATCGGATATTCATATTTAGGTTTTCGTGTATGCACCACGAATGCAAATTCAATTTGAACAATACATCAAATGCAAGTCTCCATTGCTATTCTCCCGTCCGCAACCAAATAAACTCATAATCAGACATCTCATCTATGCGCATTGCGTATGAACTTCCGCTTTCCTGCAACCTCAATAAATAACAAAATAAAAATTCTCTAGTGTGTCGCCGTTCATTAAATCCCACACTCATTAGTTTTATTACATTCCGCAACTCATTACGGAATCCTTTAATTAAACCAGTTCCGTATCGTATTTGACGTGAATTTGTCATCTTCACCTAGGAGTTGACACAAACACCGAACCGTGTGTATGTGTCTCTGCGCTAAAATGCCAGAGAGATTCCCATTCAATCCGAATGTATGCCCCACCAATCAAATCCGACATCGTCTCCTACACCAAGAAGTTGGAATAACTCGAGCACATTCAAGCCAACCAACGGGATAATTTATCTTCGAGTTATGTCAAACATCGGAGTATTCGGCAAAATCCCAACACGACGCAAGGGATTTCCGAGGTCTAAAGCTTGAGGCAAAAATTTTAATGGGGACATACGAGGAGACGGCAACTAAGTAGCAACTTTTCAGTTGCTTATCGCCCTAATGGAAATGAAAACAGCGATCAAATAAAATAAATGGCCACTTCAGTTTACGATCGTCAAAAAGTCTAAGCAATTTGAAAAGTTTCTACTAGCAAAAGTAGTTAAAATATAGAAAACTTAGATATATTAAATGTCATTAGGTAAGAATTTCGGTCTAGCTAAGCAGACACAGACAGGTGACTAGTTTAACTCAAATCTCTACAAAGAATGTTATTTTACGAGCTTTCAAGCATTCTGATTAAAGAATCGAACCTTAGGCAAGTAACAGTTAAACTAAATTTTTATTCCAGACAAATCAAATTGTAATTTCCAACAGAAATCTAGTCAGAACACTAAAAATGATCTTTACAAAAATATGTCCAAATTCAAGAGCAGATTTTTGACAATATACCCAAAAATTTTCAGTATCACATGTTAATTTTTATTATAGTCATCAAATCGAGCTTGATTAGTCTACAATTTCTTACTGAGACAAGTTATGTGCGCGAGTTCGTATGCGGAAGTGATAGCTGTTTTCGGAAAATATCTGCAGTAACTTAACTGAAATTTAAAAGAAGATTACGTTCATCGGGGGTGGCGCAAAATTTTAACATCCAACATGTGGGGTTAATTGCTCGTAAAAATTTTAAATTCATTAAAATATATAACACTAACGTTGATGAAAATGAAAATATAAATAATACCCCCGGAATCGCGCTGTTCCCGTGTAGGCGTGCGGACGTTAATAGGATTTTGGGACAGCCAGTATCCACCTGAATAATTAGATTCCCAGTCCTGCGCTCCACGCTCATCCCATGCCATCGTTTGGCAAGCACTAATTACCAATGATCACGAAATCCGAGTTTCGTCATTATCATCGACTTGCTTTTGGTGGTGCGTAAACGTGATAATTCCTTTTGTGGCAGCCTGTTATTGTTTTATTGCGATACGTGTTGGCGTTCTAGTGCTGGGAAAGTGTCGCAATAAACATCCTCTTGTTGGTTTTGTAATTGCAATTACACCGTTGTTGCATTAGTTAACGTGTGGTGCTTATCATCTTGTGAAATTTACCCCCAAAACAATCAAGTGGATAACGAGTACGTATTGTATGTGGAGCACATATCAATGCGGTAACTATTTGCTGCCAATATTAATTCAACAGTACCGATGTACCGAAAACAAAGGATGTCATCACATGGCGTTGTTCCCGCCACGAAGACAAACATCATCAAAAACCGCTGAAACCTCACTAGTTTGGTCTACAATAATCAGTCAGTCAACTGAAAGCTGAAGCTGAAAACCGAATAATAGCAACCAAACTAGCGGTGTTGCTATAGCTTTCCTTTAATCAAACCAGTCTTCATCATATCTGCGGCCTCTACTAAATTTGGAAATATTTTGTTTTACCTCTACGCAACTTCACTCACATCATATACAGAACGCTGATTTTAAAATTTATGACTATAATTGTCTGAAACTAGAAAAATCAACACCAACAACTCCACTAGTTTCGAAAATATAGAAGAAAAATTGGACAGTGAGCTTGGAGGCCTTTCAACAGGTCTTCTTCTAGTCTATTTATTAGTTTGAAGAGTTACTACATGTTGTCGAAAATATATTAAATCGTAGTTTAAAGATGAATTGGAGTTTACATGTAACTGATTTTCTAGCTCATAAACTATTAAAAAAAATTTAATTGTATTATCAAAGCATAAATTGCACCATTAATGTGCCCTTCAATAAATAACGATTCAATAGTGACATCCTTTAGGTTACCCATCTAAATATTATCATTGTTCCTAAGCATAATTGTTTTTAGAAAAAAGTAAATTCTTCTCTTCACACGCTTTTAGCAACATAATCTTCCGTGAGATCATGTGAGCTCTCATAAATCCAACAATTTTATTAATTTAACTTAACTAAAATAAAAGAACATTAATCACAAAGAAATATTTTGACTAATTAAAGGTTTAGCAATAATTAATGGACATGGTGTCAATATTTCACAAAACTTAAAAGGTCTATTTGACTACATTTAGAAAGCTCTTAAAGAATTTGTAGCTGCCACACGTCTTATGTTCCGGATGGTCTCTCACCCTTGTGAGAGTTTATACACCTGAGTGTATAATGCTTAGAATCCAGTTAATTTTATCTTCTTGTTTATAAGAGTCATAACGGCCAGTCGCCAGATATCAAGTGAGTCAAGGAAGAGTTTTTCATTATAGACAGTAATGAAGCTGGAGTACACTTTTTCAAAATAAAATACGACGATACCTTCAACTCATCTGAATGAAATTCATGAGATGGTGTTAACGTTTTCTCATAGCATGTTGAGGATACTCTTAATTAAAGAGTTTAAAGGTTCATCAAATAAAATAAAAATATTTTCTTCATAATTTTAACATATAAAACCGCCAAAGAATCCCAAATGTGTGATGACTATCTTGGTGATAGAAGAAAACCAACTATAAAGTTTCTTACTACTGTTACCTTTTCTTAATATTACCAGAAAGACTCAATTTAAAATCATGGAAGAAACTAGAATGACTGGCAAGTTTTATTTGTATAAATTTCCGGTTTTAGATTTTCGATTTTTTGTGAACATGGCAGTTACAGCGCAAGTATTTTACCTTAATCCATATTTTACGTTCAGTTTCTATTTGATTTGAAATTAGTAGATAGATGTTTTCGAAGGCTGAAGAAATGTTCAATAAAACTAGTTGTAACATTTTTTTGGCAACGACTTCATTTTCAAGAACATCAGCTTGTCGATTGCCAAAAACATTTTTAGCTCATTCAGTAGGGCCTCATAATTATTTTCAACTTCACAAGTGATTTCCTTCTGTTACAGGTCTATTGATAACACTTTCACTTCCCATCTCTATCTGTCTGATTTTTTTTTCTATAGTTTCCATGCCTTTGTATCTTATTTTGCCAAACAATCATTTTCATGCATAATTCTTTTGATTATAACGACGGTAGTTAAAGCCGTTGCCCCGCTTCTCACACTTTTCGCTCAATTTACGATTATGTTGATGTTCGTTTCTACGTACGAAAGAACTTTTAATTATTGCAGCTATTTGACAGCTAACTTCTGTAATCAAGTTTGTTGTTTGTTCGCGTTCATAATTTATTTCGTATCACAGAAATTACGTTAAAAGACTGACATGTTTCCAACCTACGTACATTTCACGTTCTCAGCCAAGCCTGATGAACATTTTTGTTTTTCTGTAAAACTGACTGATCCGCAAGGCTAGTCGGTAATTACCCAACATGAGGAATGTTAGTGCAACTGGATGATAAAAACTTGTTAACAACGGAACAATAAGAAGAGAATGAATTGTTGAAGGAACTTGATTGCTTTTTAAACGTTTTGTGCTTGGTTTTATATAATGCCGATGATGATCCGCTTTTTATTGTGACAGAAATCTGTATCGTTACGTTGATCATTCAAGAAGAAATCCGGAACATTGTTTGTAAGCGGTGTTTCTAGTAAGATTGCGTGCGTTAATGATACTTAAGTACAGTATGTGTAATCGTACAATTAGCATTAATTTAAAAAATAAAAGCGTAAGTTATCCAAGCGTGTTGTATCACCGTCAATTTTATATGACGTACTTTCATAATAAGATGTTGCTCTCGTATAGTATAAAGCAAGCCGCACCCTATTTCACAACCCTTGATCCTTGTTTACAAAATATGTTGAACAACGCGAAAGGTTCAAACTTACGCGATATATCCGTAATTACTCCTGGTTAAGCGGTTGTATGTTTAATACGCAAACAGTGAATCATGTAAAAAACCTGAAAAGTTGATCTTCACACCTTTTATTTTCAGTTCTTCACGGTGGTCTAAACTCTAACAATAGTTATATTTACTACTATTCAATTTTAAAAACATCAAAAATTTTAAAGTAGATGTATGAATAACTAAGGAAATCTTGCTAGTAGCAAGTTTTAGCCTAATCATACCTTTTCAAATTCTGGACTAGGTATATAGAAATCTATATTTTAAATAGTAAGAAAAAATCTGATGAAATGAAACATTTGAACTGATCTTGTAAGAAAATTATTAAGTTCTCAGTTACTTAAGATTTCAATTCTTCATGTCGTCGATTGCTGTAAGTGAATGGAAACCTGGTAGATTAAGAGATAAGGTGTTAGGGCAACTTGCGAGTTTTAGGACCATTAGAACATTTACAATTTATATCCAGTTGCAAAACCGTTGATAAACGGATAATAAAAATCTAACGAGCAACCAATCATTCCATGCGTTACGATCTCAAAGCCAGTAGTAAAGAATTTGTGGCTAACATCATAAAAATTGTGCCATTGTACGTTATTAAATGGTACATTATTGTTGCAAAACTACATGTAAAAGTTTCTTTCGTAAAGTATAATTCCGTATATAAATATTATATAGTTATGACGTTAATCACTAAATTATTGAAATTCTGTGCAAAGTTAAGCTGCATAATCCAGCGGTAATTTCAAATCATCTTATATGCATCACGCGCAATATTCCAGTGGTAGCAAAGCTATCTGACGATTGCCCCTGTAATGTTTGCGAACACTGATGTGAACTGCATTATTCGCAATTCAGCCATTGTCCACTTTGTCTCTTCATAATTGATGATAATTGAGCAATGGTTGAAATACGATCAATTTCTATAAACAGGCAAGACAAATAATGACATCTAATCATTCACTGAAATAATTATATTTAATAACATTTATCCGCTTATTATTTTTAGCTAACTCAAGAAACCACTTAATGTAAATGTGAAAAATTGTTATTCTGTTACACACATTTTTGTTAATAAAAAGATTCTATAAGTAAAAGTGCTAGGTCTTTCTAGTACCTCTTAGTGGTTAGCTGTAAACGTATGTCATAAAGACGTAAGAAGTAAAAGTAAATAAATGTCTATCCAGCAGCAATTCGCCTGAAAATTTTCTCAAAGACAATAAAAGTAAGTCCATTAAATAAATAATGCAATGAAATAAAAACGTTTTTATAACGTTATTAATATTAAATAGCGATCAACCTACGTTGACGTATTTTTCCAGTTCTCCATTTCAAGTAATACCTTATGTATATATCAGTAAATATAACTATGTAATTACAGGTATACTCGAACAAAAGAGCCGGGTTTCATCCCATATTATACGTTAAATTATGCTTTTCTTGACGTTTTGGTTGCGATTCACTTAGAAGATAAATTTTTAAAAATAGAAATCGACGACCACATAAACCTAAAAATTTAAACAAAAATGCGGGTACAGTTACGTATCTGGTAAGTAGAAATATAATTCAAATTTCCCTTCTTTTTAATGAGTAACTTGATTTGCTGCTTCACTAAAAAAATCATTTTCCAATCGTCCACATTCGCTTAGTTAAAATATATATCTTGACTAGGGAGCTTTCACAATTTAAATTGCAAAAATTATCTTTGGAGACGAGCTTAGTCTCAATGCTTAGTTAGTAGTCAGAGTATTTTAAAATTATAATCAAAATTTATAATCAGTGCTGTTGAGCTGTTGAGCTGTTGAGCTGTGATTGTTAATACAATGCAATTAATTTAGAAAAACTTTGTGGCTATTATTCCAAATTGTGACCGCTAATTTTCAATTTAATTGTGAAACTTTGAAGGCATGTATGCACAAATGATGGTACATCAACCTAAACTTTTGTGAATAAACAGAGCATATTACGGATAGATTCTGGAGTATTAAAAAAAGTTTTGTTATAATTTGATCAGTTACGCATTCACACCACTCACTAACTAAGTTACGAGATACTTTAACTTGCACGTAGTCCAAAAAAGTTTTAATAATATGAATCACAAATACGGATACTTCGAATTTTCGTGAAAGTTTCCGAATTTAAAATAAAAGATAATATAAGTAATCTAGTTAAAAATCAAAAGTTCTGTTAGAAAATATTCGTTGAATTTTTTTAAAACAATTTGAAAATATGTTTGAATTACAGCAAATATATTTTTATAGTCAAAATTCCATCTAGTATAGCATATATGCAGACAATGTCACAAATGTACGGCTCATCTTAGTTTTAAACAGTATTTACAAACAACTTGATTACGAATAACGTAAAGCAGCTGACTGTAGCTGGAATAATAATTTCGCAGTTCTATCTTCTAAATCGTTAATTTAAAGATGATTTGTTGTCTTTGTATAAAAATTCTTTCCAGTTTTATCCACATTCACCTAATTGTTAGAAATAGTACTGTGAAAAGCTTGTGCAATTTAAATTTCTCAAGAGTATATAATTTAGGCAAAGTAGTTGAAGTTATATTAACCGTATTTTAAAGTTTTAATAATAATACATAAATTTATAAAAAATTTTAAGCTTTCGTTGGAGTGTACAATTAACTAAAAAAATGTTTACAGTGGTTGTTTCATATTCACTAACTCTTAATTTAGATAAAAAACGGCGATGGTAGATTCGCGCATACCAATCTCCATCTAACCCATGGTTTGTACAGCAAATTATCGACGAACGTTAGCTGCAGATATTGACATTGATCAGCCATCTCTCACACCTTTCCGTAACTAATCAGCGAGTGGCTATTAAGGTTTTTCTTGAAGCTCCTCAAGCACTTACTTGTTTTTCCTTAAAATTCATTACCGTAAGCTAAAAACATGGTACTCCTTACGAAAGCTTTGGACGGTTAAAAGTGTACTAGTGAATTGATATTTTCTACATTTTCTCTTAATTTCTAAGCTTGAAACAAAAGAAAAATTGCAGCAGCTACAATTATATTATTACATTTTTACTTTTCAACTTAATATCAATTCTCCACAAATTTATTTCTACAGAAATAGAACCCTGGATTTATTTACATTACAATATATATCTTCAATAATAGTTCATGGGGTAGTGTTACTATTTTTTGCTTTATTTTATTTTTAATAGCTGCACTTCTTATAGGTTAAATAAGTATGAGGAAAACATGATTGTAAGCAACAAAAAATTATAATAAATAATAAAATACTTTCTAATGACAAGTGAAAATAATCTATAAAGCATTTGATTTGCACTATTTTGGGACTGGTTGAAGAAGTAATGGAAAGCTCTGAGGTCATGAAATAAATTTTTGAAATAAATTGCATATAAAACTTTAAACTCAACAATAACGATGTACCTTCAACCACAACTACAATTCGTTAAAAATTTGCAAAAAATTAATAATTAAAAGCGAATAGCTGGTAAAAAATAGAAATGTTTCTGGAGAACCACACTTGCTCGTAAAATATTTTAAATCTCTTTGATTAATTTTTTCTGACTGGAACACATTTATAACAAGTAAACCGTGAAGGCAATAAACTCGAAAGAGGTAATGTTTGGACCGAGTTCACCTCAAAGTGACTTTTCAAAAATAATTGTTGCCTCTTTAAACGTCTTTGCTAGTTTATTGAAGTGACCCAAAATGTACAACTATAAATTTCAAATGGCGTTGGGGTTGATAAAACGCACTGTATTAATTTAATAGGGTACCGAATTTGTCAACAGCACGTTGCCGGCAGTACATGCGGATAGTTAGTTCGCTAAAATACTTCGGGGTTGCGGGTTTTAGCGTGGAATGTTGCAGTGATTGGGGTTGGTCGGAAATGTTCATTCCTCGCGCATAATAAACCTGTCACATCTAGTTTGTGCAACATCAAAGGGGTACGACACTTTAAAATTGTTTACAGCCGCTACAATGGTGTTTAACGCCGCCGGAGCGGTACAGCCATTGTACTATCTTACTAACGTTCATTGTGTTAAGGTGAAGGAATGATTCAATTATGAATTAAGGCGAGGAAAGACGCAAATGGCGTTTGATAAAGTTTTAATTACATCCAGGATAATTTTGTTTACATTTATCACTCAATTATTTAGGACGTTTTAATGCGAACGATGGAGGACGGAGCTTTTGGGGCGATAGCCGTTTACGCGCAGGACAATTTCCGGGATAGATCGCACACGTTAGCTTCCAAGCAGTTACACACAGATTTAGTCCTTGTTAGGATTGATCAACGAAACAAAACAGGCTAGAGCAATGCCAGGCGGGTACTTAAATCCTTGAATTACTGCGCCGAGGATCTCGGAAAGAGTCTGGACAAAAATGAAAGCGGATAATTAAAGTCGAATAAAGCGTGCGAGTAATATCAGTCGTCCGGTTCGTAAAGCAAGAACCTCTTCAATTAAAAATAATGATGATGAAAAATATTTTTCTGTTCATGTTTATGGCTGGCGCATGTCGAGCGAAATACGTTTTGATTGAAAAC
The DNA here is from genome assembly GCA_905333025.2 of Pyrochroa serraticornis. Classification (NCBI taxonomy): domain Eukaryota; kingdom Metazoa; phylum Arthropoda; class Insecta; order Coleoptera; family Pyrochroidae; genus Pyrochroa; species Pyrochroa serraticornis. The sequence goes on from HG995152.1 coordinate 40,646,935, forward strand.
TCCTGAAACGGGCGCGTTGTTGGGCTTATCAAAGTGGAATATACAGCCCGATACTGTTATCGCGAGACAAATAAATTCCAGAATCGTTAATGTAACGTGGAAGTTGATAGAAATGGCGCTTAAAAACAATGACGTGAATTTAAATAGAATTCACCTCGTCCAATTTCCACAATAACACAGCCCTTGTTTAGTAGAATGTTACTCCCCGTGCAGTAAGCTCGTGGTTTCAATCAATTGTAAATGGGAGCTTTTAAAGTAGAACAATTCTACGTGTAATGAAATCCTCGTTATATTGTTTTTTTTATTTCCTTGGCGAAAAACACGAACCGGCCCGATATCTTCGCATACACCACTGGTCATTAGCGAAAGTCATTTTCTTCAAAATTTTTCAAACTCCAAGTTTTGCAGTCGCCGAAGTCCGAAATTGCCTCATCCCAGAGTAACCTAGCGACAATAATCATTACTTTTCGCAAGTTGCTAAAAACCACAGCGTATTAAACTCCATAATGACTACATAAAGCATGTTCCTAAAAACGGGGTGAATAAATTTTAATATAATGGAGACGGATGAATAATATAAAAATCGACCACCCCGCGGTTCTTATCCCCGTTTTTGTGTGCTGAATTTAAATTGATTACTGTGGCCCAACAAAGTTTTTGTTCGCCGCATTAGAATTTTAAAATCCAATTCAATTTGCATGCAATTAATTAATCTAATGTCTTCGAATTAACAACGGGCACAGATCAGAATTGCTACACGTTCCCGCCGATTGTCGATTTAAAATTCAAATAAGAAATTACGACCGTCGCGCAATTAACGTGGACGATTGCACTGCGAGATGGCGAAAAAATACAAATAAAAACGATCGTTGTTTGTGTTAACCGCCGAAACAAGTTTTGTTTAACATAGTCAGGAGCTTTTGCCAACAAACACGAGCTTCAATAGGACAGCAAAAACATTTATTTTTGTCCCAACGAAATTATTTCTTCTTGTTGTCACGTGAGACACTTTCATTGTCTCCAACCTCGACATCGTACCGGACGCCCATCATTCGGGTCAAGAAAATTTATTGAGCCGTAATAGAACCATTTTCAATCCTTAAGTTGAAGCTGGGTTGATATAATTTAATGAAAAGTTTTCCACATTTACTACAACAATCATTTTAGTTATAAAATTGTATCTAATTCAAACTCTTGTGTTTAATTAAAATTGTTGTTTACAATTCATGCAGTGAGGTTTCATGAAATCGAATTAATGTGGTTAATAGTTTGACACGACCAATCTATCATTGAAGCAATCTCCAATATGAAGTGTAATTGAAAATGTTTTTAATTAAATCCCACGTATCAACATCAATATGACAATCAAAGCATTATCAAATTATATTCCAAAAATATAGCGCTACCTACACTTTAATAAGTTACTAAAACCGTTTATTGTGGGGCCAGTGCCAACAATATCAATTCTTGTTTTTATTAGATCATTCGCCCGGCGCCTCCGCCAATTATAAACATTGACCAACAGGTAATTTGCTAGTTAAAAACCTTGTAGTGTGAAAGCTCAACGAGACAATTGAGCATCTTTAAATTTTTGGCTATTATAAAGTAGTTTGTTCTATAGAGAATGACAAGTTGCATTAAGCTGAAGTAACGAAGTAAACAACTGCAAGATACGATAGAAACTTTCATCGCCATCGAAACATTCAGTCGGCGTCTTCGCCACTTTTACGGCTTGCTGGAATTTAAATCTTTGTGGTTGAATTCCGCTTTGAAAGGGCTTCACAACACAGCATAATGCTGTACCCTTGGTTTGAAGGCTATTTTATAGGCTACATCGGTAAGAAATCAAACCTGCATGAAAACTCCATCCAACTCAATCATAAGGCAAATAGTTTCTTGAAGTTACTTTTAAATTAACATTGTAAAAGTTTTTATCAAAAATATATCACTGCATTTTTGGAAATGTGCTAAAAGAAAGTTTTGTAGTAATTATTTTCTGATTTTTAATTATAAATATGTAAAGACATGGATCAATACTTCAATTTTGTTCATTTATTTTAAAAAAATGTTGTTGCAATATTGTAATAACTGCAAAAATGAACACAGAAATCAACCGCTGTACCTTTATTGTATTTGAAAAACAATAAAAGATTTAAACTTAATAAACAATCTAATTGAATATACTCTTGAGGCTATGCCCTTCCTGATAGATAATAATTGTTCACATAATACATTTACCAGAAAATCAATGTTTACGTTATGTTAGTCTTGAAACTTATGATATTTCTGCATGTTATCCTAGATTAGGCACACAACCGCTCGTATTGGCTATTCCAATTTGCAACTTTACATTAACTGCTTCAGTCTAGGGACCACCTGTAAATCAATTCTGGCAAAATTACTGCTATCTCGTACATTGATGTGGTTTATGATTAATTTTAAATTTAAGGTATTTTAGTCACCTATCTCTCTTCTGATAAGTTCTATAATTCTACTATTAATTTACCTAAAATAATATTGAAATCAATTGAAATCAAACCCATGGAAAGAGCTTCTAGTTTGGTTTATACTATTTTATGCTTCAGAATCTATTATCATTAATAAAATTATAATCTTTATGTAAGACTGCTAACAATATCATTAATAATAATACTGACACTTTTTATTGAACGCAGAGTGTTGCAAAGTAAAGTACATCCCTCCATAATTGGTTGCGTAAACTTAAAATAATCAAAAATCAAAAGTTTCACAATTTTCTATTAGCTTTCTTTGCAGACTTATTAACAGAACTTAAACAGAATGTTCTATTTCATCAAAATAGAAACAAAGTGCTTGACTTTACAAAAAATACTAAAATAAACCTCTTTTAGCACAAATACATTGATCCTTGGTTTCAGTACTGCAGATCATGTAGATTTACAGTGGCTGGTTTCGGGATTTCTTTTTATTTAAGATGTTTAAATAAGAATAAATAGAAACAATTTAGACTTAAGAGGTAGAATAGTAGAATCACTTGAATCAAGTTGATTTTAAAATAATAAAGTTATGATATTCTTACATCAAACTAAAAATATGAATAACGCATTGACCAAACCAAAACTTTTGCTATAATTAGGTTAAATTGTATTGTGGCCAATATTTAATAACTTTATATGGAAATGTTTCTGGTAGTCGGATCGAAAACAACACTATGCAAATTTTTATCGAATGCTCAACCACAAATTTTTCTCTACATTTGAAACGTAGATAAAGTATATTTTGGTGTACAGGTCAGTTTAGTTAAATTTATCTATTTTGATGTCAGGGATATGTGGTTAATAAAGTGGACGTAATACTCTACATAATCCTCTTAGAATACCGATAAAAAAACTCAAATTACAGTATTCTAGGATTCTTATGCAATAGACACCTCTGCATTACACCTTTCACTAACTAACTCTATCCCAATCCATCCCTAGAGTCTCATTTCGGAAGATAAAGTGGGCCTTGATATCAGAAAGTCCAAATAATCCAGTACATGACTGCATGAACAGTATAACACTGTAAGTCCATTAAACAATCTCATAAAATCGAATCTAATTAATTAGAATAAACACAACATTGTAGTAACAACCTTTTTATTGTATAATTACTGACAGATAAAATAGAAAAAAGTCTTGTAATGGCTCTTTTACATTATAATAAAGATTATACTTTTTATTTGTGTTTGAATGTGAGACGCTAATTACTTCAAAAACTAATAAACACCTATATATGATATTTTTGTTTGGTTATCATTTGGTTTTAATACAAAAAAGATAAAATAGAATTGAAGTCACGTTTTGCAACAACAATGGTTCTGTTTTTTTCATATTCTTTGAATATTAATGAACTGCCTTTACTAAGTTTTACATTTGGGTCACTTAATCAGAATAAAAAATCTTGCCTAAACCTTCCTAATTTCAGTAGATACTATCAAATATTGAATATCTGCTTTGTAAAAGGAAACTTTTATTTGTAATTTTTACGCAACTTACATGTGAAGCAATAGCGTCGAATATTATTTGCCGAGAAGCAGAAATAGTTAGACTTGCATCATTCATTATTAATAATTAATCGTCATTAATAATTACAGCAGAAAGTATTGTGTGATTATACGGATTGAAATTAACATATCAAGATGCAACTAAAGTAAGTTAAAAACCGAAGTTCATAAATTGCTGTAGGTGCTTCAGAATCAGAATGAAAAGAGTAAATCGTTGCCTTGATATAATAATGTATCAAGTCAATTTATTTTTACATAACTTGCTTTTTTTCAAATAATTATTGCATATAATTAATATTTACTTGCAAAATGTTTATTGTTACAGGTATTAAAATGTAAGGACCCTCATCGCTATATGAAAATAGAAACAATTAAAAGACTTTCGTTTAAAATAACCTGCGGCAGTTGCACTGGAGTTTTCCTAAAGTTCTTTTTGAAAAATAACACGCCGCCATTATTTTCTGTACGGTTTTATTTTCAAAGACTTGAAAAAAACTCACTCGTTAAAATTGCTTATATCAGAAAATACATGCGGTAAACCCTAAAGCGACATTAATATATGCACCAGAGATGAGTGGGTGCACTGCTGGAAGATGAAAGCTTCATCTCGGCCTGAATGCATGAAAGATAACGGAGGCACCATCTGCGCTACCGGAATAATTAGAAGAAGAGACAAAATATCTCGGTAAGAGGACGAACAGCCTCATAATGCGCAGACTTAAAAAAATGGTGAAGATCCCTTGAAGCGCCCCAAATAAATTACGGTCTTATAGCAAACCATTTAATTAAATGCAGTCCAGAAATTCATTATGTGAGAAATAAGTTGTACCCCGTAGAAACAAAGACGGAGGGCAATAATTTTTAATCAAGAGCCAAGAAGAAACTCGGAATAATAGGGCGCTCCCGATTAATTTGAATCAACGATTCCGGTGCACCTAACTATGTAATTAAACTGTTATTGCAGAAGCAAATATTCTCTCGACGCCAAGTCAAGATCCGGTTATTGATTCGCCAATTCGCTGTTGTTTCCGCTTTGTCTAGTAATAAATAACGGATAACCCTTAAATTATCCCACGTCCGCCCCATAACTCATGAGACATTTCTTTACGTGGAGGATTTCACCGGATTTAATTGGTGCGAAATTATAATTCTTGCAGGCGCAGAAAAGCATAGCGATTGACTTGTAATATGGGTAAGTGTACTGAAGTATTTTAGATATTGATAAAATGAAACAACAAGCCCAGATTAAGGGTGACATGCAGGATCGTGAAATCGTTGCCGGGGCAACACCGGAGTTATTCGCTTCAAGAAACAGACCAAGTGGTGTAATCAGGTTACCTATAGTTGTGACACGACATGCTATGGATCGCCATACATTATACAGCCACTGGTCAAACGCGACAGATCTGAAATATTCACTAGAGGCTGCTACGAAGGAAACCTCGAGGCGTGAAGTGTCCCATTTACACTGCTCGCCATTAAATTGAGCTGTTCTGAATGTCCGCTTCCATGTTTTCTTTATGCGCCCGGTACAAATCGTCGGACTTGCTTCGACATAAAAGGTTTTATAGAAGGATTCGATTCTTTTTTGTTCCGGAACATAATTATTATTTCATGTACTCCAGCTCCCTGAGTTACCGCGAAAAACATTGGAAAATGTTGTTCTTTCGTTAAAAGCTTAAACAAATTCTCCACAACGAAATTATTCATCGCATGCAAAACTGTTTTAGGGCTACTGAACCTAAGGAACTCTTCAATATTTAACTTTGGGCACCGAGATAATAAATAATTAACCTGGAACAACACGACGGTAAAATACCAAACTTAAATCAAGAATTACTAATGCGCAAAAGGTTCAAGCGGAATTTGGGATAACGTGGCTACGGCTGCATAAATTACTCAGAATAAATACTTTCGATTTTTGTAGTTAAATTTTAGATAATGACGCTCAAACCTGCACCCTCCAGGATCTGCATGACGTCAAAAGGAGCTGTGTTGAGTTTCAACCGGTCAATCACCAAAGTGATTGATTTCTGACGATAATTCTTACCTGAAACAATAAAAAGTATTTTAGAAAAATATCGTTAACGATATAAATAATTGCCACAATATAGCTTGACGTGACTTTAACCATTAAAGACACGTTTTCTTTGCAAAACAACCCCTTGAAAATTCATAACTATTGCTTGCATCAGGTTCGCTGCATGCTATCCGCTGGCTAAGAAATTAAACTTTTCTCACAATAATAACGCCGTGTAATAAATCTCCCTGGCGCTGATACGTTTCCCTAGGAGGTCGATGTTTTTCCAGCACCCCACGCGGCACTTTTTAAGTGCTCTTGGAAGCGTGATCACAGAATTTTTTGCCTATTCCATATAATAACACAAGCGAAACATAATCGATATAGAGATATACGAATATTAAAATTTTTCGCGATTGCTTCAAAAGAAAACGATACCGTTGATTTGTATAATAAATCTGAAAGTGATGGACGCTGTACTATGGTAACTATTTTCGATTTGTTTGATCCAGTTATCAAATTATATGGGTAAGAAATAAGAACTTTCATCTAGTCGCTTGGCACAAGTATTTTCAACTAATTTTCAAATTGTGCATTAATCAGCTGCAATAACTTATATCAGTAACTTGGCTGAATGAATTCCTTTATTGTATGTTAAACCCATAGTTCAGCATAAAGTTTTTTTATAAAAATTATTTTCTCTTCAATTAGTGTAACCTTTAAGTTAATGTAGATAACAGCGCCCATGTTTCCCGCAACCAGCAATACAAACGTGTAAACTCAAGTAAATTTACAATGCATAAAGGCAATACACTTAATGTGATTCTTTAAAGGCATTTTTTTTAATTATTACATGCAATAGCCACTTAAATTCGTTTGATTTAATAAATTTCTCTTCTCCCCGAAAAGCTGTAAAGAGAGTAAATTTTTCAAAAATCTTTTCCCCATTCTTTGCTCCTGCTTTAATAGTTCAGAGAAATAAGAAATTGATGACAATTCCTTATCACTAACCTATGCAGTTCTAAATAAAATAAACTTGCTTCGGATGTGCAAATATAGAATTTTAGATCCCCAAACAAAAATTCAAACACAACATAACTTTCAACTGGCAGGAAATAAAAGTTTGTAATCTGCAACTTACTTCTTATAGTTTTTGGTATAGATTAAAAATGGAAAGTACATAGATATAGTTATACACAATTTACACAATCGTGATTTTTCATTGTGTTTTTGTTCTAATTTTCTATATAATTTTATCTTAAGCGGAGAAAGTGAGTATCTTCTCATATTATCAAAAAAATTAAAATAAATCGAAAGATGCAAAACTAGTCATTTGTCGGACGTTGTATGGCTGTATTGCTGTTGCGTACAAGGGTAAAAATAAAAAAATATGTCCCGAGATTTATATTAAACAAATGCAATGAAAGCAAAGTGCACATTGTATTTAATAAAATATAAAATAAAATATAAAAAATATAAAGATTATAGTAAGCTATATTTCTACAAATTGAAATGAGTTGTCAAAAGCTGGAAATAGCCGAAAATAAATAAAAATACAAGAAAACTCCAGCAATTCAAATTGCTTAAGGTACTTAAGGTTCAAATTATGCAAATTATACATAATGAATAAGTTTCCATTCCTGCTTACGTATCTTCTAACTGAAAAAGTTAAAGTAAACTTGGTTCAATAGTGGAATTATTTAATATTTGTTCGACAAAATACTTCTTAAAAATCTCTTCAATTTCCTCTTAAAACATTATTTGTTTGAGTAAACTTAAATCAAAAATATAACTATTCAAACCTTTCTTGGTCAATTCGGGCTAAAGTGTCACATGAGAAAATATTTTCCCAATTTAGTAATTATGCCTTCGTTAGAATGACCCCTAAATTTACAAAATGCTAACTTTTCTACCAAGATTCCTCAGCCTACATTACAACGAGAACAAGACTACTACTCATCAACCTTAATTACAGTTTATGTTGGCAAAATTATCCAAAAGTCGTTAACGCCACCGCAATATTAATAAATGCAAAATTTAACCAATGCATATACATTAAAACTACAAACTGGTTATTAGATTCTGTTTGAAATAACTAGGGTAGATACACTCGTACACATCACCCCAAACTCGTTTCGTAATCCCTGAGTGTTACCAACACCAAAACAGCATTGGGAATATTGAATAGAACAAAAGTTTCAATTAAAAGCTTTCGAAAAGTTTCCAAACAATCAATATAAACACCGCTTTCGTTTTATTCCAATACTCAGCGGCTGTTTCAAACGAACGATTTTAAATTACTCGAGCACGACGACTTGTACAATACAAGTCCCGTAGTAACAATATTTTCTTGGCACTCAACGGAGAATTGGTTGAATAAACGTGTTAATTTTTGAATACGTCCGCAGCACCAAGGTTCTATTAACCGATGTGTACTTAAACTTCGTAAAAATCTGCCGCCAACGGAATAGAATTTGAGTGTCTGTGCGAACAGTAACAACGAAATTCCCAAGACCGACACGTATAAGTAATTTGTGGTCCACTCTCGCCTAACTGGTTGCTTTGCCACATAAAAAGAACCCTTAAGAAGGCGGAAACGGACCGAATTTCATGTAAGCAATATGATCGGTTTTCGGAGTCATTACAAAATCATCCTCTTCTCTATGCATGAAGAGGGATCGCTAAAAGGGGAGAAGTCCTGTAAGAATTTCGGGGACGAGTCTTGTTCGTCTCACGATCCGGCGTTTTCATGAATACTTGAAACTAGTTACACAAAGTGTCGATTAATATTGTAATACTTCAAAGGAGCCCGATGAAAAAACTCCTGAACAAATTTGCAACTTAAATACGTTTTTCTCGAGAAAAATCACCCCAGATTTAGGTGCTTTTGCTTGTTGGACGCGTTTTAATTCAGTTTTATAGCGGCTCAGTCGGGTCGAACCATAACGCTCGATTAAATCGCGACGAATCAAACTAACCGCCAAATTGGGAATTATTAAATGATTTACAATAATCAATGAATCGAAGAGAGCAGAAACGCAAACGATCACAAATGTCTTATTAAAAAAAACCATCTTAGTAGCTATCAAGGAGAAATATTATTTTCAAAAATAACAAAGTAAGTTTGAATAATCTTGAACTTTAGATTTAACAAAGTTGCAATAAATAAGAAAAGAAGATCAGGTATAGAAGGCCAAAAAGTACTATAATATTTAAATAGAAGTCATTAGTAAGAAGAACTATTTCAACGATTGATCATAACATTAAATCAACTAAATAAAATTAAGAACTCATCAAAACGTAGAGTGAAAATTACTAATGTCCCCAAAAATATCTAGGAAAGTGGTAGAAAAGGTAAAGAGAATAATGGACACACTGCTTTTAGCGAGTAATAATAATAATTAGAAATTAGGGTTTGTGACAAAAAACTGAGATATGAAAAAAATTATGAAATAAATAAATAAATTTGAAAAATAACTTTGTTATACCCATAGAATATATAAAAGAAATTTTTGTTACTTCCTGATTTTGAAAATAATGACAGCAATCGGATATTCACAAAACAGAGATTTTTGTTAATTACTGCAACAAACAATCCCTATAGGGTAGGGTTAAAGCTTACTAGGAACTATATTTGAATGGCCCATCTTATTAGTCGCATTTGTTACTAATACATAAATGTATACAAAATTTTCAAAACATAAATAGCATTTTGGTTTCAACCGCACAAGCGTTCTTTACCCTCATAAAGATTCAACAAGCTCGATTTTCTCATTTTCCTCCATAATTAACCTATTAACTCGTAAATTTCTCATTAGCCATACTAACACCCTGTCCTGAAAACTATCGCATTCCCGTTTAATATAAAAGCAACCTTTCTCATGATGTACAACGTTTCAGGATGCATGGATTACCCCGGCAATGGTCCTTTACCGTGCATCCAAGCTGAATCTGACAGGCAATTAATTCTCCTCAGAACCGAATGAAATTATTTTACAAATCCGACCAGACAAAACATAAATCGTCGCCATTACCAATATCTAAAGGCTGCTGCGTTACATAAATCTTATCGAATTAGAATCCAATCGAAGGTAAAATTTACACTTGCGGACAAATCGGAAAATGTGACAGAAAAAATACAAACTGAAAGGATTTTCCAATCCACGAGCGGTTATTATTTTCGCTGAGAAATCAAGACCGCCGACAGCTTTATTAATGAAAAATTAAAATTTTGTTTCAATGTTGATTGAGAGGTTGAATTAAGCTTTATATCGCCCAATTCAAACCAGAACTTTTCTAACAGTTTCTAGCTAATTTATATACCTTTTACAAGTTACTTTAAAATGAAACTAATTCTGCAGAAATTAAAAAAACTTTATGCAAAATCTACATAAGTACCTATCCTTATATATGTATTTTTTTGTGATTGTAGTAGTAAATTCGAAATTAGCGTAAACGTTTCACTGAAGCACTTAGTTAGATTACATAGAAAATCAAAATTTGGGCTTGGCGTGTAAAATTCTATTTACTAAATTGGCTTGTCAATTTTTAAAATTGATGCAGCAATTGGACAAAAATTACAATGTAATTTTTAGTACTCTATGACTAATTAAGTTGGGTTAACGTAATTTGTGGAGGTTTCAATTACAAAAGCTTTTACCGAAAAATCGAAAAATTTCGTATAAAATGAAAAGAATAATTGCACTTGCAATGGAAAGCGTAACTTCTTCACGAAAATAAATGTTCACGTTATAAACTAATCTATGTCAGTGTAAATTAGTAAAAGTTTCGCTTTCGCCCACAGTTACTTTTCAAGTTAAAAAAATCTAAGTTTGGGCTTCAATGCAATTAAACAAGTGACAACTAAAATAAAATAATGGAAAGTAAGAAATTATACTGCCTTAGTTTTAATACTTTGTTTTGGCCCGTTTAGGAGTTTTTATTCATGACAGTTTTTATGTTCATCGGGCTTAATTAAATACGATCAGCCGGCCCGGAAGAAAGCGAAATTGTTTATATCAAGAAAAAATTCAACCACACCTTTCAGCTATCCAGAGATCTAAAATGTTGGTATTACAGACATTGAAAAATTGCAGCGTGTAAGAAAAATAGCTTCTATTAGGTTTGACATGTGAGATGAACAAGGATTCAATTACGGCAAATTTGTTAGTTCAATAACAAAATTGGAAGGTAGCACCCGTTACTGGGATAAAAAAGACAATTCGATCTCTCTTTCTGTTCCATACATTGCCGATGTCAAATACGTTATAACGACCTTATTTGTAGTATTAGCATTATTTCTATAACCTAAGGTAAATAAATTATCATATTAGCGAAGGTTTAAATGCCAAAAGCGAGTTCTGAAACGGTTAAAATCGGCTTAACTGTTTTTTTTCTCTAATTTGTATACAAAGGCCATCTTGCGTTTTGCCGATGGTTTTCGGATCATGCTTACTGCAAAACTGCTATTAATTGCGGTCATTCCGGGAGTTTATACGACTAATAAAATGAAATCAAAAAATTATTAGTTAGGTATTATAAAAATGTGCCAAAAATAATTTTTAAAAATGTTTATACAGCACTATAAGCGTCCGCACCATTTGAAGCACATTCCGATCTAGTAACGAAATTCCTGCTCCTCTGTGTTTATGCCGCGCACTATATTTAACACCATCATTTTATATATGTATCTATTGCGTTAGATATTTAAAGTGGTTCTTTTTTAGCGTTTTACCTTCCACATTCATGCTGCATATCGCGGACATGACTTTCTATTACCTTGCAGGATAACGCGGTGATTCTGGAACAATGCAGTGCGCATTCCATAAATACATATATGCAACAACGAAGCTATATAGAGAACTCGTCAACCGAGTTGCTGTGAGAAAGTGCTGTCAACTCTACTTTGGACGCTTGTCTTCGCACGATTTAAATCTTTAACAGTATATTAAAGTAAATTTTACTCGGCAAGTGTAATGATAAAAATCTCACATTTGAAAACACTGAATTGTTTGGCACGTCGTATCCGTGGTCAAGAACTAGTCATTGTTAGAATAATGAGAACAAGTTTAATAGCTCAAGGACAATTGGTGTGTAAAGTAAAAGGAAAAAATTGGAGATAACAAATAATTTTTATCGCCTTATTAGGCGTATTTGGTGAAAATTCTAGTTATATCACGTAAAGTTGACATGACCTGAAATTAAGTTCCTTTAACAATAATATTCCAAGAAATGCAATTAACTAATTTAAAGCACCGTATTTGACATTCACTAGGTCAACTTATTTACCACAATGGTCAAGTATAGTCACGTGCAGAATTTATAAGTTGGCCAAAGATTGATCGAATTTTTTACAGCCAAAAAGTGAAAAGCAATAAATTCTACTCAATACCCAGTCCACTTGAATATAACCGGCTCGGCTATGTATGGATATAGACGTGTGAATCAACCCCTTATTTATCTCAAATTTTCTTAGCCGCGTCAATGTACTAGCGTCAAGTTTTGCAAGAAATTGAAGCAAGCTTTTTAGCCGAAATTTTTATATCTCAAAAGTCAAAGGAGATGATATTGTTGAGAATAGAATCGAAATTATGAGGTATAAAAATTAGAAGAAAATCACTTAAAACCCAGACAATATTGCAAGTTCCAAAGACCGTCTCTTAGATACAAACATTAGGAGATTGTCTCACTTTTTATAATAAAAAGTTGACGGAATCGGCAACAAGGAGATGACAACAGTGGCAAAAATCATCCCACAAATAATTTAAAATTCGATGCAAAACTCCTCTTAAAGCACCTGCAGCAGAAAGGGTCGTAACTGTAAACTTATATAACTCACCGACAAATAGCAATATTTCGTATTACTTTATTTTTGTAGTTAATCAAGGAGTAATTTTATGTTAGTCATAGCATGACTAGTAATATCCTCAATCTTTAACGACGCGTTAAATATTAGCGAGCGAGTACAAGAAACTCCTTTCACACCTTTTTATAAACTTTAAGATATTAGTGGTAAATTTCAGCATGCATGCCAGTATTTTGATGACCCGTCTTTCTTCAGAATGAGTAGTTGTGTAACTAGAAAATTTCAATCAGATATTCCAAAATAACAGAATAAAAGGATAAATTATACTGCAAAACTCTAGTGGTAGGCTTCACTTAATATTTCTAGGTTTTTGCGAGACAACTAATTAAGATTAGTGGCAGAAAATTTTACTGTTTTTATTTTTTACCGCATTGAAATATTCAAAATCAGTTATAAATTTAAAACTCAAGTGCACAAACAAACTGAAACAGTACCTAATAAACAGGAAGGTAATTGAGGGTTCGCAAACTTTCATACTTTTCGCTTCCGTTTCTTTTTTACCTAGGGTAATCTTGGCTACACTTAACATAAAATCCAATAAATTATGGGATATTTAGAGGTCCTACATATCAAAAACCCCATGAATCTTTTGGAAAGAAACTCAATCTCTCGGAAAACAAAATGCAAATATTCATAAAAGATTCTTTACCAATAGTAAAATTAAGGTTGCAAACATAAAATGTATACCCATTACTCATAAAAAAATCATTAAGCCAATCTAATGTATAAATAACAAGCTCTAATTGGGTCATATAATGGCATTTTAGTTGATTTTTACTTTATTGATTTTATTTCTCAAAGTTGACATAATTCCGTCAAAATGTAATTTTAATTTCCTAATTGTTAACAATTATTGGAAGTAATAATATACCAAATAGTATGAACACTATCGATAATTTCATTAATTTATGACTGGAAACACAATATATGTATTAACGACAAAAGCAAGGTCGGAAATGATCGCTCTCTAGTTGAAGTGGCATTGTCGACACCGTTCAAGTCAGATTTGTGCTGCTAGCTATTGTCTACATTAAATGTTACGTCAAATTGCTTTTAACAATTGTAATAGTTAGATATATTTATTCTCCTTATTAATTCAAAGACAGCCATGTGACACATCACATGCAAATTAGATATTAATCTAAAGTTATAGAGGTCACAAATCAAGTATCTAAATCTCTGGATTTTCAAATTGCAAAATTAATAATTATCGATATGATTGAATAGGATTTTTAAACTAATAAGAAAAGAAAGTATCGGCTGCTGACGAACTCGAAAAAAGTAATTAATATGAAAGCACTCGAAACGAGTCCAACAAGTCATAAATTAATCGAAGAATTTACATTCTTTTAGAATTATGCATTTATTACGTTCATACAATGTATGATTATTAGGTTTTAGCACGAATTTCTTTCAGCAATAACGAAGTGATTTCAGTTACATTTCAGATGAAATAAAAATTAATGAAAACGAATTTACGTTTCAAATAAGAGTTCAACGATTTCGCTATTCTACTGATCTGCTGAAAAGATATAATCAAGTCTGGATTTAATTATTAAAAATCCTAATTAAAAAATTAATTTTTCTTCTTTTTGTAGATCGTATCTCCATCGACCCATTCGATTTTATCAAATGAACAATACACGTTGTCTTTCAAGACAATTACTGTATCCACGCACAGTTGCCGAAAAACAATGAATTGACGTGGGTGTTGCAATAATTATTTGCTGGATTGCACACTGGGCGGCCTGATCGGTTAATTCATATAAGAATCGCGCGTCAGTGGGGTTAGCGAGCTTAATTTATTTTTAATTGGTTGTTTGAGCGTGGCCGCTGTAATTAAAGGTTAAAAAAGCTCGAAAAGTTGGCTTTTTTTCAGGCGCAGTACGTCCGCGCGATTTACTTTTAATATCCAAATATGTCCCACAAAGTATCATTTAATTTACCCTGTCAAAATCATATCCTCGAGATATAAAAGTTTTACTCACTTCATTTAAATTTGTTTCCTCGCTAAACGGAAAGTTTCCGACTGTATTGATCGCCTTTTATGTATAGCCATATCTGGATATAATGCCGGTATAAATGCAAAACCGGCAGGAATAAAAAAACTGTTTTGATTAAATTCGGGGGAAATATGAACACGATAGGTGGAAGATCAATTGTTTATACGGATTTATCGCCCCCGCACTACCGTTGAGTTAGTTTCGGTCGTGATGGCAAAAAGGTCGAACTGTAAACGTAAACACAATCAGTAAATTAACATTTCGCTGAAAACGCGTTTCGGAGATCTGCCACCATCGCGCGCCGCCCAGGGCGAGTTTTCATAACGAAATAAAGTTCTGCGGGTTGTATAAAGATGATTTCGTGTTTCTTTTTGTTATTTTATTTGAATGAAGGTTAAAACTACAATGAAATATTTTATTGCCGGAACGCTATAACATTACTTTTCTTACTGCTATTGAAGAACGATCTCTGGAGAAAAATACGTTCAAAGCACATCATGCCGTTGAAAGATATATTAAAGTTAATTGTCCACATTTAGCGAAATAGAAGCGTCTATAACAAGTTTACATTAAACTGATTAAATTTTGTGATGGTGCAAATGTTTATTCTACGTACAAAGCAGTGATTGTCGTCAATCTTTTCTTCTATAATTCCACAATAGAACTACCGTTTCTAATTTCCTAAAGTAACTTTCATTTCTCAATTTCTCGTCAATATACAGGCAACAAACAAAATAAATTACAAGCAATTCAGCTATTTTCTGATCTAAATTCGGCTGTTGCTCGCCTCGTGGATGGATTATGCATCAGGGTGCAACGGCTGATATGACGTAAAAGCACAACACGAGAGCTTGACGGTATAATAAAAGTTTGAAGACGCGACGACAGTTATTGATGGCGCATTTATTTTAATATTTTATTAGATTGATGCGGTGACAAGCAAGATTCGTGCCGTTCCATGGAACACAATAATGTATCGGGGACTAGTCCACGCCGGTACAAAGAGGAATGCGTGATGTAGAAGTCTTTTAGCATGTTACGAGGAACATTTTCCCAATGCTTCGAATACACACACAAATAACATGCACGATTTACCCGGCCGTAATAAACAAGGGCTGTTTTGGTGAACGAGCTTTATATGGTTATCAAAATTGTGAACCGACCGCCCCGATTCTTGAGGGGGATTATAAAAATACATTCAGGGCGGATTTATGCGTTTAGGTTATTAGATAATAAAGCGATCGATAACACCCTTAACGTTGGTATTTTTAAACGAACACCCACTACAATACCACGCAATAACAAATGTCGCAACTGTGGAACGCATGTCGACACTATAGAAGTCTTCTGTATACCGGAGTAGAAAGATCAACTTCCAACGACTACGTACTTTGTTATGCTACTCCATTAAAGCAATCTTACTCCTAGTAAAGTGTACAATAATTTATTCAACCCTAAAATTAGACTTGTTAATATCGTCATTTTTAAATAGTGAAATTTTCAAAAATACACAAAATTAATTGAATTAAAAAGGAACAAATAAAATTGAGACCTTTCGGTTAAATGATAGTGGATATAGGATAGATTTGGCCACATTTTCAATAATAGGACGATGTTGACGCTTCTAAATAATTATTGTGAAAATAAAGATATAACTGACGTAGTATCTAAAATAGAATCTGAGTTAACATAATTAGCGCGTTTAGTGATAAATTCCAGAAAAATCCGCTTTTTTGATAGGACACGGAAAAAAACACGTAAAAAAGAGCTAGAGGTTAATATATTTATGGGTACATAATATCATGTTTATTATGCCGCCCTTAAAAAACATTAATTTGGTATTTTTGTTTTAGAATTGTTATTGTTTACATTTTAAAAATAAAATGAAACTTTGATTAGTGTAAAATAAGCATAGAGGATGTAGTTAGCGACTGGCCTAAATTTATTCAATTTTGTTTGTTTTATTTTTTTGCGGTTTCTTGTTTGCATTAATTATTCTGGAAGAATACAACAGTGGTTAAAGTACAGACGTACGTACACAGTTCCCAGAATGACTTGTGATCACAAATGATAAAGTAAATAATGCAGTCACTTAAATAATTTATTTGATGATCCTTTATGAGCTACTCTTATTACTAATTAACAAGCATTAATAAATAATCAGAAGAAGAGGGCTTGGAAGATAGTAAATATTAAATGAGGAGGGTTATTGTCGAAAATTGGAATTTATGATATGCTTTAGTTCTTCGTTTCTATGCAACTATCTGGTATTCATGAATTAATTTTAACCTAATTTATAAATTTTGATTACTGAACTGAAATATCCCTGATTCACTCACCTTCAATTAACCTTCTTGTACACTGAATGGTGATAAATATTTGGATTTCACCACTAAATTAGCAATTACTCACGATATAATTCAAAACAATCGACAGCTCATAAAGCTGAAACCCCAAATTGTTGGCGATAGGACTCATTTTCCTTCTTTATGACACTTTTCTATGCTTTGTGTCGTTAAATGCCCGAGAGAGAATAAAACAGGCTAAACACAACTGAATAAATTGATTGTTCTCGGAAGTTTCCTTGAATCGTGCTTTGACATAAAAATGAAAATGTGTGAACCTGCCACTAGAATAAGAATATTTTATCAAAATCAATATTATTTTGATTCTTCGATCAAGTGTCGGTAGAAAGCTTGATACCATTGCAGATAAGCAAACAGCTGACCGCCTCTGAACTATTTCCACCCCAGATAGTATGCATGAAGATGTGACTGAAAAGCTGAATATTTCACTACGGTATCCTGGCACGACTTGAATCGCATCTCGTCAATCAGTATATTAAAAAAGCTTCGCATTTATATCCATACAAGTTTCAATTGACTAAAGAGTTGTAGCTTACAGACAAAATCTAGAGATTACAAAACCTTCATATTTCAAAGTATAGTCAATTTAGGCTAACTAAATTTTTTAACAAATAAAGTAGAGACAGAAACTTATACACCATCACCAAACTAGCACTAACATTTTGGCAGAGGTACCCTAGATTGCTGGGGTATTTATATCAGATGTATCCATAGTTTTTTTGATGACGCTGCGATGAATACGGGACCTAATTTTGTGGAAAATGAACAAAGCAAATATATTTCTAGCAGAGCGGCGCCACTTCTAAAACTAAGTCAAACTTGATATTTTTTGTTTATTCTAATTTTGTATTAATAGAAAAATTTGCAGACCGCTTCAATTTAAGTTTGGTAAAGGTCCTCTAGATCACCAGTCTTAATTATATAATATTTGCTAGAGGATATTTCCCAGAACAATTAAACACATAAAAAATAATTTTCAAGACACTGTTGCTAACTACAGTGCTTGAAATTTACTAAGGCGTTTCTGAAAATACCGCCAAGACCGGAAATAATAAATTTCTAAAATCCAAAGGTATTAAGAAATAAACTAGCACACTGTTGTCAACGATAATTTACACCAATATTGATCTTAAAATAGTATCCTGAAATTATCACTTTTGCACTGCGTTACATACCTACTATAACTACAGAATAGGAGTCAATACTAATTCTATTGTGCTTCATGGATAAAGTAAAAATATATTAAATATATTATGGGTCAGTTTAAAAAAAAGCATCTGATATTATTGAGAATTTTTTTTGGTGTATTACAAACTTCCTAATTATGCTAAATTCGACAGAATTTAAAGACAAAGCAAAGAAGATAAAGTGTGGATCAATTTTATTAAAAAATTGAATTTGGAAATCGTTTTTCTGTTAAAAATGAATTATCATTTATAATTCGTGCTGTTTTAGTAAGCTTAAAATACGCAACACCTTTACAGGATTAGTGTTTGTAGTTGGTGAAGTGGATTTTACATTTCAGTAGCAATTATTAAGTTTCTCTTACCAAAATAAAAACACAAAAACTCTTCAGTTGGAGAAATATATTCCTAATTTTATGATAACTCAAAGAGCAGAGGCGATGAATTTACTTTGAAACTACAGCAAACCAACTAGGTGTACGTAAAGAAGCACAAAACCATGGTTTGAAATCAGTGACAACTTGTGCCAAGGTGTAAAGTAAAGAAATCTTAAAAAGGAAAATGCAAATAGTCACTCAAATGTTGTTTTAAAAAACACCTCAAAATCGTTTATTCTACTATTTAGAATCTTACACACATGGTCTTGTGAAATAAATCTAACCCAAATCTGAATGTATTGGACGATCCAAATATTTCGCACAGTATTAAATATTTAATAAGTTATTTATATCTTACAGTCTATGATTTCTAATACAATAATGCTAATGGATATGCGTAGCATTTTCATTTATATTTTGTTTTTTTATTAGTTCCTAAAGAATATCGCGTTGTGTTAGATAAAATATAGAAGCCGAAATTTACAAAATTTAACCGTAACACATTCGGTTAACAACAAAATTTTTTTTTTGAAAACATAAAACATATTAAGTTCCAAAGGGTTTCTCCGCTTACGTTGCTCTTTTACCCTTCTATTGAATGACCTTGTTTATAACCTTTCTGTGTAAATAAAATGTTTCCCTCGATTAAAATAATTACCTTTATAAATTTATTAGAAACGCGTGTTTACAAGTGCAACCATGTTCCAATTACTTCAGGTCACTTTTTCTTTATACTTTTACCTCAGCAAGTAAACAAGTAAATGTAAATAATCTTAAAATACAGCTTAAGTTTAATTCTTTCTTGTTTTTACTAGTTCTTAGATAAATTGAATTATCTATACCTCGTACAAAGGAAGAGCTATTTACCATAGCCGCTACTTTGTAAAAAAAAGTGTTAGTAACTCCCTAAATATTCCAACATCCGAGTCCGCAACAATCTTAGATGCAAGCTTTAAAAAGTTAACAATAATAAAAAATGTTTTTTGAAATAAACATATTTTCCTAAATAGATGTCCCCCTGTGGTCAAGACAAAAAAGGGTGTCGGTGTGAATCAACTTGCTGAAGAGCTTGTGGGGGATCAGTAAAAATAATAGTACTCCAAAGTCTTAATTAAGCGCAATCCCGCAAATACTTTTCGGATTTATCGATATAATAGAAAAATGTTTACAGTCATCCCATTTGTCAAACCTCACTCGAGGTTTCTCGGTACTTTTTCTCGCAAATTTTTAATTAAAAATTGCGTACATAAAAGTAAACATTGTACTCAGTTTTTCTTTCAACAAACAAAATTACAGGTTGGAATTAATTATTACATAATACTAAAATCAAAGTGTATAAAATATTTATTGACACGACTACTAGTCCGTTGAATTTTCCTCCGCATCACTAGTCACATAAAAGTAAGGTGCTGAGGTAATTTTTCTTGTAACTAGCTTAACAAGATTAAATAAATTTTTAGTAGGTTGTGCGGAAATTATTGCAATAAATTTTATTTACTGCAGTTAAATTCGTAGTTTTTAAATTTTAGCTACATCCGAAAGCAAGAAAGCTGTGAAAACTTCAAATAATAATTTTGCAGGAACACTATTTATGTAAATTAACACGATGAATTAATTGAATATTTTTGAATGTCAAAACTCCTGAAATTAATGTTGGATAAATTTCAAATTTTCTGAACAGAAAGGATTTCTTCTCAATCTCAAATTGATAGTTGAAAAAGCTCTTCACCGTGAAATAAGTAACTGTTTTGCCAATATTGTTAGAAAATTATCAAACTGTAACACGGTTGTTCTAGTTTAACATAGTTAAGGAATCGCGAATGATAAGTCTATGCAACAAACAATGGTTAAATCCCGCTTATACATCCTGCCTTAATTTTGCTATCTCCAGGATGCTGTGTTGCATGACACAATATGAAAACTGAAGCATACAGGAAATAACCTACATTAACATCATAAAAATTTTACGCAACCGCTTGGAATAGTTTATTAATGGTTGGAGTTCGGTGGAATATGGAAATGTTGACATTAATTTATTTAATTGCGCGAAAAAATTCAAACCCACCAAATTGTGTAGAGCATTCGTTATCGCAACCGTAATAAAATAATGCTGGTGTATAAACCACAATTTCTAACAATACAGCGTTATCAGGATAGCAATTAAAAAACAATGCGCTAACAACATAAAAACCATTTATTGGGTATACCTACCCAGAAATAATTTATGCGACGTAAATAAACGTTGTACGTAGTACAGTTTCTATTGTAATTTAGTATTTTACCAGTTTATAGTGCGTAATAAAACTGAGCAAAAAGGCACGCATGAAATCGGCTCGTTTCCACCTTGAACCCGATGAGAATTAATTTCGGCCGTAAACACCCCACGGCTTCTTACTCTCGTATCGTATTTTAATTAACCCGTCGACCGTACATATGAGTACACGGCATTACATGGATGACTAATAAGTAGTGTCCCCTTCATGCCGGAACCACCGAACCAAACACAAATACATAACATGCAATGGATATCAAAGGTTGCCTCACCCGTTCCGGTATCATTTTCCGAGGCCGCTCCACAAATAATGCAAAAAGTAACGTGATCCCGCGTTTGCCCACCACAGAATTACTCACCGGTTCTTGCACGACAAGAAAATAATAAGTAACAATTACCAAGATTATGATGTAACTGAAATGATCGCAATTGCTATAAACTGGAGTCCGGAGTTTTGCTGTATTGCAGCGATATGCACGGCACCGCTGTCAGTGGAAAAATAAACTCCATTTACGACAGCAACGTTCTTTTGCCGTACACGATCCATTTTACTCAACAAAACGACAAGTTGTTCCCCAAAGAAATAATGAATAAGGGAGATGAAATAAATAACGGATTGCCTTTAGTGTTTTACTGTTGTGTGATGCAGAGTCTAGACGTTACTTCTATTAATAGGTAAATACCTTTTCCTGTCTACGTTTTTATGCATACAAATTTAATTTTCTGCAATTACAGATCAATTATGTGGGTTGCAACTATGGCAAGCGATGGATGCAATAAACTATAGTCTAAGTTAAAGACTTCAACAGGTGGGTAGCTGTAACTGGGCACGCTACATAAAATTCTAACTGCTATTAAATTTAGAGTATGTACATTTAACTATCGAAAGCATAGAATTGCACGGTTGACTTCTGTTTTGATAGTTCCTATTGCGTCAAATTTATTATTAAAGTTAAACTCAAATATTGCAATTAGACAATAAACTTAGCGTTATCAAACTCAAGTTAATGTAATTCATGTACGATATTACGATAGCAGCAATATGAAGCTTATGTGGGATGATCCAAGAGAATCTTGAAAAGCTGATGGGTACGTCGGCGAGAAATAATAAAGATAAAATATATCAAAGATATTAAATATTAAAACATATCGTTAAAGTTAAAATTTAAATTTTTATTTTCCTAGCATAGCATCTATACCGTCAAAACCATTTTGACCAAACTTCACATGATGATTCTTAGATATGTACGTAGGTGTGGCTGTAATATAGTAAATTTGATGAAAACATTTCAATAGGGCAGATATTCGGAAGCATTTTCTTTTAACGCTCATATTTTTAATACGTCTAGATATTCATCAAAGTTGAGTCTCAATTAGAAAAAAGTGTTGTACATTGTTGAGAAAATTAATGTTTAAAAATCGTGTTTAAGAGGCTTTGTTCCACAAAAATATAACGATATTTGAAAATCATCACTTATAAGTGGAAAGTTAAGCCTTCTTTGCAAAAAGAAGAAGAAATTAAAATAAATATATCAAAAACTACTCATTTTTCATAAATTCAACATACTGAACCATGTTATAATGAAGATTTTCTTTGAAACTCTCTTGAAATATTTAATTTCGAACTATTTAACTGAAGTACCGTTTTGCTAAAGCTCAACTAAAGAAATTTGTGGAGAGTTCTTAATATTTGTATTTTAGAAAATAATTGCCATCAAATATTTAAATAATCAGTTAAACTCCCGTAAAGTTACTCCGTAAACAAATGTTTTAAAATTCAATATTTTACGAGTTCTCTATTTGAGTCCAGAAACTGCTGCTTGAAGATGCTGAGTGAAGATCATCAAGCATCTTGAACTCCTCAGAAAAAAACTACTTTGTAAGTAAAATTATGAGTCAATAAAGCAAATTGTAGCAAAAATAATTAAAATGATTTTTACAAAAATAAGGTAAAATTGGGAGAGGCGACCTTTTTATCTCTACAGGTAGGTACGTAAATAATACATAACTTACTATTATAATTTTTATCAATTTATACTTCTACCATTGTATATTTCTGGGTCACTAGCCGCCAATTGCACAGCGCTTAATTAAGTCAACTAAAGACTGAATGTAATTTCTAGGTAATTAAGTTTTCGGTGAAGAATTCAACTTTTAAACTAATTTGGTTGCCTTGAATTTTGCTAGTGATTTATAATCATTATTATCAATATTTAAAAAAGTTTTCTCCAGTTTTATTTTACTAAAAAATAAAGACAGGAAAGTGAAAAAGAAAAGCAAAATTTCACCAACCCAAATTTATTATTACCAGTTCACTTATTTATTTAAAAATTATGCTTAACATTTTAAACAATAATGCAATGTTCATGAGTTTTGTCAATGCTCTGCGATTCTAATAATATGCGCTTGCAAGCTTGGACCATCCTCTAGGTTTTTTATAAATGAATAATCAATACAATTACCTTAAAGCGCGTCATATTTGTTGCTTCTATACAGTACGTACCAAATATTTCGTTGGGTATTTTAAAACTTATTATTTTGATGCTTAAATCATATTATTACCGTTTATCTCAAAATAAAAATCCCATCCAACATCAGAAAAAGTTTATTTGCCATAAGTTACTAAGAAATTCCCATTGATTAGATTATTCAAATTTGCACTTACGATGTGTTCATTTTTCTCGTGCCACTCATATTATACAATTTCGATTTAAAATGATACAAAGGGGTAAAAATACAGAAAAACACGACTTATTAGAATAAAAAACTTCAATTTGTTTAAATTATCAAACTGAAATTTCCAAATATAAATAAAGCAGAAGGGGAAAAAAATATATTTATAATTATTATGATCAAAATGTTAGGAGCGCTATCCGGAGCATTTTACCGTAGATCACTTATAACTTTCTTATTTTCCAACAGAATTTAATGCACTCTTTACTAAAAAATATTCTTGATTATAGATGATCCTTAAAAAAATATTTTTATTTTTGCGTATTACACACAAAATTGCATTTTTAAGGTAACCCTGCGTTAAAAATATAATTTTAAAAGTGTCAACAAGAGAACACAGAAAAATTGGGAAAATAAAGACTTTAGAGGGAATCCTCGATTATTCCATTTATCGGTGTGCTGCCCCCCGTGTAATACGATCGGGATACTATGGAAAAATCTTACATTTGTTACACAATAGTTGTGGCACTTAGTGGAGCATATAGAGGAAGTTGTGGTTTAATTATGCGGTTTAAATAGATTTGAGAAAGTTTATTTGCTAACCGAGTGAGGCTAAACAGGGCAAGGTTGTACAAAAGAAAACAATGGGTCTAAATTATTTCATGGAGGAACGGTTACTGTATAAGAGAAGGCTGTCCAATCTTATTTTCACGTTGAAGTATGGTCTAAACTATTTCGATAGGGTTGAGGACCGACAAAGCAAAAAATTGCTACTTCACAAGTTCGACAGATAATCAATGACTACGATTTTATAGAGACAAGGACTCTAAGGGATTGTTAATGTAATATATTGTGATAACAAAAATAATACACGGAAATATCAAGCAAAGAGTTCAAAAGAGTAGATAATAATTTAATTTATTGATCTCGCATATAATTAAGCAAACCATCATTGACTTAGTCCAAATGTCCTTCAGTGTTTCAGCAACCCAACAAAAACTGCAATAATTTTTTTTAGAAATCACAAAGACAGAATTTCAATCGTTACTTTGTGCAAAGAACAGGCACAGAAACTTCTTGTCAGTCAGCATTGTAAATTGGAATATTACGTCTTCTTTTTAAACAATTCTATCTCGTTAATCATCATTGCAAAATGGATAGTTACAATTATCTCAAAATTTTGTTGTCTACTTGATTCTTTTTAAACTCTAATACTTGCTCTAGATTTCCTCGATTAATATAGTAAAATTATCCACATGGGTGGATCTGTATTTACAATTATTAATACATCGTGTTAGAGCAGCAAGTTGTTTTATATATAAGGAACAGTGGCAGAGTTTACTGTCATAATAAACTAGTTTTAACCACAGAGCAAGTTACACAACCAGAATGCGAAATACAATTCCTAACATGATTCCAGATAATGTTTTGTTGTTCCTCTAACCTAATAATAACGATCAAAAATTTGAATTACGTATAATTTGCTCGAATGACCGACGAGGCAGTAGACGAGCGGTCAAATAACTTGCAAACGAACCCTTTGCTTAATTAATCTGCTCGTCCAGTCCCCTCCTTAAACGGGAGACGTACGCAGCTTAAAATGAGTCCATTAGTCAAATGAAATTCGCTTCAAAACTGAACACTAGTCGGCATTTTACTCACACATTAAAAAAACAAACACTCTTAATCCCTTCTGGAAAGCAATGGAACAACGCCGCCTCAAACATGCTCGTGCATTTCAAAAAAGCTCATCAAAAGAAATTTTCGCAAAGATACGAGAGGGGATGTTTATTGAATATTGCCAGCGGGTTCGTAAATTATCCGCAGTATTTGTTATTGCATGTTGGTGTAGCACACGGAATATTACAGAGAAATGTAATAATTTAAGCTCTGTAGCTTACCGGAGGAATATGAAAGCGGCGAAAAACGTGTCGTAAATACGCTTAACGCAATGGACCAAAATGATAATGTTTCTATGATTTTAACGGATTCCTAATAAATATGAATTTGTCAAGCTGCGATATAATATTCTAAAAATTAAATATAGTCAAGTCCGAGATAGTCAAGTAATGTCGCAAATTTTATTTCCTATTGATTGATCAATAGGGCAGGTTCTACATTTATGTCAAATAACCAAATTTTCTAATTAAAACAATACTTCGCCTGAAATAGCTCGAACAGCAAAGGCTGGTATCGTTAACTTATTGACCGTTAAGTCAAAGCTCGGAAGTCGCCGTTAAAAAGCTACTGAACTTAAATTGACTACTTCTCCAAGAATTAACAATATTTTTTTCAGGTCTAGTATGAAGAAATTAAACTACAACATTGTAGATCAAATTTACGACAAGAAAAAACTTCATACCACGTTCATTATTACAAGGAACTCCAGCAAAACCTAAACAGAAGCAAGAAGCGAGGATTATATTGCTGATGCTTCTAATTAGTTTGAGTTATGTTACAGAACGAGATGCTTGTTAACATGAAAGTGACAAAAACGACATCAACATTGATCCGTACGAAAAAAATGTTAAATTTATATTCCCTAAGTTTCAATAACGAACAAAAGCTCGTTACCTTGTGTATACGTATAACCAACTAACAAATAATTTCAGTTTCAGTTTTAATTGTTTTCAAAAGTATTCCATAGAATTCTTGAAATAACCAAATGAGTTTCTGTTGTTGGCCACATTATTTATTTAACCGGCCCCGCTTTCTTGAAATGCCGCCTCCCAAGGTAGATACGCCCCAATATTCCGATAATTCCTACCGTCCGTTATTTCTAATTAATTTTTCACATCAGAATAAATTGGGTCACCTCTAAATGGCTACAATTACAGTCTCGAGTACTTAAAAATGTATTATTCATGCTTACTTACAGACCGCCATTATTACGGACTTCCCACGCCATACACGTGACCATGGGCGGCGCTTGCACGTTATCATCATCTTTTTTTTTTTGTTAACATATTTGAAAGAAAATCCAAAAATTAAACGTAATTCAGCGATATGGAGATTATAAACGTTCGTGACGCTACATCCCCGACAACGTCCAATTCATTAGCACGTACTTAAAACTGTCGGTGTTTTAATTAAGTACGCACTGTTGAAAGTCATAGTGGATGAGTTGGTGATTGGGTTTCTTGCATATCCAATTAAAGAATGCATAGCGAGAGATGCATATTGCATCGCTAAACTCGTTTAATTAATGGTGAGCATTTAGCATCAGGCACTTTCGCGGCTATATACCGAATTTTTTTAATGGGAATGCAAGAAAAATCCTGAAATTTACAGCGTTATCGTATAGAAGCTTCTAGAGAAAAATCTTATCAAACGAACCCTGCAGAAGTTTAAAACATGCATTTTTATGCTTGTCCAAAATATCAACCTGCATCGTCAGTTCAATTTTGAGATATTCGAAAATCAATTAGAATATCTGCTGCATCCTCCTTATGAAAAAATTATTTCCAATTACTTTAAACATTGTAGATTTACTATACATGCAGGGTGATTGGCTAACATACGTGGTCGGTAATGGCATTCAAGAAGATATACAGCGTTCTCTGGTTACTAGGGGTACATTGCCACTTTATTAAGCTACAGATGAAGTTAGAAACGTTTTGACAAACAACATTAAATTATTAGAGGCTACCCAAAAAAAAAAATCTGGATAACCGGTGAAATATATCATTAAAACCGACAACTATTTATAATGTTAAAATATTATAACTTTATCTCGATTTTAAAGAATTGAATATATCAAAAAGAGAATTTAAGAATTTGGCTCGACTTAATTTTATATATTTACTTCCACAGTAGATACACTCTATCGATTTATGTTGGATTTCTCGAAGATAATATAAAAGTTAACAATGGATAACTGATTTCCACGACAACTTTCCTTTCTATTGGGTAGCGCTATAGAAGTATCCAGTTATCCGTTGATAACTTTTTATATTGCATTCCAAAAACCCAGCATAACACCTTTTAATAATATTCAGCAATGTCTAAGTGCACCTTACATTTGCACCACAATTTTGTACCAATCTCTACTGGATGTTAAGACTAAAAAAAAACTAAAATTAAAATTATTCAAATGATAGAGTAAAGGTATATCAGTTATATAACCTTTACAAAATTTCTTAAATCTCCTTATAGGTACACTAATTATTGAAGAAAAATCCAGTTACACAATCGAACTAGGTAAGTAGAAGGTTTCGTAACTTACTTCTGTTTTCATTTTGCCTATTCTAATCCGCATGTGTATGAATAAATTTAGGTGTTAATTTTTCTCAGGGTGAAGTATTTCCCAAGGTAAAAACAATGATAGACCACATAGGCCCATTCAAAAATTAATGAGTGCCAACAATAAACCTAGTGCTATAATGTTACCCCTCAATGGATATTAATAATTAACATTAAAGAGAAGCAACACGATTGGTATTCCCTACTTGTGTGTTAAATTTTTCTAGCTATTTGGCAGATCTTGATACAACCCCAGCGCAAAACAATTTTAATTTTTTTCTCCATAAATAATAACACTCTTGCTCTAGATGAGATTGAATCCGAGTTTTATTGGGTGCAAACTTCTAGTTCTGTTGGTAAATACGCAAGAGCATTAATGGACATATATTATCACTATTTTGATAGGTGAAACAATATGAGTAGGCAATAATTTATTTTACATCAATTAAGAATCTCCTAAGGTAATATAGGGCAAATGAAAAAAAAGTTGTAGTATTCTAAATGCAATATTAATACAGTTACAGTAGAAAAATATTTGGGATGATATTCAATGTTGATGAAATTAAAAACCTAAATTTGAGGATTAGCAAATCAGATAGTCATCAAATAACTTAAGTATTAAAAGAATGGTACAAAAAGTTAGTTTCTTTTTAATTTTATGGACACAAACTAAAATTCTACCACGTAAACGCTAGCAGAACGACAACATTTGATAAATAATCCTATTACTAATAATCGAGCTTAGAATAGCACAATTTTTCATTACTCTTCTGTAGCAATATTGACGACACCGAAACTAAAAAATTGTAGCAACAAATAATTTAATTTGTATTCTTAACTCAAAACTCATTAGAGATTTTGTCACTTTGTAGAACATATATTGTTACAGTAGTGACTACTAAAGAAGAACTCGATTCAGCATTGGACTCCGGCCAAAAATTTAAATACTTACCAAATTTCTACTGAGAAATTTGCCATTATGACTTGACTTGCTAGGCCATTCACCGAATTTATTAATGTATTTTATTTGCACAAAAATTTAAATTGAAGATATAATCCTTCTGATACATTATATTAGTTTGTTTTCAACCTAGAGGTATTAACCTTTGAAATTGACTGTAAACCATTTGTTTACTATGTAATGAAACTAACTCACAACTACATCTATTGAGTAAAAAATTTAATTTGTTGCTGCCATTGAATCCATACAGAAAAATTATAAAAGTTACTAGAGTACAGGCAACGGATTAATGAGTAAAAGATCAATTAGTAACTTCGTGTTCAAAGGACATAGTTAATAGTTAATTGCTCTTAATATCAAATATAAGCATATACTCCACATTAATAACTAGTAATAACTATAAATCTCGCAGAATACAATTGAAACTTCTAAGCAACACGTATAGTGAAGCGTTTGGTTGAAGTTAAAATAGTCGCGCTGCTTGGTGGCATCGGGGGCAACTTTTAGAGGAGTCGCCACAAAGTTTTCACAAAATAAACGCATATAATTACTAAATATCACTTCCCCAATGATCTTATACTACTACGACTAGATGATCTCTTCCCTATATCACAGTGCGCAGACATTCCTTGAACCATTAAAGAGAAAAGGGAATGTAGGTATAAAATGTGTACGAGAAGGAAGGAGACATCGGAGGTCACGTGACTGTGGGATTAAAAGCGTTTGAGTATACAAAAAATATAGTTTTTAATTGATGTAATAGAAAAATTAACTGAATTACCTCTATATGAATTACTAAAAAATCTAAATCGTACGCTATGTCCATTTTTAAAGAGAATTATTTTGGGAAATTATTTCTTGTTTAAAATTTTAGACAAAATAAAAAAACTTTTACCTATCATTAACGTTGTAAGTTTTATTTCGATCTAATTTTTTTACCTAATAATTATCAGAATTTTGAAGCATTTTATTTATAAATTATCCCTAAGTAGAACATATCCGTTTTAATTCTTTTAAAACCTAATAATTATAATCATTATTATAACGGCAGGCCCATTTTATCGGTACATACATCATATCAAAATAAGGCAAGCACGAATCAAAAGAACATAAAACGATGATTTGAACAAAACAAAGATACAACTAACAATTAAACATTAAAGACAATTTTTAATTTTTTCTTTTAATTGTCTGAGAATACGGAAAAAAGTCAAAATGTGAGGCTCGAGCATTAGCTGAACGGCACATTTTGAAAATGGGACTATTTAGCATGTGCATAGTATTATTAGTCTTAGCTGTTTCAACAAAAAACGAACAACGGGCTCTAGTAAATCTACTAAGTACATGAAATTGGATGTAAAAGAGCAGCACAGGGCAGTCAATCGCAAAATGAATAATTTTATCCATTTTATCCTATTAATAGCCAACCCTATTGGTTTTTAAAAAGAATTAACTTGAAGGATTTATTTCTTATCCTATCCTTAACTTCGTTCTGTAATAAAAATAAAATAAAAATCTTATAATGATACAATCTGTACTGGGTTTTGGATTAAGTTGTATCCTTTCATCGCAACATTCCATAGCTTACGCAATGCTTCCTCAGCGAGAAACCTGTTAATTCAAGAATTTATGCAGCTCCTTTTTGATACATTTTTCATTATTATTACCCTAACCGATTCCTTAAATTAATAGCTTATAAAAAATTGCTGCATATATATTTACTTAGTTATGAAAAGACACTTTTTCTCATGTTCCCGCCTTGTTGGTGCAGCCAAAACCTATACAATACATCGCCATTCTTCTAAGCACAAAACAGCTACTTAGTACTTATTACTAGTATTGTTTGTGAATCCTCCTATCAAAACAATAACACAAAGCACAACGTAAAAATGAACAAAATATCAAGAAATAACCACTTGAAATTACTAAAATGCGTGTATTTTGGCGGCAATCACTTGCACAACTGTCCCACAGTCACGTGGTCGACCAACGCTATCTCATTTCTATGTAGTTGGCGATGCTTCTCTCCCTACTGCGGATCTAAACTTAGTATTGTCTAGATCATTGCACTTTCCTCACTACTGCGAGGTACAGCAGCAATTTCTTATTTTCTTCCCCTATTGCGCGTCCACCTCAATTTCTACGTTTAACACTCGAGAGTGAGATTGTTTCACTTTTCAACTTTTGCTATTGCAACTAAAGTTCAACTTTAAGAGTATTTTTGAAAATCACTCTATCGATATGTATGGTAAACAATTAAATGTTTATAGGCGATCTATTTTTTGTAGCTACAACAATCTTAATTCTAACCAAATAAATTAGTTTACAAATTTTATAATATTTTTCATCGCACGTTCCTCACCGCAAGTTTAGTTAAGAAAGTAAGTTGTGCTACTTCTTTGGAAAGCTCCTAAAACAAAAATTGAGTAAGTTTTCAAGCATCTCGCCACAGTTGCTATACAGTTTAAGATTTTACAAATACAGTAGAATCTCTTTAATCGAGACACAGTTTAATCCGGACACCCGCTTTGCCGAGTTATAGTCCGGACGTTCTTCATTAATCCGGACACTGCATGCATAGACTTGCCAAAAGTTATAAAATTTATTATTTATTATTGATTGGAAGTGTTCTTTGACCGCTTTACGTAAGAATGGTTCGTGTCTACAAAGCATGCCTCTGTTCACGTGGACTACGCCTGCATTTCTTTTGACACCCCCTCAGTGCTTAGTTTGTGTTCAAAAATGCCGAGAAGAAAACATAATACGTGGAATTTGGAACAAAAGTGCAAAATACTAAAAACTAGTTAAATTCACACAAAGTATGCGATCTGTCGCACAAACATAAGGAGCTGGAAAATCAACGGTAGCCGATATACATAAGAACAAGACAAAATTATTGGAATTTGTTGCATTTTCAGATTCCGGCCCAGAAAACAGAAAAACTCTTAAGCTGAGTTGTTACTCAGAAATGGAAAAAGCTTTGTATACCTGGTTTCTGCAGGAAACGGCCAAATGTATGTAAAAATTCATCGCATTGATCGCGAACTACCTATTAGCACCGACTTCACTGATAGAACAAACTGCTGAAACTTTAATTTGTTCTGTTAACAAACTTTTTGTTTCTTTTTACAGGGACTCCTATGTCGGGCAATATCATATGCGAGAAGACCAAGTTTCTACCATCAACTTACTCAATCTAAAGATTTCAAAGCAAGTTCGTGGTGGCTTCAGACATTTAAAAAAAGATTTGGTATCAGGCAATTGAGCATTTCGAGTGAAATACTCTCCAGTAATATTGATGCTGTAGAACCCTTCAGCTGATGTCGAAAATTAGAACAATAAATCTTCAACTTTATCAGATTTATAACGCTGATGAAAGCGGTTTATTCTGGAGGGTTTTGCCAAAGAAGACGTTAGCATATCATGGCGAGAGATCAGCTCCTGGACGAAAGACTAGTAAAGAAAGAGTAACTTTTATGCCTTGTGCTAATGCCACTGGCAGTCACAAACTTAAACTCTTTATACTGGGAAAAACAAAAAAACTGAGAGCTATTGGAAATGCTTTCATTCCAGGTAGTTATAAAGATCAAAAGAAAGGCTGGATTACAAAAAATATTTTCTATGAGTGGCTTCACACTGAATTAGAGCTATCAGTAAGACAAAAACTACATGAATTGAATCTACCTCAAAAAGCACTTTTGATACTGGATAAGGCTCAAGGACATCCCAAAGATTTGGTCAATGATGATAATCAAATAGCCGCATGTACATGCCTTCCAATTGTACGCCATAAATACAACCCATTGTCATTAAATCTGTTAAGCTCTTTCATCGAAATCGACATTCCTGGAACACTAAAGTAGATCAACTTAAAAGATGTGGTCTATTCTCTTGACAAAGCATGGCAGCGTATTACTGTCGAGCTGATGAAGAAATCGTGGAAACCACTCTTATTGCAACTTCAGCAACCGTCTTCCGATGATGAAGATGATAACATTTCTTTATCACTGTTGGTAGAAAACCTTGTTCAAGAAAGGGAACAGGAGAGCTTCCAATTAGAGATGAAGGAGATGAAAAATTTGAGCTCAAAAATTGATGAAAGTATTCAACTTACAATGAAAGAAATTGAAGAATGGACTTTTGAAGATAATAAGATCGAGATATTTTTAACAGATAATGATATGGTAATGGAAGTGGAGAAAGCCTCTGATGAAAACAGGGATTATAGTTCTTCTAGTAATGAAAAAGTTTATTCGAATACCATCATGCACCAAGAAGCTATTCCTTCTTTCAATACCTGTATCATATGGGCATCAGAAAATGATATACCATCCCATCAAGTGCATTTATTTGTTTTACGATCTTCGTAACAAGGCACTCAAAGCTAAAAGGGATTGTAAGAAACAACAAACCATTACCAGCTACTTTCCTGTGCTGCAAAAGTAATACATAATTTTGCTTTGATTTTTTTTTTATTTTTAGAAAATCCATATTGTTTTGTAATGCATTACATTACGTATAAATACATGTGCAGGATTATTATTTACCTTTTGTTTTGTATCTAGAGATATAAATGTATTGGAACAAAACTTGCTATGTTTTATTGGATTCTTAGATCTCCTTATCCCAATAATTATTATGTAACCTAACTTGCATATCCCATTCTTATATTAACATTTTTCATAAATATCCAGTAATGCGGATTAGCCCCGTGCATTTAATTGTCCGGATTAAAGAGGTTCTACTGTACTAATTAGTTTATTAATAACGTAACTTGTTCAATAGTTTTAGAAATTTGATTAACCCAGAAATGCCTACATGCTAGAGAGCGTTGTTTTTAGGTATTGTAAATCGCGCCAAACTCTAGACTAGGAAAGGTCATAGTAATTACTTTATTACTAATTTTGAGTTTTAAAAACATCAGTTGTGGCTTATGCATTTCTTAAGTTAATATTTTATGCAAGTGGCAGGTGATCATCTGGAAGCTGGCGATGCAACCGGAAATTCGAGCCAGCTACACGCTGCAACCCGGAACGGTTTCAATAACATGGAAATATGGTCGATTGCATTATTAAAACTCCATAAACAAAGTTATTTCCGGGCTTTTTTCAGACGCGTACCACATTAAGCTCGTTCTCTCTCCGCGGACCGCTCCATTATAATTCAGTTTGTGGAAGAGGGCGCGACAGTTATCCTACTTTGACGTCCCAGGACGATACCTGGCCGTAAGCTTACCTCATCGAATATCGATATCGGTTTAATATGTTTAGCTCGTTAGATAGAGGAGGATTAGATAGGCTGATAGGTTGTCAAGGTAACGGCACAGGAATGAACGATGAATGACATTAACGGAAGTTGATCTCTACCGAATTGAGCGCTTGGGCGATCATGTGTGCCATCATTGTTTGTGCAGGCCGGATGGAATTTTTTATTGTTGTTCCTGTCCACTGAAGGGCTTATGTAGGGATGACGGATCCCGGGCATTAATCCAATTTTTTCGGGCGAGGTCAAGTTTGCTTGGAGCCGTTTGAATAATTCCCAACGCCGACGAATCAAAATAAATAAAACACCTCGAATAAATCGGAACGGCGGCCCAAATTAAAATTTAGCGACAGTTTCAATCACGGGAAACAGCGGGATTCTACTAAAATCCAAACTAACTCGGCGCTTTTTAAAGCAATTTTGCAGCAATCACATAAGTGAAATTGGCCTGGAATAGTTGTAAATAATGGCGAGCCAGAACACGACTACCATTCCGTTATTTTGACTTTTTACGCATTTTAACATTGAAATATGCCACTTTACTGCGCAATTCCTCAAAAAGGAGTTTCCTAACGCATTCAGCATTACGTTATTACATTAAATGGTCGAGGTCATGTCATAATAGAACGGCCGGATATGAACAAAAAAAAATATTTCGATACTTAATGGCAGCGGAAATGCGCAATGGAAATTTTGGGTTTCCAACTCCATTACTAAAATCGCCACAATTTTCTGAAGCTCCTATAACAGAACAAGTAAATATTGTCCAAATTCTAACAAACTTCAAAAAAACGATCTCCTTTATCGTCTATTTCATACCTGAAACGCAATCAACACATTTGCTTTTTACTTCAAAAGTCAGTTTTGGTATTGAAGTCGTCGGTGACATTTTTCAAAAAACTGCAGGAAAGCTATGATTTTTTTTGTTAAATCAAATTGAACAAAAAAACTGAATAGGCCAATCAATCCTGGCATAAAATTCACCCTTTTATGTCTACTAACATATTGATTGCGTCAATACTTCATTCGGCTAACTACGGGAGATTCACTGTTGCGGACACATCCATTGTGATTTGACCGGAAGTTGTCGGCTGAAAGGAAGCACTAGTTGATGTATTCGCCGAGTATCGGCTTGCAAGAACTTCGAATAAAGAATTGGATACAATGTTTCAATGTATTCAATCAGTTTTTCATCTCGACCTCCGGCTTTTATTGAATTATTGTGTGGTGAACGTAAATGCTCAACCGCAGATGCTGAGCGGTAAATTAAGTGCTAATAAATAATTTAGACGAGGAAATTTTGGCAAAGTTCAGTAAATACGCAAGCTGAATCATCAAAATTCCGTTTCCATTTTATACACTGTTTTTACAAAAGTTATTATGAAATATCTAAATGTGGCTAGTCATCGACATGCGTTGTGCATTAGGATAGGATATCTCCTGAACAGCATTTACGACAACAAATTTCTTCGATTTCCGTACGAGCGTAGTTACGTAATTATAAATATCATATTTTAATTTAATGGAACACTCTAAAAAATTATGAAACGACTCAAATATCGGGTTTTTTATATTATAACACGCCCTACATTAACTGAATTTGCGTGAAGAATTTGAATTATCCACGCCTAAATGCACCTTGGCAGAAAGAAACGAGGGAAACAATTATACTGAGTACCTCTCAATAACGGCATCCGAGGAGTGATTCTGCAAGAAACTTTGATCTAGTCTGCATGACTAGGAAATCACCTGTGCTACTATTCCAATTTGTACCATCTAAAAGTAAAAATTAGACCCTCTCGCAAGCAATAGAAAATAACTTACGATTAGTCGCAATTTGTATAAAATCTATAATATTGATTAAATGATCCATTATGATATAGAACTCATAATAATCCTGAGCGAATTCTAGGTACGTCACTGAACGGAAACTTATTCATTTTATTTCTTGATGAAATATTTTTAAAATCTCAAAACTGATTTGTCTAGTACCCGGGTACCTACTTAATTAGTTTCTACAATGTGAAAAGTCCCAAACCTTGCAGATTCATGAGTTTTTTATTTATGCATATATTTAAAAACACCCTGTATATTTACTTATATGGTGTCTTGGATTAAAATATGAAGAATCTTTTTGGAGTTGTTTTCTATATTGTTACGTTTTTATGGGATATGAAGACAAGCTTTCATCATCTCACTCATCAAATAGTTATGAGGGAGTTCCAGTCACGCAGTACCTACATTGTGGGGATATTCCCTTTTTATAACTGAATTTGATCGGTTTCAAAATACCCCTTCAAATAGCAGTCTTGAGTACATTGAGTTAAATTGAATTTCCATTCAACACATTTAATCAATGATGGACGATGCTTTGGTAAAATGGAATTATCAGTTTAATTGGAAAATATTGCAAGCAACAAGCATGCTTGAATTATTGAATTTTTATTTGAAATTGTGGATGACGACAAATTTTGATGACTTTGACATTCGTTTTTATTTTAACAAAACGCCAACCGTTCTATCGGGGGCAAAAAGCTGCAATCGAGCTCATCCACAAAACCGTGACAGGCGGTCTCATGGAATTAAAATACCCGATCCATTCAAGTTTTTAACCAGAATATGATAGAAATTTGTTGTTAGTTTGCACGGAACGATAAAAAAGGAACGATGTGACTAATGCAGAAACGATGTTGCAACCGATGCATTGTAGTAGTTGTTCCGTGTTTTGTTAAAAAAAAGCACAAAATTGTTAACATTTAAAGCACCAGCAATGCGTTTTTTACCTATCAAACGCAGTTCGTGCTCGCGTCACACAAGCAAAGGGGGTGGAGACACAAAGGCACTTTGGTGGGAAATTACATTTTCACCGACGAAAATCATATTTTCGTTACCGAAACGGGAGATGATAATTAAATGGTTTTTTCAAAAATATGTAATTTAGGATGGGAGAGAATTCGTTGCATTAACTGCTAAGGTTTTGTTATCTTAAGTAATTCTTATCAGGATCCGATTACACGAGCGGTTGCAAGCGATACTTTCGTTTAGACGCACCTAATGGAAGAGGGGTAATTAGAAGTAAAATTAAACTTATTGCTGATTGTTATCTTGTTGATGTAAACGTATGTAAATCTTTTCCTGAATTAATCCAGAATCACGGAGAAAATTAATGCGTGCTTTTAAATTACTTACATTTAATTAATGAGTTAATTAGTTGCTGAGTTTAAGCAATAACTGCACCATATCATAACTTCCAAGCGTTTCTTCAATAGAAAAGTTGATTAAACCCGTTGAAAAGTTGCAATTACACGTCCACGAAAATTAATAAATTCCCGTTCAAAGCAAAAATCGGTAAATTCTGTAACGATGCATTTACTGTGATAAATATATTCATCAAACGTCAAACTCTGGGAACGAAATTGGATTTATCGCATAATTAAATCTGTTCTGCGAATAATTCGAGCTTGGCGCTTTTACACAGTTTCCAGAATTTCAGATATGCGATAGAACAGCTGTGAAGAAAATAAATTTCACGTAGCAGCCGATGTGCATTTGACATCATTACTCATTACAAACGAAGCACATTGAAGCCGTTATCGTTTCATAACGTTTACACATTTGTTATAATTTTCAATTTTTCAGGTACCTTCAAAAGTTTGATTTTTTTCACGACCCTAATACGTTGTTTTCTTTCTCCGGTATTAATTAGAGCGACGAAATCGCCATCAGTCGTGCCAATTTTTGGCTTACTCCCAGCAATCTTCCAGCTTGCAAGAGTATCTCTTCCGATAAACTTGCCAACAATCAAATAGGCCGTAATGTTTATATCAAATGTTTGAAATAGCCCAGGAACCGGCGACAGGATCGATCGTTTGTTTTTCCACGTCGTTGAGAAGACAGATTACTCTTCTCCTACTTGTTCCAAATCTTTTAAAAGCTTAAGGCCGCCACAGAATGTGCTCCAGTTGTTGCAAAATTCAACATATGTTTTGTTCTGCTACAGTTTTAGAATTTATGGGGGCGCCCTTCAAGCCTCAACCTTGTGCAAACTTTGCAGCCACAGCCCTTTTATATCTAAAGAATTCAGCCAAGTTGCGTAAAATTCTTTCTTCTTTTCAGGCGTACACTACAATTTTTAAAGAGTACTGAAATGTATGAATGCAGTCGCAGCGAATGGACAGTTTAGTAGCAACAATTATCTCACTTTATTTGGTAAATTTTAAACAAGCTGAAATCTTATGCAAAAACACTTTTCCCATTAACAGCGGAGTTCTGGGCCAAGAAACTAAAAATCAGAAAAGAATTAAAAAAAATTATTAATAGAAGAATATGATACATTTGGTGTGATGAATTTTATATTTTCCTATGTTACGTGTACGGTAGTGATCAATGTAGAAAAAAAAAGCTTCATGTTTGAGGAACTTCTTAGATTTTCTATATTTTTCTAATTCCGTGATTGTATTTTGTAACTAATTTCGAACTTTATTGTAGTCCCAAATTCTACGATGTTAATTAAGTTACCGTATGTGACTAATCATGCCATAAGGGCAACTCAGGTATGAAAAAGATAAATGTTAATTTTTCATCCCGCTTTAAATTTCCAATGAGAGAACGTCTCATACCTCCATTAGTCGACGTCCTGTACGGTTCGGCGAAGAGGGTGATAAATTAAAAATTGAGATTGCGATAAGACAGCGACTTGGAATTACATGCAAACTTTCTTTGAAGACATGAACCTGGAGCGAAAAATAAGTTTCGTGTTATAATTAATTTACAGTTGGAGGGTGAGATTCCGGAAATAGAACAGAAAAATCGGACATTTAAAGTCCAATCATGAAATATTTAGACCAGTTTCGTGATTTTCCGCCACCAAGAAAACTGTAGCCGCTTAGTTGGGATTATTTCAACACTAATTAGAACAAGAAACGCTCGTATATGGAGGAAAAATCGTGACTCTTGAGTGGATAACCGGCGAGACGATCGACTTTAACAAACAAAGCAACGAACGCTGAGACATTGAGGTAACGTGGGAATGACTTCCGAGAGGGTATCAACCAGGGCCCTATTGCAGCATCTTGGTCTCGCTTCTTTGCGTCTGTAGCGAAGTTCTTCGACCGGGTTCGCGATGGTCTCAGAACAGTGACCGGCTCTTTGGAAGATTAATATGGCCTAATGCAGAACACGTGCATCTCTGGAGCACCTGTACGTGAGTTCCGGAGACGCCAACATTTTGGTCCGACGTCTCATCTCGAAATTGTGGGCTATATAATACCTTCCATTTCTCTCTGTATGAAATTAAATGGGAACGAACATGATATTAGGGTGATATTTTAAGACGGTTATGTGAGACGTCGAGAAGTTCGCTTATTTTATTTAATATGATGGCCAACTCGAGATATTTCAGGGAAATTCTAATTTAATACAAGTTTACGGAAAACAGGTATTCGCAGTCGTTGAGATGAGAAATGCGTCCGTCCAACTCTAGCTGGAAATCTCTGGAATGTCAAAGCAACAAAATTGCCCTTTAGCCAACGGTATGACAGGATTTCGAATAAAGCCCGTCGTATATTAAATTTTTACACCGGAACCACTCACTTAAACATCCTGGACACAAGCCACTGCATTGCAGCAAGCTTTTAGACTTCAATAAATATTAACATTCAATTTCGCTTCTAGTTGCAAAACGTTCTTACACTAAAGAATTTTCAGCAGCAATCCAACATTCATGTTTAATTTTCGACGTAATGCGACCTACGATAATCAGTCGTAATGCTTTCAGTAACAAAACTTTTTGTAACTAATTTGAACCTTTTGCCATCACACAAAAGTTCAGCAATTATCTGAATAAATGTAGCAAGCACTTAATTCGATTTTCGTATTATTACGTATTTGTAACGACAAAAGAATTGTTCTGCGTTGCGACACGTCCGACACAATCAGGCAAAACATAAAATAATTTCGACATCACTTAACTTACTCTAGCAGAGCATGAACTGTTGCTCAACAAAGCGGTTTCCCGTAAACATTTCGGGGTTTTACACGAGCGTAAATTATTTCAATTTGAGGTTGAATACAGAACTTTGAACAATGAAACCATCCTATTTGGGATTTGTCATTGAAAAGTGTGAGAGCACCCAATTGAATTTGAGGTAGACCGCAAAATTTTACTTGATTAGGGCAGATGGCAAATCTGGCGCAATCTTTTTAATTAATTCATAATTATAATTCATTTGGGAAGTACAAAAACAACAATTCTTACAGCACTTACAGTACGAGCTGTCTTTTATCTCAGGCTATAACATTCAGAAATATTAATAAACCGTAATTAGCAACGTTTAAAAATAATTATAAGAAATTACTTTCTGCAATATATAAATAATCCATTAACTTGGATAGATATTTAAATCATGAAAAAACTTTCTACTGTACAAAGAAACCTACAGAAAGATGTTAAATGAACAGGAGTTAAGAAGGTAAAGTTGGAATATTGCGATGACTCAGAATTAATAGCATCAGTAACAAAATTAAACAACAAAATCCTGAAAATAAAATTTTAATAATAGTAAAATAAATAAAGAATTAAAAAAACAATAAAGCATGTCAAAAATCTTATCTGGAAGTGACAAAGTAGGATGTAACAATAAAAAAAATTGCAGAAAAATAATATAAAGATGACCAAAAGCTCGTTTTATGATGATCTGATAAGCATCCCAACAAAAATTTGGTATTGTAAGGAAACTTTTGGTAAACATTATCATCGTTTAATAAAAAAAATAAAAAAAATGTGAAGGGAGAAAAAAATTTGTAAAAGAAGTAAATAGCAATATTTTGGAGGAGGCATAGACCGAGGAGATATAGACCGAAAAGAATTTTTTTAAATAAAACCACAAAAATGCATTCATTTTTAAAATTCAGTCAATTACAGAAATTCTTTGTTTATTGTAATTGGATAAATTTTAAAACTAGACAACTTAGTGTTTTAACAAAATTTAAGACATAATTTCCAAAGTTAAAATTTGATTAGCATTGTATTTCTTTTCGCAAACAACAGATGTGTCAGGGTCGCTAATAGATGAAACGTGACAGATTATTTAAATTAAAGTGAAAATAATTAAATATTTATTATATTGTTCATGCTTTCTTAATAACACGAGTTTAAAAAACAACTTACGATTAACAGCAGAAAGTTGTAGGCTTTGAGGACACTTTATAAGATGACTTACCTAGAAAAAAAAAAGAAAATCAGTTAACATAATACATTGTCGTAAAAATTATTATTACTTTTGCAATCCACTACGAATTTATTACCGGAAATTTACTACTATACTATATGCTTCAGTAGCTTTAAAAAAATAGTGACGTCTAGATACAAAATTTCTCGTCATTATGATATGGTAGTATGCAGCCATTTTTTTATAAACTATTAATACAACTAGTTAGTTTAGTTTGAATGAATGATTCTTGTGCACATTATATCAGGCAATTTTGATTTTACGGAATTTTGGCTAAATATAAGTTTTCTTGTTATTTTACAAGTTTCGAAGCTTTTCCCTTTTCGAACAGATCAGGCTTTCTTCATATTCTGAGTACTCAATGGTTTCTAACAAAGTCGAAAAGAATCCTCATACTGGGATCTAATAATTATTAGGTATTTTTTATCGCGTTATTACCGATGATTATTTATTTATCCACTTTCTCTACAAATTGTGTTTTAAATCTACAAACCAATCCACGACTAAAAAAACTCTGTGGTCCTAAAATATTTTCGAATTGTATACATTTTATAGATTGTATTTTAAGTATGTGCAGAAATTAAATTTGGCATATGAGAAATATAAGTATTGAACAAATTGTTAGTAGAAGGTAACTATTGTTAATAAATTAAGAAATAACTTAGGGTGTCTTTTTTATCATATGTCTCCTGAATAAACTTGGGTCATTCAATTTGAAGATGCAACAGCCATGTTGGGAAGCTGCTTTTATGATAAATTCCAATTGGTTCAAGTATTTTTTCTTATACTATTTATATCAGAGATCATAATTAATTAGATTCAGAAATTGAAAATTTTAGAGAAAAATATAAAGAAATATGGTATACGAAAGACACATCCGGTCGTGCAGGCGTGAAACCAAGTTGCTGATGTTAAATTACACAATCTGTAACCACCGGTTACTTAACAATATTTTGAGTTTATGAAACGAATTGAATTAATTGTGTTTCCGTACATACAGGCAACCTAAACGTTCTTAGAAACAATTATGTTAGCAAATGTAACCAGAACGCAAGGTCATGAGATATTTTAATAATCGCCAGGTATTTCATAATGTAAGTAAAATTTATTAATGTTACAAATGGCAGACGGAAGGGTCGTCGCTCGATTAAATAATTTTTTTTAAATCCCATAAAGGTACCCACCCGACGACCATAACGTAT
Organism: Pyrochroa serraticornis; assembly: GCA_905333025.2. NCBI lineage: Eukaryota > Metazoa > Arthropoda > Insecta > Coleoptera > Pyrochroidae > Pyrochroa > Pyrochroa serraticornis. The sequence goes on from HG995152.1 coordinate 40,689,615, forward strand.
TTAGTCCTGCAAGCGCGTCTTTCATAAATTTTGCATTTCGAAATGCATACATTCAAATTTCACACAAAATTTATGCCACCGCCTGGTAGGTAAAAGATTTTAGAATATAACTCACGCATAAAAAATATATTATCCCAAAAGATTTGTTACTGGTCCCGACGAACCCTGTGGTTAGCGCAGGCGGAAGATGAATCCGCTTAGGTTACACGGCAAAATGCGAAATGTAACAGAATGTGCATTCTCCCGTATATTTTAAAATCGGAGCGTGGCTAAAATTAAACGCGTTTTAAATAATCAATTAACAAGATGGCTCGGCGATCTACTTGCCTGAATTTTAGATATTTTTCCTGATTTATGAAATGTTCCGTCACAAGCAGCTGTGTTCTTAAATCATGTAATTTGTTATCAATGTCAAAGTACCGGCACTGGCAGATGGAAAATAAATATTTAAAATGCATTCATGTGGTACATGCGGTTGCATTAACTTTCGAAATTACACAGAAAACGTCCGAATCCCCCATGAACTAACTATTCACAAATTAATAAAATTACGTGACTGGCGGTGACAAATTAGGGGCATTTATCGCGCACGTTTACCTACCAGCAACTCTATTTGTACTTTAATTATTTAACTCGATCTTCAATCATTCAAAACCCTAGTACCACCGTCCAGCAAATCAACATTCAACTAACCCCACAAGAGAGATCCACAGTGCAAAATGATTAAAAATTCAAAGGGAACGCATATTTGAAACCTTAACCATCGCCTCACGATCCAAAAATTATAATATTTCCCCTTTCCTAGCGAATGAAAACCGCTATTACAAACAAACTCAGTCATCATGTCATAGATCTTAAAGGAATGTTGTTCATTGCAGTTAAAAAATTCAGCACCGATTATTCAAAGAACTAAATCCTGATATTTTCTTACAATAAAAGTACTTAGATCGCAAAATACCAATAAACCTACTTTGTTGAGGTGAGTTAAGTCAACAATTACATTATTCGCTTCAATTATCACTTATGGGCATCAATAATTGAATGATTTCGTAAAATTGAATAAGACGTGAAGGCTCGGTGAACAAAATTCAAGGTTTTAACCCACGCCCTCAGTTCTTTGTGGAACGAACAGTTAAAAACACTTGGAACAGATCAATAGTAATTACATCTTGAAGATGAAATACAGCAGGAGAAACCTGACGAATTAACTATCTAAATAAGGAGAAAGAAATATGAGGTTTTACACAACAATTTTTTTAAGACTGGCAGCCATTTAATCACATCTTTTTCTCTAAACAAATCGACAAATTAGACACAGATGTATAACTAACTATATGGTTCACTACCTTCTACTAGTTTTATTACAAAATCATAGCTAATAAAACAAACGTAACTAGATAATTCGTAAAAGAACTACTAGCGCAATATTTTAGTACTGACGCAGGAACTTTTTTGAGACAATATGGTCAGTTAACCTAGACACTAAAGAAGGTTCCGTTACTATAGCAATCAGCAAGAGTTTATTTGAAATTATGGTAAAATTTAGGTACGTGATAAAATTTAAAAAACATGTCGACCTAATTTGTCGATGAATTGGAGTATCGAGCAAGTACTAAGGACCAGTATGAGGTATGTGGATTGATTTTACAAGAATTAGCTTAGTCTTGGTCCTGTAGTTTCTTCAAAAATTTCAGATAAAGTTTACGACATTATATAGCCAGACCTTCAAATTGAGCTGAAATATATATCCAAGGTACTAAAGATCTCATAGACAGTTCATATCTATTTTAATATCTCTTCGTTTGTTTGATTCACATTTTCAGATTGTATTCCGCGTAATTTACTTAATAGCCTGTTGATTACTTAGGAATAATATCCTGATATTCTTCAGAAGATAAGTTCACATGAACTTAGAAGTTTCAAAGAACTTCAAATGTTAAGATTCTATCAAGTAAATAACGCGAGATACAATTACAATTACAATTTTTTGTCAACACTTTTAGAATTTTTTTTATAAAGACGGTTATATTAAGATTGCCAAATACGAAGAAACAAAAAATATCTTAGTCACTAGAGACTTGTAGAAAAAATTAAGATCTTCAGGATTCAAAAAGTACTTAGACGACATTGAAGAACCTTGAGAAAAACTATCAAACCTTATGGGCGTTAGTAAAAAAACCGTCGGTAAGGAAAAATCAATTATACACATAAACGTACATTGCACCTTGGTTTTACGGGTTTTATCAAAAATTTTAGCAAAAGATTTTTTTTTATCTAAAAAACAGAAGAGAGTTACGTATGACGGGTATGACGAAATAAGAAACGGAGTAAATGACGTTTTTCAAATAATCAATCAAAACCATTAAAAAAAACTGATAAGAGAAGAAACTCGACCTCAAAAGTGTACGAAAGAGATAATGAAACATGCTAAGTAGTCGAAAGAGTGTGTTAATATGTTATAAATACCATCATCAAACCAGCAGATTCGAGAGCAGGCTTCCAAATATTTGACGAAAACATTTATCGCAAATATAAGAGCAAAATTAAACATTGTAAGAACTGTTCCGAGGGCTGTAGAGACGAATTAGCGTATACAGTCCCGCCAGCTCCGCCACAAATTTTTAAAATATTTTAAATATCTTAACCGAATAAGCAGCCCCTTAGTACTTAAGGAGTTGGAGGGATAGGATGTTGGTAGGTTACTTTTTAAATTAGGTTAATATTTTCCAGAGGTACATCATCACAAACTGAAACAAACTGTCACAAGTAACAAGAACAAAAGTCGACAAAATTATTTTTAAAAAATCGGACAAAGAAAACGAATACCGGCATAGAGAAATGAAAGTGTGACTGTATTCATGTTTAATAAAAAGATAAGCAAGTCCAAAAATTACAGTCGTAATAAACTTTTAACTACGGACTGAAATCTGAATAATTAAAATCACCCAGACGGAAATAAATGAAGAAAACCCCAAAGAATCCATTCAATTTCGTCTATGAGCTACACAGAGAAACCTTTCTCTATCATTTACATACTTCATTAATCTAAAAGTTTAAGATTTTTGGCAACATTTTTTAATTTTAATTTGTAAACCTCGCTTTTACCCTGAAATATTTTACAGCAACAATCTATCGTTATAGTAAGGTTTCAATATCTGTTTTAAACATATAAATAATATGTAATTATATAACATATATAAAAATTAATGTAAAAAATGATAGCACCAATCTAAAAAATCAACGGCGTTTCGTATCCAAACACAAATGGAATCCTTGGCTCAATTCTTTGACCATGTGGCTATAAGGGCAATGGTATGTGAATGTTATTATTCCACATTATTAACAAGTATGTGCGAAAAAAATATGCTGAAACTCAATCAGATTTGTTTGATTTTTGCAGTAAACACATGTTAAAATAAATAACGCCCCTTCTTCACCCGATCTGGCTCCCTACGACTATTATTTTTGATTCAAATATAAAAGAGTTGGAGAAATCATATTTTCTTCTACCAAAGAAGTAACATTACTAACATGACTTCTATAATAACTGTGTTAAGTTCAGAAAAGTATATGTTCAATAATAAATGATTTGGATTAAAGTTGTAATAAACGAGGAATTTAACAATAATTTCTAAATAATTGCGACATATTACACAAATTATTCTATTTTTGGGGAAGTAGAATTAGAACTTTGTGTGTCCTCAAGCTTTGCTAACATCCTGCACATTTAACTACAAACTAATCACTAAAAAAGGGACGTTACATGATTTTTGAAAAGAAGTGCAGATGGGTGAAACTGGGTCGTGTAAATAAGCGTACCTGTTAATTTTAAAAGCGTTTTGATTTTCAATGTGAGTCTTTTATGAGCCCGTGTTTGGCGATGGTAAACAATATTTATTGCAGTCAAGCTTTGGACATGTTAAATAGTCGTTGTTTGGTCACAAAGTGTATGTGATAATATTGGTAATGTACGGACACGCGTGCTACCTGACTTAAAAATGCATGACTGTTATGGACAGCGCCCCGAATAAATGCAAAGAAACGCGTGCGTGAGCGGAAAATTCGCCGCAACTTGTCGAAGATCCTTTGTCTTCAAGGCTGAAATTGCAGCAACGCTTATTTCTTTTTCGTTTCTCGTAACATAAAGCAGAAATGAAAAATACCGACAATAATTTAATTGCTCACTTTTGAAAGTAATTCATTAGATTGTTGCAATTTCGTTCAATATTGAGCACAAACGTCGCAAATGAACTTGCTGCTGTTCATAGCGCATTTATTAAAATTGATGAAATAACGAGGTCGTAGAGAATTTTTTTGTCTCGAGTCAATGATGCGAATTCAGTTTCCACGTTTTAGGGGATCTAAAATTTATCAAAACTACCAACGGAAACATCCCACCAACTCGATTCTTACTCGAGTGTTGATCACCCACTTCAACAAATTGACTAACATTGTAACGCGGTGCACAATAAATACGGAGAATTTAACCCTCAATCCCGATACCGTTGTGATGTAACGACGATTGGAAGCCGATGAGACAACAACCCCGCAGTTAACGGCGGAAAATCTTGTTAGTTGAATGAAATTTTCCAATTCTGAACCAAAGTTTATTTAAATCAATTGTTAGCATAATTTTTACGATGCAACAATCAAAAATTTTTGACAATTCGTTACAAACTCTATAATTAATTTTTTTCTTATTGTAATCCAAGAAATTTCTTTACTTTGAAAGAATTAACTAATTAGTGAAAAATTTGGCGGAGATACAATCCGGAACAGCCGGTGATTGACGATTGTGTCTATGGGAGCACTTTTATTTTGGTTTAAACTAAACTTTATAAATTGCCCAGAGCATTTACGACCCAGTAAATTTTTAAACAACAATAAAAATGACAAAATCAGATAGCTTCAGAAATGCGGGTTCCCGAAGATTTACGATTCAATAAAATAATGGAATGATTCAGATTTTTCCTAAAATTTAAGGACCTGCATTACGCTTAAACCTAGATTTAATTGCTAGATTATACGTTTATACCAAGAAGATACGACTAATGGATATAGAGTCTTAATGTTAATTTTAGCCAATCTCTGGGAATTAAGCAGATTAAGAGAAAATTTAACTCAGTTTAAAAACAAAACAATCTGCCTCGCCAAGTAGTGTAAGGGTAGTAATAATAAATGATTTCGGTTTATCCTTGAAATTCCTTGGAGCTACTCGACCTCCACCTTATTTATCTTTTTCTTATCACACTTCCCCAGCTGTTTGGGGCTAATAATGTTAATTTAGGCAAATAGAGAAGAATTTTTCTAATGTTAACAATAATGGATACAAAAAAATTAGTTCAACTAAAATTATAGTAGAAGTGAGTTAAGTAAATTACTCGTTATCCAATTTCGTTGTCCATCAAATTTGTACTATTTCATTAATCGGAATTCGTTAATTATCTACGCACCATACTCAAAATAAACTCATCACAGCTTACGACTTTAGATTTGTTTGTATGCCATGTGTTATTAATTTCTGGTTATATCTTGACTCACGAATGAATTTTGACTATCAGAATCAGACAGCAATATCCTACTGAGCAATTTCACAAAATTTATGACAGCTAGAGCTATTACAACTGGGAATTGTTTTGTTTAACGAGTTGGATACTGCCATGAAGACTATGAAAGCAAGTCGACTGCGAACTGAAAATGCGTACGTACAAACTTTATTATTGACGTTTATCGTTACAAACATTACCGTGTTCTACGTGCATAGAGTTAGATATAATTCCCAACAAATTGACCTCTTTTCCACAAATATTAAAATTTTCGAGGTTTTCTTTTCGTTTCTGTTTTATTTTTAGCGTTGCTTCAATCGACGTTGGTAGGGATCATGTATAAAAAAAAACGATAAATTCATTTAATTTCGAAACTTTAAATTTCTTCCAGAAGCTTCATGGTACGTGACAGTGCTACTTAGATAATTGGATGCGGCTCCGGATTCCAGTGGATCATAAAATTGGTTACGTATCAATTGCAATTAGGTGCTATCCCGGCGTTGGGCGTAAGTTAAACGGCAATTAAGAAACGCCAATTTTCATGTACACTTAAGTGATGACATTAATAACATAAGTGGGACCTCAGTTGCCGTGGCACAGAGCCAGATATATTTAAGTTTATACGTGAATGTTGCGGCAGAGGTAAGGACCGTAAATCTATACAAATTTTCCGGCAAAATTGATTACGGCCAAGTGATATGACGTGCGCCGTCAACTATTTTTAAAATTCAAATTTAATAAAATTTTCACGCTGAACCGTGTAATAGGAAAGCATTTATTCAGCGGGATTCACATAGGATTAAACTGGCGGCAACGCGACCCAAATTTATTCAAAATAACTCCAACCGGAATTTATTGCACATTGGGACAATTACACAAAATCAAGTAAATTGTATTTCCGGCCGAATCGCGCTATAGATAGAGACCGGATGCAGGTACCCTCCCCGTTGCATTAATAAAACACAACAGGTGCGGCAGGATATCGAACCTATTTAGGGCCGCATCCAGCGATTTTTGTGCTGCTATCTAAAAAGATCGATTCGAGCAACGCTTTGTTTATCCTGGGAACGAAACGCGGAAATTTCCGTGAAAATACAAAAAGCTCATCTAATTAATCGAATTAAACATGAAAGCTGCAATAACAGCGGTTCATGGAAAAACTGAGGATAATCATAACCAATCAATTATTCCCGTAATTTCATTATAAACGTCCGGAGCAATAACCGTAGTTTAAAAAAGCTTCAATTAAAGCTCGCAGAATCAAGACCCTATTTCTGAAATATCTCCGACTATTTATAAATTTCATTCATTCGATTTATAAAAATAATCCGTACACAGTCGTTAAAAAACGTGTGGGTTTTGTGTGCATTGATGAAATATTTTCAAGAAACAATTTTTAAATAACAAATAAACTAGCCAATCGTATTTTTAACCAACTGAATGTGTGTGCAATATCGGTATGAATTTAATGAAATCAATATTTGCTTGCTAGGTAGAGGATGTTAATACGTACTTAATCAGAAATAGGTCAAACCTGTTTTTGAAATTAATATGGATTCACTGTTTCAATAAATTTTGAAATGCCAACAATAATTATTTCACTTAATTTTCGGCTTTTATAACAACAGTAGAATAAAATGGAGTATTGAGTTTTAAATTTTATGAATATATTTCAACAAAAATGTCAAGGGTATTTGAAATGTAACATTTATATATTTACGATTGTTGAACGGTAATACACCGTTCCGTAAAAAATTGATAACAGTTTGGCCTTTGCGTTAAGTGTAGTTATTTGAATGCTACGTGCAGCAATTCTGATAGATAGTGGTTGAAGGAAAAGGCGGTTTCCAAGCGATTATCTTGGTAATATTTTATTTTATTCCATGTTCTACGAACTATTATGCCCTTGCAAGCCTTTCGAAGAATTAGATTAATAGAAAATAGTATTTTCTCACGTTATATAGCATTATGTTGTAATTCCGTAATGAAAATTTTTATAAAAGAATATCACTATTTACGTGAACCTCGGGAGCATAAAGTAAAGCAAAGAAGTATGAAGATTGGCACAAATTACGAAAATTAGCAACAACATCTATAACGCCCTTTTTGATAAAGTAAAATAGTAACAAAACTTAAAAGCCAGCTAATCTGTTGAAGGTTATCATATTTAATAGTTTAAAAAATTATATTTAATCCGTTTCTAGTATCTAGCAGATCCAAGTATAAGTCCAACTTCACACTCATAATTTATTGGACAAAAAAATTAAAAAAAAAAACATGTCCTGCTATCTGAAATAAAATTAATTCTTATAACAGGAGCTTCTGCTACAGTATGTCGTGACTTAAATTTGAAAGTTAATAATATCAAAAATAAATTAATAAATAGAAAATTTGCAGGTTGTATTGATCAAAAACTAAGTTTTAAAGGGCAAATAAACATACTGAGTCAGGGTCCATTTTTTAAATTAAAAGCACTTACTGCCAGCTTTTAAAAAGACCATCAAACTAGTTAGTTTTCTCGTCAGCAAACGTGGACACCACCAACACAATATAAAAATTTATAGAGCAGCAAAAGTTTTGGACAAATTGTAAGCTCGGGTCGAGCATCCTGCGCAATAGTCGCAAGATGCAAGATCGGTCTATAATTAATAATTTTGATCTACTCTGCGATACCCACTCACTGATGGTATTTCGTTTAAGTATAAATATTAAAACTCAAGTCAATATGTATCGTTCGTAAAATTAACATTAATTACAAAGCACGTAGTAAGTTACTAAACGTTCTTAGTTCCATGATGGCTGCAGCATTGGAAACCTCACTTTTGGCAACTTCCGCTGCTGTATATATTTTTATGGTCTGCCATCAGATTTGAGATGCATCTATAATATTCACTTTATAAATAAATAAAAGAAAATGTGCAAAGCAGGGAGTGTGCAGGGCTGCTTACACTCCTTGTACCTGTACTTTTGTTTTTCGTTATTTTTCCTTGGTGCAATAAACTGCATTATTATATATTCTTTTTGCAATAAGCAGTAATATTGCAATTACATTATGTTTTGCGAAACTATATCTGGCGATATTTTCTTTGACGTTCGAACATTGCGAAAGAAACCTCCGTAAATTTTGTATTTCTTCTTATTAGTTCTCTTTCAAAGTACTATTTATTCAGAAAAATTGATGTTATATGTAAATTGAATTTATATTTTGTTAGGACACATAAATCATTGGAGGCAATTATTTAGGTCTTCCCAAAATTTATTAAAATTTAGCAATAGCCATTCAAATAAGTCATAATAAAACCTAAATCATCGTGCCGCATACAAGCCATTAATCTAAAAAAAACGTTTCTGCAAAAAATGGTTTAACGAAAAGTATATAACTTAAAATACATAAAATTGTATACATAAATTATTGTAAAAATAAAACATTTTTTTGAAATAAGTGCCATTATACCTCACTGTTCCTTCAACAAATTCGGACAACTCAATCACTTTACAAATTCTCTGTATGGAACTTTATGGTAATAATTTTAAACAATTCTAGTAAATAAAATCATTCAAGCTTATTTCTAGCTATTTCTTACGTATAACTTTGAAATATCATTGTGACAACCAAAGTTAGGCATTCAATTGTTCTGAAGTAAATGTTGTACCGTCAAGAAATGATTATTTTTTTAATGACCATCAAAATTATGAACTCAGTAACTCAATAACAATTACAGTGTAAAGTTAAGTTGAAGTAGACTATTTGTTCTCGAATTTGTTCTCCGATTGATCCCTCGAGTATTGCCGATACGAGTTCAAGTATCGTGTATAACTGTCAATTTGTACATTGTGTGACACACAGATTTCGGTAAAATACCATTACGAATTTTTCAAAACCAGTAGATTTGATAGTAATAACCTGTCAATTTATTTTGGTAAAATTATTATATAAAGGATTCAAATGTGTGCTAGAGAAATGCCTTGTAGTTCAAATTAAAATAAATAGTATCACTTAATAGTTTATAACTTATGCTGACTATATCTTCAAAGACTTCCTTTTTTAGATCACTTCAATATGAAATTTTAAATCACTGCATTGTTATTATTATATGGAATAACCATAAAAAACAATTGTTCTGTGGTAAGTGAACCAATTCGGAGTTACAAAAGCCATATGTGAGTAAAACAATGCTTTCATGTTCCTTTCTTGTTCATTATTATTTTAAGGTCACAGTTACGACAAACTTAAATTTGCAATATCGAATTTGAATTTTAATTTAGAATTTATATCGCAAGACTAGTTAAACTCTCTAAAAAAAATTTTACTAAACACAAAGCTACGGGATAATAACTAATTCAATAATTACAATGAACGTGTGAATTAACAAAAATAACTCGTCTTAATAAAAATGCAAATATTTAGCAATATTTTTGATTATGGATACTATTTCTGTTACGATTTTTGAAGAGGTACAAACTTTATGTATAAAAAAAAGTTAAGAAAACTGATGTAGCCTCAGTTGGGCTCCTCGATTAAATTTGTTGCGCCAATACCACGAAACGAACTGCACCTCAGCGATATTTAGGTTACCTAAAGTGTTATTTAGTTTTACTTAAAATACATTTTAAAAACAAACGATTTGGCAGTCTTATCAAAAGTTTCGCGCCCAGATTTAGAGTAATCCTGACTAGAATTTATTAATCCTTCAACACTTGAAAATTCAACTCAAACATTCAGCTAATTGAAGCAACTTTTTCTTTTAATTTAACAGTAACGGACGGCGCCAAATTAGGAAAGATGTAATCATCTCGAATAACTTAATTGCAGTAATAGCTACATCTGTGGGTAGTAAATAGCAAACACGATATGCTTTCAGCAATACATCACAAATCCTTATCGTCTAGTCGGTACCCATTGTACGTAATTAATTTAGGAATATCTAATCAGGCGATGTGTAGGCGATGTTGTTTTGTAATAACACCCACTAGCCTAACGTGTGTTCAGAAGGAAATGCGCTTCTATGCAGTATCGTGTTGGTTTGCCGTATTTTCTACTGAATGTTATTAAAACCACGACCATTCCTAGACAAGTTTAATGAAAATCCACAATAAACGAAAGTCCTGTGTTTTGTTAACGTACAGCGAATATTCTATTAAGCGAACACGATCGATTTGCCATGAAATTGTTCCTGTTCCTGTTGTAGCTGCAGGTGTTAAAGACACTATCAGCCGGCTGCATTGTACGAACAGGAATTGCACCTAATTATGCCCTCCTACTCCGCAACTAATGGCTAATTGTACGTTCCTCGTTCACCCATACATGTAGTCAAGACAAGAAATCGAAAACAATTAAATTATAGCAAATATCATGTTGTATCTTTTGAAGACTTCAATATTTTTCAGGATTTCTTTGTTAACGTTTGATCAAAATTTGGAAAAGTTTCAGATAGTTTTAAAATGTTTTTTAAGACATTTTAAACTTCTTCTGGTCAATTTGAACTATGCCTTTATTTATGTAGCTTTTACAATAAAATTTTGTTTAATTTTATTACGCTCCAAATAGCTTGTTAGAATCAATACAATGACCATCAGATAAACTTTAAGCTGAAATTACATTTGAAAATTCATTGCGCGCACTCGATATAGTGAGCAATTGTTTGATACAAGGAAGATTATTCTAATTTGATTAGTTTCTTGTAGAATTGTGCAGAAATTAAACTTCAAAAAAAGGAAGTTACTAGAACTATTAATAATAATAACTACAAAAAGCATCTCTCTTAATTTAAAAAAACTGTAAACCATAAAAGAAATAATGTTGCTTTAGATTTTAGCCTGATTTAAATTGGGCAAAAATGAAATAACATATGGATTATGTGAGAACAACAATAAAGCGTTTACTTAAAAAACAATTGCTGCCGTATTGCACAATATTTTCTGAGATTATTTACTTTGATAGCATGATATCACGATTTCACTGAGCAGGTCGTTTTCGGCGGTTGCACATCTGCTGCATCTCGTGATTTATTTACGTTCCTATTGCGGAAAACAGTTAAGGTAGGAACAAAGAAAAAAGATTTTTACTGACTCGTTGACCACAGATATAAAACGTTGCGGAGCTCTTGGCTGGTTTCGTAAATGGTAGATGAAATCACCATCTGCATCATTTATAAAATTTAAGAATCAAAAATAGTGTATGGGCTTGAAATGAGAAATAGAACTCAACTGAAACTCAACATTTTTAGACCAACAAATGTTTTAAAAATTCAGTAAAACAGACAAAATCAAGAAATTACATGTCTCATTTTTTGGTAGAGATATTTTTCTATAAAACGGTTAAACTTAAAAAAATAAGATTAAAGACTTTGGAATTTATAGAGAAATAAATAATAATGTTGAAGACTCAAAAACCAAGAAATAGAAGACATAGAAATCAATGGCGATACTCAAAACAGAATCCAGTCAATAATAGATCTAAAGACCAGTTAATAATAATCATGCGCTAGTAAAAAAGAATTAAATAGTACCATTGTTTATAGATATTACTAATATCTATAAACAATGATAGTACTAACAAAAACTTATAAAGTAATAAGAGTACAAAAGAAGATGCAAGGTTCAGAATAATCTAAAAAGTACGAAAAAACTTAGAAAGTGACTACATCAAAAGAAACTTTACATTTTGTCATTCTCCTAAGAGATTAACACCTAAATGCATCTGGCAACGGCTAGCTCGTCGTTAATTGAAATTAGCATATTGCAAATTGTAAAGGTACAGCGGTACTAAAGTCGATAAGTAGTACCTATATTAGGAATATGCAATTACACCAATCATTTTGAGTAATTGGATCTAAGATGCTTAATTAAGCGTAAAATGTTAGTAGCAAATAATAAAAATTAGAGAATAATAAAAAGATAAAGGAAAACACTACAATAATTAATGCATCGTTAACAAATTAAACTCTGTAAATATGACCACAGCAATAAATTGTAAGACTTAATTGAAACGATATATAAATAAATTAATATAAGAATGGAGATTGAAGAGTTTATGAGTAAATTCCAAATCAGTGGAAATTCACGTAAGACATCCTAATTTAAGAACTTTAGAAAATTTATTTGCAAAAATCATTCGAAGATAATGCAATTCCTAAAAATAACAAATCTGCAAAGAGTGGGCGCTAAATGAAGACCACATAAATGTCTAGTTAATAAAATTTTAATTAAAACCAGAAATTATGCAAACAAAAATTTTTAAGAAAAAAAAATCTATAAAAGTTGAGAAATCTCCTGTAAAGCTTTCTGTGAGAAAAACATAGAGAAGTTGAAGTGAACAAACAATAATGTATATATAAAAATGCAAAAATGAAAATACTGTTCGGTACATAGGGAATTTTATTAAATGACGAGTAGAACGTATAAAGTAGGTAGGTACATATGTATAAAAGGGGGGACGTGATTGTTTATTCTGACCAGAAGCCAAAGGCCCAAAGTATATTATTTTACAGAGAATACAAAACGAGTTCTCAAAATTTATTTTAGGATTTTTCAGCTGTAGAAACCTTACAAAAACTTTTCTCAAGTTATGGAAATCTAAAATTAAACAAGTTGGTGGAAATAACTTTTATCGTGGCTATTTTCACAAAGCTTTTTCTCTAATTTTATATCACCGAACTTAAATAGAGTGTAGCTACGTTTATCTAACCACTTCACGAGGGAGCAAGATAATTAATTGATTGGAACTATTAAATCGCAATTTTTCTCCAATCGTTACGTTAAGTTTAGTTTTGAAGATAAATGTGTTTAAATTAAAAAAATTCTAACGGGAAAATGTGCTGATAAATGTTAAACTAATGTCTACTATTATCTAAAACTCAACAAGATAAATGCCCCTATGCAAGCGTAATATGCGCCAGTTGGTTCTGACCTAACGAAGTACGAAGGAACCATGTGCTTAGGGCAGCTGTCGGCAACCAGGTGAGACGACAGGTTGTTGCCACGTACCCGACAGATGCTTTCGAAATTTTTAGGTAAACCATACAAGCCCTAATCCGAAGTCCCTTTAAGTTAAATATCCCTATCCCTTTCAACCCTCAAATGTTCGATATACTTCCACTTTGCGAAACTTTTTATAGATTTTTTTATCGTGTTTCCCTATTCGTTATCGCCACAGTTATTTGAATTTGTTCGAGATAGATTACAATCAATAAATTATAGGCAAATATAAAAATTCCCTTGATGGCTGTTACCCAGAAAATACGTGCTTTCTATGCGTGAAACCAACGTGACCAGGTTAACTCATAAACACGTAATTTTTTTTCGTTGATTGTAGAATTTCGATTTGCCCCCAATTTCCATGTTTTTTTATGGAACAGTTATGAATTTTGCAAGATTTGTCCAACAAAACATTGCCGAACTTAACGTACTTTATGAATTTTACTTGTCGATTTTGGAATCGCACTTGGAGGTAAGTGGAGCGAAATGAGTCGCGTTAAGTGAAACAGGGATCGCGAAACGAAAGTAATTCGAAATGGTTAGATGGAGAAAAACAGGAGAACAACGGTGTAGGAACGATGTGAATGATAAGAAACACGCGACTTGGATGGAAAATCTAAGGAAACGGGAATGGGAACAGCTGGTGCAATCATCAAACTTCTGTACATTAGAAGACAGTGGGTCTCTGTAAATAGTTTTATGTTACCTTCAACGTAAGCTTATTATCAACTCCTGAGTGCAAAATGAACGAAATAAGTGCGTGATATCGTCGAGTTCTGAAAGTCGGTGGAATAATTGTCACCCACCAAACTGTTACGGCACTCACAGTCCCGCCGATAAAGAAAATTAAAATATGATTAATAGCCTCTGGCCATTGTTAACCATCAAAATGACTATAAAAACGTTACGAAAATCGTGCAGTGATTTTATCCGCTGATAGCTGATAGGCGGGGAATAATGCATTCGTGGATTATATCAAAAAATTCTAGGTATCGTGCAACTAAATATTTAGATCGAAATAAGTATGCTATCATCCATATTCATAACATAACAATATGGAATTATTGGGTGTGCACACGGACTTCTGGAAAAACTCTATAAGGTTGTTTATTTACACTCTATTTCCTGCGACTAGCAATCTCCCTAAAATTCGACCGATACACACGTAGGTTGCCGTGGCGGTTGATTGAAAATATGGAAGAAATGGAACAGCAATAATCTCAAATTTTTCATACTCGACCGGCTTGAGAAATTGTTTGTACCTCCCAGACGTTGCGAGCGTAATAAAAACGATTTTCTTACCCATACTGAATAGGAAACGCTTTGGCACACATACCTGCAACAAAAGATTATTCGTTAGAAACAGAAACAAGACCAAAAAATAAACAGATTAAGCACTCCACTTATTTATTTTTGCTTTATGTAATTTAATTTAACATGTGTAGAAGGTGACTAAATTTAAATATGCAATATGGACTGGCTTTACAGTGAAACTACAAAATATCTTCTACTTGAAATAACTTAATGATTTAACTCACATGAGCAACCATTGGTGTGAGGGACGAATCCAGTCCTGTACATTTTGTGACTCGGCCTTGATCCATCTCAGCGAAGACAATACAATCATAGCCATTCAAAATTTAGAAATAAAATTAAACAACATATGCTTGAAAAATAGAAGTTATATTATTGTTTTGAAAATAAAATATTTTAAATCAAAAACTGAGTCTATTCAAAATTTGCTATTGAATATTAAAACTATCTGATTGACGTCAAGTTAGAAGTCGATTTGACTGCCTTTCGGACTACCACAAAATTGTAGTAGTAGTTAAAAATGGCAAATCGTGGTAAATTAGCAATATTTTTATTTGTTTGCTTTCCTGTCAAGAGAGATCTATAATTATCATTGATTAAATCATAATTATAGATCTTTCATACAGTGAGAATTAATTTTAAAATTTTAAAATTTTTAGTTTATACTTCTTTTACATTAATTTAAATTTTCATATAATTATAAGAATAAAACGTAAAATAGACCATCATAATTTTCTAACATCAAAATAGAGCGTTAGTCTAGCGTTCAAAACACCTGCCAGCCTAGAACTTTATACAAGAGTATTATATTATAAATAAATACAGTAAGTGGGCCAAATTTATTTTAATTCATAAATATCAATTTATTTTATTTAATAAATGGGTCCCAAAAGATCGTTTTTGCCTCATCTAAACTAATCAAGTTGGAAAGAAGTTGGCCAAATTTACTATAATAGAGTATTTCCTTTTAACGGAATAACTGCCGGGCGATTCGATTACACCTTTGAAAGCACCAAACAGCTAATACGATAAAGAAAAAACAAAATAAGGCCATCATAACGAAAGTTTCTTGCGTTCTACTACGGAATTCTAGTTACTTAGTGAGCTACAAAGCATCTGGTTTAGCACACTTGTTAGTATTATTGGTCACCGGTCATTTGCTTGTGCAACAAAGCGTTTGTCTATAAAACTGCCAAAAAAAAAGTTATTAACGCAATTAGTACATTTGGTTTCAATGTCAAGTGACTTTTATATCTTACACACGTGTCGTATTCTAAATAAAATTCGGGCAACAATTTTTTTTAACTTCTTTGAGGCATAGCAATATCCAGTCATTGAATTTTTGTGAATGACTTACTGTGGCAGGTTTCCAAAATTACTATTTACGCAAAATTGACTGTAGATCAGGGTTGGCGAAAATCTCAAAGAGGAATTAATTAGGTATTAGACTCAACACTTAATGCGATCATATCACGTCTTCCCACAAGGAATTGTTAATATTTCCGGAGTAATTTAGTATCTTCAACATAAGACGCGTAGGTAGTTAAATTGGTACCATATAAATCAATACCTAATTTTGCAATTTAAGAATAAGTTTTTTCAATTCTCCAAGGGCGCCGACTTTTTTATGGAACAAATTATGTCACAAAAATCTCTGACACCATAAGTAGATTAAGTTCTCTATGCATAAGTAGAAAATATTATTAAAGTTCTTTGCAAAAACAAAATTTGCAATGAAATCAGTTGTATTATATGCAATGCTGTATTGGGAAGGTTCAGAATTAAAACTTTCTATATTTAATGACGAATCGATCGTTATTAGTTCAATAGTTGCCTATAGGTAAAAATCTCACCAACTATTTAATTTCGATCGGCGCCGTCAAAAACGGTGCCTTAAACCGGAGAAGTCAATTAGATTGATATCTGGCCAGTTGGCCATTAATTGACTCTACAGTATTTAATTAAATTGGAACTGTTATCATGGAATTATTGCTGCGGTTATACCATATTGCTCCTCCCAAAAAGATAGTTGCTCATACAATAGCAGACCTTGAAATATAACTAGAAGTAAACTGTTCTAGTATTATGAAACGAAATTTTACTGTTACCTTCATTTCGTCCGGATGGCGCGATAAATTTGGATGGCGGACGCAGGTCTTTTTCTAAAAAGTCCTTTCTGTGTCGCTTAGGGGCATTCCCATACTACTACGTGACGCAAAAGTCAACAGGAAACGTGGTTGTCATTTTAAATGCATAGAAACATCAGTCGGTCAGTTTCATGAGTACACATTTAAATGTCGATAAACAACGTAAACAGCATTTCTGCCATGTCAGTCCCGAAGCGAATTTCATCAGTGAAACGCCACTGAATTATCTAGTAGAAAAATGGAGGGATATTCATAATTCAGCAGCAATTACGGCAGGAACAATTAGCCGGGGGAATTTCAGAATGGTGCAAACAAAACTTTTCAAATCGCGATTTTCCTGCAATCAGCGTCCGTACGCGTAGTACTTTTGTTGACTGAATTAGTTCCTGTTTGCGTTCCTGAAAGCGTCCCAGATAACCTTAATAAAACGGCAAATATGCATATTTCTGTAAGAGGGAGAAGTGCCACTCTGACTAATTTAAAAGTGCAGTTTGATTAAGTGCAAGAACTGGAAGCTTTCCGCAATGCATTGAACTTTCTCGGTAAACATTTAAATGCAGAAGTTCCTTCAGCATGTTTAGACTCGCTCTTACACAAACTAGAGATTAAACTAGGTTAATAGTGCAAACTCGGTGTGTTTCGAATTTTTCGTATCACAGTCCCTTGACTATCTATTAAGTAGATGTTTATTTTGTAGCACGCTCATCACATCATTTCTACTAGTTTTCTGATTTATTGCACTTTCACTGAAGCTAAAAAATTTAGACGAACCGTATTTTAATTCAACACTTAATTCTAAAATAATTGCGAAAAGCAATCTATAAAGAACGGTATTTTTATGTGCTATTGACGTACTTGCTTATGTGTTTTCCTCAGTTGCCGTGATTGTTTCGGTGTTCACGGTCAACAGTAACGATTTGAAAATAATGCTACAAAAGTTGCTAATCCGAAACGTTTTATGAAAGAAAAATTTCAACCCCGTCTAAAAGAATTTCTCCGTTCGCTTTAAGAGCTTTTAAAGTCGATGATCGGATGGTTCACCCCAACATTGTTTTAGTTTACGGCAACAAAATCTGCACGCTCTGAAAATTTGGTTTTATTCTTTATGTTCGTGTTACGAAAAGATTAGATTAGAAAGTGAGATAATTCAACAGGGCATGAAACGACATTATTTTATTATAGCAACTAACCAAAACAAGTCGAAAATGAACAAATCGCTTATCATTCAAATTTCTAAAACCTCGACGTAAATTTGGGTTTTCATTACCGTTGCAAATTCACGAGATTAAATCAATCAGAGCAAATCAAGAGATCCGAAGTAAATTGTCTGAAAATACAATTCAGACTTTTCAATTAAGCATCGATGTAGTTATCCTGGACTCATTTACATGCTTGAAGCTTAATGTTACGGTCCCTAATAATGCTGAAAGAGATCAGTAAGGGAACCGAAAACAGTTTCGTTGTTCTTCTACGTATTGCTAGAAATCATTATTACTCAATATTTCCATATTTTTATGAATTATTTCTAACTTTCGTTAAAGAAAGGGGATATTTTCTTAAGTGTAAAGTTGTTATGCACTATAACTTTTTTTTCCTCATATAGGTATGCAAGAATTATTATTTCGTCTATACAAGATGCGAGTCATTCTAAATTTAATGACAGGCCCAAAACTATCAGAAAAAGAAACACTAAATGCAAGCAAAATAACAAAGAGCAAAGACCAAAAAGAGAAAAGAACTCCAACTGAAGAATCACAACACTGCGAATATCTTTAAACGGTAACTTTTCTGCTGTATTGTATATTTTCTACTAATTTTTTGCACCAAGACGGTCTTATCTAAATAAATAGATGCACATTTGCTTGTGCCAACACTAGGATAGTTCATTTCAAAATATTGAACAAAACTTTTGGAATTGAATTTTTTTTTTATTTTTTGAAAATTGTCACTTCAGTAGGATAATTTTTTTTGTCGTACAATTTTTCTACCACACGACCGCAAACTTTCTATATAGTTGTAATATATTGTTTATCATTTTTAACATGTTAACTCAAATCTAAAAAAACGGACATAAGGTTTTATTAACAAAAAATATAATAATTAAATGTATTATTCCATTCTACATCGTATGAAGTCATGGATTCGAAGTGGAGAACACTTAAATTTTTTATTTATTGCTTTGAAATAATATTTTTCTTAACAAATAAAAATTTTGCAAGGAATGATTAAAGAAATTCAAATTAATATCTAATGAAGAAACTTCAACAGCTTTGTGCTGTCGCAAATGAGTATTTTCGTTATAACTTCAAAATAGCGAAAACTACTCGAATTAAATTTCACACGCCAATGATTTCCTATTTTCATTTAGTGCTCTAAACTAATAACTCTTGTAGAGGATCATAGACACTGGCAGAGTTTGTTCTTTCAACCCCCGTCGTTTTTCTGTGTTGTACAGATATATATATCCTCCCACCTTTTTAAATAGAGATACTAAGCAAACAATTTTTGTCACTCTCTTGAAAATTTTTCATAGAATTATATGTGATATTAAAATTTCTGAAAGGGCAAACCGAAAAACGATAAATTTTATTTCTCCCAATATATCTTAAAAATAAAATATTTACATGATAAAGTTATTTATATGGAGTATGATTTGGTGATTTCATCGTCTGTTAATTAGAAAAGTTATGTAAACAACTATAAGAGAGAAAAAAATTACAGAGATTACTAATCTCACTTTAACGAGAGAACTAGCGCACTACCAGACTTCAACATCTTTTCAGAAACGAAATAATTTTGGATATAAACTTTTTGAAATAATTAGTCGCATACTTTGGTAAACTGTATCGACAGAAATTTGAGCTACCCTGTATATGTGGAATTATTGAAAATATCTTAAAAGACCATTCACTTTCTATTAGACAAGTGGTTTTGTAAAAACCTGAGGTTCTAACTAATGAAAGATACACTTCCAAAACCAGCAATTGCTTGTTCAGTCTGTAAAATAGGTGGCAGTGTCATCTTGAATTAATTAAAATACAATTATTCTAAGCTCCGGTTGTGCAAACGTGATGAGAGTTTGAATTTTTATTACATTAACTGAACATTAACCGTTTTTACATTCTGCAGGAATTTAACAGACATTAACTTTGTTTTCTTTCAAATTCTTAAAAAACAGTGGATGACTCTGTAACTACCAACCAAAATTTTGATGGGAGTTTAATCACGCTTTATGGAACCGGAGCTAAATCTCCAAATTTCATTTTACGTAATCTCTTGCCCCCTTTTTACAGTACATCAAAATGTATTTGTGCAGTAAATAGTGCAAAAGAATAATTTATGCCGTTCATTAACAGAATTTCAATCAAGTTTATATGAATTAAAGCAACAGTAAGCGAATGCGAAATCGTTTAGCGTAGCAAACCAAAATTTTGAATTATAATTTGTTGTCAGAACCATCTTCAGTTCCTCCTGGGGTTGTCTGTCAATCAAATTACACGTTAGTGTGCTATTATAGATGATGATATGTTCAATTATGGATGAAATTTAATAGCA
Organism: Pyrochroa serraticornis; assembly: GCA_905333025.2. Lineage (NCBI taxonomy): Eukaryota > Metazoa > Arthropoda > Insecta > Coleoptera > Pyrochroidae > Pyrochroa > Pyrochroa serraticornis. The sequence goes on from HG995152.1 coordinate 40,710,154, forward strand.
GCGTAGTAAACACAAACCATCTTTCTACCCGGATTATATTGGAAATATTTGCTCTATTAATTATAACGATATAGATATTTTAAGGAGTTAAAGAAATCGTTCAAAACTAATTTTTCTAATAATCAAATATCTTTAAACTACTTCCCGAACGAGAGTTCAACATTCTTTATTGAACCTTATCTTATTAAGTTATGCAATTTTCAGCGAGTCACTTCGAGAATTGTAAACTTAATTAATTAATTACTTAATAATTGACTAATTAACAATAAAGTTAAGTCAGTAACTAGCTAACATGATGGCATACCCTATTAGTAACTAGTAACATTAGGAAAAGGCTTTAACTCCTAGCGAGCAATTTTCTAATGCATCAACTAATTCCTAAATAGCTCACTTGAAAGTCAAGATCGCAACTTTCAAGTTTATTTTTACAAAAATTTGTACTTAAAGCAACAAGCAGCAAAATCGTTGTACCTAAAACGAGGCCAGCAAACTCAGAGACATAGATTCTAAGTGGAGGAAATTGAAGATGAAAACCACCATCAGCTGGCGTCAAATTAATGCAGCTGTGAATCGCAAAGTTTTGTATTTCAAAGGGATTCTGGATAGGCCAGGAAATATAGTTGAATTTCGTGACAGTGGTTGGGGTAATAGTTTTCGTTTTCAGGCTGCAATATTGCGTTAATAAACGATGATTACATCAAAATCGACCATCATTATGACGAACAGGTGCACATTTTACTAGCAGCATAACCAAATGCATCTGTCCAATTACTCCAGGAATGTTTTACTAGAGTGTGGCAACTGGACAACGTAAAGCGCTTTCAGTAGAACACATCAAGAAAATAATAAAATCTGAATTGTCTGGAGCGTGTTAGCCGCCAGAGGTCAGTAACATAGCAAAGGACTATAGAGATTACGTCGTTTCTAGAAACAATGGAAATATAAAAATTTAAGAACGACTGTACGTCAGGTAGCCGTCTTTACGGTCGAAGTGATGTGAGAGCTGGCGAAACTTTACCGGTTCTTGTTGATGATGGACCGTCACTGGTTTTTATTCCCGAACAAAGGATTTTTCAGCAAAAGCGGAGTTTCAGTGCGCAAATTAAAACAGATAGCTGACTCAGATTCACTTCGCTACGCCCTATTATGTTTGCATGATCCACCGGTAAAGCGGCTACGATGACGGTGCACCACGTCGATCTAGAATCGTCAACAAGTTCTGAAATAATGTTGCGTGCTAGCAGAGCAACAGACCATAACTAGACTAGTTTCTCTCCACTTCTTCCTTTGCATAGTTGTCTGCTGTAATAAATTGCCCAGCTGTGACGCGACTAGTGCACAGTTTTCCTCGTTACATTTTCCAATGGCGACGAATTAAAATCGCATGTTGAAGACGCGTTGATTGTGACCTTTTGGCGCCATTCAATATCATAATTAAGCAGAAATATCGGCAATTAAACCATAAACTAGAATCTAGTTACCGGAAAGGTGTACGTAATTTGCGTTCCTCATCCTGTCTAAGCCGTTTACAGACAGCAGCAGAGGATAGCTGGAATTCTTGATATACCATTACTTTCATTTATTGCTTCCTACATCGGTAAGTTATAGAGGAAATCTAAATCTGTTAACCACAACAGTTCCATCATTGTGATTCACAACTTGCGCTTTCGTTTCCTGCAGTTCCGCAGAAAAAGCGGACAACGAGCAATTTATGAAATCAGTTTCCTACTTACCGGCCCCACCCATCAATGTCGGAAACATCGCCAACAACCTGGCACTGACCAATTGCCATCTTCAGCGTTAAATGCGACATTACAATAATAATTCCGTTATAAAGTTTTCAAAAAATCAGAATAAAAACCTTTCTTCTTCTTTTTGGCGAAACCTCTTAAATAAGAAGTGTAAGTTTCTTACGCGTTTTTTTTTAATATATAGTGGTATAAAGAAATTTCTGTGCATAGTAAAAAATGGATGCGAGTAGATTAAAAAAAATTCTTTAATAATCAGCTCAACTTATTTTAAAAATTGTCTCAAAATTATTCTCCATGTCTTACCATTTAGGGAAAAAATATTGTAAGCTGTCACAAAATTTCTCTATAGCTTAAATTATTTACGTTTTCTTTTATTTCCAATTTATTATTTAGAAGACATGTAAAAGCAAAGTTGCATGGCACCGGGGAAAGGAGCGTTAAATATTCGCATGCCATCCGCTGAATTCTCGAACAAATTTGAATTTTCTAATTATTGCTTTCGAGAACGGCGTCGCGTCTGTATTTCGAGCGTCGTCGTTTTTATGGGTAAAAAAGCCGTTTCTCACTAAAAACCAGCAAATTGTGACTTATTCGCGAGTTCTGAATGTCCCGTCGTTAACAAAACACCCTGAAGTAATCACCAATCATTTTGCTCCGGCGTTCGCGTTTAATTATTTGTAGGCATACATTTTTTGTGGACGGTGAGTGAACTGCCACTTTAAAATTGGACTTTCAAGTTTTAAAGTTTAACGACCAAAGTGAAACTTGGAGGAAAATGAATGCCGACGACCTGGAATTCGCGGATATCCCGCCGGGTTCTAGAAGTCAAATATCGGTCGCTTATAAATGATTAACAACCGCACGATCGAAATTGCGAAAGACGCGAAGCCCGCTAATTGTCACTCATTTCTAATTAGCTGACTGGCTAAAATATGTTGGAAAATAAATAAAATTTAATAGCACAGTCAGTAATAGGCGATTGGGCCTAAGGCGGCTGTTCTGAACAAACTATTCTTATCAATCAGATCTACCTAATTGTATGTATAGAAACATATGTACAAATAAGTGAATGAGATTTCAAGTTCTGACCTTAGATTTATTGATCTTCTGTTTAAAGTTATTTTCAGTTACTCATTACCGATCGCTACAGATTTAAGTGCAAATTTTAGATCAGTCACACTGCGCTTTAATTGACCTATTCGCCTTTCTCCTCACAAGGTGTCGAAAGAACTGATGCAAGACCAGTTTAAAAAGTGAGATAAAAAATTTGCATCTGCTTAATTGCTTTCAAGTAAAAATAACGAATCGATTTTACGGAACTGATTCTACAGGAATCACGTAATTGCTAAATTAAAGATCTAATTGCAAAACAATTGTTAGCGCGTATTTCCCAACAATCACCTTCAATCTATAAAATATAAAAGAATTTTATTTTAAAGTAAGTTAAAATAACATTTATTTAAGTAAAAAACAAAATTGTACCTCAAATAGTTAACATTCCCTAATTTTAGATGAGTTGAAAATCGTTCAGGATGATGAGAAAAATGGAATAATTATCTCAACAAAACGTTGGCAGGAGCACCTCTCTTGACCCATTCGCGCTGTCATTAAAAATGTATTCACATGAAGGGTTGACGAAGGTAGAGATGTGGACCCTCCTGTATACAAATCAATTAGCAGGGACCTTTGTACTGAAATCTCATGCATTCCTGAACAACTCGATCAAAATTGTTGAAGGTTAACGACCTTGGATAGTGCATGTAGCCGACTGTGCGATCTTGATCTTATTCACGAAGAATTAAAATCAGTGGTTTCTCTAGCAAATAAACCACTTATTAGGGCTTTAACCACGTCTATCGTGACCAAACACTTGAGTTAACACTCACACTGCTCATTTTTAATAAAGATTGTAATTACCAATCTGTAAGTGCTCTTCGGCGGTTCTTTTGGAACTTAAGTCTCACGCCTGTTAACTTAACAACAATCAGCAGGAGGGTTTAATTGATTTTTTGCTCATATATGTTACAGATAGCTTCAAGCATTAACAAAAAACCTGAGCGATTATTACCCAAAACCCCATCCTTACAGCGAGAAGAATTACTTAAGGAAGATTGATTTTCTGATTTTAAAATGTTAATTTTTATCTAAACTGCCAATGAGACTTTGTAATAATCTAAATATTTCATTTATAGCTATTCTTAAATTGCAGTTGCTTCCGGGGGAAAATTTTGAATAATTTAATTTAACTTCAACGCGAGAGAAAAGCGAAGGTAATAAAAAAAAATATTTTATTTACAATTTTTCTTTAAACACTCTGTATATTTATGAGAACTAATGAGTGGAAAGCTCGCTTGGGGGAGCTTGTTTCTCTCCAACCCGCGCAGATAATATTTATTTTCCACCCTCCTACCAACGCTCCTACGAAGAAATAATGTGATTGTCAAATTTGATGCGGACGTATATCTTCTAGTGTGTGAGTCATCCTACCAATTGTAGCAAACGAAGTAACTTTTAAAATAACTGACGTTTGTTACCAACGCCGCGGCACCTACACTCATAATTACGCTCATTATCGTAATAAGTCAGTAGGTCTATAACAATAACTATTGTGCAACATGAACGCCTCTTGTTGCATATGTTGTACATTGATGAAGCGTGAGGCAACCAAAAAGTGACCCAATTTTTTTTCCTGCAGCCTGGAGCTAATTCTTTGCTTAATTCGCCACTTGTTGGTTTCTGAACTTAACGGGCTTGTTATATAAATTATGAAACGTGTGTGGCGCGTGCTAAAATGTCAGGAATAGTTCACGAATCGGTTTTGATAAGTACAAGTAAATTATACTAAAATTAATAAATTACGCAGAAATGTTACAGTGACATTTATTTTTGCGTCACACCATTATGGCGTCGTTTTTAATTAAATTATACTCTTGTCCTCTTGATCTATGTCAGTTGTGTTAATTAAATAAGTTTAAAGGTGCAGTAACACATGCACGCTTTTATAAATTATATAGGACATATCATATTTTTTTCCTCCAAATTTGCCCATCCTATAGTTGTGGTTGGTAGAGTCATTATATTCGCAGCTGTCATGTGACCGCAACAGCGGTTCCATCATGAACCATAATTTAGTCAACCGGGTTATTTTGATAACTTCGATGCAACCAAAACAGGTGTTCGTATGCGTGATTCTGAAATAGCCCAAGTCAAGTGGAAATGAGTATCATCGTTAGTCATATTAAAATAGGTTTTCGCCGCCGCTGGTCCAACGTTTTATTAGAGAAAAGAGAGGAAGGAGACTCGGTTCTGAACTACAATGGTGATTTCCGATTTCATTACTTTTTGGGTCAATTGTAAGAAAAGGAATTGAAGTGAATTCGTTGGCCAACGTATTGGTGTCAGTGGTTGCAGTGGGTAATGCGCGTGAAGGGAAACACTTTTACTAATATCCGTTCTTCGGTTCAATTCCCGGACAGTTTGATGCCACAAAATTTCTAGTGACGAATTATAATGCATCAACTATTTTCTAACCGCTGCTGATACGCCTTGTCAACGCTGTACATTCACACTTTAACTTGCATGAAAAATGCATATCGAAATTTACTCTTGAAGCCAAATTGGATTTCTGGATTCGATTAGATACTTGCTTGCAATAAACATTGCAGCGCAATATTGCAAAGCATTATAGGTATTCAATATGTCGCAATAAACTTTAAGCATTTTTCTCGCAATACTAATAAGTCAAGCTGAAGAAGAATCAATATTGGTGCTGCTTTGAAGATACGTGCCAATTTGGGAAAGTTTTGCAATATCTGGACAACAGTTAGTGCTATATATGATATAAATCAAATCTGATTTTCAGATATTAAATTGTAATTAGTAATAGAAAAATTAACTCTAACAAAAAAAAGTAGGAGTGACGTCAAAACCTATAATTTTGTATCTGTCTTTGCAATTAATTGCAAAGGACTTTGTGTGATTTTGCAAAATTGTAAGAAATCGCTATATACTTACACTATGTTTAACAAAAATAAATTATTTTTAAAGAGAATCTTAACTACTACAAGGAAATAATTTTTTTATTTACATTATGAATTAAAACTTAAAAAATCTTTTTATGAGAATTATGTAGGTATTTATATCTGAGAGAAAGACACATAAATTTTGAATGAACTCGTCAGATATTATATTACTGTCAATTTTCTGCTTCATTATCATTCGCTTATTCTAAAATAAGTCATCTCGTAATCGACCAATGACGTAAATCGTCATATCCCAATAGAATTCCAGACTCATCCGGCAACCACGCGTTTTTGCCATAATTACTTTACAAAAGTTACAACTTACAACTGTCGTGTAAGGTTTATAAATAAAAATCGATTATGAACCAACCACGAAATAAGTAATAATTTACCATAGATCAAATATAAGCTTTCAGTTACTTTAAAAAACGCCGAAATTTTAGGATGCAAATAGCTAGATTGTTTATGCAATTTAATGATTTTTTTCGAAAACAATATTTGGACGCATAGAATGTTGAATGTGGTTGGAGTGTTACCAGATCCGCTCAATAAAGCGAAGGCTTTCCAGCATATTACGCTGAGTTACATCCAACATTTTCTTAGATAGTGAATTTTGTCACAAAAATTCTGAAAAAATATTTCAACAATACCGCAAAGTTGGCGAAGTGTAATAATGAAAATCAAAAATACCACGTAAGATAACTTTACGTATTCTCCTCGCAGACAAGTTAAGAAAACAAAAATATTTTGATGGCAAAGCCTAAATTTATAAAGCGTGTAACTATTCTTCAAATATTAATGTTATTGACCCAATGAACACTCTACATTATTTCGTACTTGAAAATAACAAACTATTTGAAAGTATGAGTATTGTCAAACTTTTTTATGGACATAATAAAATTTGACTGACCAAAATTGAAACTTACAATTTAGGATCACCTTGATCCTTGTATCACTAGCGCGCTAATTAGCTTTTGGACGAATCAATAGTTGCTACAGATTTTGAAGTTACTCAGTGACTTGATTGATTCAGAATGTTGGAGTTCAAGAAAGTTAATTCTGTCGTAAAAAATTAGAAGTGACGTCAGAAACTATAACGTGGCATCTGCCTTTACAATTTATTGCAAACTGGCACACCACTTTCTGATTACTTTGTAACAGACTGTGCAGTTAAATTGGTATTACAGTTATTAATCAGATACCTACTGTTTTGGATGCTTATTATAAAAAATGTAGAATTTAAATTTAAATTTAAAGTTTCTGAAAAATTATCCTTAAAATCATTGAAAATTGATCCAATGGCAACTAGTACTTTTCAGCCGTATTTTATTTTGCGCTTAGATTTATTTTACACATAGTAAAGACGAGAATAAATTTTATATCGAACTTGAAATAAAAAAGGTATTTTCCAATCATTGATTGAGGTCGTTAGGGTTATTCATAAGAAAATCGTATAACCTTTTCTAGTAATTTTAGCGATAATTTTTATTAGTAGCGGATAACAATGAAGTTTTCAGCACCACACTATAATGGCAGGAGGTTAATAAAAAAATACTAGAAAACTTTATCTCGCAAAAACTAGAAGCATGTACGTAAGTTTTACTTATGTTTGTTTTCTCTTTTTCTTTGGTACATGTTAGAATTATCTTGCGATAGCTCATCAATCTACAATCCCTGAAATAGAAAAGTTGCAACAAGTTTTTAGAATTTTAGCTCCTCTTACGGTGTTGCATCTTTATTTATAAATATCTCAAGAGAGGCAACTAATGGATGGTAAAACTTTTAAACAAACTTATTGTAGGATTTTGTGCAGAAGCTCAATATGAACTTATGGTTTATAAATGGTAAGATAAATTTTATTGACAATAGAAAATCCACGGTAATTTCAACTAAAATCTCTCGTTCCTAATATTATTTTCTAAGTTTACTTTAATTATTGTTTAGAAGTTCTTTTGGTAGTATTTAACGTCTAGTTTATTCACACCATTTAGAAAAAATAGAATGGATAATAAAGATTATTATGTAGATAATTAACCTAGTTGAAATATTTTTTCTTACAAGTTTTTAAGGTGTTTTTATTTAAGTATTTATAGTTCGGTCTACATTTAATATGAAATCCACAAAAACAGCAATGCAAACTAAAAATATGAGAAGCCATTAGCTACAAATTAGTTCCAGTGAGCAGTAAATCTGATTTGCAAACGAAATTCCCGCAAGTTACAACAAAATGAAGTTTGTTAGCGTCATTTTACAACTTTCTGTGGACCTTGGCTGACTATAAATGGGTCTTACTTTTCTTCAGACAGAACAAAAAATTAATCATTAATGTAATATTGTATGATATCAAATGACACTTTCAACCTAAGTAAATTTTTGTAACGTTGTAACGTTGTCAATTAGGTTAAGTTTAATGGTAATTTGCAGATATATTGCAACAAGTGACTTAAATTATGGAAGTTAGAGAATAGCTATTAAATTTGCGACCGATTGTAAAATATTTAGATCTTCCACTTCATAAGAAAAAATAAATAAGTGCTCTTATGGACTGCACTGTATATTTTTAATAACAATATCTAAAAAGTCTTCTGAAAATAAACACTGCCAAAATAATGATAAAGCCGAGTAATTACTTGAACTCTGCAAAGTAACGGCAAATACCCTTTAGGAAAAGTTACGTTTATCAAATTGTCTGTAATTTAATTTAGTTGTTAAAAACAGGTCTGCATATTGCTTTCCGCCTGCCGTAATTCAAATCAACAAAATTAATTAATGGTTCTCTCTCCAAAAATAAATTGTGTACCAAAAACGAAGAAGAATTAGAACCGTGAAAAAGATGCGAATCCCGTGAAATCTTATTTTGCATGTGAATGCGGCTTCTGCGGTAAATTGTGGAAAGTTTTGAATTCCCGTTTCAATTAAAATTTATAATCTACTTCATTAATTGTAAAGGTGCAACTTTCTACGTTAATCCTAGGTACAGTTCTTGGCCAGTGAAAATGTCCAAATAAATGGAAAATTAATGAACGGTATAAGCCGGTAAATTGAGATTGAACTCGGTTTAGTTAAAAGTTGAGGCAAGTGGTTGAAGTTTCGAAAGTGCTGCTGCACAAAATCGCTTTTCTCATGATTTTCGCATCAACTAAAATTGCCGCAGGTATCTGTTTGTAAAGAAATACCCCTGAGGTTTGAATAGTTGAGGGAATACTCTGTTGTTACCGGCGAGCTTCTAATTTGCGGCTTTTAAAGCCAATAAGGTCTTTCAACTCCTGTTATGTAAATAGCTTAATTATCATTGCAGAAGCCGCTTGTCTCGTATGCGGGTACACCTGAAGATAGTAACACACAATGGACGTTAAAGCGATTATAATTTGGTGGATGTTCAAACGCTTCGAGAATACTTGAAAGTCGTGAAAAATAATAGTGATAGCATTGTAATAGCGCCAGACCAGTGGCGTGCATACTACCAACGACGAACCGGGCCTTAACCATTGTAATAAAAATGTCAATACGTGTCTTTTTTTCATTTTTTCATTAAGTAACTACCACAAACACAAAATCAATAAAATAATTACTGTTAGTTTAAAAAAACACGTTTAAGTCCCATGTCCTGGTAACTCCCCCCAATGAACAAATATAGAAGTTTGGCGAAGAACAAAACCGATAAAAAGTTAAAATAAATAAAAAATAACCGTTGAACAAAGTTTTTACAAATTTTTTCCTTAACTTCCCAAACTGAATTTGGATTAGATAAGACAGCCAATTTTTGAAATAAAATCTGAAGACGAAATGACCAACTGGCTACTAAATAGGTTTGAACAAAACCTATGAAGGTGAAAGAACTCACAACAGAAAATTTTGAGGGCCACGGATTTATAGGTCGATGGAACGTTCTGAACCTTGGTGGCGACGCCACTGCATTAAGCACCAGAACAATACAGCACGAAGAAGCATGACAGGCACGCCCACCCGGCATCGGATATTGCTAGTTGTATTATTTACAAGGCGGCACGCATCATCGGAAACCTTGATAGGACGAAGAACGCGGTGCCAAGAGGTGAACCAGTTGGAGTTACGCAAGCGAGGGTGGGGCGGGCGCCACCACCTGCATGCTGCATCGCGTGCGACGTGCAGTCTGCGAGCGGCGGACTAGGAAGTCGGAGAAAGCTGGCCCGGAGCCAAGAAGGAGGCGCTCTATTCCGGCGAGTCCGGACTCGGTCAAAGGACCAAATGCCGTTTTCGTTTTTAACAAGTTGCTTGGGGATGAACCCCGACTCACCTCTTCCTCTCCGTTGTTGGTGTTGACGGAATCCATGCTCTGGCTTAACGCGACGCCGAGGGGCGCTTCCATGTCCTGGTCTGGCGTGACTAGGGGGCTGCTCGACTCAGAGTCGTGGCGGGCCCTCTTGAGAGACGGCGGAGTGGCGGCAGGCGGAGGGGACAGGTCGTCTCCCAGAGGATGCCGGCCTCTCTTCGTGGTGTTGAAGGCGGTCTCCACGATTCACGCTAGTAAGTCCCGGTGACGGCGTCGACGTGCACGTCGAGGCGGCGTTGATCCGGGGAGCACATGCACTGAGAACAACACGAACACCGACTGCGGCACGGCTTCCACACAATAAAGAAAATGAGAGTGACGTGTGTTTTGATAGAGTTAGAGTACAAGTTGCAGGATCCGTTCCGGTCCCACTGGCGGTCGCTGCTAGACTGTGGCGCGGTATCGTGGCGAGCCGCTTCGGAGGGTCAGGTGGGGGTGGGGCACTCAGGTGAGTAGGTGTTGCAGTGCTATAATCGCGGTGGTGGCGGCGCCAGGGGTGGTGTCGCAGCCAGTGCTTGCCTCAGACTGCCACCCGCACCTCCCGACAGGTAGGCAGCCGCCACCGCGCGCGCACCTTGACACTCATGCGCCAACGCGACGCCGCCGACGCCGCCACCGACGTCGCGCCGTACCCGCCGTACCTGTCGAACGCGACGACGGCGAACGGTGACACATATGCGACCATCATTCTAATGGGGCGTTCTTTTCACAAACACAAAGCTCGCTGCCAGCATAGATCGACAACCTGGCACCGCCGCCTCTCATCCATTAAATTAACTGCCATCATTCACCTATTTATTGTTATTCAACATTTCCAAGTCGATAATACATTAGTGTTATTATTATTATCACATTAATTGTTTCATTTCATTTTGGAGAACTTTAGCATTCTTGATGTTATAAGTTAAGTATTTTCGTATTTTCCTCTATAGAAGAATATAGATAATAACTTAAGGGGGTACTGCTCCTATCGTTAAACTCGGTCAAACATGAGTTCCTATAAGACATTTTTCTTGGTTGTTTCTGCATTTAAAGCGATAAAGTAAAAAGAATTCAGTTCTACTAGAGTTACTTTAGGTACCTAAATGGAGTAATTTTGCCAAAAATGTCAACAAGCCTTGTAATAAATTCCCAAAGTTTCGCAAATTGACCGATTTTTATAATTAATTTCCGAACCACATTTATCAAATAATGAAAAATCAGGCGTTTACGTACCTGACGATATCATTTAGGGTCTTGGTAAAGTTGATTGCAATTGTTAGAAACTAACCCTTTACCCTTAAAATACCATTCAGTAACTGTAATAGTTTCATTTTGAAACAAGTTGTTTAAAGAAAAACAAATGACAGGACCTACCACGGTAGTTTCGTGTAATTAAGTAACTTCTCCGAGTATTCAACAATCGTCCGTGAATCTATGAGGGCAAAACCAGAGATCTTGAACTTAAACATAGAGCACATTTTTAAAGCACCTAATAGCAACTTTGACCTACTATTCACAACATATCCTTCATCTTGTATGCAAGATGTAAGTACTACACAATCAAATACAGCGCTTCCTCCACTGCTTCAGTAGTTGGGTGAAAACTTCAAATAGTTACTATAGAAAATTGTTTTGTTAATGTATCGTTACCTACTGATTTATCAACATATAGAATGCAAAAGGGTGATGCACAGTTTATACTTGATCCTACTATGAATATTATAAAAGAGTATGCCATTAAATTTAAATAAAATGAGTTAGTTTTCATTCTGACCAAATAGTTTTCAAATTACTGTATCTGTTATTCAATATCTAATTAACAGCTTTTCTCATATATTATTAACAAAATATTGAACAAACGAGTAAAATGTGTTGTTTTTAATATTATGAAATATAATAGGTTAATACAATATTACATTACATAAATATTAATGTTTATTTGCAAAATCGCTTTATTTCTAAGAAATGTTAAATAATTGATATAAGAATTTCATGCCCTAAAACAAAATCATTGTGATATTTTTAAAAAATTTCTAGATATTTAATCAGAGGAAAACAAGACTAGAAAATGACAGTACAGTCAAACTTCCATAACTCGTATCCTCAAGGGACTGCCAAATTAGTTCGAGTAATAGAAGCTTCGAGTTAAAAAAAAATATGATATTTTTGATTAAGAAGAATTTATTTTCCATATTTTGATAATCATATAATGTATATAATAAGAACAGTTAGTTATTGTAGTCTTAATTAATATGCAGTTATATTTTCTTTTTTTTTCAAAGTAATCAGTAATTAAATTTTGCACATGTTTCCTATTACAATTTTCATAGAAAAGTTCAACTTTATTCAACGAGTAGTAAATCGAATCTGTTGTGCTTTCTTTCATTGTAAAAAAAGTTTCAACGTGTCAAAGGCGTTTCGTACTTCGTTTTCCTATTACAGGTTCTTCATGACTTGAGCCATTTTCTGGAATGTGATCTTGTGATATGAGTAAAGTTTCATTCAAACTAACACTATCCACAATTTCTTGATCTGTAGGGTTGTCGCTAGATATTAGATCATCATCGACATTCAAAAAGTCATCTAGTCTCACATTGTCAAGACAATTGTGTAAGATTGTCCATTTTGACAATTTTTTCTTTGAGATCTGAAATTCCATTTTTTTCTGCATGATTAATCTTCACTTCTTGCTGCAGTTCCGCCAATGGTATATCATCTTCCTTATTATAAAAGATATGTTTCGCAAATCCGGTCTTCTTGAAACAGTTCTCAATGGTTTTTAGAATAATGTCGCCATTCCAAACAGCTGCTACAGCTATCACGCAATCAAAAAGATTAATGTTAGGCATTTCAATAGATTGTTCATGACTATCCAATACTTTACTTAAGATTCTATGTATATAAATTTATTTTTAAATTTATTTTTAATAACCATAATAATTATTTCCGCAAATGATGAATGGTTCTTATTGCGATAAAAACGAGATTAATTTAATATCTAAAATTATTTTGACCCATCTAATTTTAGTAGTCGCTTTCATCTCATTGGTGTTGGTCTTTATTGAATGATCTAAAATTAAATTCAGAGCAATCAAATTTTTAATATAAAAAACTAAATCTCCGGATGACATAATTTTGAAAAAGAAATTGTTTTTAATTTATCATTATCAAATTTTTAAATACTAATAGAACTTCTATTATTATTTCTATGTAGACATGACATTAATCGATTTTTAAATATGCAACAAAAATGAATAGCAATTTTAATTTAACTTCAACAACGATAGTAGGTATCATTTAAACTAAGAAATAATTTTGGTGCTTTTAATAGACCAACAAACTTAAACAATGTTAAGTAGTACAAGAAGTTAATATTTGAATTATCCCAAGATAGATACTTATTAATAATTAAATTACAGCTGTAAGCAGAAATCAATTTTTTGCCTCTTTAGCAAAATATTATAACTTGGTTTATTGTGCGAGGGTTCCCATTTGATAAGCCAAAGAAATAAGAACAACTATTGCCTAATTTGCCTGCCCAAATTGCAGTATTGATTCTAACAACAATAATGGGAATGTGCAAATTAAAAAAATACAAGCTTAACATTCACATCCATGATGCCAACTTGCTTGTGGTAATATAAGAAATAGGTTCAAGAATTTGTTGCGTAAATCATATTGTTGAGTAACAAATTCCTTAAATTTTCGAAAACAAATATATTGATGCATTTGTGCCTGTGGCAGTTCCTGAATAACAAGGAACTCCAGTATTTTTAGATTCTATGAGTTACAACAACTTAGGTCTTACATGAAAATGTAATATAGTAACTAGGTAAAATAATGTTTTTGGCTGTTTACTAAAAAAATTTTACATTTTGACAATTAATCCTTATAAAAATTGGGTGATGCTGAAAAGTTTTTTCTTTAGAAACAACAAATATCAGGAGCTGCAAGTGGTTTTGAAAAAAAACTAATGAATTGAATTGTGTAATAAATTATTAAAATGTAATCTATTAATATAGATATTGGACTAAAGTATCATGCCATCATATATCTATACTGTGCTTGACCATAATCTACCTAAACTCAAATTAAAATAATAGCCATAACCAACAACGACATTACTTGCTGCGATGTAAAAACGTTTATGTAAATTGTAGTACGGCAAAATATAGATTATTGGGTTTTTTTTTTTTGCTGGCAAGAGCAATAAAAAAACAACGTTGGAACATTATATATAATATTATAATAATTATAATGTATTATAATAAACACTATTAAAAAAATCATAATATTTTATTGTTTAACGTATTTTTCTTTTGATGTAAAATATTTATTATAACACCTGAAAACTTTTTTGTAAAAATATTTCTTCTTGCCTCCCTCATTAGAAAATTTACAATTCCTCGCACTCTCTCCAATTATTCGCATCTTTCCTATTCTTTCTCGAAGGACTAAAATAACTATTGTAAAGTTACCACTGTACCCTTATTCAAAGATTTAACCATAATTACTCCGCAGATTTTTGAACAACTTTTTAGGTCTTGGAGAGTCAGAGCACGTTGAGTTCAGAACACGTTGATTGTCGCTTTGTTTGTGGTTAAGAAATTTCACTCATGTAATGATACGCGTCAGAAAATCATTATGGTTTTCAAAATTGGCACAGATAGCTAAGAGAGGTTTATATTCGGATTTGATCAACATTGAACAATCATTTTGTAGATGTATTATGCATATCTAAAGAAGTAAATTTGGGAAGCTAAATTTTAAAAAAAGAGTGTAACTTGTTCATAAAGCTACGATATATCAATATGCACTGACATTTCAATATTTATTAAGCTTTGTAGGACTAAGAAAAGCTTCCCAAAATTATTGAAAGGTTAACATTAATATTTCTTAATAAATCAAGAAAATCGAAGTGGAAAATACATATGCTACTCAAAGAATCTAGGAAAGAACTTGACATGTTAATACAATATTTTGTTGTATACTATTATCTGGTTGATAAAAGGTGACAGCAGCGCTAAGCAACCCAACTTAAAGGTACTCTATTTTATTGTCTTTTGCATAAAAAGTACGTAAAATGGATTTTTTTCGTTGAAATATAATGTTACAAATTATTTAAAAAAATTATATTAGGTTTATAACTATGCAGAAGGACTACGTATTTCTGATGCGTAGGTTCTTTTTCCCCATATCCTTGTTGTAACCTAAAAAATCATTTGTTTTTTGATTAATTATTAGACTAATGATTTTTGCATAAAACTAAGAAGGGAAATGGTATTCTGATTGTTATACAGAAATAATTAGATGGATTCGTAAATAGAATAGGTAAACACAAAACAAAGGTAATTTCAGTAAAGGCAGGTATACTAAATAATGCATAAAGTTACCGGAACTGGAGCTTTTATTTATTATATGAAAGTATTATTTTTACTGCAACTACAAGTGGTGAACTATTTGTTGGAATGGCATTTATCGGTAATATTTCTCTTCTTCAATTTTGCGGTATTTTGTTTAAATGGAAGGGTACCTACATCTACCGTTACGTAGACTGACAACTTCTTTCAGGGCCTTCATCGACAACCCGCACATCCGCTTAGCCTATCACCAATCACCTGCCAATTATGCACTATAAATACCAAATTATCTAGCTATCGCCAATATGAACATAGCTAGTGCAAAAGCATTGAAAATAATTGCAAGTCATTATTTATTACAATAAATTCGTACCGCAATTACCTGAAACGGTGATAATACTGGATTCGTCCCATTCGATATCTGATACGTATTATTACTTACAATCGATGGCGTTCCACCATGGCAACGACTGCTCAATACAGACTGAACTAAATCAATAATAACAGACGTATGAAACTACTTTGAGCCGTGCGTAAAACATAAACAATACAACGTTAGAACTAAAGTTTGTCAAATTGTCATTCTTAAAACAATGGTAGTTTCATTTGAAACGGATACGGTATGAACATCACTTCCGCATAGAAATCGTGTTCTGCTTTACAACATGACTATAATTTGTATATTGCAAACTTTAATAGTAGCGATAGGAGTCCGTTGAATATTTTACACGGCTAACATAGAAAATAGTTCTATAATTGTTGGATTTTAAATAATTGAGTTGTCCATTGTTTTGCAATATCAGTGTGTTCGTAATGGCAATTTAATGATAGCCATTGATTCCGTAGTTTGGCAACAAAAGCTAAAAGTTTTTAGCAATTTAACAAAAAGAATTGTGCCACATTACAAATGAACAGGGCAATTTCAAGTTGCTGTCAGAACTAAATCCCCCTCCAAAAAAAAATGCGAATTATTCATCATTTGCCCGCGATTTAGAAAGACTGCCACCAAAAGTTGTGCCATACACTTGTTCGTTACAAGGTTAGTAAAAAGTTCCAAAAACTGATAAGTTCGAAAAACTCACATGACGACAAGTCTTGGATAAACAGATTTAAAATTTAGCTAATGTGTCAGACTGTTAACTTTTAACTACAGCGACAGAAAACTAAAAGATCTTATTGCAAGTTACAAATGTTGGCCAAGAAATTTAATGTCACAGTTGAAGAAAAAGAAAACAATACAGACGTCGAGTTGTTTCAAAAAGGTTGAAGGATAAAACACAGAGAATTTTGACAAGAGAGTTATTTAGACACAAATTAAAAGCGATGGTAGAAGCATTGATCTCATTTCTTTCATCGGATTTTAAGTTATGCATCTACACTGTATAACCCATTTTTGAACTTTTAGGTTGTCTCTTTGAAAACACTCAAACCAGAGAGAACTTTGATCTGTGCTTTCTAAACCAAGTTAGAGGTTCTGTTCTATAACTGTAGAAATGTGATCATTATGACTCAGTCGTAACCAAGTAACCAAGTTTAAAGAAAGGTTAAAATTACAATTTTGACTGCATCAGTTTGTGAACGCAGCGAAGTTTACTATCGCGACCATAAAAATATATTGATTCATGAAGAACGGTGAAATACTACAATTACTGTTCAACCATGGGGAATAATAGGCTTGATGTGTTGATTAACTTGTTTGGCAAAAAAAAATACAATAAGCAACATTAACGGAGCGAATGTTGTAAGATTGGGTCAGGTCAGGTTTTTAATGGCACCTATAAATTTATATTTATAATTGGGACTTTTATTAAAAAAACGAATAACGAGTTGCTATTTTTTACCAATTAGGTTAACATTTTTTGCCCCTTTCCCGCATCAATCTTTTCACTAAATCACTGCAAATTTTATAATTTTATTTTAGTAAATTAGTTAATTAAATTAAGTAAAATAGAACATTTTTAGAAATGCCAATAGTCCGATAGTAGTAGACAATAAAAATCCGAAAATAAATGACTTAAAAAGATATAGTATTATTCTAAGAATATAAACTCTGAGTAAAGGTTAAAAAAAATGCTCCGAAGTATTCGCAATTTTCAACGATACTACTAAATGTAAATTTTGTTAAAATGAATTTTTGTATTGTGCTTTTCTAGATCGTTCATTATTTTCCGTATTAAATTCATTCACGACCTGCGGAAAAAGTACCAAATTTTCTATATTGTATCGATTTGCCTTCTGAATATTTTAAACTAACAGATAAAGTTTATGTTTTTACGATTTTCCCAAAACTTTTAAGTTTTTACTTATGAAATATTTTTTTTATTTCAAATTATCTATTTCTTTGTTAAACTTTGTTATACATAATATAAATGAATACTCCTTAAGGATATCTATAGATGTATTTGTTATCGACTTAACCCACGTGCAACGATTTGTATCAAAAAAAAAAATGTATGCACAAATATAACGTAATTAGGCCCTCGTATTGTTTATAATTATGTTATTGGAGCGAATTTGACAGAATTTCCAGAAGGGATCAATAGACACTAGGGAGTTTGTAAATATGTCAATTACCTTTAATTCTCAATTAATACAACCATTCAAAGTAACTTGCTTTTTTCGAAACAATTTAATCTAATGAAAAAACATCAAAGAAGTTGCTTGTTAGCAAAAGTCTTACTTTCTGGTGGCAACATTTTTAATTCTACAGTATCTTGTTGAACTAGTGTTACCACTTTTTCAATATATTTGTAACATTTTGTCCTGCTGACAAGATTTTCTTAATTATCACATCAGTCTTCTTTATTAAATTTAATTATAATTGCTTTGCATTTTTTATAAAAAAGTCTGCTGAGGACCTACAAATACAAAGTCTATTTGTCCTTTCGATCACACAGAACAAATAATTGAATTGTGCAACTTCATAGGAGTCACTTGGTATTATCGCTATTTTTTTTCTTCTATATCGAACCAAAATGCCTATCGCAAGGCAATGAAACCATATTCAAGAAACTATATTCTATTAACTCCAAGGACTCAGAACATTAAACTAAATAAAATCTTACGATTGATATTTCAAACAACGCAATTGTTGCTCTAAAGTAAAATCATTTTCTATGACTAAGACCAAGTAAGCATTGCTGCCTCTATTTTACTTTTGGGTCACATACATATAGAAGCATGATAAATATTATAGAATTCATGACTTAACTAACATATGACCGAATGGGTTAAAGTTAAAAAGAACACCTTCTATTGCACATCAAACCTTAGAAGAATACAGCATTTCTTTATTTTGTTTCAAAACTTAACAAAGCACATGCATAGAAAGCGTTCTCCCTTGGTCCATAAAGTTTCAAGTTGAAACTTACTGAAAAATTGAAATTCTTCATCTGAAAAACCTTACATAAGATAGGTTTTTAATTTTTACAATACAAGTATTTTTCGAAGGTTATGGCAAACAAAAGATTAACGCAGAAAGTGATGCAGAATTATCAGCAATAGTAATTAATCGCTACAAGATTTAAAAAAGTGAAATATAGATACTCATTTACAGATAAAAATTTAGTTTTGATTTTTTGCTATAGAAAAAATATTTTTAAATGAAAAAGTTTTAGACTCAACAAATTGCCTAAAGTAAAAAGAATAATTACGTTGTTTAGTGACTTTTCTTTTCGAGATAAGCTAGAAATCATTTTATTTTAATGCAAAAGATAAACTGTTACTTTTTAAATAGTTTAGTTTTTTTTCCAATGATTTAAAAGTCTAATTGTTTTCATAGATAAACAAATTATATAAAATTAACTCTTTTAATGCATCATAAAATGTACATCGAATATCTTGTCTATGTTTCTTATTTAAATCACCCTTTGTGTATAATTGGATGTTGTAACTCTTCTTGGCAAAAATCATGGCTTTTAACAAAAAAAATAGAAAAAGAAGAACTATTATGGACAAAAGTGAATGAACGTTCACATACTTGAAAAATTCAAACGCTTTATTTACAAATTTTTGGTAGAACTAACAATGTATGTTGCAGGATCATTTTGGTAATTGATTTAGGAAGAAATGTACGTTTTTTTACAATTTTTTGAACTGATGGTAATTATTTCATAAACTATAGTAGGTAATGTTTAATTAATTAACATAAGCATTTTTAAAAAGAAAAAATCCTTATAATGACTAAAAGGAAAATCTCAAATTAAATTGACATTTATTGATTGTTGTGAAATGTTTGAGGCCACGCTAATTGATTTATACCTTTGTATCAGATTACCATTTACCATTCTCTTTCTAAACTTTTTGCAGAACAAACTTGAAAATACATTGAATGAGTTAGATCTGGTACAAAAAGATATTCATTGTGCTTTCAGCATGTTGCGTCACTTATAAGACGTTACTTGCAGCAATTAAGTAAGTTAATTCAGATAAGTGAATGAAATAAAATGGTTGCGTTCCACTTATAAACTTTTTTTAAGACAATAGATTTTATTCTCAAAAATTAATTAATAACATTATACAAGGGTGTAAAATGTATCTTGAAAACAATAGCAATCGTACAGCATAACATTGACATTTTTTATTTGTATCATTATTTGTTTCTTTTTTAAGTTGATAACTTATTTGTTTGTGCAAACAAATAAATCGACACATACATCATTAAAATTAGAGAAGAAATAATATTAAATTAAGTCACAAAAAACAAAGTTTCTATTTAAAAAACTTATGTAGGTATGCCATAATTAAAGCAATTGTGAGTGTTTGCCTCATTTCCGATGCTTTCGTCCAAAGCAAGTCATACGAGTTCTTATTTCTTCCCAAGATCTATAACGTCCACGTATCTTTGGTGGCTCTTTGTAGAAAGTCTTTGAAACCAAGCTTGTTATCTAGTGATAGTCGCAAATGCTTGACCTCATCCCCCACTTGTAATTCTTTGTCCTAAAGATGGATAGCTTCTCCAAGTTTTGACGTTTTTTCCTTCTTGTAAATATCACCAAAGTGGTCTTCGAGGCCTTCTTGCATCATTTCTGATGCGATGCTATTATATTTTTTATGACTAGGATGGCGACGTCATCTAAATATCTTTTTGTATGTCCCCCTCTTAGTTCTACCTCCGCCAGGAGTTCTTACTCAACACCACAAAAGGGGTGATACGATTGCCTTAACTCAAAATGTAGATTTTTCGCAGCGATCAAATCAAATTAAAATGATCATTAAAAATAGTTTATCATTACAGATGTATTCAATAATAGACTAATACTCCAGGTAGGTACCATAATTTTGAGTAAATTGTATTTTCGCTATTTGAAGCGAGATATATTTCCCTTACCTTAATACAGATACCCAGAAAATTTTTCATCCTTGTCTTAAACAAGTGTTTATTGTAGCATAAATCCTTCCAACAAGCACTTGCGTGTAAGTGCGAAAAATTTTCTAGTATTATGGCCAACCTTTGCAGGTATATAATTATTGTAGGAGACGTACTAAAAAACCTGATAAATTAAAGGATGTTTAAGAAAATTGCCAATAAAACATTTATTTTTTGCATATCTGATGTTTTAAGGTAGATAAGCAGTTCTGAACCTCTATAATTGCTTTTTGTACGTTCAATATTCAATAATAGCTACTGGTCTCGTAACACTTCCGTCCGAGATAGTATCCAAACATCACACGTTCGTCTAATTATTAAACTCGGCTTGATTAGATCTGAGATTGAAGTTTTGCTTCCACCCTCAAAATCCTAATCAAACATCTACTGGACTAAACAAGCTATGGACGAAAATTGTTTCCGTCCAACAGTTCGACCGCTATTGATACTGTTAAATCAGAATTTCCTTTCACACATCACTCTTGCGCGTTTTCACTCTTATGAACAAACGCACCCACCCTTATTTCTAGATTTCGTTTCCCCAACATTGTATCAACTAGATTTCATTATAAATTTACAGAGCTTGTGTTCCGACAGACCGTAATTTAATTTTTCCTATTTAATGTCGCGTGTTCAAGTCAGTCGATATTAGAAACTAAAGCAAGTTACGCGGCGTATTAAAGCCAACCATTTGTAATTCCATAAATTTATAAAGACTTCGTAAAAAATTTAAATATATCGATGTTTAGAAGACTTAGACACACGAATGGAAACAGACAGGTGTAAGATACGTTTCCATTCCCTTGGCGTGCATGTAGCCAGTCAATAATCGTTAATTTTTAATGCGGCGCCCGCACAAGTATCTACGTATCTAGTTTTTCGGTCTCATTTCTACTTTGACCGATTCTCATAACACACGTACCAACGAATTGAACTTTTTTCGAAGTCCGAAATCGTTTTGAATTAATTAACGAAATTAGTACCTGTCACTCTCAAAGTGCTGTATATACATAAATACATTCACCTACTTGAATAATTAGTTCCTTACGCAATGCGAGAAATTTTCTTAACGCCAGCTTAACACGAAACCTTTAAGCTGAAAAGAGATTAACAATGAAATTGGCGACAAATTTCGCGCCTCGTAATGGCCGGAAAATAAAAAGTAACCGCGAAAGTGGCGACGTACAAAAGCTACAAAGTTGAAAACTGCTCTCCCGAGCTAGAAGAGTACACAAATAAATTTAAAAGGATATCAAAAATTATTTTACAGAATTTGCAGGGAAAATGATGAGGCGTTAAGAAACTGAAGCGAATATACACCTGCATTTTACCAATCTATTTTTATTTTTGGCCTAATTATAATTATGTACTTCCAAATTGCTTGGCCTGATTTGTTAAATTTATTGGATTAATATTTTGCCAAGGTGGTTATTCTTGCGGGTGGTGCGGCTAATATTAGTATGAGTTTGGCAACAGGTCCGGGTCTGTTGTTTATATTTCCAAATGTTTTAGTTTCACTATTTTACCTAAATCTTTGACTATGTTCAGTTGTTGACGTTATTCATTTTACCTGGCAAACACTTCCCATAACTTCTGCACTTCAAACAGTAGAATAATATTAAGATTTTCAATTTAAGACTCGTATCGAGCAAACTCAATGTTTAGTAGGTTTAAGCTCCAATCCACCTTTTTTGCAAAAATAACTTATACGATTATTAAAAAATTAAAATTTATATGGTAATTTAAACTACAATTCTTACTTATTGATTTTCAATTGCATTACGTGCAGAGTTATTTGCTTACAATTAAGTATTTATTTACATCCGTTTCATTGCGTGGAGCAGAGTTGCGTATTTAAGTTAAAAATATAAAGTATAATATTGTAATGGTATGTCAAATAACAAGACCAAAGAAGAAATGCCGACAGTTGAGGACAAAGAAAAGGCAAGATTTTAATATTTATTTAATTCAGGTTTTATATGTCCATTGAGTTCCATGCTTTTGCATCGTATCTTTAATTGTATCAATACAAATATTACAGTAAGAAACACTGAAAGCGATATAAAACTGATACGATGTGATATTTTATGTGGATCGAGTGCACCACTACTCCAAAATCTACTAATTTTTTGCCACATAACCATATCACGTGCCTACAATGATGGCGGTTGTAATAAATGGTAATTTTAAAAATAAATTTGTTCAAACTTTAAAAGGAACTAAGTTTCAGAGTTTGAAATACCTATTTATGTTGCCCATTAAGGAAAGCCAAGATGAACAATAATACTTTGTGTATGAAAACGTGCATATTTACTTTTTTGATTCATAAAGGACTTCTTGTAATACTATTAAATTATTAACCTCGAATAGTTCGGTACTCTTCAAAGGTTGGACTAGGTTTTGGTTGTCCAACGCTATAAAAATTCTCCGTTCTCATAAAGATGAAGTCTAACTTCATATTAGCCAGCATAACTTGCGATCTTGTGTTTAACCATTGGAATGTTGTGGTCTTGGTGTAAATCAAAGTTACGTACGTACCATAAAGCGGTTCAGAGGAGTTTATTTTGAAAAGGATCTATGAGGTTGCTGTTACTATCTTTGGTACAACTCTAGATTTAGATCCCATATAAGGATACCGGTTTCAGAATCTGTTTGTAGATTAAGATCTTATTGTGTATAGACTGTTTCTCCCCAATAAGATAATTATGCTGTTTATAATTCAATCCAAAATAACTTTTTTTACAAACTTTTTCTATCCAGAACCATGTCTAAATATTGAACATTATTCTCACAGGGTACAGTGGTCCCATTTATTTCCAAGTACGAGAAGTTAACTATATTTTTGTTAGTAAAATTAACTTGGATGAATTTGAGTTATTTTAACCTATTCTTCCATTATTATCTCTGCTGCTGCTGCTATGCTGCTATGTCGCTAACATACGACATATAAAAGAAAAGTCCAAGGACGCACAGTCCCTCGTATTTTTCCGGTCAGAATATTCATCTTCCTCATTGATTCAAAAGAGTCTGTCTGTGATGTATAAGGTTAGTATTCCTACAAACTGTTTTTGATTTATATATCAGAGCATTGTGCTTGTCAAAGCACAGAGATATGTCTACAAAACTGCAAAGCAGATTTGCTTTGATTCAAGAGCATTCTATTGTAATAGCAAATCGTTGATTATGTGATTTCTTCTGAACCTAAATTATATATCCGGAATTAGTTTACCTTTTTCTATTAGTAACTTAGTCTATTGAGTAACAGTTTTCAAGTATGTGTTAACATCATAGAAAATGTTCTAGCTTAAAAAATAAAACTCCAGATAAGAGATATAAAGAATTTTACTGTGCAACCATGTTAATTTTCTCTCAAGCTAAATTTGTTAACTTTTTATCATATACAGAGTGCAACAGTAAATTTAAAATTTCAAAATCGTTAAATATGTGTTATTGCCACTTTCTATAAGTTATGAATAAGAGAATCATTTCATAAATGCTGCACGCCATTTGTTTGCGGCAACCAGTAATACAGATCAAACTATATCAAACTGAAATGATGACGTCATAAATATGAAGTGGAATTTTGGATTGTCACAGTATTCAATTTAATACAGGAAAATAAATCCAACCTCAATCCTGCAATTATTGGATAAACATATAAGAGCTTCCAATGTTGAATAACAATAGAAAAACTGATCAAACTTACTACAGGAGGCCATTATCCGATTTTCATGAGAATCGAATACAAATCCAAATATAACATTAACATAATTCTACATTAATTTTTTTTTAATTCCTAATATTCTCCCTTTTTTAGGTACTCAGAGACATTCTGTCAGAATTATTTATGAAACTCCAAAACTTGTCTAGTAAATGTCTAGTAAATTTTGATATCTTTTGATCCACCAACTGTTTTGTTAATATTTTCTAAACAAAAATTGCGGGATATCCTGAATAGAAAAAAATAATCTAAATATATGGTAGACAGACCGCATTTTCCCAGGAACAAAATTAAAGGTTTTATAATTTTTGTAAACAACCCAAGACCAACACCAAAAGATAACAACTGATTATGCTTATTAAAATCCGATAATAAGAAAACCGGAAAATTTGCACTATTTAAGAGGAGAGTGAGAATTTCCTTTCCAAATTATGAATAGAAATGAGACGGACTAGAGTGCAGCCAAGTACAGTAATAAGGGATTTATGCTAAGTAAGTCTTTATGCAGAAAATGTAGATGGGATCGCCGTCACGGAGAAGGGCAAGAACTTCATCATCTACCTCAGAATTTACAGTTACTGCTTTCTCGTATGTGCAAAAGATATAAATGAAGATCATAACTGATTATTTCATTGCCCCCACATTCAGTTTCTTTTTATTTTTCCAGGCTCATCTGACATCAAGTAAAATATTGCATGAAGCTTAAGTATTTCAAAATCTAATAAAACTATAAATATCTCTTGGTTAAAATTTATTACAAATTACACATTCTTGTATCTACACATGAAACTAAGATAATAATTTTCAGTCACAACTCATATACGAGAATTGCTGTAGCTAAGGAGTAACTAAGAGCAAGCACTTTCGATTTGGTACAGTTCCAAATTAATTAATTAACTCTTGAATTCTTACCATTTGTCACTCCCTTTCAAATAGTACACCCTTACATGACACAGTTAAAATAACTTATCGCAATTCATCGTCATTTATTTAGTTACACAATACACTTAACTTATTGTATTTCTTAACGTATCCTTTATGCGAGGGTTAAACAAATAGCTCGCAATCTAAAAATAAAAATGTATATATTTTAATCTTATTTCTTTAAACTTGTTCTGCGGCAGTACTTGACGTCAAATTTTTGAAGTGTCTCTAATAGTTATTTTATCACAATTTTAGCTCATCATTTCCATTTTTCGAGGGTTAGAAATAATTCTAATTCACTCAGGTTCAAATCACTTTAAATATGATGAATGTGGCAACATTTCAGTTTGGCAATTTTCTTATTGAAATAATATTTATATGAGGACATGCGGCATCCTGATGAGGAATATTTTTTTGGTAATTCTAAGCTTTGCTTCTAAATTTTTTAACTGAATCCGAATAATTCACACGTTACTGTTTGTAAATGGTTTGTTTATAATTTTCAAAATTAATACGACATTATTGTTTAGCCTGTTAGTAGATAATCAATTAGTAATAACTTGAAAGCTATTACCTTAGCTGGGATAAATTTTGTCTTCCCATATGTAGAAAAAAATTGCATTGCTCTTATTACTTTGACTGTTCTTTTATTTCTAGTTTATGTCGAATAATAAATCAAGCTTCATCAATAGTATTAAGTCTACAAATAAAATCAATTCTTCCAGTCAAGGCACTTCAAGAAATGCACGCTTGAATGATTATCTTACCAAGTTGCCATCTAGTTAAATTTTTCGTTGACGTTAAACTTCTTATAACAAAATTCTCTATCTGGCACCTACTTGCCAGAGATGTTAGTATTTCTACAATGATGTCTCACTTAGTTTCTTAAACTTCTGCAAAACAAATAGCAGCCGATAAAATATATGAAAGAACTAAATTTTGTTGATTATGGTAAGTTTTTCTCCTTAGTGAATCATTTGTACTGCATTATGTAAAACCTTTTTGAAATATCAATTGTAATTCTGTCTTGAAACTTCTTGATTAGAAATAAACTGACGGATATTGAGTCAAACTGCACGGCTTAAACAAACTGCCTCGTCTAGGTAGATATTGTTGCCAGATAACGTAATTGATTCACGAACATTGAATCAAATAATGAAGTTGAAGTTATGCCCAAGCGTATCCATATATACCTATCTACAGTCAAATCGATTATTTATTGTTTGATTTGTAGCATCGCAACGACTCCTGGCCTAAGTATTTCTCTTTGGGTGTTTTAAAGGGAACCCGCGAAAGAGTGTCCGAGATAAATTCTAAAGTTGTTCAGGATTTCCCCCGGGACCAGCAAACCAATCTGGCTGCCTCGCGACTATTGTTTCTTCAACCAGGCTTGCCAACTGCTCGCAAAATATTCAGTGATGTGCATCGCTGTTTGCTTTTGCAAAGTTGACGTTGATTAGAAGGACTGATAGTAACGCGACGCATGAGCGTCGTCGGCAGCAACTTTCCATCTCGGCCATAACGCGCGATTAAATATTTAAACATTTTTATTGGCCGTTGCAAGGTCTCTCTGTATTATATTAATCCCCCGACAGCCGAAGTTGTGATCAAAGTGCGCATATTGTAGCACGGTTCTCATTTGCGCCGGAAGGCCGGATGAGTCCAAAATTACCGGCTTCACCATATATTGAACTTATTACAGTTGTTTGAAATATTCTTTAACCCTCATATTTTTATTCGGTTCTTTATTGAAATCGTTTTGTTATAATTTGAGCTAGATCATATGCAAATCAATATTTAAGTTAGCCCGACACCCAACAGGACTTTAAGAGTGCTGTTTTTCGGGTTCTCAGTCGCACGCACAGAGCGTCATAGGCACGCACGACAATGCATTCTGTCGTTATACGATATTGCAAAACTATAATAAATCTTTAGATTTTTTTGCTGTACAAGAAAGTCAATGATGATGTCTCGGATTTAATACCCTTTTAATAATGATTTAGTATACAACATTTTAGAAAAAAAAATTGAAAGCTAAAATTTTGGGGGTAAATTTTAAGCATTGCTCAACTTACTATTCTGAAGAGTACTTGACCGATTGACTTTAAATTTACTTTTCTCAAGTTACTAATGTGTCGTGTAGAATCTTAAAAGTGAAAGAAAATTAAGAAATTGTTTCTAGTTCTGCGACGACTCATTGTACATACTAGCATGTCTATGCCCATCCGTGCGTGCGACAGAGAACGTATTGGATTTACAGGTTGAGTCGCTTCCCTAAAAAAACTTAGATAATGGAATTTATGTTTAACAAATAAAGGAAACTAAAACAGTAATATGCATGCTATTTAAATGTTATTAAGTTGTTTGATTGGTTTTCATTCTTAACTTGTATGATTCAATATATTTCTTCATTTCTTTTCCGGTTCTTTATGCCACACTGTCAATATTACTAAATGGCTTTGACAAAACGGTTTAGTTTTATTACTTGTAATTAGTAGGACTAGGACTGCTTAAGCATTCATCACCCTGCTAAAAAAAGGGGGAAATATTTTACTTATGTAAAAATTAATATAATTTTATTATAATTACAAATATATTAGAGTTTCAAAAATACCCTACCGCGACAGAACATTAAGAAGTGAAACAAAACAAGTTTTAAAGATTTGTATGTAAATGCAATAGAGTAAAGGTGATATCGTAATATAATTATTATCTGAAAATATTGGTAATAAATAAAATATAAATAAATGTCTATCTAAAAATAGTTGCAAATTCTAAAACTTGAAACAAAAATAGCTAATGAGAAATGTAAGAAAGTGACAATGATAAACTACAATAGACCAAAGAAATATAGTGGAGCTAAAATCAATGGTAAAATCAGAATTACAAAAAGTGGACGAGAGCAGAAGAATATTCAGATAAAGTTATCTTTGTAAACTTTGAGGGGCTAAAGAAATAAATTGAAAAGATGGAAATCTATACTAGTTACAAGTAATAAATAAAAAACTGAGAATTATGAAAAGAAAAATTATAGTAAGATAAAAAAAACAAGAAGAAGTAGGTAACTATAAAGAATTATTTTATTAATAACTTTGCTGACCACAGATCCACAGAATAATGAAATTACAAAAACATAGTCAACAGCTACTTTAAAGTAGAAAATATATTAGAGAGCAGAGTAATGAAATTATTTAAATATTGAATAGAATAATTGGAAGAAATAGAATTAATATTAATCGACATTAAAATAAAAAGTAATCTAGGAAATTTAAGTAGATGTGCGGAGAGAAGACTCACCATTTTTCCCATTTCAACCAAATTTTCCAAGCATTGTTTATTAGTTAAAAAGAAATCCAAGAAACTATATAGATAGGTAATAACCGGCCCGATTGAACAAAAACAGCTTTCAAGACCGTGCCTCAGAAATTATTCTTTTCTTTATAAGATTTGTAAACTTATTCTCTAAAATACAATTTTTTCAGTTGTAAATATGTACTACCTTACTATATAACATAACTTTTATACTTGGATTAAATTTTTTATCTTATAACTGTTTGGAAGATTGACTAGTTGTGAAAATAAAATGTGACATAACACTACATTGGAAGTCTTTGGCCTCAAAGAAGTAAAGTTAGAAGCGAGGTCAACCAAAGTCTTAAACTTACTCGGTTTTTTCGATTAATAAAATATCTTGCAATTTTTTTTTAATGAGAATGTTATATTTCTGCCATGAGAAGAGAGAATTGAATTATGGATATTCTATATCTAAATACAAATTTCCAACAAAGTATACTAGTCAAAATTAATTTGCCAGTGCTCTATTGTACTTTGCTTAAACTTGATATACTTTAGCATACGATAATATTTTATTGTCCTAAATTTTTCAATCTATTATCAATAATTAAGGAAAATTATTAAATAATTATTTTTATATGTTATCATAGGAAAAATGGCAAAGGCGGTGTGAAAATGTGTTATAAAGTTACAAAGAGATGTGAAATGAGTCGTTACTTTATTATTTAATGCTACACTTTTGATGTAAACAATAAATTAATTTGTTGTTAGTGTATTATAAAAATGAAAATTTGAAGCAATCATGCATCTACTGATTCCCGCTTAAACTTCTTAGTATGCAGTTCATGAAGACTGGATTAATCCCATTTGGCTTTAGGCTAATTCTTGACGTAAAATGAAGGGCAATAACAATAGAACGTGAATTACACGCTCTATATCGCTATTATCTCTGTGTTCTACAAAATATTAATGCTTCAGCCACCAATACTTAATCTATGGAAGTTGATCGTTATGTGCGCTACTTATTACCTAATGACATTTTAATGTCCTATGATGTTACGGAAGCCGGAAAAGTTAGTAAAAATGTTGGTCCACCGTACCCTATTTAGATTAGACATTTACTTAAAAAAAAGTCCGAGTCATACAAAAAATTTTGTGTTTACTCCCGTTCTTTGTATCTAAGTAATAGTGGTTACTACAGAAGCAAAACGTAAGCCATTAGCACAGAAAGGAATCGATTATGGCATAATTTCATTATAATGCCTGTATTCATTTCATCGCATTTTATGGCTATCTACCACATATTATAGACTGCTGCCCTTTGCTTGGTTGTTCTAATCGCCAAGTTTTGACAAATTGCATACTACTTAAGGAAACCGATTATACTATCTTGCGAATATTTATAAGCGAGAAGGCGACAAGGTGAGATAGTTATATACTACTGGAAACAATTTTTACAAAGTAATTAAAGTTTAGTCGTAAACTTGTATACAAAATATGCTTCTCGTGGTTATGGTCTAAAATAATACAAGATAGGGTCATAACGTTCTCATGGCCGTTTAAATCTGACGTGTGACGTCAGTAAACGGCCATATTTTCGGAGACGTAACCTCTAGGCAAATGTAATTATCCGACTAAGCCCTCACAAATCCTTTGTCTGTTATTTTACACTTCGAAAAATCACAATGCACTTTTAATTAGTTGCTAAACGGATAGAATTGTAAAAAATAATGTAATTTGCTGGGAAAATAAATCGCGTGTATGTGGCCGACTATAACAGACTTAGAGAAGTGATTGGCTGGGTGACGTCATTGGTCACCCCCAATCATAGCGTGTTCTGAGTCACGTGAAAATATTGGAAAAAATTTTGATTTAATTTTTTTAATAATTAATATCCAGGTCATGAAAATTGATATTTTTGCAAATTAGCCTATCACTATTTATCATATATTATCAATATTATATAACTTTTATGCGATTTGCGATTTAATGCAAGTAGCGGATTTGTAATTTGGACGAAAATCATAATCCTAGCAAACCGACCGCTTGATAACGTCAATTTAGCAGAATTAATGTCTATTCAACTCTCTGGCCTGAGGCAGATTAAAAAAAATTGTGCACTATACTTGTGACCCTTTAAAAACTTATTTTTAAAATTAAAAACAATGAGGTTGCTATACTGGGTGCCAAGAATTTATCAACATTGTCAAAAATGAGTTAAGGACAATGGGCTGAACTTTGGGTAACTAGCTTAAATTTCGTTTGTCTGTATTTGACAATATTAAGTTTTTTGAAACTTGTATTTTTACTATAAGGATGTTGCCATAACAAATTCAACTTATTGTTCAACAGCTCTTTAAAATTTTTCTGGAAGAGTAATTTCTGTAACTAATTCACTTAAAATCTGCAATTCTTTTAATACAAATTGCACACCCCGATGAAAAATGATTGAGAAATCAGCTCCTAAAAAAATTCTAAAGATTTACCATAGTGTTAGAGTCTTCTACAACAGTAGAATGTGTTGTCTTACCTATTAAATAAAGTTTTGTTTGATTTGCAGCATTTCCTAAGAAAATTAATATAACCATGCTCTTTGTGCAACTGTGACATCCTGGATGTATGTACATAATATTTTTTCGAAGCATAACGACAAGACGAATATATTATAAGAATATTGAAGATTAAATCTAAATTAGGCTGTAAAAATATTTAATAATTGAGTCTTGATTCATGTTAAATAATGAGTCCGTTTTTGCACTTTTGCACTAAATTAAACTTATATGACTTGAGTGCAGTTTCCGCTACTTTCCACCCTACGATATGTATTAAAACTACTGCATTAAACTAAGTTTTTACGACTTTGAGTGTTTAAAAATAACAGTGAACTCGTGAAAACCACTTAAACTTATTAAATAAAAACTGAAATACTTAAATAACGCTGTAAAGAGCTTCGTGATAGAGTTAATTCGCAGTACGATTTCCCTCATGACGAAAAGCACTAACCCGAATATCACCACATTTATTAATTAATAATGTTAATGGAACTATGTTAATCCTCATCGAGCCCGTCCACGTATTTTCCATTTTGAACAAGTGGCACAGCCTGTTGGGCAATATGTCAACATGATTAGTATTTTAACGACTGTTAATCATTTCATCAGGGTGCAAGCGTCGATAACGCAAATCCTCTAAAAGAAGGATGTCAATAACAAATCCAAACTGCCCCGATGCCGGCCGAAAACGTGATGGATGACTCTAATCTCTTTAAATGGAAAATTAATTAACATTTGTTCTTCTTACTCAACGTTTCTCCACCAGTTTAATTAAAACGACAAATGTTAATTAGAATGCTTATGGATGAGATATCGGTTGTACTAATTAAGTTTAATTCTGATTTTTTAATAAACAGTAAATTAGTCAATTTTCGCGATACTTTATTTTTAAAATAACAATGCTACCGGTAGCTATTTTGTCCAACACTAACTAAGCAGAGTATTAAAAAAAAATCACAACCTCTTTGTTATCTCTCGCTGAAATAGCCGGGTAATTCGGATTTCGTTTATTCAAGCGAACGAGGAAGATACAAATTTAGCGGAGACACTCTATTATTGCCATATGCTACGTAATTTAAATGAACCTGCTGATACCATTGTGAGGCACGCTTTTCCTGAGTTTTATTAAAACCACCTACTGCTACGCTGTGTATACAGGAGATAAGAAAATTTGCGTAATTTCCCTTTAGCGAAACAATTCTGATTTAATGTGTCAATCGTAAAACTTTATAGGAAGAAAACAAACCGTAACAATTTAAAATTGCTGTTGTGTCGTCTGGAAGTACTTTTGTATACCTTTTGTATATCACTTGTATAATGAAATAATAAAAAACGAAATAATGCACGTTAAATCATATTTAATAAAATTCACCCAGTTGGTAAATGGTTAACACTTGCAATTGTTTACATGCTAATAAAATTAACCTACATCTTGTTGGTCGCAACTAAGATGAATTGATACCACCACTGTTTCGATGAGCTTTTTTCTCAATCTTAGAATATTCAAATAAATTTGAGAGTGTTTGAGGCGTTTGGGATACAACACCAGGTCCTTAAATATGTTATAGAGGCATAAATATATTGATTTGCCAGAGGCGACACTACTATATACAACCATGTTCTTATATTCTGTAGGACCTTCTCATATAATCGGGAGAGGTCATTTTAGGTGAATTAAAGTTAGAAAAATAACCAAAGGTAACAAAGGCAATGTGAAAAATATAAAATTAAGTTACGAAACTTGCAGATAGAACAAATATAAATGTCACCAACAATTAATTTCTACTTTTGATGAAAAAATAAATTTTAAGCAATCACAACTTTACACATCTTATTAAATAATGCAGCCTGCAGCTTGCTGGAGTTTACCTCATAAGGTTAAATTACAGCAAATTGGTGCCAGCTAATTCTTGAGATAAATTGAAGGATAATTGAATGGGAAGTACATGATCTATATCAGTATTAACTCTTAATAATTTATAAAATATTAGTGCTGCAACCATCAATACTAAATCTATGGTTATAGCACTTACACTTAGCAATTGTAATAATTCATATGGTAAAATAATAGATATACGTCATACTGGCAGCCACCAATATGAATCGATATCACCAACTATAATGACTTACTTTCTTCTTAATTATTTAAACAATTTAAACATTTGTCCCAGTACAGCAGATAACTTTTTTTCTATTAAATTTCTGCAATTAATTACATATAATATTATTATACTACAACTACATAGCGATAACTAATAGTAGTAGCATTTAATTAAATAAGAAAACAATTTTTCAATTCTCTAAACTTGTAAGTTTTGTGACCACAAATTGATTTTTTTTTCCAAAAGACTATTTGTCTTTTATATTTTATTGCAAATGTATAATCTACTGGATTTGCCAAGTAAAAAGTAAATTTTCTAATAGGGTTGTATACGTCTTGATTTAGACACCATCTACTGAGGAGTCTTTTGAATCTTCTATTCTTTATCTAAAGGGAACAGAGATCGACTATCAACTGATTGGTATGGTCTCAGTTTTTGGTGGAAGAATTTTTGATCAAATCGGTGATGAAAATGATGTTAAAATCCTTATGAAGGATTTGGTCACTAAAAAGCGTTTGTCAGCATTTTCAATTTTTGTATTGATAGAAATGCAGTATTTTAGTATTTGAAGGTTTAATGCATCTTCCTCCTCCACCCTCATAGTTCGGTCTC
The DNA here is from genome assembly GCA_905333025.2 of Pyrochroa serraticornis. Lineage (NCBI taxonomy): Eukaryota > Metazoa > Arthropoda > Insecta > Coleoptera > Pyrochroidae > Pyrochroa > Pyrochroa serraticornis. The sequence continues at coordinate 40,744,154 of HG995152.1, forward strand.
ATAAAACCATACAGTTATTAAAATGACTTTATAAAGCATTAATTTGTTTTCTAAAATCAGTTATCCAACTGACTCACACATAATTTTGTCTTTAAGCTAATGTTATTTGGCTTGAATTTGTACCTTCCAAGTCAGGTTTTGCTCCAGATGGAGTCTTGGGTATTGGGTTCCAATTTTTACTGGGATAGAATAATTGTATATGATAACTTCAAGATAAGCAGCTTGTTTAGCAGTAAAGGTAATTTGAGCCGATATACTGCTGGTTATTCTATTTCTTTCAGAAAAGGCAAGGAGCACAAAGGTACATTCTGGACTGTCGAACAGAAAATATCATAATTTTATCCTCATAAGTTTTTTTAAGTGAAATTATTACAACAAAAGTTGGACATATGTTGGTGGTGATTCTTATATCGATCTGAACGTATTTCTTTGTTTACACCTTCCACATTTGACTTTCATCACTAATAGATGTTGTTAATACAGGATTTCCATAAAATTGAGATAATAGTTTATTAAGAATTGCAATAGCAAACAAAGAATTTTCAACACAGTATTTTGCCATTTCCACATCGCTTTCCGGTATGACACGATTCGTGCTCTTTTTAGGTTCAACGTCCGCTAAAGAGAATCTAAACACCAACAATTTGTAATGAAGCATTTCCCGGGTTTTCAACCGTTCTACGTAATTAAACAAATCACTTTCAAGAAATTTTGGGGTCTTTTTTATAATTAATTTTACATACATCATATGTCGTCACAATTTGTTTTCAACTAACACGTAATGTTTTCATAATTAAGGGACTTGGAATATTTCTCTAAAATTAGTATGTTTGATGTAGATTATTTTGAAATATAGGTTTTTGACATGTAAATTCAGCGTCGATTGTTTTAAACACGTACGTAGAATGAAAACACAGAGGTTTTAACGAAGACGAAAGCAATTAATGAAAACTTCCGGTAATGTTGGACTGTTGGCCTCATGCGGTACCGCTTGGCTAGTGACGCGTGAATGGCACGATCCTCGTTTTCATAACTAGATGCCCTTTATTATTCTCTACCGCCATCGAAAAGTTTGCACACAATAGCAACGAACAGGCTTTATTAAAATATTTCAATATGTAAAAATTGGGGCAGAACTCTCTGCTGTGGTTCGTCTGCGCCCTTCGATCTCCTCCTTCCTAAAGATAACTTTTGGCACGACATTATTTTACATATTCAATTTTGGCACAGATTCCCAAAAAACTTGCGTTTAACGTTTTTACTTCCTACAACGACACCACTCAGTTTTTTTTGCATTTTTCGGACATCTGCAAATTTTTCCTTTTCCATTCTTAGCAGCGGACAGGAATTTCATTCACTTTGATAAAATCGCTCAACTAAATCTAAAATTTTAATTACCTAACTTTGTAACATCAAGAAGAAAGAGATTTTCAAAGCAGAAGAATTAGTTAGGGTAAGGAAACATCCCTAAACTAGGCCAAAAAAATCACTGCCTCGTGTTCATAGGATTATTAGAGTTTATGGGAACATTTTGTACACATTTATAATGGATATCATTTGAAGGTAAAAGTGTTAATTTACTGACGTTAATTAATAAATTCTTAGGACAGGGTGTATTTATTGTGCGGTGAATGGCGCGCGAATTTCTTGTCTGAAGGATGTACAATTTACCTGCCCTGCAAATCCTAAATTGGGACGGGTATCACAAGACACAAACACGTAAATAAACTCCATATGCAAATAATATTAAACTGAGTAATGTAAGGCGGACTTACTTGTTGCTTTTTGTAAAAAAACGAGACAAAAACTGTGCTTCAAGTGGCCAACAAAATATTGCATAAGTTTAGTCAGGGCCGTATCATAAGATTTGTTTCAAACCAACACACTTTATCTCAATAATAAAGCAAAAAATTATTAACAGGAAAAATGTTAGTTGCAATAGTGGACGTCGGTCGATGTTTGTCTCCGTCGCTTTACAGAAGGCCATAAATTATAAAACCACAACGCCAATACAAAAGGAATAAATCTTTGAACGTAACTTGGTTCTTGATTCATACCCAAGAATTTTTACTTCCTCCGATGGTGTTTTTTTAAACATTTTCGAACATAGACGTAGCGTAATTTAGATTTTTCTTCAAATATAACTTTGAATCTACACCCAGATATTTGTTTCATAAACAATTTCCAATAATAATTTTTAAACCCTGATCAGTGAACGGATTGTTACCATATAAATTATACATAAGGCAATGGTTCAAGGGTACTCCTTTGTGGTATTCCAGACTTAATTCCAAGAGTATCTTAACTTACTTCATCACACCTCACTCTATGCTTTCCATACGTCAAGTAACTACACATTATAACGATTTAAAATCGTTTAACTATAAATGCAACCAGTTGTAGATATATTCGTTATGTTATACTCCACATCGCACTTTATTGGTTTAAAGCTTGAATTGTTTCTGTGATTTAGTTCTTTCCACTATGTTATTAGAGTTGCTACTAACACCCCAAAACTATCCCCAGCAAACTTTAGCCTCTTAATATTTGCATCAAAATATCTCCCTTTATGGTTTTACAAGCACCAACATCAAAAGTTGTTTTCCATACATTCAGGATAAGTTGTAGTCTCCAGTGCACTCTCGCAATAATATCCTTTTCTAAAAAAAATATAAATAATGCCTGATGCTTTGAATAAAGTAATCATTAGATTCTTCATAAAGAACCCTTTTATAAAATTTTCTGTCTACATAACTTTTGCTAACAGGGTTTTCCATATCTGCATTGTATTGTATTTGCTATGATTTATACTGTGACTTAAATATTTGAATTTGTTTCACCCAGTTAAAGTTGTTATCACATTTCTACTCTTTTTATAATCTTTTTAGTCTTCCACACAGCCATACCGCTTTACCTCTTGTACTCTTTCTTTAATGTTCTTTATTGAAGCAGATTTTTCCCTTTTTACAAAGATAGAACATTACATAATTTATTATTAGTTTCAAATTGTCAATAAAAGAAACTGAAACTTTATTTTTTTAAACATGAAGAAATTATTTTCTTTTTTGTAATTGATAAAATCCCATTAAACCTCATTCAGAAGCTCTAAGCAACCGATGAAATTTCTTTCTCAAACTGTCGAAGTGTTCTTTCAACTTTTATCACTTTCTTCCAACAGTGCGTAAAACCACTATCATGGTTTCCAATTATTCAAAACCAACACTAAAACACTACAGAATTAACAAATTTTTAGAAAACCCATTTGTCGAAGTGAGTAACAAATGTTAGTGTTAAGAAATTATATAATAAAGCAGCCAGTATGACCCGGCTCCAAATTGTGTTTATTAGACGAGTTACATCTGATTTTGGTAAGAAATATTCACCAACAGCCACAGACTTTTTACAATTTAGTGAAAAAAGTATTGAAAATTCAATAAATTCCATACATAATATAAAATCTTCAAAAACTTGTGAAACTTTAAAAAATGATGTAAAACATATATTTTAGTAATGAATGTATTTTCTATTTGAGTGGTCATATTGATGAACAAAACTGTCGTTAGTTGTTACTACAATGATAAGAATCTATACAGTTTCTAAGCAATTGCAATACTTGGAAGAAATTTATATTCGGATGGATATATCAAGAAACACTATTATTGCATCCATACCTGTACAAGGAAACTCAATTAGTATAATTTATGCTGTGATGTTGAATTTACGATGAAATCTCTAATTATTCAACAGCTAGAAGATCAGAGCAACATACCTACCACATTATTAAATACTTTCAATTAGTCAGGGGTTAGGTGGTCCCTACGCAAATCAATATATTGGCAGAGATGTTATTTAAAATAATTTATATATCTTAGCTTGCTTGAATTGAGCAACTCCGATAAAAACTAATTGAAGAATATTGAGAATTCTTGCAAAATGTTTACCAGCAATTCCAAAATTCTATTATTATATAACTTGATTTAAATAAGTTTAAATAATAATAGTTATAATTCTTTACTTTTAAATTAATAAAGAATTATTTAAGATAATGTATCTTTATTAGTACCATTGAAGAACATTGTAACAATGTAACAAGAGGTTGGTTTTTAGAAATTTTTAAATGAAATGGATAGAAATTTGAAGATTATTTCATTATTTTAGTTTCACTTTTATTTTATGAAATGGATTTTTGATGATTTGAGGATCTTTTTTTAATTTAAGACCCATAAACTAATAAAACTTTAAAATTAGCACCCCGTATATTTTAATTATGTCAAATGTTCTACTAACATTTGAATAGTTTTTTTTCTCAAAGCAGAAAAATCAGAATTTTTTTCTAGTACAAAACTGTTTTGTTCTAATCGTAGTAGTGATGTGAACTTTCGGTACTTTTGAGTAATCGTTACTATTCGTTACTTTTAGTTTCAATACTCGTTACTTGTATTCGTTACTTTGATTACTTTGATTACTTTTGTATTTGGTATTAAAATATCTACAGACATGAAAGATCCACAATAATTAGCAAATCACTTAAAGTCATAAATAAAACAAAGATGTAATAAAAAAATATATATAAAAAATAAAACAAAAATTTAACAAAAAGAAATATAACAAATAAATAAAATATAAAAAATCAAAAATAATAAATAAAGAATATAACAAAATCAACACAAACATAACAATTAAAAACTATAAAATTACTAATTTTAAAAGAAATCTTGATTAGCATTTAAAAAAATTATTTCAATTACCCCTACAAAACTGCCATGAAGAACCGATAAGGAAATTCCAAAGATAGCTGGTAATGCTTACCAGAAGCAAGGGTTGTTATAGAACCAAATGTCCGACACTTTACCTTATAACTATCATAAAAATAAATTTCTTAATTAGCTATTGTCTCTGCTGAAACCTTTTAACATGAAATGTATGATGTATGTAAACGCAGTAGAGCACGTGTAGGGCAAACGTCTATACCATAACATTTTCAAAAATAAATCTAATAAAATAACAGCACGAATCGATATTTATTTCCAGTTATTTATTGTGTATTTTTAACTTTTCGAATGGCCCAACAGAAGGGTAGTAAAGAGTAAACGACGTACCTGGTGACGCATATTTGTTTTACCTGAAAATAAAAATTACTGGAGATCCCAGTCCGGGATAATAGATAATTTACCAAAAGATTTGTATTACAAAAAATTGAACAAGACTTATTTAATTCTTATACAGTCTTTAATGTTAATTTTCTTTGTTAGTATTCAGCAAATGAATAGGAGTAAAGATTTAGTCATTAGAACGAAATAATGTCCATTATGAAAAATGTGTCCGATTTTTTGGAAGAATTTTTTTTATGATTGAAAGTGCCAACCTGGTGTAATTTTGTTGTAATTCAGGTCAGCAGACCAAAGAACGCAAGAGATTATTGGCAATGATTGTAAAAGGTTCAATTGTGACAAAATTTAGATTGTGTCCAATTTTCTAATTTTATTGTCACACTGATCATTCATAAAAAAACTGTCTGTACTGTAGTTCAAGTTATCTAGTCACCTAAAGCAGTGATCCACCCGTTTACCCATTAATCTTTATTATTTTTGGGTTTTTGAAACTGATTTACATCTACATTTAAAAAAAATAATTTCAGAATTTATTTACTTCTAATAAATACAGGGAAAAACGTTCATTTATTTATTTATTTATTTATTTATTTATTTATTTATTTATTTATTTATTTATTTATTTATTTATTTATTTATTTAATAACATAAATCAAGAACGAAAAGTACATTCCAGGTCCTTTGTAAAATCCACAACCGTGATGCGAATATTACATAATAATATTGACTTCATAAGCGTGAGCGACACCGAGACTAAGATCGAATATCCGAGACCGAGAATGGAGTACCGACTATTGAGTAACAAATGATTACTTTTTCTCTATCCCTACCGATGTACCGAAAGTAACGAAGTAATCAAAGTAATCAAAGTACCGATTGTAACGAATGATTACTTTGTACCGAGTACTCGTTCTGCAACCAACTCTCTAGTATCGAGTACTCAAAGTAATCAAAGTAACGAATGTAACGAAAGTAATCAAAGTAACGAAAGTAATCAAAGTAACGAAAGTAATCAAAGTAACGAAAGTAACGAAAGTAATCAAAGTAACGAAAGTACCGAAAGTAACGAATACATTGTGGAACGAGTAATCGGTACTTCGGGTCTTCTCGAGTAACGAGTACTCGAGTAACGAATGATTACTTTTTCGCCATCACTAAATCGTAGTTATAATACAATATCACACTGTGCCATCTAGTGGGTGAGAAAGTAATCACCAATGAAAGTGTATCAATAACTGCAATGAATTGAAAGTACCATTATCTGATATTAGATGTCAGCACGTGGGTGCTGTCAAATTAGGAGCTGTCATTTGCAATTTACCAACTGAAGTTAACCTTACATTTAATATTTGTTTTAATTTAAAAAAAGTACAATTTTTCTCAAACAAAAATGTCAAATAGTCACTTATTTCTAAAATCTGGATTTATAACAACACCCTCTCAAAACGGTGTCGGGAGATATGTTTGCCAGCTTCAACGAGTTGTTCTAAAATTTTGTAAAAACAATGGTTCGAGTAGAGGAATGAGGTAATATTTAATTTGCTTTGCTATGTAACACGTATTTTAACTTTTGCAGAGATTTCATAGAAACAGATTTGGTGGACTTTGCTAAAAACAATCCAGGAATTGTGGTGTATCTCAAACCGAGGCGACACAGAACGGCGGTAATCTCAGCAGAATATTGTAAGAATTTGAAAGGTCTCGGTAATTCTTACTAATTTTCCAATTATGCTTCAGTGAATGGTGATAAGCAATGGGTTAACTGCAGAAACAACAGCAGAGAAGAAATAACTAAATGGCTTTCTCTACTGAAAACTCAATCTGGCGATAAAACTGGATTTAGGCTGAGGAAATTAATTCACACTGACCACCCTTCTATCCAAGGACCTTGGACTCCGTACACATTCAAAGAACCTTCAGAAAATTTGGCAAATTACCCCAATAAGCAGCTTTCCATGCCCAAAGACAACCCTAGAACTGCCACAGAAGAACTATTGGAATTGTTCAAAAAAGCAGCAGATCCAGAAACTAGACGGGCAGAATAGTTGCTAAATGTTTTATGTAGAAAATGTACTTTGTACAATTATATAATAAAAGTTAAAATATGAAAACACTTTGCATCACATATTTATTCCAATTGAAGTAATATAAAACTAATGTACAATGATATTTACAATGTAATAAATATTACATCTACAACTTACAAACTACTTAAAATAACTATCATTGCTGATTCACACATTATGTAATTATAAAAAGGCCTCATCTCTTTAACAAGTCTTCCATGTTTATAAAAATACAAGAAAATAAATGCATTATGAAATCAGTTCATGCCAAAAATTTAAGCTTTTGCAAGATAACGCCGTAATATACACATCACGCAAGCTGCCAATTAAGGAATATATCAGTTCTTTTATATATTGTCAATTGATAAATGTTTGACCTATGATATTTATATAAAGGTATTTTATTACCAGCATTACCCACCACAATTACATCTGAGCTAACTTGAGGACACCAATTTGGCAACTACTGTAAAAGGAATCAATTATGTTAGGCCAAAATTAACTATTACAAAAGGAATCATTAGTTTTACTATCACACATTGTAGTTAGAATAAAGTGAAAGCAAGTAACATCAATTTTGACATGGAGTGCTACACTTACACAGAATTAACCGCAGTATAGGTAGGTAAGAGTGTATTATAAACCTCATTTAAGTTATCACAACTAAAAACAAAAAGGAACTCAGACTAGATGTCAGTAAAGAAATGCACGCAATAAATTTTGAACAAAAAATGACTATTTAAAATTAATTACACCTGAAAAATTGATGTAATTTAAAACAAAAAACTACTGTTATTAAAAACAAATTTTAAACCTAAAAAAACTAAAATTATTCTATTTTAAGTCTCTTGCTAAACTCTTCTTGTTGTCTCTCTCTCCATTCTTTCTTGGGTTTTGAACGTTTCAATTGTCCATCCCTAAAAATATTCGATTAATTTTGTCTCGCCAAACAATAAATTTAAATCATACCAAACTAAATCAACAAGTCCACCCTGTTTCGCTATTACACTTTTGACTCGATTAGCGAAATCGATCGCTGATTCTCCCTCGTTTTGCTGCATTGGTGGTAAATACCAAACCTCGCAAACGATCGCCCAACTAGTCATCATCATGCACAAATACTGCATCATTGAATCTTTACTGCTGTTCCAAAATGCATCGCCGAATCGAGGATCGTATTTGATGGCAACAGGGTAAATAACGCTACCAACTTCAAAGCTTCCTTTTTTGAACTGCATGACTGACGTGTTATTAATGCAAGTACCCTCCGGGAATATCAAAATTGGGGGATTCTTTGGGTTAGAAACGTGTTCTTTTAATCTGGAATTTTTTTTTAGTTTAAATTTTTAATAGGCAAAAATAATGATTACTTGTTGGCGACAGCATGTCTGTCTCTGACTTCAGATCGTTCAAACCAAATGTGAGGGGATGCTCGGGCTAACGCCCTCTGGAGAATGCCTAAGAAACCAGCATGTCTTTGACCAATCTGCGGAACGAAATTTTAATCATCCACTGTAAGATTAAACCATAATTCTAGATATACGAAACTACTTGAATCTCATTTGGTTTCAATTGTTTTGCATCCGTGTAACGTCATACTCCAGATGTTTTTCCATTCAAAAATAGGTTTCAAATTTACATTAACTTAGATAGAACGTTATGAAATTATTGGGACCAAGTGCTGGGAGTAAACTCACAAGTTAGGAAACATACCTAGAGCATATGCCCCAACAAAGTCGGATGCAAATCATAAGAGATTTTGATGTAATGTTAAATGGACATTCGCCCTGTAGTGATAAAATAAAAACCTTAGTAAACTTATTTATCGAGCTGTTGTAATTTGTTTTTATCAATTATGTTGTCAAATTCGTGATTTAGGTAAAAATTGGTTGACATTTTATAATGACGATATTTAATAAGTAGAAAAAATTTTTTTTAAAGATCAATACACAGCTTAAAATGTATACGAAAAGTAACTTTAAAAAAAATTAAAAGGAATGAAAGAAATTATGCAAAAAAAAAACTATAATATAAAGAATACTTTGAAACATAGCAGAAGTAAATTAATAAATAGGTTACAAGTTATGTTAAAAATTATACTGCAAACGATAGAAGCTAGGAGAAATAATAAAGGATGAAAAAAATGAGGAAAATTAGAGTGATTGCAATAAATAAAATTTGTAAATGCAACTAATACCGAGTTAAAAAATAAAAAATGCATCAAATTGTGGTAACTGAGAGGGATGTGACTTCGATCAAAGATCAAACAGGGGTAAAATTAATAATCTTTCGAGTAAAAAAAAGAGGAAGTAGAAATGAGTTATTTGACGAATAACAATGAAGTAAAAAAGATAAAAAAAGTGATAATAGTGAACGAAATGCGCAATGACTCAATATAGAACAAAATACAGGCTGTTACAGACTAAAGGCGGGCGGTAAGAAAATATTATTAATATTCTTTCTTGCAATCATTCATTTGTACAAACGTTTATTTACAAATAGTTGAAAGTTTGCTGAGACATTGACGGATCATATATCGTTACTAATTTTGACGTCAGCAACAGACAATCAAATGTTAATAACGTTGTTATTCTAAGTGGGAAATGTGGTTACTAATTAAATTTTTGAATCAGTTTTCTGGCAAAAAAATTCTTGAGTAAATTTAGAGTACAGCAACTAAGAAGAAAATTCTAAAGCAATCACAAAAATACAGTTTAGCAACCTGTCGAAAACAAATCGATAAAAATGCTTAGGTAACTGAATTCAATTCTTAGCAAGTGTGTCTTAGATTATAAAAAGAATAATTGTTACTTAAAGTCTAAAAATAAATACTCGTGGGCGGATTATTAAAAATAGTGGACTGTTGAAATTCTTAATTTCGCACTTCTCAATTAACCACATTATTCTTTTTTTATCTTCAAATAACCTTTAAAATGCCGGCATTTGTATGGATTCTTTATCTCCATTTGTAAAAAAATCCTGTTAATTAACGACCAGTTAAATTTCAAAACATTAAATAAGAATCCCCCTAGTAATTACAAGAAATTGATTTAAAAGGATAAAAAGTTACTCCTACCATGATCAATAATAGTTCTTACTATCCTTTTCATAGGAATCCTCACTTTCATTAGCAGTTTTTCTACTGCAGCAACAATTATGATCTGATGTGTCAAGCTCGAATAATACGACCACCTAAATTTCATTTGTAGTGTTAAACGAATAGTAATGGAAAAATTAATATCATTATTATTATTAATATATTAAAATAACTAGTGTTATTATTTTTGGTCAAGGTTATGTACACGACAAGGTCAATTTATTATGATGACCATTCAAATTACAGCAAACACACACATTATGTAAAACTAGCTTAATTAGCTACTGAATTTGACTTCAAGAGAAACAATTACAATTCCGAGTGTGTTCGTTCCCATAAAAAAAATGGGAAATCAGATTGTTTTAGGCGCCTGTATACTAATATTCACGTATAGTTTGGGAACTAAGCAGAATTTGTATTTGAATAAAATAATATTCATTTTTTCGCTATAATAGCAACTTTCAGCAGAAACTATTGATTTCATGTTATTCACAAATGTAAGTTGTATGTTAATTCAAGTTAATTTGGACAAAAAATCTCATTTATAATATCTAAAGATAATTTACATTGTTTCTTACCTATACATTATATTTCAGGGACGTTTTTCCAATAAAATTATAGAATAATCACAAAAAATTAGCTAAAACTAGGATTCCCTCATTCATTACGTGTTTACTACAGAATCACAATGTCATTAAAAGGAACGATAACTGGCATAGTAAATGAAATTAAATACCCGATGTCAATTTCTAGTAAACAATTCCACGGCATGCAATCAACAAGGTCGGAATTTGTACAAGGACAACTGAATCAACGAAAAAGAAATCAAAAAGCACTTGACTGGGCGAAGTACACAAATTCTAAATGCAATGACAAGAATTAAAAATTTTAAACATAAACGATATGTACTATTATTAACTTTTCGCCGGTATGAGCTTATTAATAAACCGTCGAACTATTGATGAATCATCAAGGTGCCACCAATAATTCGTTAGCGATTCGTCAACATCAACATCGACGGCTTATTAACAATTTGTTTTTGTTGACAAACAGTAATTTGCGTCCAGCTTCTGATGTCTAACACGCCCGATAAAAGTTTCGGTCACCTGGCATAAAATTGCACTTAAGAATAATTTCTCTCCAAGACTTATTATCAATGTAATCTTAATATTGTAGTTAATAAAAAAGAGAAGTAGGTCAATTGTAAAAAATAGTGCAAAATTATTAGCCAAACTAAGAGACGACTTAAATTTTTTTGAATATTTTGCAGATCTCTAACAAAATTAAATTTTGGTCATTTTCTGCAAACTAATTATTGTCAATGGCTATAATCAATAGAAAATCTTTAAATTCAAAATTTTTATGGAGTTTTAGACTGAATAGAAAACGGTAACCAGTTTTTGTCTAGCGACTTTTCTTTTTTAATTATTATAAAAACCTGCTCTTTTTCAATCGAAAGTTGTACTTGGTTCAGTTAAACTGACTTCTGATTGCTATAACGGTTGATCAAAATAACTTTTGTTGAAATTGTTCATCTGTACCCGTGAGTTAAATAGCTTTTTCTTTTCTAATTTTTTAATTTTATTACATCGTATGCCGTACGACATCACCTCAAATTTTTCATTATTTGAAAAAATGCCATAATACTCGTTGACAAAAATACAAACAGATTAATAAAGACACGCAAACAATAATAACATAATGCCTGCAATTTAAACTACCATTGTGTTGATAACATCTTTCAATTTTAAGGTCCATAACCTCCTCCACATGTTTAATCTTATATTGAGAAGTAAAAAAAAACAAATTTGTATTATATTTTGAACATAAAAGCCGCTACTAGATAAATATTTAGTTACTGCTGCTGATTTACTCTAAAACTATGTAAAACGTATGCTTTGGTTTCTACTTGTTATAACAACTAAAAATTAAAGAGAGTCAGAAAATACCAAATTTCTTCAAATATTTAGTTATGCTTGATTTTTTCCACATATTGAAGACCACATTGCGTTTTTTCCCCAATTAATCGTTTTTCTATCTGCCATAGTTTTCCTGGTCACCTTAGCAAAACTCAAAAAAATTTACCCTGTAAAACTACTAAATTGAGATCCAAGTAAGAGTCGCAAATTTAATAGCATAAAGTCTTATTTTAACGACACGAAAAAGCGCCAACCTACCAGAGCATAGCAATTATCACACATTAAAATAAGTACATCGATCGGCGAGGTGTGATTGGCAACACAGATTCCATTTTTGGGCTTATTCTCTTCATTATGGTAGGTGATCACTGAAGATATAGCGTTGGATAAGATTCCGAAGCACATAATGGAAACGTATCTATTGACTTTTTGCTTGAAATCCCCCTCCTTAATATAACCCACCAACGCCGTACACAACGTCAACCACCAAACCTGCAAAACATCCCAAATATGCTAACTTCACAACAGAAAGCACCACAATTTCGAAAAAAATAAACAAACATTTGTAACAATATAACAAATACACGAAGCTCCAAGCCGTACTCCTCAACTCCACGAAGACAAAACTCCCTATAAACTCACCAAAGAGTAACAATTGTCTGTAGATAAATTAGCTACGTCATAGGGAGAAGTGTGGTTGGCAACGCATATCGAACCGGGAGCCGGCCTAAACTGCTTGTTATGAATCGTTATTATGCCTGTAAATGAACGTGCTATAATCCTAAATGATATGACGTAGACCTTGTGGTTAATCCATCGCTTAATGTCGCCATTCGGGAAGGAGCCGATAAGGGCGGTACCAACAATCAACGTGGCAATCTAATCACAATGTAGAAAATTTTAACATCAGTGAATAAGATACATAATTTAATGTAAACACGAAACTTTCTTGCTACTTTCAGACATTTGCAACTTTTATGAAGATAATAATAACTTGTACTGATAATTTACGTTAACAATTAAAACAGTGATAATAAAATAACAAAAAGATAACAAAGCAACTTTTGCATTTTTTATGATACACAATTTTAAATTTTAATTATTAGGAGTTGAAATATTTTGGACAAATATAATTGTTATTTATGAATTTAAATTGTTACAAATATGATTAATGATAGTTTGATTAATTGACCATAAGTGTGACGAAATACTGAACAGTTAGACCTTTCATCCAGCAAACGATGAAATGCAAAAATAATAAAGGAAATGCTTACTAATAAACTTACCCCAAAGAAGCAGATCAAGACACGCAATGGAAACAAGAAGAAGTATCGGACAAAAAAACCGCAAACCCACATAACGGTGAGTTTCCAAGATATAAACTCATAACGCCGATTAGTGCGAATCAGCAAGTTCCAATTTTTCAATTCTTCCGCTTGGAACCTCGACGTCACTTGATCCTCAATGATTGCTTCAAAGCCTGCTTTAAGATAATCGTAAACGCTGCTTAAATCGTATTCTTTATACTGTTCCTGTTATTAAAATAAATTAATGTCGTATAAAATATGAGAACGATATTACCTTCTGCTCCTTTACCTCTTCCGATTTGATATCGTCCTTCTTGGTAAAGTTGGGTTCGGGGGTTAAAATGAGATTATCATCTCTACTTATAACGGAATTGCCATTAGGAACGTAACCATTGTTGGATTTTTTCAAACCGTTTGCTTGCTTGACTACTATGGGTTTGCCCGAAGAATCCTTTTCGGGAGTGCCCAAATCTTCGCTGTAACCTTCATCTTCGTCACTGTCTTCGTTCGGCCGTATTTCTTTTTGTGCAGTTTCAATGTTTGCTCTCCCATACTGAAAAATACGTTTCGTAAATAACAGAATCACTTAATTTTTTTATAATTAGAGCATACGGTGAGAAAAAATGTGGATACGGGTCTGATATCTTTAGGCCATTTTTTACATATTAGTTAGCCATTTCGATTATGTACTCTTTATAATTTCAATTAACGACAATGTGGTTCTTATAATAATTGAGCCTTTGAAGTGACAGAAAGATTGTGTTGATTTGCGATTTTCTTCCTTATGCGTCCAATAGAAGTAATGACCATTTGGAATGACAAATCGATTTCTGGAAAAACTAAACTTTGTATAGGAAATACTGATTCATTGAAAGTAGATTTCCTGTCACTATCAAAAACAATTTCATTGTACTTTAGACGTAGGCGTTCAAACAGATGCCCTGCTTGTCGGTCTGCCGAGAATTTTTTCCAACAATGTTTTAGATTATTATTTAATAAAATCAATAAATCGAAAACAATGGACACAAAATTGTCTTCTTATAATATAAAGTTATAAACTATACATATTACTGACGTTTTCCACGATAACAACAGTGAATTTTGGAAACAAGTTTTAAAATATTCATTAATGGAAATGATAAACAAATTATTCGGAGTCGGGTAAAATTTTCATTAAATTTTTAAAAGTCATATATTGGTCGGTTGGCAAAGTGAGTATTTTGTTTTCAAATTTACCCAATTGACAACACCAACCCCTTTAACATTCACTTAAATTTTATTCATTGATGAAAGTAACACAAGAAATGTTTATTTTGACTTTATAAAGCACCGCCAAATAACAAATAATGAATGACTTAATCCAAGGAATGGACCAACACTAGAACTGCCGGTTACGTCTATACTTCAGACATTTTAAAATTTGACTATCAGAATTTTTGTAATGCTATCAAAAATTTTCAGAAAGCTCCAAAAACTCGAATTCTTGTACTTGTGTTAATTATATACCTACGTACATATCTCTTATTTGGTGTGAATAAGTGAAGAAGATATGCTTTCATTGTTTAAACAAAAATGTTAGATGCAAATTAGACTGAGATGTAATATTTTCAAGCTCGGATTAATTCAACTCTTACTACATACAAAAACCTTGCACTTTATTCAGCTGTCAATATCTACATAGCAACGTAGATTAGACGGTGAAAAAAGACCTACAATTACGAGAACACTAAAACTAAAAACAATATATAGATAACATAACTAAGTACCGAGTGGAATCTTTAGAGCATTATCCAGAAATATAAACAATTGCGAAGGATTCGCTCGCTGATAATTACAAATAAAGTAGAAAACACAGTTAATCCATTATACTGAACACGTGGTCAATCAATAATGTCTATTGACTTCAGAAGCAACTTAGTGTTTCTATTTCCTCGAAATACACCTAATAATTTGAATACAACATTAAGTCTCTGAAAACTGTATATACAGTCAAACAATGATGCAATGGGATCTATGCAAATAAAAATCAAATAAACATACTAAGTGCATTAAATTAATAGTTTTCAGTTCCATTATTTGTGTAGACAAAAAGTGAACATTTGTAAGTGTATGATAAATACATAGTAAAGTAAAATTATGACGTAATATTTTTGCAAAATGTAGAAACTACTTTGGAAAAAAAACACTGTTTAATGTATGAAAATGATTTTGCGACTGAGCAACAATTTTATGAGAAATTAAGTATTTTTTACTTCTTGTTCGGGCACAAATTAGCGTGAAGAAGTTTCTTTCCAGGCAGAATGACTACTCCATAAGGTAAAAGCGGTCCAACCGGAGACATACCAGTAAGAAGGGTGACGAAGAACTAGAAAATTGGAAATAAAATAGTAAAAATCACAAAACTAAAATGAGCGATCAATTCAGTTGGGTCATACAAGTCACCGGAACCAAAGATATTTCTTACACCCACTGACCCAGCGAATGAGTAAGCTTCCAGCACCCTTGTGCTTAAGTTTAGGATACGCCCCAACACGTTGACGGAAAGTAAAAGTAGTGTTTATACCAAAAGCAGAACAAGGTACCCATGCTCAGGTCACATCCTACAGGCCTAAACGTCTAAAGTCATTTCCCAAGAAGACCGTGAAGAAACTGGTTGAAACATATTATCAGGGACAATATGAAAATAAAACCTCAAAGTCGAAACCAGTTTAGTTGTCAGTCAGGGAAATCCTGAGAGATAATGATAGAAAAATCAATTCGTAGAATAGAAAAAACGCTGGATAATCAAGAAATTACCGTAGTCCTTTTTAGACATAGAGGGAGCACCTTTCAACTCTATTAGTAAAACAGTAATAAGACACGGAGCTAGCCTTTCAAGTACAAGATAGATCAACTCGACACTCCGAATTAAATCCATTGAATTCATACTGGAAACCACGTTGGTGAGGTGTCAACAGCCAGAAGGTGTCCCCCTTAGAGGGAACTCTTATTACTGCTTTTACGATGTTTAATGATGGAAAAACTAACGAAAGAAATGAAGCAAGAAGTTCTCAAAATCGTGGATAAATGGTAAATCCAAGAAAGAATATCGGTGAATCTGAGTAAAACTAGTGTTGGTAATATTCCCAAGAAGAAAACCTGGGCAAAGAATGAAGCTCAAATAAAATCAAGGTTAGGTACAGCGAGTCCCTGGATCGTAGCTCGTAAGCAAAAAACTCATACAAGAAATATTGAAAAAATATATATTAAAAACAATATAAAACCAAACCAAAACAGTAATAAATATAGAATAACTTAATGTTCAAGTAATCCGTAAAATCCTAGAACTGCCTTGTACTTTTATAGTCCAGATGTTTCAGAAATTGGCCGTCAAAGTTTTGCAACGCTTTTTTGGTAATGTCTCAAAAAATTTTGAAAACTATTCCCCAAGACTCATGTTGTACTTATTATTTGAATTGTGAATCACTGGTAGATTACCTACTAAGCAAAATATTTTTATCGTTTATTTAATGTGAACGAAAAAAAAACACTTGCTCGTGCAAATCTCTTAATAAAATTTAGGTCCGAAAATCTGTTGTAACTGAGTTTCTTAGAACTACTAGTTTCAAGTTCACTTAAATTTTTAGTACAGATGCACTGCACGTTATCGTGATGTCAATGTCGATATCTACATGGCAACGTAGAGTGGATGACAAAAAAAAAATCCTAGAATTAAGAGAACTTTAAAGCTAAAAACAATATATAGATAACATAACTAAGTAGTGGAATCCTAGGAATATAGCTCAGAAATAGAAACAATTGAGATGGATTCACTGATAAATACTTTATAACTGCAAATAAGGTAGAGGACAAATTTAATCAATCATTGAATATGTGATTAAAAAATAACGTGGATACTTTACTTATACAGATGATTTCGCTTTTACAATCACGTGGAAAAATGGTATCAACTAAAATGCATACGCGTTATAACAATCTTGTATCGATTTTATGGAGGCTTGTACTGTCAAATAAACATAGAGTAGCGACCTAACTACTTTAAATGAATTGTTTTCATTTTTATTATTTATGTGGGTAAAATGTGAATCTAAATAAATAAAAATTAAATGCTGTTCGTTGATAAGCGCATCACTTGGAAACGGCTGGACCGATTTGGTAAACTTTCTTTAAATGTCCGAATAAAGTTTTTACGAAAAGAAAAATTAGAAAAGTTGACCGAAAATTTGCAAAATTCGAGAAAAACTGAAAGTACGTTCTTCAATCGGTAAGAACTCAAGACCATAACTCACGATTCAAACGATGCATATGCGTAATTTTGTTTCTGTTTTGTTCGTTATGGTCCTGGAAGTTTTCAGGAAAAGAAATTAAGGCAATTACAAAAAAAAGTCTAAAAATTCGGAAAACTGCAAAAATTATAATTTTTATATGCACTCTCGATCATAACTGACGATAGGAACGACATATTTGCTTGATTCTTTGTTTGTTTCATTCGTTACGGTCCCGGGATGTAAATAACTCAATTGGATGTTTTCAATCGAAATAAAATCTGGAAGATGTGGAGAAAAATCTGAAAAACCGCATTCCAGCCTAAATTTAAATAAAATCACATTTGTTTTTAATTTTGTGTTGTTTTACTAGCTGTCCAGCAAATGCAGTTATCTTATTTCTGTTCCAATTTATTTCGCTCCGTGAGCAAATGTCTGACAGCTGACATTGCGAATCAATGAACACTCTGAAATCTGTTTTTCTCATTTTTACTTTGTTTACATGTTTTTAAAAGCTTTTCATATATTCACAAAACTATGACAAATAAATTTATTGATATTTGAAAAGGATAACGTCTGCCGGATCAGCTAGTGCATAATAAATACCAACTTTGTGTTACACTTTCTATACTTTGAAACCTTTCCATTTCAAAGATTCCATTTTTGGCTTAGAAGTATAAAAAGAACATCCCACTAGATAATTAACAACATGACTAATAGTATTATTATGTCATTAGAAACTGAATTAAGATTTTGTTTATTGAGGTTGGTAGCATCCAAAACACAGAAAACCATTTTTGCTCCTAATAACGTATTATACGTTTTTTTCAAATTCCTAAATAATCTGCGCCAGGTATGAAGATTTTTGTGAAAAAGTGATGTGAACTTGGTAGCTTAGCATAAGAGATAATTTTACACCTAAATCTCCTATATTAGAATGCCTACATAAAAATCAGCAAGGGTGTTTGTGGAACTAGTAGAGCTAAGACCTACACAAAACAGTCTGAGGAAAGTAGAAAAGATATTGCCAGCAAGAGTCTCAACTCAAATCAGAAACGCAACAGTGGAATCATCCGCACAAACGGAGACGCTTCCAAAATTATTTTCGCGTCCTTTTTTTCTAAAAGTGACGGTGATTTCTTCAAAAAAAAATCATACAAAAAAATTAAATGACACTCATGAAATTTCTTGGCAATGAAGAACAAATTTAATATTAAAAGTAAAAATTATCTAAAGGCAAAGTATCGTTTAACACAAAATAATTGCACTAGTATTAAAAATAAAAAAAATTGCAGTAATTGAATAAAGACCTCTGCAATTTTAGGTTAGAAGTTCTCCAACTTTAGCAAGGATTTCTTAAATCACACGAAAGGTGAAACAATATTTGAAGTCTATTCGTAGGAGTTGAAACGTAATATTTATCAGTTTAAGAGTATACACGAATTACTACCACTATAACACCAATAGCGATTGTCAAGCAACATAACTGCACAGAAACCTAGAGCGGCCAAATCTGGTAATAACATGGAAGTTGGCTAATCATTAGCACACTCCATAAACTTAATGTAATGACTGATAATGTAGTGAGAGTTGGTTCAAAAGCCATCACGACATTGCCGACCTTGCAGACTTACCTTACCCTACAAATAAATTCTATCAGAATCAACATAATAAAGATGTGCTTCATTATCTACCTATACCTGTGCCTACACTGAACTATGAACCGAAACAATTCAGGCAACAGTTCCGAAAACCTCACTGACAAGTAGCAACATTATCAAGTCCGCTTCAATATTGTCGATTAAATGGCAAAGTAATTATAGATAATAATTTTTGTCTTAATAAAAAACTTGATTTATGCCTTTTGGTTCAAAAAGTATATCACCCCGATATCGTGCAAGCTTCTTACGGAAGAAGAAGTGGGCTCTAGTGGAATCGCGTATCCTGTAAGTTAAAAGTATGCAATTGGTAATTGATTCAAATTGATAATTTAACGATGTTAAATGTGTCGCCCCGCATTATCATTAAACCAAAGGCTATCAGGAGAACATCCACAAATAAAAAAGTCACGTTATCAAAATTTATGTAAAAAAACGGTTTTCATTATAATACACCTCAAATTAAGCATTTGAATTGCAAAATTTTTAAAGTTTCCTACAGCAATAATTAAATTTTTTCGCATTAGAAAACACAATAGTTGGAAGAGAAATCCTAACTTTGACTGTTTGTGTTTACGACAATTACTGAGCCAAGCCATTACAAGGAATCAAATTAAAAACTTTGTATCCTAATAGATGTTCATACATGACTTACGTGACCGTCAAAAATTTTATTAGCTTGGCGAATGCAAAACTTTACTATTCCTGCATTCTGATTCTAAAATTAAAACGAAGGCGACTTGTGCAGTTTCGCAAAATTTAACCGTATGACTAATCTCAACTGTTTCTTCGTAAATTGAAGTTTTAGATAGACGTATTGTCAACATCAAAAGTTAGAACCGAATTTATCGACCAACGCTTGATCCGATTCTAGGGTGTTGAACTATCATAACAAATGAAATATGTTTAATGGAACTTCTTATACCCTTAATAAATTGAAGTGGGTCCCGGAAATGTATTTGTGTATCAAAGGAATACATGAAATAAATAGTAATTTAAGCAATCTCTCATTTTTGAAAATTAGACAAAAATTTCTGAAGTTCAGACGTGATGTTCAACGCGTATTGCTATAACTTCCGTCTTACACTTCTCGAAGAGTACATACTAGGATTATGCTCTTACTATCAGAAAAGTGATGAGAGCAGAAATGTACCACGTTTGCCACTACACCAGCATTTGCCGCTATACCAGCATAATCATAAAGTCCGGTGGTGAACTGAATATCAGACATTCCGATTATAGTTGGACACCGTGTTAAATTACATAATTTAGATTTGGCCTAAGTATCGATTATAGCTCCAGAAGCTACATCACAACAGTTCGAGTCAGGGCTGTCATCTCTCCAAGTTTGACCCAGAGTGTCCGGGTTTTGAACAAATTTTCCGAGCTCCGGGTTCAAACGAAAAATCTCTAGGTATCCATTCTGAATTTTCTGATTTTATGATTTTTTTATGAAAGTTTTTAAATTGGTCACAAGTTATGTTTTCGCAAGACGGGTTGGAAATAATTACAGTTAAGCACGATGGCGAAGAGGCAGTACATTGTCATATAAACAGTAAAAAGCATAAGAACATGATTAAAACTGTTTCAACCCATCAATTGTTAATGAATTTGTTACCTAAAAGGAGAATAAATAAAAATTGGAATATTGCAGCTGTAGAAGTCGCTCACGGAGTTTAGCATCATCATAGCTATTTGAGCACCGACTGTTGTATCAAACTAAATTGGAAAATATACAATATTTCGAAATTATCCATTAAAATTCACCGTGAAAGAACAAAAGCTGAAAGCATAGTTGCAAGTGTCCCTTCGTCAAAATTCATTAAAACAGTCTTACAAAAAATTAATAATCTTCCTTTTCCCAAAGCATTGACTTTTTACTTGTAGAAGTAATTAATCAATGTCCATAGCTACGGCTGCTTTTAATAAAGGAAATAGAAAATTCTTCCCTTTAGCGGTTAAATATTCTCACCATAAAAAAGGTATCCAAAACAAAATAATAGACTTCTACAAGAATTCGGATAAAACTTCTGCCGCTATTACGAAAAAGTTAAAATCATGTACCTACCAATAACTGCAATTTGACTTTCCAAAATCCCGTGTCATATACCGCTGATGATGACTATGGAAATTCTCCGAGTTTAGCTAGAAATGGAGTTGCTAACCCAAGTTCGAGCACGGTAGATGATTACATTTTTTAAAATTAGCTTGTCTAAACTGTTTCTTTGTTAAATTATTTGAGCTTTTGGTTGTTATTTTAAATTTGGTTTCAGAAAGAGGACATTTACAATAATTTCTGGAACAAAGACCTTACTAGTTTGCCCTAAATCGTTGCAAAAAAATAATTTTGCTTGCCTGTGTGGCCAGAAAAGAACAATAGAATATTTTAACGTAGAAGAGACATTGCACCTCGGTAGCAACCTGTCTGGAGTTTCTCAACATTTAAAACTGCCAAACTTCCTGTAAAATGCGAAATTGCTGAAAAAGTGGATCTGGTTACTATAAACTGGCTACCTGTACTTCCAATAAGGCTTGAATTTTCAAGTACGAGAACGAAGAAACGTCGAGGAACAAATGGCATGATCTATTGTGCAAACTGTGAAATTAATAGATATGTTAGGGATATTCCGATATATGAATTAATTTCTTGTTGACAAATGCATACAAGAATAAGCGTAGGCCAAGTATTTACTAGCATTACAATTTATTTCTAGAAAAAATTTTGCACAACATCGAAAAGATAGTAACGTTAAATCGATTTTTTTTCTTTTTTGTTACCATGGTCACAATTGATGGCAATTTTTACAGTATAGATAAGACTTAAAAAAGTTTATTACAATAAGCAATAAAAACAATAAATAATTAATATTGCTATAAAAATTTGGATAATTTACTACGCCATACAATAAAATATTATAGAATATTATTAAAAGAACATTAAATAATTCAATAAACTACAACAGTAATTGTTCACGACGAGACATCGACTACCGTTTGCTACTCCTTAAAATTATTGTAAAAACGTTCCTAGAATTGTTATTGATCATTGTTAGTTTGCATAAAATTATTCAAGAAACTTGGCAGATTTCTATCAGAACACCATGTATACAAAATATACTGAAATACGGGGATAACTTGAGAGGTAGAACGACATTAATCAAGTGTAAAGCCACTAACAATTAGAATTCAGTTTGGTTTCACTACAAAACTACCACAATAAACAAAATATACATAATCAAAAAAGGTGACCAATATCTGAAAGTAAAAAGCTATTCGTATTATAAAGTACATGTAACTAATACGTGACTAAATTAACTTCCCTCATTTTCAAACATTTCATTTTGTGTTCGTCTATTAAAATTTTATTAAAATCACATTGATAGTATAATTTTTAAAACTATATTCACATGAGTGCTTTAATATGTCATCTTTAGCTACACAAAATTTAAAATCATTTAAGATTTTTGACCAAAGCATAGGAGAATAAAAAAGTTTGAATTTATGACCTCAAACCGTTTCAAAAGCATGCAAATTCAGTTAAAGTCATTTATGTAAATTTGGAAAGTCTTAAAATTTCATATGTATAAAATCACCCAACATTTTACTTGTAAATGGAAGAAGTAAAGTGCATTTTCTTCTACTTACTTACAGGTTTTTAATATTTCATGCGTGGAAAGAACAAAATTTTCATTATTACTTTTTTGGTAACGTAAATTAAAACCAAGAAACTTCTAGAAGACTTGAATTAACATATACCAACGCGTGCGCTGCTAATTTACATAGAATTTATCCGCGCATAACGATAAACACTGATAACTAATCATAAAACCGTGAATTTCACGTGTCCAAGAGATCTATGAACTTTGATAAACTTATTGTCTAAAAAAAATATTAAAAGCAGAAAAATTATTGGTTATCAGTCTTTAGGTTCAAAACTCAATTTTTACATGTTGCCGCTCGCTATATCGATAAAACACTCCACAAGTAAAAATGTTCATAATCTTTCAACATTAAATTGTAGTATTTCTGTTTGTACTGGCATAACTCGTAAAAGTTTAAAAATATTATTATAGAAGAAAATATGCACTTGCTAGGTAGTAAAATGTTAATTGCTCGTTGTAAAAACAAAAAAAAAAACAAAAATTTTCATTACGGAAAAAAGTAAATCTACAACTCAAATTAGAAAGTATTTCGATTTGTGACTCACATGTACAACAAACTATTTAACTGTGTTTGTGCGATTACATTTGAATTTTTTTACCTATGTATAGCATAATAAAAAAATAAAAATTTAAAATAATTCTTAAATAATAACAGTGTCGAAATAATATATTACAAGCAAATATTTTTCTTTTCAATAACAACTCGCATACAAGAAAAAAATTTTTAATAAAAAGGAATGTTTGTAGTTTCCGAGTTTACTGACCTAGAGCATATATACTACCCCGTCATGACCTTCTCCTTAGTAAGAAAAGTGTTGGCTTCGGTGCTGTATCTCCTAAAGTTAAATATTGGACGTTTGCCAAAGATACTTATATTAACTTGCCCTTATATACGCCGCGACAGCAATAGATCCTTAATTGATATTAGACCTTTTATCTTCGTCAGGATATATCATCCCAACTGGACTATTTTATTACTGTCACTTTGTATGTTTTAATTAAAAAAGAATATTTTTATTTACTCGCTGTAAAGGCCGGTGACCCGATGGTCATTGGGGGCTGGACCAGGAGACAATTTTGGTGGTCGAGATGCTAGAAAAAATAACATCTCGCACTAGGCAAATCTTTTAGAATAAAAACACAAAAATCAGCCACTTGTTTTTATTTAACGAAAACTATAAATACCACAAATATTCTTACGTTAGAAGTTTTCCATCGGACGATTTTCGTGTTAACTAGTAACATTACTACATAACACAGTGGATAACAAGATTACAAAGAAAAAATGTTGAATAGTAATTTTGTTTTTCTTATCCAGGATGTCACTATTTCTACTTTCTTCCTTAAGTGCAAGGAACTTCTATGACCGCATTTAATCCTCGGTTGCACAAACGTTCAGTAATGTGTTCACTAAAGAATATTTAATTATTCCGCACTGATTTGAAATTTATTAGGGTTTCCGTATACCAAGCAGATTACAAACCAACAAACAAAATAAAAATAAAATATTTCCTCTTGTTCCGCATAATTGTATAGTACTTGACCTTAAAACTAAAAACAATAAGTGTATATCACCATAAAAAGGCAATAATCTCAAACTTAGCATACATTTTAAGTACAATCATTCAACGAAGATAATTCAAGTAATAAATAATTGAAGAAAAAAAACGCATATGGCTACAATGTTAATGGTGTTTACTTTTTATAGTTATCATTTATTGTTATTACCTCATTCTTAATAATTTGCTCTTACCTCCCGTATATGGTTGTACGGATATTAGAACCGAGCCAAAGTGAGTTTTATAAAAGTAGTCTTTGAAAATTAAGAAGCGTCTAAAATTCATGCCACATTTGCAAATTTAAAAATTATTAAATTATGATCATTATTCGACGTGCGAGGGTGTTGCACCCTACAGCTGTGCTGGGATGCTCGTTACGGGTAGGTCCATTACCACCTCCTCCTTTTTCAATTTAGAGTTAGTTGAGGGCGTCTCCGAGACGACAAAATTAAATTAGGTGTCCATGACACAGCATCTTTCTCCGCGATAGTTTACAGAGAAGATATTTAGGTGTCCATAACACAAGATCCATCACAGTCAGATCAGGGAATATTTCCAAATTTTTGTCATTATTTACTATTGTGAATAAAGTGTAATTTAAGGCCACGCTTTATTTTATTTTATACATTACGATGGTCCTTCGAACGGGTATTAACACCATGTGTCAATAGAGCCATTCCTCAACAACATTCAACATTTTATTTCAATTGTAGCAAAAAAAATGTTAATGTCACTTTTAAATACATAACCTCACAATTCTTGTTTGCAATTTTCAGAATTTTGTAAATTTTGTTTTTTAATATATTTTTTAACGTACTGTTTATGTAAAGAATATATAGTGACAAAATTTGAAACCTCTTAGACCATGTTGATATCGCTAATAAGAAAGCAATCCCTCTTTGAATAGAAGAAGATTTACAATAACCATAAGCATAGTGCTTGTACAGGGGCCATACTCCATTTCTTTTTATGTAACGCTTACCTTTTGTCGTGATCACAAATTTATAGTAATAATTTGGAATTAGAAATATTTTAAATCTGATTCGCTCGCTGCAACTGCCAGTAGGAAGCAGAAGCAGTCCAAGCCAGAGAGAAAGTTAGCTCTGAGGCACGAAAAAGTTGCCTATTCACGATAATTACATCCTCATACCCTTAGCCTAAATTAAATACACGACACAACTCGAACTTTATCGTTGTAGTAATCTTTGCCCGCAGACTTGAGAGCGTACTAAAGTATGACCTCACTGGCATTGTTTTGATGGGCTTTTGAAACACCTATCATTAAATTATGTACTTTGATACGTAAAACAAAAATTACTGATCATAAATAAGTAACAGTAACTTTCCTAGTATTTCGAACCTTTTTAAAAAAATTAACTATAGAATCATCCTCACTACAAGTTATTCTCAAATATTTTTAGATTAACTTGGGGATAACCAAAGCAGATAAACAGAATATGTACTGTTGTAATAAACACTTTCTTAGAAAGAAGCTTTCAATAATTCCTGCAGCGATGCTGAAACTTCCCAGTAGTAGGTGGGATGGCTTTCGTCCATTGGAGATGCAGAAATCAAATCTCCCTCATACCTCCAAACAAATGTCACCCAAATTGGCAAAATTGAGTAAGTTTAGAGATGGAACATACGGTTCGACCCGAAACTTCTTTCAAGACAAACCATACATGCTAATTACAATCATTACAAAACCTGAAACTCCGGTATTTCATTTGCTTTATACCCAGTTAAATCAAAACTAAATTAAATTACAGCTAACTGAATTAAATTACAATTATATAATAATTATAATTAACGGTTCATTAAAGACTGTTAAAATTAAGTTTCTCACTATCCATTCTATATTTTCCTGATCAAAGTGAGGACAAAAGTTTTCGATGCCTTTCAGATCTGTCAGTTTAATTATATTTTTGTTTAAGCGTTCGTTGAAAAAAACAGTGTAGGTTTAGCTATTAGTTAACACATTTGTTAGACCGTTCAAAAATTAAATCAAAGCCCTCTCAGTCAATTACCAAAGAATGCTGCTATCAAAAAGAGTCTTAACAAACAACTGACAACAAAAGTAATGATGAGCTCTTTTTTTTAACCACATAATTATCGTGCACAACCAGCATGTAATTTAATGTAAATTTAAATCTTAATTGTTATTGCCGTTGTTTATAATAATATATAATAAAACAATACTAATAGATTAACTATTAGTATTACAAAAAATAAATTAATTAAAAAAAACAAGAAAAGTAGAATAAATATTACTTTTCAAAACAGAAATTCTTCAACAATAACTGGTAATTGTGGAATATTTATTAGCCATAAACATCCCCTTTTAATTGTTAGTTCAGATAAAATTGCTGAAGCTTAAAATGCTGTAGTACAAATTAAATGTCATTTTACTCTGGCAAAATGACAACTATGTCCCACAGGGGCCTTAAAAGTAGAAAATCATAAAAATTCAGTTGCTCTTCAAAGACAGTAAAGTAATAAAATTTATAAAGAAGCGTGGCTACTATTAATGAAATACAAGTACAATTGGCAATTACAAAGACGTTTAAAACAATAATAATGACACTGGAGTGCACCTAATTTTAATCGCACTTAACATGGTACAGCTTAAACAGAATAATTTTAAGAAATAGACCGTGACATCTACTGGGATATATCTTTTTTTTTGTTCACAACAAATATGGATTGTATGACTAGTGGTTTTTTTTTTAAACTGCTTTTCGCTGACTATTTCTTTTTAATTAAATTATCTATATATCTGTTAACAGTAGAAAACATTTTTAATCTCTTGTCCGCGACATCACTAAGGGTGGTCCACTTTAACTCGATTAATAAATGGCAGAACATGGACAACCTTAATAACTTTTACGACCAGCTAAAATTATCTACACTTGTAAACTATTAGCAATTCTCCCAGTGTGTATCAGTCTTTCTGGATAAGTACAGTAGGATGTCTTCACCTATTACCCCCTTCATCGGTAAAATCTGAATTCTGTATCTACTTAAGTGGCTATATATCTTAATGGTTAGTGAATAGATTACAGTTTTCAAATAAGAATAATCCGCGTAATGAAAAACTATTACTGGTATTGACGACTAAAAACATGATACAGTTCACTTGTAAGATTTGAAGAACTTTTGAATGAAGTAACTTAGGCGTTAACTTAATGAGAACATCACATTTTTACTAAATAATTGAAATTAAATAAGATCTATGCCAGATGAGTATCCTGATTGATAACAAAGATCCAAAACAAGGGATTTTATGCAAAGATTCATAACGCTCAAGTTAACAAACACTAGACTCACAAATCCTTCACCTCCGAGGAAGATAAAAAAAAGTTTCAGCTAAGAAAGTTGGGGCATTAGATTTTTTAAACTCAAGAGATAACATCGTGATTCTCTACATTCCAAAAGGTCGGACTTTCAGAACTTTAGGGATAGCAACAGGATTTACTACCAAGGAGATACACTTTAGGTTTCAAGGATAACATTTCAAAACCTCAGATTTTTGGTACTCAAGGCATAACATCATGACTAACTACAGTCCAATTGGTAACATTATAATTATTGATATGTTTATCCTAGGTTATGAGAGCAACTGTAGCAATAAATTATTGAAAAAAGATTGGATTTGTCGAAGATTTGTCAAGACAAAGCTTCGGGTATAGATACACTCTCGTAGATCCTTCGCAAGGAGTCTGTAAAACTTTAAACTAGTGACCGACCGAAATTTCGGTTTCGGTTTCGGTTTCGGCTAGTTTCGGCCAAAAAATCTAGTTTCGGCCTTAGTTTCGGTTTCGGCCAAAATATAGCCGAAACTTTCGGCCCCGCCGAAACTCGAGTGTTCTAACTGAAAGTTGTTTTTTTTAAGTTTACTTCCAAGAGTAAGTCTTGTATATTCATGTCATAAAAAAATAAAAAAATATATTTGTTACGTACGTTAATGATTATGTTTTTATTTTTATAACACTACTTATAGTAGTGTATAGTAATCGTAATTTTAAATGTTTTAATAAGTTTCGGTTTCGGTTTCGGTTTCGGCCGAAAGAAAGAGCAAGACCGAAAGTTCGGTTTCGGTTTCGGTTTCGGCTGAAAAATCAGTTTCGGTCGGACACTACTTTAAACCGTAACACGGCTTAATATTTACAAGTCAAATAAGTGTCAAGTATGTCTAGTGTACACTTATGTAAACAGGAACTACAGGGGGAGCTGGACTGCTACCTCTAAAAGATAAGGCTAAAAGTGGCAATAGTTCGCTAAATAACCAATAATTATCTTTTTAAGCAAAATTTAAGGAGAAAGTTATATGAATGCGAATTGTACAGTCACGTCAGGTGATGTACCCCTACCCCTGTGCGAGGTGGGGGTTGTACAGGTATCTGGTCCAGTGGATGGACCGCACTACCTGTTTTACTCCTCAGACGTTTTTCGGCCACCAGCCAGTCCAACCACCCTCCAGTACCTTCAACAGGCGAGGGCGAATTTGGCGACGTTTCATTATACAAATATATTAGTTGTAGTAAATAAATACACTAAAGTCCGCAGCACATTGTTTATCATACTAGCCTGCACATATGGTCCTTCGAGCCGGATAGGTAATCAGTGAGTGATTCAGTGTCTATCGAGAAAAATTATTCATCAAGCAGTCCATCCATTATTGGAGGAGCGACATCGGCTAAGGTGAGTGGTTCTCTATCGTATCCTTAATCATCCAATATTCCTATCAACCTTATACGAACCATTTTAACGTAAAACATAATTACGAGTTATTTTTGTTAAATCAACGAACGTTATTTTGCAATCAATAATAATTTAGAGTCATTTATGTTAAATCGACGAACGTCGTATTACGAGTAAGCGTAATTTCGAGTCAATTCTGTTAAATCAACGAACGTTATTTTACAGATAAGCGTAAATTTGATAAATCAACAAACGTAGCGATGTCACTTAAAGATCTAAGTATATTGCTAAAAAAGCGCAATCTCATCAAGGGTAAGCTATCGAATATAGAGGCGTTTGTGAAACAATACGAAGTCAATCCAAATTGTAATATTCATGAAATTAAGAATAGAATAAATCATATGAATTCTCTTAAAGAAGAGAACGATAAAATAAATTTTGAAATCTTAATTTTAGAGAATAGCGATGACGAATCGGAAGTAAAAGTCGACGAAAGTAATGCGGAATTTGACGAAAAATGGTACACGATACTAAGCGAAATGCAATCCATCGTGGATTTGCATTCAGCACAATCTGTAACATTAAGTAAATCCCCTAGCGAACGAAGCAATACCTACCAGTTCCACGTAAAGCTTCCTATTATTAAACTACCCGAGTTTAGCGGCGCGTATTCTGAGTGGTTACCATTTTTTGACTCATTTCGGTCTCTAATCCACGAAAACTGTACTTTGGATGATTGCCAAAAGTATCATTACTTAAAATCTTGTCTAAAAGGCGAAGCATACCGTGCAATTCAGTCCATGTCGATTTCTGATTCAAACTATCAAGCAGCGTGGACAATATTACAGAAACGATATAAAAATACCCGTCTAATTGTTCAAGACCATGTTCTGGCAATATTAAATTCACCAGAAATTCCTAAATGTTCCGCAACTGCGCTACGTGGAATTATCGACGATGTAACTTCTAATCTCGAATCTTTAAAAATCCTCGAAATACCTGTCGATAAATGGGACGCAATTTTAATTCAAATAATCATGGGCAAACTTGATTACAACACGCGAAAAGAGTTTGAGCTAAAGTTAACTACTGAACTTCCGCAACTTTCAGAATTGATGGAATTTTTAGAGAGAAAATGCGTAATCATGAAGTCAATGAGTACGAATAGTAGGGACATTAAGAAATCTTTCGGAGCGTATGTAAACAATACCCCTAATCGGTCTTCGCACGTGGTGGCGAATAGTAGTAAGTCGTGTTATTTTTGCAAAAAGGCACATTTTATTCATAAATGCGACGAGTTTTTGGGCCTTAACGTGACCGATCGCGTTAAGCAAATAACTGAGCGAAAACTATGTGCTAATTGTCTAACGGGGAATCACAAGGTAGCGCAATGCAAGTCTACATTTAATTGCAAAATTTGTAATTCCCGCCATCATACCCTTTTGCATGCAAATACTACTGCAACATCTGCAACTCAAATCATAAATCCAACTCAGGTTGTAAACTATTGTACTTTCTCCGGTCAGTCAAGCGAGCCGCAATCTTACAAACACGTTATTCTTTCGACGGCAGTTATGCTTATAAGGGATGGAATGGGCAGTTTCCGAAAGTGTCGGATTTTATTGGACCCGGGATCTCAACTCAACCTATTGTCAGCATCAGTCTGTAAAAGATTGAAACTACCGACCCATAGCGACAATATATCGATTTCGGGAGTAAACAAACAAAGCAGCCGTACGTCCAAGGCAGCAGCAATAACCATAAAGGCAGTAAATAGTTCCTACAAGGTTTCTCTGAACTGCTGTATCGTCGACCAGGTAGCAACGAACCTTCCAGTACAATCCTTTGACAAAAATAATCTTGGCATACCTGAAGGAATGACACTAGCTGACCCAAATTTTAACGTTTCCGGTCCCATTGATCTTTTAGTCGGAGCAGGCTTTTTCTGGGAACTAATTCATGGAAAGAAAGTTAATTCCATAAAATTACCAACGCAAGATTTATATTTATACCCATCACCAATAGGGTACATTATTGGAGGGGTCTTGGTCCAATCCTATTTTAATGGGACTTCTTGCAATCTAGCAGTCACAAAACAGCAATTTCTAGAACCAGTTCCGAATAGCGAATTAGCAAATCCTAATTGTTATTATTTACCACATTCTGGAGTAATTAAGCCATCAAGTGCCACCACTAAAATACGAATTGTATATGACGGATCCGCTAAGTCAAGTAACGGTTTAAGTCTAAACGACAATTTAATGACGGGTCGTAATTTGCAAAACGATATTTCAGAAATATTAATTAGGTTTCGCGTACGACAGATCGCATTTTCTAGCGATATGGAGAAAATGTTTTTACAGATTAAAATTCAAAAGAGTTACATTGATTTTCAACGGCTCTATTGGCGTCCTTCTGACAATGAAGCAGTGAAAAGCTATCGCTTGAACCGATTAGTCTTTGGATTGACTAATTCACCCTTTACGGCCATGCGTTGTGTCCGTCAATTAGCAACTGAGTCAGCAGAAGAGTTTCCCATAGCATGCAAAGCACTACAAAACGATATCTTTATGGATGATATTCTGAGCGGTGCCGATAATATCGACCAAGCTCTATTATTGCGCAACAACTGTATTACGCTTTTAAAAAGACGTGGATTTAATCTAAATAAATGGAACAGCAACGATCCTAGACTTTTTCCCAAGAATTCGTCAACCGTACCGGCAATGGTCGAATTAAATGACCCCAAAACCACTAAAGTTTCCGGCCTTTTGTGGAATTCGCACGACGATACTTTCAACTATCGGGTCGAAACAAAAGACGTACCGTCCAATTTAACGAAACGTATGCTATTGAGCTGTAGCAAAATTGTTCGATCCAGTCGGCATGGTTTTTCCGATAGTCGTAAAGGCAAAAATCTTGATGCAGCGATCTGGAGTCTCAAATCGGGTTGGGATGAAAGGGTTTCCTCAGAAATATTGGAAACTTGGACCAAGTACGTCACAGAGTTACTAAATTACATCTCAGTACCGCATAAGTTTAAGTCACACGATAGTTTAAGCTTTGATGTAGTTGCGTTTTGTGACGCTTCGTTAAAGGCTTTCAATGCATCAATACTTCGGTCTTTAGATAAAAGCGGAAATTACCACTCAAACTTAATTTGTAGTAAATTGCGGGTAAGTCCTATCAAAACTGTTAGCCTGCAGCAGCTGCAACTCATGAAAGAGGTATCTAGAACAATTCAGTTGAACATAGCAATTATAAATTCGCGTTCATTGACACCCCTATCCCAGGATCCCAACGATTTCCAAATCCTAACTCCATCACATTTCCTGATTGGAGAACCACTAGCTAGCCCACCCGAACGTGATCTAGTGGACATGTCGACCAATCGCTTAAAACGTTGGCAACGCGTGCAACAACTTCGGCAGCAATTCTGGAAACGCTGGAGTTTAGAAGTCCTAACGCAGCCGCAGCTGCGAAGAAAATGGCATCACACCTGTGATTTGCGAATTGGTTATCTGGTACTTCTAGCAGAAGACAACGTTCCACCGCTAGTATGGAGGACAAGCCGTATTGTCAACCTGGTACCTGATCCGGATGGAATCATACGCGTGGTGGATATTTGTACCAACCACGGCACATTCAGAAGGTCGGTTCGGAAGTTCGCTCTCTTCCCCGTCGAAGAAGATGCCATTCTCGACATCACAACTGTCTCCGAACCGAACACTGACCTTTGACATCTACCTGTCAA
Organism: Pyrochroa serraticornis; assembly: GCA_905333025.2. Classification (NCBI taxonomy): domain Eukaryota; kingdom Metazoa; phylum Arthropoda; class Insecta; order Coleoptera; family Pyrochroidae; genus Pyrochroa; species Pyrochroa serraticornis. The sequence continues at coordinate 40,777,253 of HG995152.1, forward strand.
CGGGGGGAGAATATGTACAGTCACGTCAGGTGATGTACCCCTACCCCTGTGCGAGGTGGGGGTTGTACAGGTATCTGGTCCAGTGGATGGACCGCACTACCTGTTTTACTCCTCAGACGTTTTTCGGCCACCAGCCAGTCCAACCACCCTCCAGTACCTTCAACAGGCGAGGGCGAATTTGGCGACGTTTCATTATACAAATATATTAGTTGTAGTAAATAAATACACTAAAGTCCGCAGCACATTGTTTATCATACTAGCCTGCACACGAATATTTAACCAAAACCTAATTTGTGCAAGTTAAAATTGAGTACGATATTGTACAAAATTTTATTCATCTACGACAAAAATTTTAAATTAGCAGCACCTTCGAACAATACGATTCACACCCATAGAGAAAAGTACAAGCGACGAATGCACTTAGAGAGCCTTGAATTTCACTTTCGTGCTTTAACTTTCACGGCCGGACGCATCTATAAATTTCTCCCAAGGTTCGCCGCTACTGATTGATCGAAAGTTCTAGGGCATGCTAAATAGGAAAAATCTGACTTCATTTGGTCACATTTTTTCCGATAAACATTAAAGGAAAACACAAATAAAGAAAAAAATAATTTATTGACGTGTTTCTATTTACGAAATTGTCATTGAAAAATTGATCTAAATTTAGCAAGGTAAAGCTGTTACTCACCTCAAAGATGATGAGTAGAATTTTAACGTACAACCTTCGAACTCCTAAGGATTTTCCAATTGATGCCAAGAATATTATACATAATAGAAGCATCAAAAACGGCGTTAACAGCAAAGATCCAACAAAGGATACAACTGCCACCAAACCCGCCATTATAAACGAAACTTTTAAAATTTATCGGACACTTGAACCAAAGTTATCATCACACATTCACACCATAGTAATTACTGATCGAAAATTACACAAATACGTTTAAACAAACTAGACATCAACTTGACGTCTTTATCATCAGCGAAACTACACGAGTCGACCAGGATGAGCATGCGCCCTGCTAAACGTCAACATCGACAAAATTAGGAAATTTTGCGTTTGCTAGATTGGTATCTTTCTTAATTATCTCTCAGAATTAAACTTTAATATTCGTTAATTTTCCATCGTTATTGTTTTACTGTAAGCTAATTCGAATTTTTGAATTAAATATTGCAGTCAACTTATTTAAATGCGATTTATAATTTTTCCAGAATTAGTAAACTATTGAGAAAATCGAGAGTGGTAACACTGCTATTTGACGTTAGTGACTTTGACAGGTTCTTACCGAAAGCCCTTTTTCCAAAATTTTTAAGTAATACAAGTACAGTTTTAACATAATGGCAGATCTACCAGCCCCAGTACGCGTTTCCCCTTTGATTAAGGTAGATATTTTAAAAGTTGTTTCTGTTATCTTCATTAATTTGTCGTGGTTACATAATGCAGATGCTCTAACCCCCAATTTTTCCATTTTACAGTTTGGAAGATGGAGCCTTCTCAGTGCGGGGATAGTTTATGGTGTATTTCATCAGAGCAGGTTATCCAAGAAAGAAGCTGGCATTAGGGAAGTAGAATTGAAGCAGAAGGCGATTCGTGACGAAAAATTGGCAGCTGAGAAGAAGGCTGCAGCTGATAAAGAAATTCAAGAACTTGAAGCTCTTGCGAAGTAGATTACTATGTCATTGATTGTTTATTGTAAATTAGCTAATTAAAAGGTAATGTAAAACGGATTTGGTTTGTAGTGTATTAGTAACACATCATATTTCCCCCTGCTGTCCAATGGTATTGTTTTAACACTAAAACAAAATTAAATCTTGTAATAGTAGTTGTGGCAATTAGGTTGTTATTAAGAACTTTATTTTAATACTGGATAAATTTACAATTATGGTTACACCACTATTGTAGCTTTGCTGTTGTTAAGTCTTGACCTATTATTTCATATGAGCAGGTCAAAACTAATAACTTTTTTTTTCTGTCTACCTATTTCTACAGAAAACTTGCTCTAGTTTCTATGAGAATTCACAAACTTTTGAAGCCTATCTGAGTTTAAATATCGTGGTTTAGATATAAGGACACTTCATATGTAAATTTATATAGCTGCTTTCTGTATAAAAAAACAGTGTGGAAAACGCTCAACGCTGGGAAATTTTAAAAACATTAGCTATTACATCATGACACTAAGAAGTTTAAATTGAAAGTAGAAAATTGGTACATTGGTTTAATTTTAAATCTGGCAGCTTTTCAAATTATACTTAGTTTTAAGTGTAAAATTGAAGTTTTTAAATTTTACAAATAAGCAATGTAAACTCTTGTTCTATAAGTAGATTCTTTACTTTTGAACAGTTTACTAAATATAAGTACCTACATATTACTACAAGATTACCTGGTACTGGAAGTGGTTTTTAAGTGCCTTGAATATTATTTTAAATGAGATAGCTGTCTCTTAATAAACTTGTTTAGTGTGCTTACTTCTCTGCAAAACTACATAACTTAGTACACTTTTCTGCTAAGTAACATAAGAACTTCGTAATGAAGATACGTGAGAGTCATAATTTTTGAATATTTAGTAGATATCACATTTTTAATTATATATTGCAGTACAATATTTAATATTTGGAATTGGTTTATTGGTTTACTTATTATAATAATATATTTAATTAAATTGTACATCTTCATTATTTTTGGTGTTCACAATTCAAATCAACTAAAATATGTACAAAAATGATACATCGTATTACAGAAAGAAGATGTAAGTACCTTTAATTCTATTTCGGAAACTATCATGTATTTTGGAATAATCAATTTTATTTCTAAAACCGTATTTTGCAATTTATTTCTTATTTTTGCTATAGTAATAAATTGATTAGACAGATTTCAACACTTTATTAAATAATGCTTGTATCAAACCCATATCCACAATATGTACAAGGTGAGTGACAATTTAAAAGAGATACTTATTTTCAGCGCTCTCTTTGCAGAAAAATAATACAAAAAATATAATTAACATATTCTGAAATGCAATTATTGTGTTCTGGAAAACACTTAAGAATTACGTAATATTATAGTCATTTAAATAAATTATTGCAATTATTTATTTTTCGTCATAGGCACCGAATTTTAATAACTAATCCATATTCGGATTTTGGTTTTTCTCATGAGATATATGCTTTACCATTGTATATGGATTATAAAATAATCATACAACGGCTTTAAGTTATAAGAGTGTATTACTGGTTGCGGAGAACAATGCATTCTGAGTGCTATTCTGAATTCATATTTGCTGAAGTACAATTGGAAAAATCGTACAAAAACGCATTGGAATTATGTTCTTCAACAATGGGTGTTTAGACACTTTTGTCCGTAAAAGCTACTTCAATAGCTCTTTTTTCAGATAATAGAAGCACTCGGAACTTGGAGAGAATTTGAAATACAATATTTCAGATGATTATTGAATTGTTAATTTTTGCATTTTAAAAGTTAGCAAACGGTCAATTCCACTTTCTTTTAACGGTTTACCTGGTTAGTCTTATGAGCATTTGCAAAGATATGTTCTAAAGGAAGGACAATTCAACTTTTGTCAGAAGTAAAATGCTAATAGAACCAAAACCACACACATGATATTATTTTAATAATTTTTCTCAATTAATTACACTTATTTTTAGTTTCTATGTGACAACCCTGAATAGGCTACATTGATCTCTCGACCCTCTAATAGCAACCCGCAATTATTTTACATTTGCTAGATCTTGACTGGTTATTTCTACTAACTAGGAATAGAGTACTTACAACAATACACTTAGGAGTCCGTACATTGGATGTCGATTAAAAATGGTCGCATAGTTTTTTCTAAATAATAATAGCAAACTTTGACCATTAAAAAATTATTCTATAAATATATTAACAATAGTGTGAAACATCTAGCACCAAAAAAATATCTAAAGGTACTTCCACTAAATAGATTGCAAATTTGAATACGTTCGTTTAAACGAACGTATTCAAAAACTAGAGTATTTGTTTAATGACCGCAGTTCTAGAAATAATAAGAAAAAACAAATAGTTCTACGAAAAGAAGATGTAAGAGATTCTTTACGTAGAGTTTAATCGCCATCTTACTTTTTCAGACAAACTTTGAAATGTTTGGATCATCAACATTATGTTGTGGGTATATGCAGTGTTCATTAAAATTGTGTTATACATATACTTTTATGAGAAAATTCTATGACTATGACTAAGTTTTTGTCACAACAACTTCAATTGCCCAAAAATTGACTTTCCAAATTGGGGAGCAAATATAGAAAAATTGAAATAAAAGCGTAAAAATAGGCTTGATTGACAAACTACAGGTTACTGTTTGAAATCTCGTGTTCTAAAAAAGTAGCTTTCTTAGTTCAATAAAGAGTAAGTATAGGACGAGTCAAAAAATTTGAAGCATTGTCTTGCTGTTTAAAATATTAGGTATTAGAAAAAGAGCCAATTTAATATCTAGGACCGTTGCATTATAATGCATTATTGGTACCGATCCATTTCAATGCCTATACTAGGCCGTCTCTTACTCTTACTACAACAATATTTGCGTAGCAAAAATTTTTTAAATAACAAGTTACTTATATTTGATAATTTCTGTTTAACTAGGTTAACATTATTTGTTAATTATCTTGCTTAAACAAATTAACCAAAATGCCAATATGTCATTCGACATATCACAAATCCGCCCACTTTCCAAAAGGTCCTTTACTTCCTACCTGAACTGTCCAATCGACAGTACAGCAGATTCCGAATTTCAATGAGTGTTATCCATTACTCCAGTGGTTTATTGCCTGTTAAGAAACACCCACAATCTTTGTTCGGTATTAGTACCAGTTTTGGACAGAAAACCAGTGCTGGCTCGACTTGGAAGTAGATAGTGTGTCTGTCTCGTTTGAAAACACTCGATTTTTTTTTAAACTATCTCAGTAACTATCTCAGTTAATTTAACACAAAAAATTTCATTTTTATTTAAAAAATAAATAAATTGCATCCTTTTATAGAGGTTACAGAATTTAACAAAAAGACAGGCAGCTAGTATCAAGATTTTGTTATTAATTCATTTGAAATGGTCAACTACTGAAGTTAACAGAGAGTACCTCATAATTTATAAGGAAGCAATTTGACTGACTGAACCCGTGATCCATTCTCATCTAATCAAAACCCGCAATTTCCGAACCATTGGGGTTGTTGGTGTCAAACCAATCAAATAATTTCAATATTAATTCCCCTAACATTCCCATTTCCAATTATTTTCAATTGATTTATTAATTTTAAGCCTGGTAAATATGTAACTGATAATTTGTATAAAAAATTTTTATTTGTGTTAGTATATTATTGTTATAAATAAAACGGTCTAGCAAAAACCAACTTAAATATCTAAAATTACTGCTTACCAAAAGAGGGCGTCGATAAAAAAGATATACATACAGCATATTCTCGATGACATAGGTATCTTTTTAGATTTGTTTAAATAATTTTATTTTAGTCATATTAACCAAACCAACACAACACAGTAATATTAAATATTAGGTTATTTCTTAAAAAAATAGACATAATAACTGTAAATAAGTAGAAAACCGTTTGATGGAGGTAATACGGGTTATTAAAAATTGTTATCAGTGAAAGCTCAATATTCGACTCTAATATTGATTTGTAAAAACGTGTTTGGTATGACGTCACACCTAGTGGACGGTTTGCCTTCCACGATCGAACTTTACAGAATACAAATTTATAATAGCACCAAAAACTATTATAATAATGTCCTTTGAATAGTTTTCATAATCATGAGTAAAAAAGCTACCAAGAAAAGACAACGTGCTCTTAATAATTCTTTATGTTTATTATTTATTATAATATTATAAACTTTTGTCTTAAATATATTTTCTACATATTTTCTTGTGAAGGACGTGTTTCCGTCCCTAAAGCCGTAAAGCCCCTAAGGAAATTATGTGCAGTATGTTACAAATAATGCGGCCAAGAAAGAAAATTGGATTAGCAACATTTTAAAGCATTCTTTTTCAATAGCACCTAATATCCGTTTAATACAAATAGGAAATATATTTTTAAGTATAAAATATTTAATTTCATATTGTTGCCGAATGACTAGGGTACTTAGGTAGGCGGCGCTTATCTTGCCTACCCGGGCGAGCCGCCCTTGAAACCAGGATTAGTCAATCCTAACAAATGTTTGGCAGGTACTTAGTCGAGTCAATGCAAATGTTATTATAACTTATTTATGGTTGTTGACCACTCCCACAAGCATTGTAAAAATCGATACTTCTGGTTTATGACCGGCGTCACTTTCGAATCGATGAATCGTTGGTTGCCTACTGCTAAAGAAGACATTTTATCGTATTTGATGTTTTTGTGAACAAAAATTATTTTATGTAAGAAACGTATTTGTAAGAAAAGTGTTTGCGTGTGATTACTAAAAAATTGTCATATCCAAACCTGGTTAGCAATATCTTGTAGTGATTGGCACATTAATATGTAGATTTTAGGACTTAGAAATTTGAATGTTGCCATTTTTGAATAGTTACAATTCGAGCGACAAAAATTAAATAAAAACAGAGTAAGCTGATAGTAAAATCATGATTTTATATTAGCAAAAATTTTGTTTCAAAAAATCTATAAAATATATGGGTATCAACTGTCTACGAACTGGAATTATTGTAAACATTTTACGTCATACCATGTAACCCCCCAGTATTCACACAATCCATTCACAAAATAGGCAGGTAAAATTTACCATCTGCCCATATCGATAGTTTTCTTACGAAAAGCAGCCATGTGAAATCTTCGTCCTACCGACCTTGCTTTTAACATTACTCCCACCTGTCTTCTGTAGGTGAAAGAAATAATCATCTACGTGGGCTACTGAGGCTATGAAGCAAACAACACCTTATTTAAATATTTTTATAAGGCTTCGTTGTGGCTATTTGATGACCTCACAATCAGTCTACCGTATATGGAGGTGATATCACAGTCTGTAGACAACCGCTCAATATTATACCGGCATGACTCATATCTTTATATACCACGATAGGATGATCACATCATGCACTTACCACAATTAATAAGTGAGGAAGGCAAAATAAATTATTTTAGGTAGTAACTAGTCCATTTTTTATTACTTAATATGTTTACTTGAAGGAGAAATCGCTTTATTGAAAAAAGAAATAAAAAGAATGACTTTTTTGGTATGTCTCGGAAGTTAAGGTGTAAAAATAAATGTTTATTTTTGGAACATACATACGAACGTTGGCGTTATTGGTGCACAAGACTACCCCTTGTCAGGATTCTTGTCTGCATTGCGACCAGACGGTCGATTAGGGTCAAAGAAAGCTTTATTCGTGGAAAGGCGATATGATCTACTTTTATGGAACAGATGTAAAAGAAACTCTAAAATACAGTTTGAATTCTCAACCATTTCCAAGTTATTTTCATAAACTAGGAATTGGCGTTAATAAATTAAAAAATATGTAAAAAGCGACATTTCTTGTAAAATCTGCTTCTCCACTTAGAGTAACTGTTTTTCTTCTTTTTATTTTATAGTTTTGAAGAATTCACGCATGAAAGAATCCGTTTACATAGTTTCTGAGAGCAGTCAATGACCGGCATAAAATCTTTATTGTACTCCAATATAAAATTATAATTAATAAAATTGAAATTTTTAACGAAAACCTTTTTCCGCGTTTCAATCTCTACAATGATAAAGGAAGTGCATCGGAAAAATTAAAAAAAAGTCCAGGTGAGTTTTGCATTAAATTATTTAAATTGGGTTCGAGAACAAGGGTAACGTTCTTCGGGAAACGGTTGTCCGTTGATTCGAACGTAGGAGGGCACCAATCAAGAGTGCGGGTTTTAGGCGTTGGTTGGTGACGTCATTGCGAGTATAAATAGCAACGGAGCTGAAAATCGAACGAATTCGTTTGGAAAGCGTCATTGCTAGCTCTCTTGAACGATCTTCAAACAGTTTTTCAATTTTTTTGGTGTTAAATATAAAACTCAACAACCAAAATGGTGAGTACGTTAATTAATTGTAATAATTTTCCGTTATTAACTTTATTAATCGAGAATTTCGATTAAAATCGATATTTCCTCATATGAAACGTGGCCGGCGATGTTCGACGCCATTTGCAAAAAGCCGGCATGAAATCCGAATTTACTTAAATACGCCGAGTTAATTGAATGCCGATCGTTTTATAGTCGCGTTTAACTTTAATTTCAACAAATTAAGTTTTGCGGAACGCAAATTGCGATATTCCACAAGTAATCGATGTTAACTAGAAGTGAGTCATGGGCGTCACCCGAATCGGGGCCACCATATTTTTTATTTGTTCGACTTTTTACTAAATTAATTTGAAATTGCAGCGTGAATGTATCTCAGTCCATGTTGGCCAAGCCGGTGTCCAAATTGGTAATGCCTGCTGGGAGTTGTACTGTTTGGAACATGGCATCCAACCTGACGGCCAGATGCCATCTGACAAAACCGTTGGAGGAGGCGACGACAGTTTCAACACCTTCTTCAGCGAAACCGGCGCCGGCAAACACGTCCCCAGGGCAGTATTCGTTGACTTGGAACCCACAGTAGTAGATGAAGTCCGTACTGGAACTTACCGTCAATTGTTCCACCCTGAACAACTGATCACAGGAAAGGAAGACGCCGCCAATAACTACGCCAGAGGCCACTACACCATCGGGAAAGAAATCGTTGATCTTGTATTGGACCGCATCCGAAAATTGGCTGATCAATGTACTGGTTTACAAGGTTTCCTCATCTTCCACTCATTCGGTGGAGGTACCGGCTCTGGCTTCACTTCTCTGTTGATGGAAAGATTATCAGTTGATTATGGAAAGAAATCCAAGCTCGAATTCGCCATCTATCCCGCTCCCCAAGTATCCACCGCTGTTGTTGAACCCTATAACTCTATCTTGACCACCCACACCACTCTTGAACATTCCGATTGCGCATTCATGGTTGACAACGAAGCTATCTACGACATCTGCAGACGCAACTTGGATATCGAACGCCCAACTTACACCAATTTGAACAGGTTGATCGGTCAAATCGTTTCTTCCATCACGGCTTCTTTGAGATTTGATGGTGCCCTTAATGTCGATTTAACTGAATTCCAAACCAATTTGGTACCTTATCCTCGTATCCATTTCCCCTTGGTTACCTACGCTCCTGTCATTTCTGCTGAGAAAGCTTACCATGAACAACTTTCTGTTGCTGAAATCACCAATGCTTGCTTTGAACCCGCCAACCAGATGGTAAAATGCGATCCTCGTCACGGCAAATATATGGCTTGTTGCATGTTGTACCGTGGCGACGTCGTCCCCAAGGACGTGAATGCCGCTATTGCTACCATCAAAACCAAACGTACCATCCAGTTCGTTGATTGGTGTCCAACTGGCTTCAAAGTTGGTATCAATTACCAACCACCTACCGTTGTTCCTGGTGGTGATTTGGCTAAGGTTCAGCGTGCTGTTTGCATGTTGTCTAACACAACTGCTATCGCCGAAGCTTGGGCTCGTCTTGATCATAAGTTTGATCTTATGTATGCCAAGCGTGCTTTTGTTCACTGGTATGTAGGTGAAGGTATGGAAGAAGGCGAATTCTCTGAAGCTCGTGAGGATTTGGCCGCTTTGGAGAAGGATTACGAAGAAGTTGGCATGGACTCTGGAGAAGGTGAAGGCGAAGGTGGTGAAGAATATTAAGCCTGCTTTCAAACGAATTTCCATATTCTGTTAAAACATCCGCAAAATTGATTTCAAGTTGAACGATAATTTCAAGTCTGATTTATTTAAATACATTTTTGCAATTAAAAGGAATTTTAATTAATTTAACCAATCCCAAACCCCATCATCTAGTAAATGCTAAACCGTTGACATAAACAATTTCTATTGGGGGACGAATTTGAATTAAAAAATTGTCAATTTTTCAGTTGAAATGAATATTTTTTACAAATTTGAGGCTTTTAATGAGTAAGGAATCTAGAGATGCTATGATTTTAAGATTTAGAGCCAAAATCAATTATAAAGGCCAGCCCCTTTAAATTGGGTGGACGTACCCGTCCGTTGGTTGAAGCGTTTACTTTGTTATTGGCCAATCAGAGTGTTTACGATTTAGAACGAATAAGGTCGACAATGTACTACAAACCTTTAAAATGGGTGGTTTTGGTATATCGGTCCCTAAATCATTTGTCATGTCACATTGTTGCCTTTTCATAAGTTGTCTACTTTTTGGTTATTTGCTAGTGCCGTTATACCATTACAATTTTTTAGTATTGGCAGAAGCAAAGTTTATCTATGGTTTCAAAAATTACATAGTAACATTCGGCTGTTGCCAACGGACTTTTTGGGTAGAATTCATTGTAGTAGAAGTTTTTTCTTGATGTTACTTGTGAATAGATATTTTTCTCTATAGAAAATCAAATTATTTTATAACAGAGTTAATTTTGAATAGATGTGGGCTATATTCTGCTCAATATGGTATATTAGCTGCGAGAAAATTGAAATAAAAATAGCGGGAGCGGTAAACCACAGCTAAAACAGTCTGTCCCAAACCTAACTGCGTTTTCTATAAATTTGATAAGGGATGATCAGTTCTGTGGTATATTATACCATCACTTATACCACTCTTCAAATCAAATACTTAGTACGTAACTGGACTACATTTACTAAATCTTAAGTGAAACGAAAAATTGGTAACTAATCAGTATTTATTAAAAGCGTAAATAAAGCGAGTTAGTAGTAACAAAATATGTCTATCTTTATACAATTAACAATATATTCACATAATCTGAACATTACTTGGGCTCAATTTTAGACTAATTTCACTAGTAGCACTAGTGAGGCCTCCATTTTTGAAAGTAATTGGCACTCGAGCCAGAAAATTCTTGGGTAAACACGTTTCAGCAGTACACGTCACAATATTAAAAATAAAATCAACATAATTGTTTTTTCCAGGAGGGGCGCTAATAACCACATCAATATTTTTCAAATCTTTACCACTACTTGGAACGCAAGCCCAAGTAGGATCAGGTAAATTAATTGACCAATACTGTGGCGCCTCCTCAGTAAGTTTTAGTCCTTTCTCAAATTTAACTTCAATTCTTAAAATAACTTTTCCACCTTTACTATCAATTGTAATAGGTTTACCTTCGATTACTTCAAGATTTGATTTGTCAAGTTTGGACATAGTTTGCGGCAAATTTAATTGTAATTTATTTACTGCACCGACAGTACCGTCGGATTTCAAATTTAATACTTTGATTGAGTGGTTGTTTGTGTCGGCCAAATAGAGTTTATCGCCAGTTGAATTGATGCATAAACCAGCTGGTTCGTTGAAACTTTGAGAGTTTCCATCGGTTGCATCAGAAACACTTGGGTGGAGGGTTTTTATTGCGTTTTGCGATATGTCGACTGTTTTCAGTTTGTGATTGTAAGTGTCTGCAACGAAAAGAGTTTTTTCGTCTTTTGATAATGCGAGACCCAGTAAATGCTGGAGTTTGGCGTCAAACAGCGATCCGTCCTTGTCGCCAAAAGCGAATAAATTCTGGAACAAACGATTGTGTTACTACCAGTAATTCTTTAATTTACTCGTTAATATACAAGAATAGTCAAAGGTATGCAGTCAAAACAAAAATAAATTTGAGAAATGTTAAGGCTGTTTTCACGCTTTCAACGAACTTCAAATTTGGTGGGGCGGTCACAGATTTCAAAGGTAGGTACCTACCCCCACGCATGTTGTGTAGGAGTAGTTTGATATAGAAGAGGACAAACGTATTCGAATCAGCCTGAGCTTAGTTTCTGTTTCTCCCAATATGAGGTTTCTATGGTAGCATAGCTTTGATAATAGGTCGAACATACAGACATTAAAGTAAAAGGTGAAATTTTATTTTTTCCAAAGGGGTTGGTAGTTTTAAAACGTTCTAGTGCTCTCCAGCCACATTTTGCAGGTAACGAAATGGACATGGCTAGGAATGAATTCAGAAAGTGGTAGGAAATACAATGATCCGACATTCGTTAATTGAATAGTATGAGAAGAGTTCCGGGAAAAACGCCCGGGGAGGGGAGGCGGTACTAAAAATTGAAGCTTTAACCTCCCCAATGACGAGCGAGCGCGTTAGTAACTTGGCCACTGCCTCGGTCGAATCTGAACACTAACTGGCAAATCCATAAGCCAAAGTTTTTACATCATGTGATTGATACTTTATTATTAGCTTTGTTCGCATGAAAAATTCATCTAGTGACAGAGAGGGCGACATTCTCTAGGGAACATTTTTCTTGAAAGTTTGTTAGTTTCCGAAATGCTCATTTGGATGTGACATTTCGGTAACTTGTTGCATTTTTTTTTAAACTTTCTGGTAGGAGATAACATTACGCGAACCTCTCTTAACGGTTATAAATTTAACAATAATTGCTTAATAGAACTAGTTTTTTCTTTTTTAAACAACATGTCGCGGAAGTACCAAAAAATTAATTTTGACTTAGTTTGTGCCATCTAAAATTTCTTTATTTGAGCATTTTCAAAAGAGTTGTTCATGTGAGTTCTCGTTTATGAACAACATTTTGGTTATAAATTAAATATGGGAATATTGAGTACACAATTTTGTGAATAACCAATTTTTTTTGTAGATGTACTTTGCGTTTTTCGTACCAATCTACTACACTAGCTAAAGCTGAACAAATTTTCCCTGTGTACGCCTCGCTTAGACACGCCTACATATATTCTGACTAGTTACTGGTTAAAAAAACGCCCACTAGGGGACAGTTTCATTACTAAATCTGTTTACCATCCAGGCCATAGGTAGAACAAAATTTTAGACAAACACACCACTATAGAAAAAGCTTAGAGAGCAGGCATTCAACTGCAATCCCTCAAATGCAACGTAACGGGAAAACAGCCCAAACAAAGAGCGAAAAAGATGAAATGTTTGCAAAAGCCCTCTATAAGCAATTTCAATTCAATAACAGAATTCCAAAGGGAATCATTGCAGAAATTTACCATTTTGTGGTATGTAAAATTCAAAACACGGAGGATAACTATAGATTTGACCCAGAGTCCCTCAAGGTGACTATAAAGGACAAAGGCGCGATTCAAAAAGGAACAATTTTGATTTAGGAAGAAAAATTCTACTACACTGCAAGTACTGAGAGTGGTAGAAACTCCGACGTACGGATTCATCAAGGGGCGATCTACCGGAGCAGTATTTCGCGACGTGGCAAAAGCATTTTACAGAGCCTGGCATGCCGAATTGGTGGAGAAAACTATTATTCTTAGTTACCCTACGGCTTTTGTAAAACTGACCAAATTGTTCCTACAAAATCGAAATTTTGGGATAAGAATCGACGCTTGCCTTTCATTAGAAAAAACAATCGTCGCAGGCATGCCACACGGTCCAGCATTATCATGTCACCACTCCTTTTCAACATTTACACTTCTCATAAACCAAAAACTAAGGGTACCAAAATCGCACAATATGCAGACAATACTGCAATTTTTGCTACATCTTACAGTATTGATGCAATTGATATCAGGCTACAAAAGGCGATGAAAAAGTTCGAAACGTTACTAATCCGTTAGAGAATCAAAGTAAATCCTGAAAAATGCGCGGCAGTATACTTTACTAGAAAGAAGCGCCAACCAGCAAATCGCGTGAAACTATTTAATTCCGAAATCCAATAGGTTCCTGAAACAAAATACCTCGGAGTTATCCTGGACACCAAACTAATCTTTGCGAAAAACACATTCGCCATTATTGGGAAAGCACGAGGTCAGCTTGCGAGTCTCTACCCGTTGATGAACAGGAAACAGAATGTCCAATGACAATAAGATTTTCATCTACAAGACAATGATAAGGCCAATATTGACCTACGCAGCTCCGGCATGGAACCAGGGACCACGCCTCAGGTACTAAAATCTAACATGACTAGAAGCCACGCAAAGTAAGATACTCAGGATGGCCGTTGGTGCTCCTTACTACATGAAGAACAACTAAATTCGGAAGTAATCAAATACACCAACAGTACAAGATTTCGTAAGTCAGCAAGTCGAAAAAACTTTTGCCGCCACTGCCATACTCAAAATTTCTCATTAAGAACTCCTATGACCCCCATAACATCTTTCGTAAAATTCCTCGTCCTATGAACGCTTTCCTCTCCCTTACTCCAACCTCATGAGATAAATCCAAAGGCAACAAAGAGCCAAAGCGAAGAAAAGGAAAAACTCCGCATGGAAGTATCCTCATCATAAATCATGATCAAAAAAGGGGCGGTTTTATACCAAGTGTGGAAAGTACAATTTTACCGCATGAGTACGGCAAGCTACTTCAAAATAAAATTAATAATGCAATTAATTTTTAGATTCCTAATTTAAAAGCATACTTTCTGAATAAACGGTTTGCAACTTCTTCTAGTTAGATTTTTGTCCAATCTACCCTAAAATAACTTACATGAGGGTTTTTATCACCACCCACGACAGGTGAAACCTTTCCATCAACCAGCGACAGTCTGCGAATGCTTGAACTCTCACTATCAGCTATATAAACTTCTTTATTCCTACTGCAGAGAGCCAAGCCAGAAGGTTGAGCAAAAGCAGCTGCTTGGGGGTACGAATTATTCCTGTTCTCTTCCCTACCAGAACCAGCAATACAGACGCAAGTCCCGGCAACATACTTCTTGCATTTCCACCAAACTGTATCTTCCAAAAATAGACCCCAAATTTGATGAGTTCCCGCCATCGCAATAATTAAAACATCCCTAAGCGGGGGATTCCCATCCGGATAAAAAGTCATATCCATATCAGCTGTGCGATACAAACATAAATCCCAAGGCGACGAAATTACTTGCTCTTTCCACAATTTTCCCCCAATTTTATCGTGACCTTGAACCCCTTGCCCCACGACTGTTTCAACTGTTTTATTCGCCAAATCAATTTTTCTAATAGCATGGTTTTCGGTGTCGGCAACAAAAATAGTTGTTTGGTCCCTAAACACTAGTCCTTGAGGAGAGTTGAATTGGGCTTTTTCTAAATTTCCGTCTCTAAATCCGATTTGACTTCCCCCAATTTGGTGAAGAATAGCGCCATCTGGTTTCGTAATTAGAATACGGTGGTTTCCGGTATCGGAAATTGCTAAAACCTCTTGGTTGTTATTATTCAAGAAACTGGTGATTTTGCCGGGAAACATCAGAGGTCCTTTGAGGTCGGGAAGTAAATGATAAGCCGATTTCAAAGGTAACTTGTGGTTGGAAATAAGTTTTTTCGCTTTGTAGAATTCTAAAGCGCTTTTGATGTACATTTGCAAATTTTCTTTGTGTCCTTCACCCATTAACATCACGATTGGGTTAGCATTTGGTCCCAAAATTAGTAGAGTAGGCCAGCAACTAACGTCACAACTTTTCCATACTTCGGAATTGTTGTCGTTCACTACTGGATGGGTTATGTTGTATCGTTGTACAGCGGCTAAAATGTTGGCTGAAATTTTTTCGTTTTCGAATTTGGCGCTGTGGACTCCGATCTAGACGGTGATTAAGTATTTTTTTAGAAAACCAACGCGCAACTGTTGAAACTACTTACAACAACCAAGCCATCTTCAATTGAGAATTGTTGCTCAATTTCCCTCAAATCTGGGATAATATGCATGCAATTTATGCAGCAATAAGTAAAGAAGTCGAGAACAACGATTTTGCCTTTAAGGTGCTTTGAAAACGAAAGCGGTTCGGAAACGTTGAACCATTCTAAACCTGCAATAATTTATTATTGTTTAAGATCTATTGACTATAAGTAAATCATACCTCCGTTAAAATCCTTTATAGGTTGGTAATTTAGATTCTGCAGATAGTCTTTGATTACTGCATTTTTGTCCCCCTTCTGTCGGATAAGGCTGGAGACTTTTTGGTGGGAATAAAGCAACAAATCTTCATCACAATCCATTGTGCAGGAACGGAAAATTCTTCGGAGAAAAATTTTGATAGATTTAGTACGAGATATTTTACTCATAAACGTGTTAAGTAGCTAGCAACTACTTTTCTCTACTGAATGATAAAAATATAAAAATTAATCGTACATCCTAACCTCAATCTTACCACAAACCAAAAAATCTAGATACCACGTCCTCAGTACAGTCAGTGATTCATATTAAATAAAGCGATATGGAGCGTAAAATAAAGTTCCCCTATCCTTGTGCAGTAATCATTAACTGTTAAATTAATAATTTATAGTTAAAAATTAACTAGATACCTAGATAAATAATGCAAGAACCGGGGACTAGGATCAGTAAATCTTACGCTTACGCTTATGTTACGCGATACGCGGTCTTACGGAAGTGCAGTGGCGGCTCGTGAGATACAGTCTAGGCTGATATTTCACAATATTTATTGTCGAATTAATCACAACATTAATGTCATTATGGTTCATACTGGTTTTCTCAATATGTGATGCATCCCAATAAGGTGGTGCTTAACTGGACAGAAATTTTGTGATAAAACTTGCTTCTTTTAAAAATAATGTAAAGCCATTAATCTACAGTTCGACCTACCTAACGCGATATACACCGCGACAAAATTAAACAAAACATCCACAAACTGACACGATCATCAAATCACAAGTTTTTTTGCACAGTGTCCCGTAGTCTCTTAGAGTGGTAGTGTTGAGAGTAGAGAGACAGTCGATCACTTATTTTTCAAATTTATATATTGAATTGAATTTTATTGAAGTATTATTTGGTATATACAATATGTGTATATGTATAGGTGTTGTGGAATAATAGCCTTTCTGAAATAGGAACTTGGAAACTCCACTTACGTGGGAAATCACTCTACATTTGTTTCTCTGTTTGATTAAAGTTTGTCTTCTCATCCTCCACTACATTTCTTTACTCCTTTCTGTCTCGAATTTTTTCCCACCACCTCTCCGCTCCCACATTAGAAATATTCTCTAAGAATTGTTCTTCTTGTCTACTCTTTGGTTTATTTCTGGATGGTTTCTACACTCCGACAGGTACTCTTTTTATTTCAATTTTGGGCTTCATTTTTTTGATATGTCCATACAATGTTAGTCTGTTTGCGTTTATTGTACTTTCTATGTCTTGTTGTAGTATTGTAATAATTTTGCATCAGTGGAGTTCGTAATTTATTTTCTTTGATTTATAAACATTTATTATAATTTTTCTTCAAAAAACTCTCAGCTCTACATCGTTTCTTTCTACCACATTTGTAGTTTCAGCTGCATAGGCCACTATTGGTCTTGTAGCTGTCTTATAAATTCAGATTTTTGCAGTTTTGATGATAATCTTGTTTTTCCTAAGCGGTTTAAATTTATAATATGCTCTTTGTCCAATCATTATTCTTTGTTTAATTTCTATATCTTTGCTTTTTCTGCACTGATTTTATAATCGTTGTACCTGCTAACCTGTAGTCTTTCATCATTTCATCTAGCGATATATTAGGCAAATAATGTCGCCCATTTTCTTGCCTCACCCTGGTTTCATGTCCAATTACTTGGTCATTGTCAATATTTTTTTTTCAGCATTTTTAGAGTGTTTTTAAACTAACACTTTTTGGCGTGACTTACGTGTATTACAAATAACTATCAGTTAAACACTTAACACGGCAATTTTTATTTATTTTCTACTAAAACATTAACAATAAAAATCCTGCTTATTTCTTAAAATACCTACAGGCCCGTCTGAATATTGACACAGCCCTAATTTTTTAAACAACACACAGTTAGTTTTGGGGTTACCCCATTTTCCTTTATAATACATCCAGTCTGGTCCTCTATTTACCCCTAAATTTATTATTTCTAAGCTTTTCCAAGTCTTCCACGGTGTACCATATCCACAAATATCAGTCAAGTGCGGAATCTTCACATATTCGTGTTCACCAGGAGCTGACCACAACCCGTGAGAACCATTAGCAGAGAATAACACAGGATGGCCAGATTGTACCCTTACGATAGGTGGGAATTTTGGTCTCTGTACAGCTCTTTTCACAACTCCATGAGAATCAAATTTGAAATTTCTGCGTCGAGGGTCAAATTTATAGTATCCTCCGGAATCGTGCACTGATAAATACATTTCAGAAGGGAACGGTTTGCCTTTGAACGACAAACTCATATGCTCCCAATCACCAACATGAGAACCTAGTGTTTTTAGGCGTCCCAAGCAAGTACCGAAGAGTGTCACGGATGGAACTTTACCTAAAAATTGTGGAGCAGGTCAATTAGCACGTTTTTGTAGTTCTAATTAGCGGGATGTGAAGAATATGAAACTGTTGTTGAACTTACCTAAAAAACATAACTTTTTGCCTTCATTATATGGATAGAAAATCCAGTAGGTGACATAAAAAAATTGGCCAGGTTCAGATTTCCCATAAACGATGCTAATATCGTTTCTTATATTATTAACATTGCTTGTGTAAAATGACGTGTAAGGTGAGCAAGCCGCTATTACAGCATATACAGGTACAGAATAATGATGAGGATGTTGTCCGTTCAAAAATGAGGCGTTGTCCCGATGCAACAAATCTAAAAGAAAATGTTGTAGGAATAGTTTCTATGGAAAATAGATGTGTTTCATATATCCATAAATATAAAAGATATAAATGTTTCATTAGAAAACCTAATAATGCCATTCAATGTATAGAATATTTTATTTGTACTGTTCAAAGCTAATTGGTGCCGGTAATATATTAATATTATCAATTTTTTTTTTGAGCTCTATAGGACTGTATTTCATCTCTCTAGAGTTAGTACAATCAACGTTTATATACTGCTGCTACTACTTGCTAGGATTTTGACGAAAGCATAAGGCCAATTTTTATTATAATGATGTGAGATCATAGAAAAATTATGTGTATAAGTTTGCAATAAAGTCCCATTTTCCACCTAATGCAATTAGTGTTGTTACTTTCAAATCTCTTCTCGGAAGAAACGAATTACTTTCTTTCAAAGCCATACATTTACTATATATCAGATCTTACCTAATGATTTATTAGTGACTAGAAATAATGCTCCCGTGTTAATTTCTGGAAATCTCTTTCCATTTAACAATGCTTTAGGCGGGTTTCCATAATCGTCTTCCAAATGCATGTGCTTCAAGAACGTGTCCACGTCTGCTGGAAAGTATTGTTCTTGCGGTGACAGCCATATCAAAGGAGCCCATTGCGTGACTAATTGATTTACTAGAAGTGTTAAAAACGTGATTAGTTTTCATTGATGTGATAATTTTTCAGATACATATTTTGCTATACATTCGATCAAATAATTGTACTAGTAATAACATTCTTGCTTGACTCTACACGCCTGTATCTCTGCTGGCGAAAAACCAAATGGGCACATAATCTCTGCTTGTATTCTGCAGTTTGTGCTTTATACAGAGCAACAAAAAATTATTTTTAGTGATTGAGGTTGGCGGACAAAAGAAAGAGGACGAAAGGTCGAAGAAAAAAGGCCCCTTACATAAACGGTGTATACGCAGTTTACAATGCAAGTATATTGATTGAGATGAACTGGGTTGCCTAAATCGGGCGTTTATCCGATTTTTATTGCTTCGGCATTTCATGCCCAACTCGAAAACTATTGCAAATAGCTAAATTCTAATGATAGTGACATGTTACCAACTAAATTGCCGATCAGGGCTCGCTCACTTTTGATGAGGGCGAAGTAAATTAAAACAAGTTAATTTAAAAACAAGCTGTGAGTTTTGATTAATTAATCTTTTTACTTTACAACTTTACAATCTTGCTAAATTTTTGCTCCGTTGTGCGACAGAGAACGCAAAACGATTCGACTGCAATCTTATAAGACCATGATGTATATGTTTACTAGATGCGGTAAATGTTTACAGGTTCTTTTCCGACCTAAGTACCTGTGTTACTATTTATACAAATTATTAAAGCGCAAAATGCTGTTCAAATCTGCCTGTTTAAATTCCATTCCAAATTCCAAATGCAAAATTAACTTAATTTAATTATTAGAATAAATGTTCATTATGTAGTTTTAGCATAGGTAATGTCAATAAGAAGAAGGAAGTTCACATGTTTTTATTAGAAGCTCTCTGTACAGGCCAGTGGTCCGGTGGTTTATTGGAGGGCCAGTCCGTTTGTTGAGGGCTGGCCTGCCTGGTAATTGGTGGTTGGACCAAGGGACAATTTTAGTGGTCGTAGGACCGGATGTATTTTTGTAAATATAGTTGGTCCGAGGCCTACGTTACTTAACAGGCCGGAGCCTGAGATTTTAATGGCGCCCATCGGAGTCCATGCGCTATGCCGGCTCGTACGCTCGAACACCAGCATGCGCTTCATCTCGAGCAGTAATATTGTCACGGTTATAATATTTTCAAATAATTTTACTAATTAAAATTATTGCCTTGATCACCATGGGTGTTATTAATATTTCTGTTATTAATTTAATAATTTTAAGCAAAATAAGAATGAAATTAGCTCGGAAATAAGAACATTTTATTTAACGTATACAAAAGTATAAAGATTAAAATATCAAAAAAGTAACAAAATAAAATATTTAACATATCATAAAATTTAATTCAAAAAATAAATAACAAATTTGAAGGGCAGGAGTACCTATCTTAACATTAAACCTTAATAAAGACTAAAATGAATAGCAATATTTAACTATTGTGATTGCAGTTTTGCTACTTTTTTTTTTTTTTTGAAAATACATTGCCATTGTTTTTAATTTTGGAGTAATTATTTAATAGAATGTTGGCAAAGTAACACAAAATAACCTTAAATAGTTTTGGAAGACCCATGTTGCAATCACTACTGAAATCTTCGTTTTCGATGAAATTTTTAGATTATAAATTTTCGAGCATTAAAATGATAAGCGACGACTTGTGGCAACGTACCTTTAAAAAATCACCTTCAGATCTTTCATAAATTATTATTTGAAACAAAGCATACGCTTCTTCAAATACATTTACCAGATGATCAGAATGAACCCTTAAGCCCCCCTATCAATTACCTTTAAATAATGATATTATGACGGTGCTATCTATAGATCTTTGTTAGTAATTAACAATGTATTGCAATTTTTGCAAAAAATCTTAGTAGTACTTGTTTTCTTTTTTGTATATCTGGTAATATAAATTAAAACCGATATGTCGCCCTCCCTTATTATTGATATATCTTCTGTTTTGATATCATTGAATTTAAGTAAATTGAAGTATTTACGATCAAAATTTGACATCATACTCGGATCGCAATAAAATAACCTTAATTTGGAACTCACCATGACTCAATAATTTAAGCTTTAACAAACTGACGAATTTAAGTTTTTGCTCAGTACTGGCCAAATCTAGCCTCAAGATCATTGATTTGAAATTTGCCCAAAAAAATATACTTAAACCCTAATTTATTTAAGAGATAATCACACAGTTCAATCATTGTTTTAACTATTTGCTTTAATGCAAAGTCTGTCTCATTAGTTAATTTTTCATAATGCTTTGGGGCAATTTTTACCTTATTCCAGTTATTTAGCTACTTAGAATATTTTTTTTAATTATATATTATTGCTATTCATGATTCGTATAGGCTCTTTCAATTTATCGCGTTTTTTGACTCCATTATTAAACATTAAACCCGCTCCCAAATCTTCAGTCGGTCGCAAGTCGGACTCCGATCGTGACGTCACACTCGCTTGCATCTTACAGGCTCCGGCCTGTTAAGTTACGTAGGCCTCGGTTGGTCACCAAGAAATGGTAGAAGAGGTAATATCTCGCACTAGGCAAATCTTAGAATAAAGCACAAAAATCCAACAACTGTTTTTATTCAACCTGTGTGGGAAAGGTCCATACACTCTCCAATGAAAAAATAGGAAATAATTAATTATTGTTATGATTTTATGACAAATGGTTTTAATGTACTTTAGTTCCTTATCAATATAATGTATGAAAGGAGCACATATTTTTTCAAATAACTGAAAAGAAAAGTTTTATGAAATATGAGATTCATTGTTACAATTATAAAAAATCCAGAATTCTTCAGTATGAAGTTAGGCAATCAAGATTGATTCAAGCCATAAGATTCAGAGTTCGAACATTATGTCATTGTTAATGGTATAGTGCAATGTACGAACCAGCGGAAATACAATATGATTAAAACTGTGATCTCTTATTTCCCTCATGAAATGACTGCTTCTAATTATTACATTTGCTATATCGTTTCCACTCCGTTTTAGAGGTCGATATGTAGAACAGAAACTTATTAAAACTACATCATAAATTTAAAATTGTATAGTTCTCTATCAATATATTTTTCAATTTGTAGCATATTTCTTTTCTTAGTAATATTTTGATTGCATATTTAAAGATTAATTTATTTACTTCAACGTAAAGACAAGAAACAAATATTTTACTTGTCTAAGTATATTTGTTAATAATACTACAACAAATATTTCAATACTTAACTACACCTCATACAATAACTGCTCCAAATAAGTTATGTCGTTGAGTGAATAATATAGTATTCACTCAACGGTTAAGTCAATGAAGGTTTTCAGAGTGAGGTTCTCCATTTAAATGATTATTTTGAATTTTGTGGTAAATAATGCATATAAGCAAGTTTATGAAAAAAATGCAAACACAATAAATTAAATAACTCTGTTATACTATTTTAGAGTATAATAAAAAATACTTCTGCTAAATATATAATAATTTAATTTATAACTGAAATTATTTGTACCTATTTCTATGTCAAGTAATTACTTGAGATTTAGCAAAGATTGTTTCAAAATTGCACTATTCTATTCATGATTTCTGGACATATATTCAGTTAAATCGTTTTGTTAAATAAAAAAAATACGTAATATAAAACAACAGCAGATAGAATAAAACAAGGTTTTTGCTTTTATCTTTCTTAAAAAGTATTCCAAAGAACTTACTGTTTGGCATCAATATTACATTAAGGATAATTAAATATTAAATAAATAGTTGTTTTGAGGTATTTAGTAGTAACGTATTTGTTCTTCACCTCTGTAAGTTTAATTATTTTCTTGTTTTCAACTTTCAACGAAGTAAGACGTTTAGACATCGCCTTCAATGGCATACGAAACGGTTGTATTTTTAAGTGATTTTTAACCAATTAAATTCATTAAGTCGAACTACAATTGTTTCACTGGTCCTTCGAGTTCTTAATCTTAATTGGTTCGGTACGGGTTACGTACAGTTCCCAATAAAGATATCGCGGTTATAATAGCATGATTGTTATATGTTTTTAAGTACAATAGTCACTCGCTACTAATATGAAAAAACATTTATTTTCTAGTACCTGAAACAACGTTGTTAAAAAATTATGGTAACTTGTAACTTTCGTCATTATAATTTAGGTCGATTACGTCTACATGCCCATATAAACAAGTAAGCGTAGTACTGAGTACTACTCTAGAATTCTAAGTGAACTAAGTTATATAACTAACATTACAATCAAAACAAGTTATCTATTTTGCAACTTTAAAAAAAGCATTATGATCGTGTTGGCAAAATAATTTTATGTAGGTATTGAAATGAAAATAATCATACAAATTATAAGTAGCTGATTTATATATTGTTTATTAAAACAATCTGTTCTATATCTATCTAGATTATATTCTATATTCTATATGCTAATCTATTTATCAAGTCCATTTGTTCTTTAATTATATTCGTTGAAAATATTTTTAAAATGCTTATTATTTGCCAAAATAATTTGGAATCTTAGATATGAATTACAATCCCGGTTTTTACAATACCCACTCAAAATGCCAAGGGTGAACTTTAATATTTACACTACTCGTGCATAAGTTTACAAATTAGGAAGAATTATGGTGGTTTTTTTTTTAATAAACACCGTATCGTAAAGCATGATTTTCTATCAGGTAACTATCAGTATATTTGAAGAAATAATAACGACTGAAATTTTAAATTTTATACGGTGGTTGCACATGGAAGTGTTGCGACTTACTTTGCTCGTCTTCGACGGGTTGTTGGGCTTGAATCCGATTAATCGCAGCAACTAATGATAAAAGCACCACACAAAAATTGACCATAGCGGTGTTTAAACATGACTCCGGTTGACAATTCTCCACTTATCGTTTTTACTTGCAACACGCCCTCAAATGTCGATTTAAAACCCGACACCTCATCTGCTTGCAGAACTGCTAATGTATCAAACTGAAGAGGTACAAGTACCATCACCGTCGATTATGACCTACACTTTGCAGTTCCAACCCGGTTATTGCACTAGCCACAGGCTACAAGTCTTCATTGTGGTCGTTACGATACTTCCGTTCACCAGCATTCTAACTTTATCAAATCGTTGAAGCAACATAATTTATACTCCTACTCCTACGATTTAATAGAAATTATTGCAAATTTCCTATGAGTAAACAGGTTTTATCGATCTAAACCAGGAAGTAGAATAAAATTAAGGTCTGTTTGGAAAAATGTTATTCTCAAGATAACAATACTTAAAAGTTTGAAAGTATGCTACAAAATGTGTTTGGTAAATGAGGTGATAAGAGTTCATTGTTTATTATAACTATAACTTATAAAATCCTGAATTTATTCAATAATAGTGAGGCCTTAGAAATTTTACTGCGATGATTTCAACCATACTCTCCTTATTTTTCCGGTAAATATAACTTTCACTCACTTTAATGTGTTGTGTGCATGTTTTACTCATCATATTTCCTCGTTTATTTTCTCATAATTTCTGGTTAATTTGCGATGGATATTTTTAGTAAATTTTAATGAATGGAAAACAAAATAATATATTGATGGTAATCCGTAAAAACGGTAATTAACTTAACCATATTTAAAACAAGAACATTGCAAGAAGAAGTCACTAACATTCTAGAAATTTAATTAAATTGTTAAATTATGCAAAGCAACGTTGTTGTATTAACGTATGAGTTTAATGATTTTTATAATAAGTGGCGCCACAGAAACATCTGGCAATTGCTATGATGAGTAATTTTGTTAGTAAAAAATTAGTAAAACAGCGACAGCACTATTTTATTCTTAATTCGAAGCGTTGCTGAAATCATAATATTGGACTAATAAATGATGTCAATGATGCCAATTACGTGATGAAATACTTTCACTGTCGAAAATGAAGAATTGCATGATTGTAACATTCTTATTGTATTTGAAATGGTAATCGATCCATACAAGTAAGAAATTTAACAACCATCGTTGTAACGTATTGCAACACTCACATTTCTTTCCGGATTTGGTTTTTATTATTAAATCACTTATTTACCCTCTTTAAATATTATTTGGAGAAAGTCTTTCTATTTATTCGTGACCACATTGACAAAACTTTTATAAATGATGTAACTTAATTTCTATTTTGCTCGAAAAACATACGTATTCAGTTCAATTCATAATCAATATTTTGACTTAAATTTAATTAAGAAATTAAGATAATACTGACAAGAGCCAAAACCAAATTAATTTATTGTATTTATTTTGTTCTTCTCACACATTTTTTCTGTTTCTTCTTTGTGTTCAAAGTTATTGCTCTAATAAAATGTTTAATTTGTTTAATCATTCTTAATAATTAGAGGCATTATCAAAGATAACATATCTATGTTATGTATGTACGTATCTTGTAGCATTTTTTTCCAGGGGGTACCGGTAAGAGGTAAAGATCTATTCCACATCCGATATCAAAACAAATTTGAAAGGTAAATAAAAAACTACAATCTTTTAACTTATTTTACAATAATAATTATAATGTTGCATAAGGCGTGAACAACCGTCTTAAAATAGCCATTCAGTGCACATATACTGAAGTTTGACATGCATATATTAAATAAAAAACATGATTTAAATTTAAAGGAAATACCAAGTCTGCCATACAAAAAGAGATTTCAATGTTGTAATTTTTTTCATTATTTTGTATTTTATATTTAAATTTTTGAGTACAAAGCGATTGAAAAACTTATGCTGTAGTAATATTTGAACAGAATTATAGACGCAGTAATTAACTACTGCAACCTTAATCTATCCAAATTATAAACATTCAAATTTTATTCTAGAAATCATTGAAACTGCCTGGTTATTAGAATATCTGAGTACTTCTTTATGCTTCTTATTATGAGTTGTTCTAAATTTTGAGAAATAGGCCAGGAATATATTATTTTGACTTGGCATTCATTTAGACGTCTTTTGTAAGTTTATTGCCTGTCTTATTCAAAACAATCTTTACAAAGTATTTTTTTTGTGGCCGTTTCTAAGGTAATAAAAGTTAAT
Organism: Pyrochroa serraticornis; assembly: GCA_905333025.2. Taxonomy (NCBI): domain Eukaryota; kingdom Metazoa; phylum Arthropoda; class Insecta; order Coleoptera; family Pyrochroidae; genus Pyrochroa; species Pyrochroa serraticornis. The sequence continues at coordinate 40,803,533 of HG995152.1, forward strand.
TGTATTCTTTAGAATGGGGAATAATTAAAAAAAAAATCTCTAAAGTAAGCGTTAAATTAGCTATTGTTTTCTTTTTTGAGTACTATTGTTGTGGTTTAAGATGTGGGATTTAACATTTATGAAATTATTACTTTTGAGACTAACACTTTATTTGACAAAACTAATAGACCATGAACAAAGACAGCTCTATCAGGTCAGGGTGTTATCAGTAATTCCCATAACTATCCTTAGGCCGAGCCAGCGTGGTAAGAAGTTAAACTACCCTAAATCGACCTACTTAAAAACGCTCTAGTGATCACATAATGACTAGTGGAACCAAAAAAAAAAAATACTGTAGAACAAAAAAATAATAATTATATACTGATATTGTTTCTTCAAATTTGATTTCGTTTAAGATTTTTGTTTCACGTGCAGCTAATGAGTTTTGTGAAATTCTTATCTCGTTAATTTTCCTTTTTATTCCGCGAAGAATGCAAGATGATATTTAAACAATAAAACTAGTATATTACTTATTTTATGTATTTATATGAAAAAGGCTAAATTATATTTTAACTGTAGTTAAAAATCGAAGTCAAAGCTGCTCTGCAGGTGAAATTGCATTACGCAACGTCGTCTGCTGTTTTTCCATAACAAATGTTATTTTTTAAAGTAAGTAATTAAAATCCTCCATATTTATGGCGTTGTGTGTTTTTAAAAAAGTTTTAAATTTTATTCATTATTTGGAGCTTTACTTCCAACGTTTTTCAATTATAGAAATGATAGGTGAACTTAATGTGTAATACTGGTTGCCGCTATAACATCACACAAACTCGGTGGTTCTTACAATCTCACAAATTTCCCCCTTACTTGGCTACAAATACCAATACCGACAGGAAATATGAAAAATGAATTTATTGATCCTGATATCTTAAATTCCGTTGAATTGAACCCGCCTGAATTCATTTTCATATTTTGATAGTTTACTGGGTAGACATTGATTTTTTTCTATGTAATCCTTTGAAATAATTTAGAACTTAATTATATTTTCTTACCAGTAGGGGTAGAATTTAGAATATTACAACTATGTTTGAAAATTTATTTAATGACCAAATTAATTTACAACAAGGTTAATAAGTTTATTTAAACAAATTCTTTAGAAAAAAATTCCGAAGTGATGTCACGGAGTCACGGTCGTAGCTCACTTCTGCATATCTTTATACAAATTTACTCAAACATGCAATTCACCAAATGAATATTCATTTATTTAATAATCTCCATATTTGATAGTTTTTTGGAGATGGTATAGAATCTACTTATATTTGCATTATTTGTCAATTATTGGAACAAACACATTTACAAATTTTCTGGTAAAATCTCAAGCTTAGGGGTGAACGAAATACTAGGAACTATGTCTTGAATCTTGATATTTGCCCATTCAGTTTCTTATAATGGGAGGTTCTGCGATAATTAGGCAGACTATAATATTTTTTGAACAGCTGTATCTTTTCAAATAAGATAAACCGTATAAAGGTATCACGTCAATAAAATTTATCCCATAAAATAAGGGTCAGTCAATTATCTCGAGTGCGTCAGTCTACTTAGAGGTATAGATCTGACTTTGATAATGCAGAATACCTGGATATAGTCGTTTTCCCTGTATGGCTATTACATAAAATAAACCTGAAATTTTTTAGGACACATTTTTTGGATGATTGTTACCGGATGATCTAAAAGATTGAAAATAATTGTTATCGTGAGTGCTAAGTGAAAGTTATTGAAATTGATGTACCATTCGGTTGAGTGATCAATTTTGTTAGTATGATCATCAGTTCGAGGTCATTAGTTAAAATTGAAATTTGAATAATCAGTACAAACTAGCGTAACTATAATCATTGTATATGGATAATCATACAACGCTACAATTAATGAGTTACTACAATTTGCAGTAAATTAGTTTCAATCTTTTAATAATATTCAGATTTGCAAAAACTAATGTAAACACGATATTTGAAAGAAATGACAATAAAGGGTTTTTGTATCACTTTTTTAGAAATAGTAAATATTTCTCAATTTCTTAATAAATGAAATAAAATATTGTAAAGCGTACTAAATAATTAATACTATTGGAGTGAAATATTGATTATTCATATTCATATTCATTTATAAATAATATTAATCTCCATTTCAAAAAACCTTAGAGGAAGGAATTTTCTCGATTTTACGTTTATAAATGCATTTGTCACCAGTAATTTTTTAATAGCTTTAATAATGAAAGGCACGTGCAACAATGAATGAGTAACTGCATTCACCTGTTTTTTGAATCGATCTTATGATCTGTAACACTTTGTGGTAGCTAACAATAGAACTCGAATGCTAAGTATAAATTATTTTGTCTTGGGGTTACTCCCACATTTTTCCACTTCTAGTCAAAGTAAACGACCGATCGCTTGTTAGTATCTGTCTGAAGAAAGCTATAAAACTCCAATGTATTTATGCAATACATAGTTTACTTCTTATTGAGATTTTTAATTGCTATGGTATTAATCAAAAGCAAGTAATTAAAAATGAAATTTCCAAAACTTAAATTGTTTTTAATAATAAAGAAATGTAGTTATAACTTAACGTGACAATTCATCACTGCATCCCTTATGTAGATACTTGAAACTTAAAACGATCCAAAAAGTTATTGCTTCAATATGAATGGAACTATTGATTTTAATGGCCCTCCAATAACAAGCGTATTGAAATGACCATTGAATTTCGAACGTTCTTGACATTGAAACGACAGTATAGATGAATTCGACTCATTAACATATTTAAGCAGTGAACTGATTGTTTCACTTTAAAGATAGACAAGGGTGGATAACAAGAGTAACAACACCACTATTTCTTAGTAGATTATAGATAACTGCGTCGTAGTCTTGTAACATTTAATTAAAATAAACTGGACCTAGTAGAAATCGGTCATCTCAAATATTTAGGTAATCGCCTGTCAATCAGCTATAAACTCGAAACAATATAGGTACTAACAAGATCAATAGCTGAATCATTTAAACACTTCTATAATAAGAAAATCATTTGCTCAAAGTGTTATGAAACGGAAGATTAAATAGTGGAAAAACGGTGTTTACACGACTTCTTTTTTCAAACCTGAGATTTATCGTTATTGGGATCTCATATAAAACACTGTAGTGTGGTTTATAAAATTTTAATTACACGCCATTATACATTCTATCACAATGGAATAAGGTGATGATCATAAGTTCGACATTTTTTTACGGTTTGTATGTCAGAAATTTAAACTGTAGAAAATGGGATTTTCCGGGATAATAATGTATCGTAACAAAAGTGATAAATAGAACATATCGATATAATAGAAAAAGTACATAAAATGAATAGTAATTTTACTCTATTCTATACAAAAAAATTACATTAAAGCCAAGTAGGTGAGTATATACCTAAAAACTTAAAATCCAATTTTTAGTTATGAGTCGTAATTGTCTATCATAACGTATTAACTAATAAAACAAAACTGGACTCATTGAACCAGATATAAGTTAGTTTTCATACTTAGGTACAGAGTCACTCTTGCAAAGTTATTTGAACATATGGCATTTGTGAAATAATTAGAATTGAATATTAAATAGAAGTTTAATAGCCTTTTAATATAATTTCAGAAGTAGTTCAAGGTTAACTTTGTAGTATTAAGTAGGCTAATAGTGAACTACTGAAATTGTTATATGTTTTATTAGATTTATCCTTATACGTTATTAAATTTAAGAGAAATTTATGTTAAAGTGACAAATAGCAACATGACCTGAACCTTAGACATTTTTCTCTTATGTTTCTTACCATTACACTTCTTACCTTCTTTCTAAATATGTACATAAAAGTTAAAATTTCAACAAAGATATTAATGACGTCTACATTTATTTTTATAAAAAGAATATGGGTGTGTTTAGATTTACTACTAAGGTAAGACTTTTCAAATTATAGTTGTTCTCGCTTGACTGAATAGTTGATACTATTAGCAAACTGGCAGCATTATATCGATTACGATCATTCTAAATACGAAATTGTTACAATAATTTAGTCTTGAACCGTTCAGTATACAAATGATGAGATGAGATGATTTGATGTGTTCAAATTTTTAAGAAGGAAAAACCGAATGAAGGTAACAATGCAATCGAATTTCTGGTGCTAGCTTTCGTTATGTTGAAAGTAATTGTCTTGTAACTATATTACTTTTCTGTATCTTAATGTTTCCTACAATAAATCATTGTAGAACAATAAAATAGTATATATAAAGCCCCTACCTTATCCTGTAAAAAAACTGTCTTCATTAAACGTAAAAAATAAAAAAAACAATTTTTGATCTACTTCAATCAGTTCTTCTTCAAGATTTTGCAAGTATCTAATGCATCCGTTGCACCATTGTATATAGATTATCGTACAATGGTTGTACTCAAGGTCTCACCCAAATTGTGTGCACATGGCGTTTCATTCTTTATTGTATTTTTATTATTTTACCAATAACAGTATTGCAACTAACATTCTGTAAGTTATGTACCACCTCTATACTATCACCAACAGTTTAATGAGCTATATTATCGCTCCAAGCTATCTATACAAAGTACGTGTTACAGCAGTTAAAAATCTGGATGGTGTTGAGGCAAAGAGTAAAGAGCTTATAAGTTCTTTACTCTTTAAAATAAAGAATAAAGAGTAAAGAACTTATAAGTTCTTTACTCTTTGTTTGAGGGCTGTAGGTTGATCCGCAAGTAACGTCGACCTAAATTTAGCTTATTGTTAGAAAATTAGATCCAAAACTATATTTGAACAAAATTTTTACCACACTTTACACCACTATGTAAATTAAGGATGCATTATAGCCAATATCCTCTCACAGACCTAAATTATTTGACAAAACAAAATATCTGTTTAAATAATTAATTACTGGTTAAACCAATAATTCTATACAATAATTGATAGTGTATTAAACGCAAGTTTAAAAAATATATAATGAAATAATCATGTGCGCGGTTTTTCAAAAATTGCAACATGTTTTTAAATAATAATTGTGACGTCATGACAGCTACTAGAATCTATGTTAAAAAGAAGCTTTTCCTTGAATTATTATCAATCATTTTCGCCTTATGACACGGTTCAAGAGTTTCAGTTTAGTTATTCCAAAATTATGCAACGTTGATTGTTATTTTTAAAAGTTTAACGGTTGAAAAAATATTTATTCGACGTCATGGTTGGTTTACAAGAAATTTGTTGATATTTTGAGAGCTCTACGAGAATTTCGATTAAATTTAGTTCGCGGGGTAACTTTTAGAAAAATTCTAATTTTTAGTAAGCTTTAAAATCAAATTTTGAATAATATTTTTTACATTGGTTATATAAAGATTTGAACTGTTAAGATATACTTTTGGCAATTAAAAATTAACTTAATAATTGATTACACTTACATATGCATTTCGGAAATTAATTTTAGATACCAGTCATGGACGCCCGCCAGAAGTGACAAGGAGAGACACTTGCTCTCCCGTCCAAAATTTTTCTTATATTTAACAATCCTAAATCGAAAAAAGCCGGGATTCGATTTGATCATGAAGAAATACTTAACAACTTGCCTCAGAGAGGTATAGTTATGCTTATTTATCTATTTAAATACGTGCTACCTAGTTACCTAACTGGAAAGTAGCTATCAATAGCATCAAAGAACAAGTAAGCCCCTCAAGATGTTAAATCATGTAGATCAATTTCACTTCTGTCGATTATTTCAACATTTTTTGTCGATTTTTATCGATTACTAGAAGACTATAACTAATCATCCAAAAAACCAGAATTATCCCAAAGTACTAGTTTGAATGCAAATATTGATGTGCAACAATTAATAGAGCACATTTTATCCGAGATGTAATTGAACAAATGCTAGAAGGAAAATAAAGTTACACACCTCTATCTCTCAATGTTGCATAGCTGCTTAATAATATATGGCATAAAGAATAAATTCTTAAAATGCTTTTAAAGCAATATAGATGTTAATCTCATACATATATCTCAGAGAGATTATTGCAAATTAAGCAAGATCAAGAATATTCCAACCTAAAAGAAATTAAGGAAGGAGTAGCACAGGAAAGTGTTCTTGACGTGTCCTGTACCTGTTACATATTTATGATATACTACAGCTAGAGCAAGTCATTTTAGCAATATAAGAAAAATATCGAAAAATAAGCACTAGAATACCTACTATAAGAACCTAGAAACGTTGTGTGTTGAATCAAGTAATGAAACGAGCTGAACAAGCTCACATCAATTCAAATCAACTTTACTAACTAGAGAAACAAAGATTTATTACTAAGTGAAGTAAATTTAATAAATGTCCTAACAGTTTCATACGAAAACATGACAACATATTTTGTCATGACATCAATCACTTAGAAATAGAACTGAGCTTAAAATACAGGCAATAATTTATTATGACGTAATAAGATCCTAATCTACAATCAAACGTTTAAATTGATTTCGTTATATGAGATTCAATTATGAGGATGCATCAAAGACAGCAACGTCAAAAGAGACCTTTCTGAAAGTATTATGTGTTATGGAATGTAAGAACTAGAGATATTTTTAGAGATCTTGAAACAGCAAGTTGAGAAAGAGATCAAAAGGTTTGGTAAAAATCACCGGCTTCACCTTCATGACAAAGCAGAAATTTTTTAACTGCTAGATATCCAGAATTATATTCGAAAACTGAAGAGAAGTATGCCATATGAGGTTGTATCGTATTTTGTGTAAAAGTCATAGCCATGATATTGTCCAATATGTTAAATCAGTAACCACCAATTCTAAGGACATTGTTGTATGGACTTTAAAAAAAAATTCTTGGTTTTAAGAATTATTAAACAAGATTAATGGTTGATTTCTTAAAACAATTTTAATGAATTAAAACACTAATTGGTTAAAAGATTCATTTCATGTTTATTTGCTTTTATGTTGTGTTATTATGTTTTATACAAAATTAATTATATTTCTAAAGTACGTCAAAACTAAAATGTTGATTTCCACCAAGTTTGATTTAAACAATCTCAAATTTGCTAACTAGCACCAGTTTAAATTTGTAAGGCAATTGAAATTTTGCATAAGTGAAAAAAATAAATAAAATAAAATAAATCTAAATTAACGGCAAATTAGCACTAAAAACAATTTTGATAAATTCAGAACATTTTTAGAAATCTTAATACTTTTTAAATGGTTTAATCATATTTTATTTCAAAGCATAAATAACTCAGAATAATTTAATAAAGCGTGTTGCAATTAAAAAAAAACATATTTTATTAACTTTTTTAGTTAAATTTATGGAAGTTTTGACTATATTAATAAATCAATTCAAAAGCCCAAATTATATTTGTTTGTTAAAGAATTATTGTGAGTTTTACAGCATATATATATTTTCTGTTATTCACTATCCCTAGCAGGACTGGAAGATCTTTGAAAAAATTAATTATTAAAGATTACAGTGTATATGGCAACAGTTCAGCACCAATTACAGTTTTTAGCTCTTAATGCAATAATAAATTAGTTTTAGAAAAAATAATTAACGATTTTATAATGATTAAGGTAAAAAAAGAACATGTAAAGTATCTTACGTTAATGTGTTTAGTTATTAAACAAATGTAATATTTATTTATATATGAATTAAGTAGTGGTCGAATTAATTTTGTAATATTTTATCTTCTAATTTTTGTATACAAGAAGAAAGTCTGTAAAGAACGGGACTTCCTGTAGAAATTACATTTTTTACCTGCTTATTAAGAAAGATATGTTAAAATAAGTGTTGAATCGAAATTGCTTACTTTATTTAAGTAATTGCAAAAAAATATTGTTGCACAAATTTTTTAAGAGAAAATTGAGAATTTAGCATAATTTATGTATGTTGGGGTTTAACCTCGACACCACTTTTAAAAATAAAAAATCTGTTACGTAGACATTTGCATTGTTCACTCTCACTATATGTCGGATATTATATTTATAATAAAACAACTTTGGCCGTGATGGGAACGTTTCAATAGATTAAATTCGGTTATGACATAAAAATTAAATTGGCAATTAAAAAGAAACAGCCTACAAATCTTATTGAAGTCATTTACATAAATTAAATATTGCTCAATTTTCTGCTAGATTTGGAAAACTTATGACAATATCTTCAGGTAGGTTTTATTAATAGGTACGTGGAAATAATGAAAACAATAAATGTGCGTTAATTACTATACATTGAAGTAATCGTTGTCGTTACAAGCTTTTGCAACACTACTCTTATTCGATGTCATGTGCAACCTAGTAAGGTACCTGCGTCGTCCTTGGCCTGCCTGAAAATTCGTACTAACTCTGAGGTTTCCAACACCAGTTGTTGGACAAGTTCTTGTTTCTTACACTTTAAATTACAAAGACAAAGCTTGCATACGCGTCTGTTTCGGTATTGTTGCTTTTACTAATTAATTAAAAATCGTTACATCAACATCATGGGAGGGAATTCTGAGGATAGTTACCGATGCCTGCACATCCGGGGACAAGGTCGTACTGGAATATCGAACTGATCACTTGTTTGATCCGAATCTCAGTGAGAACAGTGCATAATGGCAACAAAAATAAGGACTTTAATGTTATTAACATTTGCGTTAACTGTATGTGATGCACAACTTCAAAATTTGTTTAGTGAATTCAGACGGTTATTTGGTGGTAGTGATTTTGAGGAAACAGTGCACTTTCAGGCGGAATATGATTTTGTGGTTATTGGTGCAGGATCTGGTGGAAGTGTAGTGGTTAACAGACTAACGGAGAATCCGAAGTGGTCAGTACTCTTATTAGAAGCAGGAAGTGACGAAATATTTTTAACCGACGTACCGTTGATAGCGTCAATTCAATCGATAACCAGCTATAATTGGGGGTATAAAAGCGAGAAATTAAAAACTTCTTGTCTCGGTTTGATTGATCAAAGGTGTAATATGCCTAGAGGTAAAGCTTTGGGAGGTACTTCAGTTATTAACTTCCTTCTCTACACTAGAGGCAACCAACTCGATTTTGATGAATGGGAAAGTTTTGGAAATAAAGGGTGGAGCTACAAAGATGTTTTGCCCTATTTTATCAAATCAGAAAATTGCAGTTTATGCACGGAAATTGATGAAGAGTACCATGGAAAAACCGGATTCTTAAACGTGGAAAGTCCAGGTTATGAATCGCCAATGGTCAAACGATTTTTGAAAGCAGGCAATGATTTAGGGTATAAAAATACGGATCCTAACGGCCGCTTTGGTTTAGGTTTCTCCAAAGTGCAGGCAACTATGAGAAATGGCGCCCGTTGTAGTGCTTCTAAGGCTTTTCTTAAGTCGGTCAAATACAGAAAAAATCTTCATATTTCAACAAGATCTAGAGTTACTAAAATATTGATAGATCCCAAATCAAAACAAGCTTATGGAGTTGAATTTTTAAAAAACCGAAGAAAATTTGTTGTAAGAGCTAAAAAGGAAGTGGTGTTATCTGCAGGTTCTTTAAACAGTCCACATTTATTGATGTTGTCCGGAATTGGACCTAGACAAGATTTAGAAAGGGTTGGAATCCCTGTAATACAAGATTTAAAGGTTGGATACAACTTGCAAGATCACATGGCGATGTCAACCTTAGCATTTCTAGTTAACGAATCCGTGACGGTTTCTGACACCGGAGTGCAAAATCCTGTTGACGTTTTTAATTACGTTTTTAATGGAAGAGGTCCTTACACAATTCCTGGTGGTGCCGAAGCTTTGGCGTTTGTCCAGACTAAATACAACAGAAAGAAACAAGATTATCCCGATATTGAGTTAGTCTTAGGAGCTGGTGCTTTGAATGGAGATGTTTATGGAAGTTTAAGAAGTCTATTGGGAATACCTACCAGTTTATACAATAAAGTATACGCCTACTACAGAAACACCCCTTCTTTTAGTATAGCTCCGGTACTGATGAGACCTAAAAGTAGAGGACGGGTAATAATCAAAGACTCCGATCCGTTGCATTGGCCTGTGTTGCGTCCTAATTACTTTGAGCATAAGGAAGATGTCGCAGTAATGGTGGAAGGAATAAAAATGGTAATTATTTTGTGCTTTGAGATGCCTATTATTAACTAGAATTAGTTTAAAGATCGCAAGGTTTTATTGTTGTGCATATATATAATTATTTTAAATCTAATAATTAACACCCATGGCGTTGACCTTCCTGAAACGGGTTTCAAGGCAAATGTTATTTAATTGAAGAACAAATTATTGCGTAAAATTTGCACAAATTGAGTTAACTAGGACGGCACCTACACTACGTGACTTCGGTACCCTTGAATTTTGTATATTTGGAATTTTATGATAACCTATAAGCATTGACCGGGCTAAAATTAATGGAATTTATTCACAAGAGAAACTTTCACTTGTCTTTCATAAGTAAAGACCAGTTTTGGTGGAATCAAAACAACCTATTATGAAACTGGGTTTAAATGTAAAGAGAATACATTCAAAAAGTATTGCAGGATTTCAGGGACATGAGCGATTTGTTGTTTTTGATTCAAACTTTCAAGTTCATATTGGTAACCCAGAGGGCAATTTTAAACTTTTTGGGTCAATTTTTTATATATTACTAGGTCGTTGACTTTAGGATCATGATTCAGTTAGATATGGTTTGTAGGTGAAGGTGAAACTTAATGCAAATTACTACGCTAATTGAATTTGTTCTTATTGTTTACGTAAGTATTACGACAATAAAGTTTGACTCTTCTTTTCAAATCTGTTTAACACATGTTAATTAATACCCATGGTAATATTTGGACCGTGGAGCATATTTTTGAAAATTATAATATTTTATTTACCATTATTCTCTTATTTTTTATTTTTTCTAGGTTTTTTAAATTAGGTTTTTGTTGTGACTTTATTATCATGTATGTCCTAATATATTTCTTACATTCAAACTAATCTGAATTTCAAAATTCTAGTTTTTATTTTCAAGACAATAAGAACAAAATTTCTCTAAATTTGGCACACACTTGTTTCAGTGACTGTCATCCATCTGTTTATCTAGCCTTGATTAAACTTTCTTGTTTACAAAAGTTTATTTTTATTTGATTTACTTTTCAGTTTCTTCATCCTTTTTCTCGTTCTTAATAATTACTTTTCTTCTCTTAATAAATTAATCAAACATTCTTTTTTCATAATATTTATGAAGGGGTTTACATTAATTTATCAACATCATTCTTCTTATCGCAGTTGAGTGGTTTTTTCTAAATTTTTATCTCTCTCTTGCATTGCCATAGTTAAAAGCTGTGTTTAGGCTTATTCATATTTATTTTTTATTTCTTCTTCCAACTCTCGTGTAGAACCAAATATCACCCGTCAGTGAATTCTCAAATTGTCTGTTCGTTTTCAGATTTCTACTTTGCTTATTTAGTGTGAATATTTTATTAAAACTCGATTTTTTATTTTCTTATTTATATTACACATTTTATTGCCTTATTGTTTATCTATTTTCTACTTTTTTATTTTTATTTCATTCAACTTTTATGTACTTTGTGTATATTTTCTAATTTTTTTTCTAAAGATTTATTTACCTAATTTGATAATTCTGCTATTTATCTTTTCAATTTGATTTTGTTTAAATTTTTATAACTGTTTTAAATATTACTGTCTTAGCATCGTTAACTTTACATTATCATCGTTCATTAGTGATCTCTGGTACCTTTAGTCTCTTTGGTTTTTATTTTTTTTATGAAGTGTTTATTATTGATTTATATTTTCTTCTTATTGGGTTTTATATTTATTTGATCGTTTTCCAGTGTCTCTTTAATAAAAAGTTGATTTTATCAGTATCAGTATCAGTGGTTTTGTTTCCTTTTTTAATTTTTTTATTGATGTAGTAATAACATTTTTATAATAAATTAAATATTACAATATAATCTTCTTAATAGAAGAAAAACAACTTAATTAAGATTTTTAGTGCAATGACCATAATTTCATATATAACTCTTTGAAGATAAAATCTATTTTTTGTCTAACTTTACAAATGTTTACAATATCTTTTTATCATTAGGACCGACCATCAGTCCCATGTGTAACGGCTTTTAGATTCTCTTCGCTCTCGAAAGACAATATACGGCTGAAAGATCAAATTCAGACTTTTCTATTGCAGCTCTACTTCTCGTAGCCTCACTTTTTTCTCATTTCAGTGACTGCATGCAAAAACCGATAATGAGACCACACCGTCCATGATTGAAGTAACACATTATGAAAATAGTTTAAAATAATTGCAGTTACGGTCCTGATACGCTCTATTACTTCCTGTTCGTTGAGTCCTTTCTTTATTGCGCGCCACTCTGGATTATTGACATCAATTAATTAATTATTAACCTTGTACTTCCAAGAAACTTTTATGCCATTCCTTGTACTCTGGTCAATAATACGAAGGAAGCATACAATACATAACTAAAATACATGCAGCAACTACTAAACAATAAAGTTGCGTTAAATAATTTTAATACAATTGGCAAAACAGTCGCGTCATCGCAGCATTGGCATAAATTTATGTTTTAAATTCCTAAATACATTCCTTATATTTTTAGATTTTTTTGCGTCGTTTTTATTGCTAGTTTTCAATATTTTGCAAGTTCAAGGTTTGAATCTAATTCTTGATTCATAGTCACAAAATAAAATCTGACCCGCATTTTACTTGGGAATCAGAGCTTGATTGTGCATTACACATACATACCTTTTCTTTTTATAGAATTGCTTGGTTGTAATCGCTTGATTTAATAATTGTGGGTTTCCAGGCAATATCCATAGCTGAATCACCTCACTTCAGAAGATTTCATGCTGTTTTAAATCCGATCCCGTTCCCAGGTTGCGAGAAAATTCCCTTCAGATCTGACGAATATTGGACCTGTGCTGTCCGCCACGTCGCCACCACATTGGGTCATCAAGTGGGGACCTGCAAAATGGGACCTGCCAGCGATCCTGAAGCCGTTGTTGATCCCGAACTGAAGATTCATGGAGTGAAAGGGTTAAGGGTAGTGGATGGATCGATAATGCCTAATGTCGTTGCTGGCCACACCAACGCTGTGATAATAATGATAGGGGAAAAAGCTGCCGATATGATCAAAAACAATTGGAATGATAAATAGCACCACGTGCGCGTGCAATGTGTACCTAAACATCATTAGTCAATAGTCATGTATATACTAAAAAAATTACAACCGCTTTAAAAAGTTTGTTGTGGTAATTAAATTGATCAAAACGGTTAACAAAAGGAGGTATCGATTAAATTTGGTTTTCATAAATTTTAATCAGTGGTTCTAATTAAGTAACAGTCGATTGTGAAACTTATAGCGTTTCCCTGTGCGAGTCAACAACCGAAGGTTAGTACGTAAAAAGGGCTTCGTAAATATAGGGAAATTCGAAATCAATATTTACTCTAAGTCCGATAACTCTACAATACATCCTGCGACTATTCCCCAATTGCGGTACAAGCATGCAGAAGTTTTATCGTAAGCGCGCTTCCTTTGCAATAAATATATGACTTATCGACCAAACATCGACGGTGACGAAATTACTTGACGTGGCAGGAAGTTTGAATTATAATGAAAATTCGAATAGCGTGCACTATGGAAGTTTGTCTTGGTGTTACTGTTCTAACAATATTAAGTGGTATAACGGCTGCTCAACAAGGTATACACGCTTATCATTGCAACTGTGTTATTAAGTTGTAATTGACTTTGCAGGGTATTTAATTCGTAATTGTAACACTGTTCAAGAGTGTGGTGAATTTGGTTATATCTGCGGAAGAAATGGAACGTGTCAGTGCGCTAGGTGGTATATTCCTAATCGAATAAAAGACAAGTGCGTTGGAGGTTTGAGACAGTACAACAGCAAAATTTTACTTACTAATTTTTTCTAATTTAAGGAGTGGGCCAAACTTGTAAGTACGATGAACACTGCGTCGAGGGAGCTTTTTGTGAACATCAAGCAAAATGCCAATGTAAGGACAACTTATACTCGGAGGAAGATGGACTTGTTTGTTCACGTGAGTTAAGGGTGCAATCGAATTGTTTTGCGTTCTCTGTTGCACGCATGTGGAGATATAAGCACGGCAATGCTTTTGTACTTCATCTCCAGTGACGGTATATACAGCAAAAAACAAATAAAATTTGTTTTTAATTTTAAAGTAAAAAGATAAAAGAATCAGAACTCACAGCTTGTTTTCAAATCTAATTTGTAATAATTGATTCCCATCTCTTCAAAATGTTACCCAAATTACAACCGATATATATGCAAATCTAGTGCTATTATTGGTGCTAAGATTTTTTTTGCCCTAACCTTAAGAACTTTTTACCCTATATCATATATTAAACTTCTTAGTTTTATTACCCTCATATTAACGAGCTTCTGTACCATAATTGACAATCACCAGTAAAGTTAGTTTTGCAAACAATCACCCCTCATAAGTATGTTACTTTTCTGAAGTAACATAATTTGCTTTTAATTTCTGCGTTTTGTCTCTTAAGTTTAATAATTATACTGGTATTTATAATTTTTTCACAATTCTGTGTATTCATTGCTAAAGATCTTAACAGTTTTTGACCAGATTCCATTAATAATTTTATATTAAACAGTGAAGCTTACGTTGACTTTTTACCCGTTAAGATTTGGTCTGTTGCGTAATCCCCACTCTACGCTGCAATCATATCTACTGATATTTTTGCAATTCTTCATTTTCCTTATATCGAACTCATCTAGTGATGATTTTTTCTGCAAACTTTATTTTTTTAGATTACTTTTTTTCTCTTTTGCCTCTTTATAACATTCACAACTTTGATAGTTTCCCATTTGCAGTTTCTAAATATTTTATTAATTCTGCTTCTCAAGTCATTCACTTTTCTCTATATTTTGTAAAGCTTTTTCATTTCGTAAATTCTAATCTAAATTTTCTTGTGCTTATCAAGGTCTCCACTTTAAATTTTCTATCTGTATAAGACTTTTCAACCAAAGAAACAACATTTTTGTTAAGTTGTTACATATTTCTTTTAAAATCGAAACTTACTTTGCTTATTACTTACTAACTTTAGTTTTGTGGTTCTTACTAATAGCAAATATTGATTCTACAGGTTCTGAACAACATTCCAACTCATTACTACATATTTACCTGGCTGCTTTTCTTCTAACATGGAAAGTGTTGTAAATCAAGTACAACCAAATTCTAGGAAATGAAATTATTAAAGCCTAAGCAAGGTACCGAGCAGTAGTAGGTGATTTTAAAGTATTTTCTGCAGATAAAGTATTTATTATACACAATTTGCAAAATTGTTATTTATTAAACATTTTTCTTATTACTTAATTTTATACCTTTATAAATTGTTTTTAGAATGATCTGTTATTATTATAGTTTAGAATTTTTATTACTCTAATAAATTAAACTGCTACTACCTCCAATCAATTTTATTCAATATATGAAACTTGAATGATATTGCAGATGTGTTAAAGTATTGCTATTAAATTATTATTTTATTTGTATACACATTGTTCTAGCCTAAGTATAAAATCTTACAATTCGATTATGATACACTTTGTTTTCATGTATGTAATGAAAAGTGAGTAAATTACGTAGACCGTAAACATTTTTTGTTTTTAAAATGATATATGTATTAAAATCATTAAATTATTAGTACAAAGAAGAATGCAATAACAAAAATTATAAAATTCGATTCTAATGACAATCCGAAACTTTTTAATAAACACCCATAAGAATTGTCTGCAACATCATAAGTACATTTACAAATTCCTTCAACGCAATTAACGTTTCCGTCTAATTTCTTGTGAACTATACATTCAGCAACGTCACTGCATGTTCCTCCAATTCCAACTGTTCTGATACACTTGTTGCCATATCCATGGAACCCTTCGGAACACGAGCAATTACCATCGCTACAAATGCTTTTGTATAGAAACTTAGAGCATTGTCCATCCTCAACGCAAGGATCATCAAAAACTGAAGCGGCTGAAAAGACATTTTAGAAAGATTATTATTATGCAAAACGTTACTTATTACCTTTCAAGCAGTTTCTTCCATCTCTGGAAATACTGTATTCAGTTGAACAACTGCACACTTGGCTACATATAGCGTTGGGTATTAGTAAACATTCTTCATCAGAACTACAAGTATCACCTAGATTTTTTGAAACTAGACATTTAGTCAAGTCAGGTGAAGGTCTTTCGTTCAAGTTACAAGTGCAACGACCATCAGCGCAAGAGCCAAATTTATTATTGGCCAATTTGCAGTTGTTGTCGGATAAACAAAATTCTGTTAGTTCTAGAACAAAGTAATGCAGTAACGGGTTTCACAAAAGTGTTAATGAATATGTCAATTTAAGATTTAGCACAACAAAAGTACTTACTGCTACTAAACTATATCTTCAAAAGAAAATCTTTATATAAAAGCATATTTAATAAGTAACAAAAACTTTAAAAAGTGGAAGACTATGCTTGATAACTAATAAATAATATCTAACAAGATTAATAACTGCTGAAAAAAGGTGTTGATGTCTGATACTTTTGAGAAAAATTTAATATATAAAGAGAAAGTTTGTTGACGAAAAGTAGAGCCAAGTAAAAAGAAGTACACAGATAAATTTGACGACAGATTCAAAAATAAAGATATTGCGAAGTAATAACTAAAAAGGAGAGAAATTATGAGTAGAGGACTATAAATATAAAGATATTGATTTGTGAGGAAGCACTGTAAGAGAAATATTAAATATCCGATGTATCTATAAAAGAACCAAAATGATTAGTAAACAGAGAATAAGACCACACTAAATATTTCAAATAAACAAGTTATGAGGTAGAAAGAGATTTAAGTTTGAACAGTCTAAAAGAAATAAATTGATTTCAGTAGTTAAAAACGAAGCACTATTGGAATAAGTGGAGATGCGGAAGCATATAATGGTTGAAAAGACACAGAAACTGATAGAAGAGGAAGAAAGAAAAAAATAGAAGTGAACAAAAGTAAAAAATGGTGGACAGCGAAGAAGATAACAAACAATTTTAGGTATTTTATTTTACACAAAAATTTTTTCTTAAATTCGCAGCTAAATTTTGTATTTTTTCTACTTACTGACTGTCTTGTAGCAGAGATTGTCTGTAAAATTATGAGCCAGTTCGTTGCATTCGCAAATTTGGTACTGGTTGCAAATGGCCATTGGTCCAGCTGAAACCTGACATTGGAAGTCCCTGATGCAGGCTTCTCCCAGTTGCGCAGCTACATTGATTATATAAGTTTTAAAGAATAAATATGATAAATCACACCTTTTAGACACTCGTAGAATGTAAGATTGCGATTTAAGTCAAATCCGTCTTTACATTTACATTTGCCCTTCTTATTGTCGTCATTGCCGTAACAAAATGAATTTTCCTTGCAATCTCCATCGTACTGACAAGGTTTATAAGATTCTAAAAATAAGGTGTTATTCAATTTATTAGCATTAGGAGAAACTTACCAATTTGTTGTTTCTCGAACTTATTTTGTCCGTTTACAATATTGTAGAGTACAAATAATGCAAGCAATATACTAATTGAATTGGCCATCTTTGTTGACTGCATTCATCGTAACATGTTTTAAGTATTCGTCACCATTTGTAGGGCGGGTTAATTTTTGGCGTTGTTATCACAGTGTAAATACCGATAAGACTGGTAGACAGAGAACTATCTCTCTGTAGATACCTGTGCTAGTATTAATAGATTACTAATTAAATAACGTAGATGTGGTAAACATGAAACCCAAAATATTTAAAGAGTTTGTAGATTTCGCTACATAGCGGATAATATTATAGTTACAGTTAAACATCTGTTGCAGCATGCGTAGGTATTTAACAAAAATTTTCATATACACTTACGTAACAGCCATCCTTTCCAAAAGCGACAAGTTGCATCACAAAGCAGTTTTTCCGATCGACAGCATTCCGTATGACTTGAATTGATTTAATCTAGAACTGTGCATAAAGAGTTGATGAAAAGATTCATGACTACCAGACTTTATTTACGCAAGTTTTTAACGCAGTTTGTATCGGTACGTTTGAACTGCTTCTTCAGTGTAAAGGACTTCCTTTTAGCGAACTGTCTGCAATGCGATCAACACTTACATAAAGCTGAAGCGATCAAACAAAATATTATATGCGTTTATTTTTGCTTCTCGTCTTCTAAAATGTTATTAATACTATTTCTGAGTCAATGCGCTATGTCCGATTGGCAAGGTTTAGTTTCATGTCTCTTCATATTCATTGAACTACTGCAGTTAAGACGCTTGTGTACGGTGTTGTACTTATAGTGGATCTCGTCCAAGTCGTCCGGCTGCATCACAGATTTTTCTGGGATATTAATACTAATTCTAATGGTAGAGTTTTGAGGTATAGGAATCACGAGTTTGATGATTATGTCATGAAACTTTAAGCAGAACTAAATGGCTTTTGTGTTTTTATAAGTTATTTCTGAGTATTACACACTTAGGATTAGTTAAATAATTATCCTGCTAATATGCTACATATTGTAATTAATTACAATGCATTTCTTGCAGTGAGATTTTTTCCAAGTAAGGAGTTCTCGGTTATGACATTAATAGCCAAATACCCAAATCAGTCAATAAAAAACTTTATCTTAAGAATTACACAACTTGAAAGTTGTCTCTGCACTGATACAAGTTCATGAAAATGAATAGAAGTTTCACACAAATCGTAATAAAATTCTTCAACAAAGGCAGAAGTTACAAGCGTTCTTAATTATACAAAAAATTCTATTTCTGTTTTGAGAAATCATAGAAATTTGCCTGCATGAACAAAAAAATCGATATAAGCCAGCAGACCCTAATGAAGTGCCAGATCTCATGGACTGTATTATTACTAGAAATATTTGACATAAGAAGCTATGTCGAAATTAGGGATGACAAGGATATATGGATATATTTATTTTAATAGATCCCAAAATATATCGCTATTTCAAGTTACATAACGAGAAAGTGAGAGTTGAGGATCTAGAAGTCAAAAACCTATTATAGGGGATGAACTCAAAGATATAGTTTTAAAAAATACTTCAGTATCCACAATGATGTTAGAGTTTTGAATTTTAAAGTACGGCAAGAGATAAGTCACAAATTGGCAGTTAACACTGGCATCGACAAGAAAAACCTAGAAAACAAGATATTGTCAAAAGATTGGCGCTGAGAAATTTTATCTAAAACCTACAGTTTGCACAATATTAAGTCCTCAATTCAACCAAATAAATTTCACAGATCTTCAAGTTTAAAGCACTATAATAACAGACACTAAAGGTAAAACTATAACTTTAGAGAATACATTTTCTTTATCAGCATCTGACCTTTCTCCTTAAAAGTGACAATTTTCCTTAAAGAATTCACCAAATAGACTGAGTGGGAATAAATATAAGTTTTGCAAGGAAAAATTTACTAATTGCAACAAATGAAACTTGGATACCATCATACTTAAATATCTAGGAATGAACCTAGATGCCAAGCTGAAATAATAATAGCTAATATCTAGATTTAAAATATAAAAATTATATTAGTTAATTAGCATTAAGGAATTAGGAAATTAGAGAATCACAATTATTAGACAAAACATATTAATTATCTGCAATCAATTTTTAAAATTAGTCTATGGCTCTAGGGATGGTCCCAATCTACTAACTTAGACAATGACCAAAAATTCGAAAGATACATCGATCCAGACCGGTATGCAGATTTAAGCAGGAGCATCCAAACTAAGACTATCTAAGAAGAAATTCAGAAATTTACTCAAAACCATAAGGCTAGACTGCTCAAGCTAGTAAACATCGAGATGCTTCAACTTTTCGACTAAATTGAAAAAAAAATATTAAAATAACAAAAATTTTAAACTTAGTCTAAGGTCTAAATTTTGGGTAAAATCCCTACAAACATAGTTTCAATTAAAATAGACCAAAATTTTACTAGCAACATCTCAGCCTTTTAAATTTGATGAATCATTTGCCATCTAATTAATCCACTTTACATATTATTTCTTTTTGTGGTGGAAATTTGCATTAATTTTTACAATTGTTATTGATATTTGTTCATAATTTATCGTATTTAAATTTTATTCATACAGTTATTAGAATCAGGCACACAAGAGAAAGATTAAATTTATTTGTAATAGACAAATTTTTACTGCTAAAGAGAAACTTAATTAAATAATTTTTTTAAACCATTCTATTGGTGGGTCTATTCTTGCAAATGAAGATTAGTGTACTTTATCCACTCATAGTTATAATTACTAAGGCAAATTGGTACAAATGTGCGCAGTTGATGCCGATTAGCATTAAATATTTATTTTTGCTTTTTTCGTACATAATTAGTTTTAGCTAAAGGTTATATGCAATGTTTTTTGTCGTTGAGTAGATTGTATCTACGGTTGTTTAGTAGAGTAAAAAGACAACTTAAAATAATTTTTAACATGAATATGAAATTTTTGGAGGAAATGATTTAGATCCGATTCTGTTGTTATGCGCAAAAAAGTATTATGAATGTTGAATGCAGAATAAAAAAGATGAGAAAATGAGTGCTGAATGAACTGAGAAAATAATCTCCATTTTTTACAGAGATGAGGGTTTAGCATTAACACCAAAATTGACTGAAATATTAAAGCAAATTTTTAGTAGCGACACCAAAATGTTTATAGAAAAATTCCAATTTACTGATGAACTTATTCTTATTATATTTTTTGTACGTACTTTATTATCAGCCCTAAAATTAATATTAGTTCTATGAGGACGTTATATATGTAAAGATAGAAATAAATAACATGATGGTATTAAGTTTGGCTACGAGACCTAACTGTCTAATCTAATAATTTAGGGAACACGAGCATGATCATGAGCCCTAGGAGCAGGTTAATTTGGTTGCGTGTTTGGAATTTTGTGTCTATTAATCTAAACACAACACGCATGATACACATAGGTTTAGTACCTTTGGATCTCTTAAATATATTAACGGCTATTAATTAACACGAAACTAAACCATCTAAACCATAATGTATTTTTGACATTTACGAGAAAACTTAAATCTACTTTAAACCCTTAGATTATTGTTATAAAATTCGAGTAAGTAACAAATACATAAAATTTTTTAGACCAAATTCTTTAGAAATCAAGAATATTTTGATCTTTGGGACGTACATTCTTCTAGGAACATCGACTGGTCAGATTTACCCCACGATTTCTTATGAGTGAAGTTAAATAAAAAAAAAGATTTAATCGAGTTTTTCACTTTAGGACTATTTTCTATTTGCAAATCGATTACATTCTCGTTTAGTTGATTTTCTTTCAAAAAAGTGAGTAAAATGATATAAGTATCAATTGCACTATATAATTATTATAACTATAGTTTATTACTTAAGCGATCTAATCGTTCTTAATAGTTCTGTCGTAATCATTTTCATTACAAAGACACTGTCTAAATACGTAGACTTATCGCTTATTGTTTTAAGTAAAAGCATAATCTGCCGCATCACAATAATAATAATTATGACATTTTTCGTGTTTCTTCTTTGAAGTTACGTCAATAAACCTAACCATAACAAATAAAATGTGCAGGCTGCCTTAAAATTGTTAGTTGAAATTACATATGTCAACTGTATACAACATATTCCAAGAATTTAGTAAAGCATTCGAACATTTCTTTCTTTAATATGCTAACTTAGATATATAATTCACCCTTTTACTTAATAACTTTTTATTTAACGATTCTGTATTTACAAGTTAAATTAACAATAGATTAAATATTAACAAACAATTCTGCTGAGCAGATAAATACTAATTACATTTAAAAGAAACGCTTGCAATCTAATAGCTGAACCTGTAAAATAATATTTGTAGTTTAGAGAGACAAAAAGAAAAATTATTTCTTACTTATGCAATAACCATTTTCTTCGAAAAAAGTTGACTTGCATTTGCAAACGCCTAGGACACATTCTAGTCGACTTCGTCCCGATCCAGGTTGGTGACAATCGCTGTGCTTTTCACAGGTATCCCCAAAAACTTTAAAAACTGATAAAGTAGCTGTTGATGTGCAATTAGATTTAACTTACCCAAGCCTCTGACGCACTTGGTATTGTTTTGTTTGAAGTGGTACAAATCTTTACATTGGCATTTACCTTCAGAACATAGAGAACCTGTTCCTAAAGTTGCAGTACATTGAACATTTTCAAGACAGAGTGAGTTAAGATTTTGAACAATAGAAAGGCACTTAGATGTACTTGCAACGTATTGTTCCATACAAGAACATTTGAAATTCGTGCACTTGCTGAATTCTATGTGAGAACATTCTTCATCTTTCAAGCAGGTACCACCCAGTTCTAAAATATTAACGAAAATTCATTATTAATTGATAAAACATCAGAAGTTGTAACAAATTTCCAATTATGTTTCACAACTTCTTTGTAAAAGTTAAAATTAAAGATAAAATGACATACCGATACTTGTAAAACATTGCCCATTATGTTCGTGCATTCCTCTTTCACAAACACATTTATTGCTTTCACATAGAGTCAAGGCGTTTTGAGTTTTGCATTGGACGGATTCTTCGCAACTGTCGCCCGGCCCTTGGGAAACTGAAGAGGAAGAAAAACAAAATTAGTCAAATCAGATATGGGAGTTACTTTGAAACATTGACTAAGTGAATGTTTTATTAAGTTGATTCCGTGATTGGATAAACACAACTTTCGTATTGTTGATAACAATTCAGAGTTGAAAATGTAATAAAAACTGTTAAGAAACTTACTATTCAAACATTTCTTTCCATTTTCAGAAGAAATTGTCCCCTTTACACAAAGACATTTCTTCTCTTTGGTGCATTCGGCATTTTGAATTTTACAATTTGTAGAGTCCTCGCAGTTCAACCCTATCTTCGTAACCATCGAAGTTTTAACTGGCTCACACACATAGTCTTCAAATTGGCCACAACTGCATATTCCATTTGAACATTTACCATCTTGGAGTTCCTCACAATCTTTATCGGTTTCACATGGAAGCAACCCTAAAGTCAATTCATTTTAATAAAATTTATAATTAATTGTAAATGTGGATTGGGGATTAAAGACAATGATAATCAACCCTATCAAATGTGAACTTATATCGTTATTTGAATCAATTTGTTTGATTCACATGATTATAAGAAATCGCCAAAACCATAATTAAAACTTTTTCGACCTCTTTATTTGTTTGAACAGCTACTTAAAACTCTAAAATTATCACCCCGCATAAGAAGTGATGCGTGATAATTACACGCATAATAAGCACAGTTTGAAATCCTTTTGATCCCATGCTCCTAAAATTTTTAACCGAGCTATATTTGTCACCTTCAGAAAGATAGGTAAGCTTAAGCAAAAATTAATGTTGTGTCAATAACTAATTATAATAGTTTCTTATTAGTTTTTTTTCCAGTTACTCAAAAAATATAGATTAATTAGTAATAAATCTTTTAAATAAACTTTCTGAAGCAAAAGTAACGTACCCTCCTTTAATCTGGCAGAGACTAATTGAAGATTATAAACGGTAGCACATTTAAAAGTAAACAAAGTTAACAAAACAAACATAAATCTACCGGAGATCATGATTACAAAGTTAATTTAAATACAATAAACATATACAACTGGAGAAGCGAGACAAAACGACACCCACATTTTTTTGTATTAAAGAAAAAGGTGCCGAAGATAACACTATCGGGTATCCATGAATATTTGACACTAGTTATCTTAAATGCAGTCAGAGGTCATTAAGCACTTAAGTGTGACGTAAATCATTGCAACCCCCGATGTTTTTTTTCAAACAAGTGGAAATTAAAATGAACATTAACTTAAAGATAGATGACGAAATTAGTTGTAGATAAAAGTAAACAACGAACAATTTCAACACTTACACGAGTAACTATTTTGAGTATTCGCAAATTTCTGCATGAATATTAAGAAGCAGAAGCACATCACTAGCGATTTCATTTTTGTTGGTATTGACACTGTAACGAAACGCTACTGTCGCTCCTTTATATAATTTTCATCACCGGTGGTGAAGTCAAACCTTTATCGTGTATCCTGAGGAAGTTGGTAATAGTTTACGCGCAAGATATAATTTTTAGACGTTTGACAAAGATAACGATTTTGCATAGCAATATTGCATGAAAATACAAAGAGGGGTTGTATTTATTGTGATAATTAGCAATTAAACAATTTGCTATATACTTTTCTTAGTTAATTATTTATTTCTATTTACAATTATTTATCAAATATAATTCGCATCGTCACCTTTCACTTTTTTTAGCAGATCGATATACTTGTAGGTTAATAGGAGATTCTCAAATCTTCACGTGATGTAAAAGTATTGTAGAGTTAACTTACAGGTAAACACACCTTGTTTTATTTTTTATAACAATTTGTTATTGTTTTCTCTATAAACTTTTTGTTTTAATGTTGTTTTCTCATGAGTATACAGAGTCAAAATCTGGAGATTCTGGTGGTCAAGAATTAGTCCCTCCATCTCCAATCCATTTATTAACAAACTAGTTAGGCACTTAGTATTTATTTAGTGCTTAGTTAACCAAAAAACAATTAGCAATAGAGTATTGTTAAAAGTTCTCCAGCAAACATTTATACTGAACCGTTCTTAAAATTCTCTCTTTTGACGAGAAGAAATTTCTTTACTACTTGTTTGTCATACTCCAAATAGAATACCTTTATATTATGTGCTAATATTAATTTTACAATATACGTTTAGTTCAACAAAATGTATAAGTCATATAAGATTAAGTACTAACCGTAAAAAAATTGCTTACTGGTTCTAAAAAATATTAACTTAGTTTTATAGAAATTTAAGGCGGACCCTGCAAGGGTGGATTTAAAACTTTTTGGATTAAGATGAAAGAAGTATGTTAGTAATTTGTCTTTTTTTAATATTTTCCAACCAAATTCCCATTTCAGCTGTTGGCAGTAGTATCAATGTTTGATTCTGGAGTGCTAAAATGTTTCGTTCTGTTTAAGCTACTAAAATTTTCTCAGTTAACAACAATCATTGTACTACCAAGGTGATTGTATATTGCAGAAATAGCTAAAATTGTAAGACATGTCATTCAGGTAACACTATCGAGCTATCGAAACTGCTGAAGTGTAAGTAGGTAAGTAGGAACATTATTGCGATCGAAGAGTCAAATGTGTTCTTTTAAGCATTTTAGGCTTCCAGGTCAATTTATAGTTGTTTTAGAAATTGACTTAGCTCGAAAGCGTATTAGTCTTGTTTGGGTAATATCAACTTGAACTTCAATGACCAAAAATTGAAAGTCATTATGATTATTGCGTCTTCAAATTAGTGAACTTGCATTATTTCAACTGTGGTTTTGATGTAATTGACGATTGTGAACTTATGCTTTATTAGTGGTAAGAAATGTTCATAAAGAGATCATTATCAACTTTATAATAAGTAAGTAAGTGGGATGTTGTGAAATGAACACGTTTATAACCAACAGTAAGAATCAGAGGTAACCCTTGCATAAAATTTCCTAATTTGTTGCCCAAATGTTGGGATCCGGTTCATAAGATACGTTTAAGATTTCTAACATTTTACGAAGCATGGTTTGCCAATCTTCCATGACCATATCGTGGATGAGATCGATGTTTCTTTAGTATAATTCCATTTCGAAAGTTATCTTCCATCTCCCACGTTTGAATACAACTGCCTACATTTAGACCACGATCCCCATTACAATAAAAACAAATTGTTTACTATATCACCTCTTCTTCACTATAGTGTTAAACTTTTTTGATAATAAATGCACCATATTATTATTTTCGAAAAGAGACAAGTTATTTCCTGGAAACTCACTATGGGTAAGAGACTTTCGAGAGACTCTTGTGGTAGTTTTATTTACAAAAACTAGTTGCGTCCAATACTACCCTCTCTATATCAGACCAAAAAATTTTAATTAACCTTCGTACAACCTTAAAAAAATTACAATATATCATGAATTATAAGATTAGATATTAGCATCTTACATATCATAAATTGATTTAATCAATTCACAACATTGCACAACCTAAAATGGGCCGCATGTGAAACCACAGATCTGCTTAGAAGAACACATTGTGTCAGTAACGATGTGCTTTCGGTTTTAGTATGCATAGCTAAAAGTCGTAAAATAAATTTAAATGCTACCTAAAATATACTGGTTATACTATTAAAATGCTATAATAATCAAACAAAAAGAATGGTACTTACCAAATTATTAAGTCGTAATACATGTCCAGTAGTATGAGCTTCATTAATATAAACCCGACTATATTAAGTTTTATTATTGTTAAATGGCCATAATTGTTTTAATAAGTTTTAGTATTAACTTTCTCTGTACAGCATTAATTTTAGTTATTAATTAAATTTCAATGTCTGCTTAATTTACTCAACTGTCACCTGATTTGTTTATTCAGCCCTGTAAGGAAAGGACTTGTCATCAATTCGTTTAGTCTCTGTCTTGTTTTTTAGACTCAACTTATTTATCTGCTGGGGTATGGGGAACAGTAAATTATTTGGCGGTTCAAAACTGGTTTTATGATTGTATTCTTATTTTTAAAAAATTACAATTAAATATTAATAAAAATAACTCACTTAGAGTTGGGTTAAATAACATAATTACAGTTACCTGTATGATTTCTATAGAAATTTATACAGCAAAAAACCACTTGCTACATTTCAATTGTTATCAAAGTTACTTAAAAAAGTAACTGAATTTTACTTAAGCTTCTCTTCGATGGACTTTATTTAACGACATTAGTTGAATATCCTACTGACATACTGAGGACTCTAATTTGGTTCTACCGATGTTAATTGAACATTACCATGCTGAGAATAAATTCTCGATATTTATCATTTAAAGGTCGCGGTAGTCATGGCGTAATAGTTTATTGAACTGTAATAACAAAAATGATGAATAACTAGTACAAATTAAATTTTTGAAACTTGATAGTTGACAAACTATCAACTAAACACTGTTTAATTAACTGGACGTTAAAATGGAGACGTTTAACACCTTACATTGTTTATTTATAACTTTGCTAAAATTTGAATTTCTGATGCAAGCAACTACAATAACAAGTTAAAATTAAGTTAGCAAGACCAACGTACTCGCTGTAGTTAATGCTTAAAAATAGTAAAGAGTTCAAGTATGCATAGCCACTATTCAATTCTGCCGAGCCAATGTTCGTTACACAAGTTCAAGAACAGTACCAAGTTTGTTTTTGTTTAAAACGAAGCAATTGATAACTACGGATTATGCTACAAATTAAGAACCAACTCCCAAATTTGTTGCTAGACCTCTTAAAATTTCTCGTTTTCGTGATGGTGGTTAATTTGCATGTGCTCATCTGAAGTTAGTTATGGTAAAGGTAATGTGTTACGTAATGCCGGCATTTTTGCGGTTTGTAAATTTGAAAACCAATTCAACGTTTGATGGCACCGTGAAGTTCCGGTGATCTATTGCTTCCGGTAGTTGGCGATGTCGAACCATATGTGGAAGTTACGGATGGGTGATCTTGTTTTGGTGATTATCGCCTTCTCGTGTCAACAGTAATTATTTAATCAGTCGGACCCCACAGTTCGTGATTAAAGTCCTTTAGTTAATATGATTCCAACTTTATCGTCGCATTTAGCAATGATATAATAAAGATGACAATCAGAAAATGCAAACAATTTATTGTGTTAAATATAAGGAATGGCGTCAAACCTCATTAAAACGTCGATGCAATTCTTGGTTACGACTGAATGAACGTAAATTAGTGACGTGTTAGAGGGGTTGAAGGAAATGTAGTAATCACTTGTAATATGACACACCACAGTACTTGATAAAATACCGCCAAACTTCTGAAAGAAAGAACCGGCTCTACCCACAAATTGACGCAGTTATTGATGACAACAACTTTGTAACGTAAAATGCTAAATGCTAAATGTGAATTGGTACAATACAACATTTAACGTAATGTTTTGTTACCGAAAGTGATTCATTTTTTGCTACTACTTAAAAATCAGTCCTACCTTACGATTTAGACGAACTGAACCGACAACGTGTTAGCGGTTTTAGTCACAATTCCCAAAAGTGACATTACCACAAGTTGACCCTAATAGCCTTGTTTTTTATTTCTCAAAATCAAAATTGATGTTTTAGCCAATTATTTATTAACAACACGAAGAAATTCAACAACAATAATTTTTATGAATTTTCTTTCAACCAACGCAAAATCATAATTCAAATTTCGACTAATTCGGTGACGTTTTCAGCATTCGGAAATAAAAGCTACCGGCTTCCGGTGGTCGGTTCTTGGTATTTCTAAGAAAGTACTTGCTATGTGGTAACAATGTATATCACTCAAGATTTTATCATACTTCTATATTCACACTGTTTTCGGGTATTTTATTGTGGTTGATTCTCGCTATTTGAAATGATTAAACTTTGGCAAATTGATATTTAATTGCCAGTATACTCTAGCTGTAGGTCTAGCAATGGAATTAATTATAGTGGAGCTAAAGTTTTCAAAAATAATAGTGTAATTTGTCAAAACGTAGTGAAATTTCAGCTTATTTATGGTAATGCTAAACTTTAATCTCATAATTTTTCTTAAAGCTCTGCGTACCATGCAAGACTTCTACCTAGCTCAAATTAATTCTGATAAATATAGAAATAACAGCTTATAGTAATTGTAATCCTTTACAATTTCTTGTTTTGAGACACTAAACTTCCAGTTATTTTTAGTTTTCCTCTAAAAGCTTCAATTACATAAACTTAAATAAATAAAATTATTAAAAAAAAAACTTTGTACCTACCTTAAGGGGTCTATTTTGTATCTCATAACGGCCATGTTACCAAGCATTTGTCGTTACATAACATGGGTAGCTATTTTCTATCTGGCATGTTCGTGAACAGAGTCGTTATTTAACGATTTCTATGTTACCGTAACATGGAAGCTGTTCATGAACGACATTTGCTATTTTGTAACTGGATAACGACATGTTCGCAAACGACATTTCTGTTAAAGGACCATGTTACCGAACGGCTTGAACTGGACGCTGTTTAATAACATTTTAAGGACATTTTAATGAATTTTCGCCCTAAACCCATTATTAAATTTTATCTTTTGCATTTTTTAATGGATTTCGGGCAACAAATATTTTCAGCACATTTCTATATTCTCACTTCCAGAACGTGGTCGTGTCCCGTAGTACATTTTTAAATAAAGTTTTGTGATAATTTTGCTAAAATGAACGGAAACCTCATCAATCGCATAGAAAATGAAGTGGAGCAAAGGTAAGAATTGTAAAGTGTTGTATTATACCTAAATAGAACTGAAAAATCTGATTATTCTTATACACATATAACTGTTATAACAAGAAAATGGTATATAATAATTATTGTAGACGGATAAATGCTGCAGTGCAACGGATGATGAGAGATAACAGTAATCCATTTGATCTGCCGGAAGACACATTCAGGAAAATGTATAGATTAAGCAGAGAATAATATTATTTTAATTTTACCGTTTCGAAACTTTTTTTTAGTTTTTTGCTGCTCTTCATTTTTTTGCTCATGGTAATTACCAAAAACCTGTGGGTAAAGACAGGAATAACCCGCTGAGTCAAGCTGCAGTAAGCAGAATTCTTCACGAAGTAGTAGATGTATTTGTTGATGTTTTAGCACGACAATACATAAAGCTTCCACCTACACTTGAAGAGGTGACTACTGTAAAGAATGGGTAAATAAGGAATTAATAATGTAATATTATCTCAATTAAAATATATAATTTTAAGGTTCTATCAAAAATATGGAAATTTAAATTTTCCCGGAATTATAGGTTGCATAGATTGCACCCATATAGCAATTTTTCCTCCTCCAGCGCAACATCCTCTTCATCCAGACAGAGTTTATATTAATAGAAAAAATTTTCACAGTATTAATTGCCAAACAGTAAGACTACATGTTTTGTTCTTGTGCTGTATTTAAATGTATTTTCTCTATGTAGATATGCGACTCTGAATTGAAAATTCTGGCCATCAACGCTAGGTATCCGGGTTCGGTACATGATGCTGCAATTTTCTGTATCTCATAACGGCCATGTTACCAAACATTTGTTCTGGACCGCCAAAAAGTGGGAGTGGCGGCCGAAGTGAGGTTAGGTTTTAGTTTACGTCGCCGCAATAGTCTGTTTCTATAGTTACGCCGCGACCATCTCTTTTCATTTGCCCAAGAAGAACAAGGATGAAAGAATTGCTTTGCGAAACGCGCCCAAAATAAAGCAAAAATACTACTCGTTTAGAAAATATCGATTGTAGTTATGAAGTTGCCAAGGTCACTTTCTTAACATGGTCAATAGAAAATAGCCCTTAACAGACAAGCCGTTATAGTAGTCGTTACAGAATTGTCGTTAACCAACATGGATGTTCGTGAACATCGAGATACAAAACAGAACTCTTTAGATATCAAAATTCTCGCTTGAAGGAATTATCAATAACTTAATGATTTGCCATAAAAAGTTTATCTGCACTAATAATAGGATGTGTGGGGTCCAAATATAATAAGTTACTTGAAATATTCCTTAAAATACATAATAAATAATATTAATTAATAAGCAGGTGCAATATAACGTAAGATAAATTTTCAGAAACGGACCCTGTTAGAAATAATCGAAGCCCAACCGATATTTAAAACTTTTTTTAACGTAATAAAATTTTAACTGAATTGTTTTCAACATAAATTGAAAAATTTGAAGAATTAGCTGAATGACTTGAAATATAATATTAAATAGTTGCACTCTAGGTAATTAAAATTGAAATAAGATAGTCTAACTGAAGTATCTAAAATATTCTTAAAATCTTTGAAATGACAACACACAGAAAGATACTTGAAATGCAGACTGAAATTCTTGAATCTTTCAATTAACTTGTCTCAACTTTCTGAGCTTTTCTGGTCTTGGTATGCATTGTAAAAGTTACGTTTACAAAAATTAAAATAATTTTGAGAACTGCAGCTTGGAAAGTCTTAATATTTTTCAGAAAAGAAACTAAGCTCTGTTAAGATTCTTTATAAATTTGAATTTATAATACAAAGATGCTAAATATTAAATTTGTCCAACAAAGAAGATTCTAATTTTTTACTTGACAAAAATAAAATTTCATTTCACTGCTATAGAATTTTTTTAGTTCTAAAAGTTGGCTTAAAATATAACCAAGCGATTAACCTAATAGTAATTATAACCGTAGTATGGATAAATTCCCTAGTTAAAAATAAATAATTTATTGGTTAGGCGTAACGACAGAGATTCTTTGATGTGATATGATGAAAACTACAAAGCTGTCTTCGTAAATTGAATTCGCAAGAAGATATCTTAGGTAGATAACTGATATTGTAAAAAGTTTTTTTCCAAATCAGATTTGATGCAATATTTGCTTAAAAACGAGGCTAAAAAGATGCTTTTCAGTTTACGTCTTATATAATGGAATTGGATTACTTCATTGTCCTGATGAAAAAAAAAACTGGTGCATTCCCAAAATAGTTTCAATCAATGAGTTATATTTTTTCTATGACAATAATTATCATAACCTGTAGGTGATTAGTCTGCTGATAACGAGGTTAATTTCTTAAAACGACCCGTCAAATATCCCATGTCTTAACCCTTATCGATAAATTAGAAAGAAACGGTGAAAAAACTATGAAACCAAACATTTTATTAATAAATTAGAAATTATTACGAAAATTATGGGATCTGATATAAATCTAATTATACTGAAATTTAAAAATCAGTAAAGCTTGTTTTTAAATTTTTGAATTTGTACTGTTTCTACATTTTATTTATTTAGTTTACTTGGGTTTTACATATTTTACAAATAATTTAAATTTAGGTAATTGTTTGAGAATCATTACCTGTTACTTATGCTAGATCCTCGATAATATTACTAGACGCGTTTACCTTACACTATTAACACTTGGTAAAGAGTATATGCTGAAGAGTCGTTTTACACTTAATATTAATGAAAATTTAAAAATTGAATCAAAGCTGGGGATCACGTAAAAAGGATAGGAGCGTGAAATTGAAAACTTCTTGACGGTTTAGTAATTAATTGCAATAAGGGAACTTTACATTTTAGAATTGATAATTTCTAATTAACATTGAAAAAGAGTAATTACAGTGGTAATAACTAAATAAAGTAATATTTTTTCTTCTGAAAAAAATTAGAAGTTTCAACTCCCGTTGCACAACCGTGACGAGGTTTTAACAAGTCGTTAGCGCCTCTTTAAAAATTTTATTACATTAATTAGTCATTAGCCGCTTGTTGTATTCTGTAGTAATTTAACAAACATTAACTTTGCGTTCTTTCAAATTCTTAAAAAACATGGGATGGCTTTGTAATCACCAATCCAAATTTTGACGAGTTTTATCACGCTTTGTGCAACCGGAACTAAGAATTTTAGTAAGTACCTAACTAGAAACTATCCACAAAAATAAATACCATAGTAATTTTGGACAAAAATAATAATAAATAACGTAACATTTTTAAACTTTCAATTTTATTGCAAATCTATAGTGCAAACTTTTTCCAACTTTGATAACTCTTGCATTCATGAAAATTAAATACTATCCGCAATTTGTTGTATGTTTCAGTCGATTAATAAATTTGCAAGGAACTATACATGCTCACAAGTTCTGTATATTATTATTTCTTACAATCTAAATTTTAATGAAAACCAAATTCTAACTCACTTTTGGACTATCAATCAAGTCTGTCAATTAACAGAAATTAAGTCAATCGCGAGCTGATTTAAAAGAGACCTTGTCTCATTATCACGGAAATTATTTAACCTTATACGTATATCTTACATACACGTAAAAAAATATTAATTGGATAAATATAATGTCGTAAAAGCAAAAAAATTGCTCTTCTTGAGTATTTGGGTTGCCCAGGCTCATCAGAAAATATTGGTTGAAATCGATTGCTTGCAGTTTAAGAGATAGGTAATTTACTCAGCTCTTTATGGATTTATTATAAGTAATGGTTCATTAAAAGGCATTCTTATCTATTTAAAAAAAATCCAAAATATTTCAAGAGCAAGCAAATTGTACTCAAATTTAAAACTAAAAAAAATCTAATCTAACAAAAAAACACCATCATAAATTGCCACTTATGCAAACTATTACAAAATTATGCTTCCATCTCCGTGAAACGTTTAATGAACCTAATACGTGCTTACGCCTATTTTCGAAGCAATTGTTGAACCGCATTGAAACAACAAACCATCAATGCTAACAATTTACGAAAGTTTGTCTTCCGGGTTTTAATAGTTGTGGGATACACCCTTATACCAAACTATATTTTACGTCACAGGATACAGTTAATTGTTTTAAATAATAAAGTTGTCGCCCCAATTACATCAATTAATTTATTATCCTACTCAAATTAATATTTCAACGCCGAACATCATTGAAACACTTTAGTAGCTGCGGGTTTAATGAAATTGCCTCAACTTAAAACAAGACAAGACATTAATTGCTTATTTATATCTTTTCAGTAATAATTGATTCTCATTTATTGACTCATGATCGCGATTTGTTGACACAGCCTGAATGAAACTCTTCAATTCATTTCAAATAGCAATAATTGATTATAACTTAAACGCATAAACCACAGAGGCAAAAGTCGTTTAGTTACGCAGTCAAATATTTTCTAGTTTTTTGAGATGAATTTAACATGTGATCCTGATTTTAATTGCCGAAAAAGCGGCTAAACTTCTAACCATTCGTTATTTATGGTCAGACGAAAACAAATTATCACCCTAAACCAATTCAATAATTACTTTAAAATTCTTCACTTTTTATTAGAGATTTAGCAACAACAGATTCTAAATCACTGTCGTTAGCTTAGAACTCAACAGAATTCTCTGTTAAAAAAGTGAAAATTATTACGTTTGTTTCTTAGTTGATTGACTAATGGTCATGCTTGATGAAGAAAATGGGGATCAGTCATTATTGGTTACAAAAACCAAAATAAATCACCTGTGAAATTACAATTTAGGCTTTTCTGCCATGTGTACCGCATCTGCAGCTTTATGGCTCTATTATCAATGAATGGATGAATTCAGAATTGAACAGTCGGTCTTTATCACTGTGCCAGTG
The DNA here is from genome assembly GCA_905333025.2 of Pyrochroa serraticornis. Lineage (NCBI taxonomy): Eukaryota > Metazoa > Arthropoda > Insecta > Coleoptera > Pyrochroidae > Pyrochroa > Pyrochroa serraticornis. The sequence continues at coordinate 40,837,791 of HG995152.1, forward strand.
TGGACGTATTCCCGGACGCCGGTTCGGCTCGAGTGGATAGATGACTTAATTTTTACGAGTGAGTAGCTTCAAATATTAATTATTATAATTTTTCTACTGCATTAAACTTTCTTCAATATATTAAAAATAATTTTTTAATAAATTTATTATTATCGAAAAATTTGGATCGTTCAACAAACTTTACTTTATACCTGAATAATTGGTAAAGCGTAAGCAACTTGTTAAAGTTAAATTTAAATGGTGGTAAATATTAAGTACATATTTAACTTATTTTTTGAACTCATGTTATCTCGTTAACATTGATCAAGGTAATTAAGAATAAAAATACTGCAATGAAAAACTATTCCAAACCCGTTAAACATTTGTAAAAAACGAGAAAATGACTTAGAAATTTAAAATTAGTTCTAACGCTTTGTTTTTAAAATCCTATCTATCAGTTATCAGGTTACTTAACTGCTGAAATTCAGGCAATTTAGTGGACGATTTACTGTTACTGCATCAGAGTTGAGAGTGTTATTTTTTACACGAACGACCAATTTAAAATAAGTATAAAAATAACTTGTAAGCATTGTATAATAGATTTGAGGTCAAGTACAATTTCTACCGGGGTTTAAAACTGTAATAGATAAATTTTTTGAAATTAATGAAATTTCGCAGAATTTTGATAATGTTTGCAATAATGATTGTCGATAAAGACAATAAATTAGACGTTTTGCAAGTTTAATCTTTGTTCACATTAGTTTATTGGTAAATATTTTTAAACCGATAACTTTAATTGAGTAAATATGAACACCGGACGTTACTTCAACACCCACTTTTTTCCATTTAATCCTCTACCTAGATTTAGTTTGTAAATTTATAATTTCTGCGGTTAGCTTTTTGGGTTGTATCTGTATTCACATCACATGGTCAGTTGCTGAAAAATTTGCATAATATTTCAACACAGGTAGCATCAAATAGGTAATTTTTACGCGTACCGTGGCGCTTCCACCATTGTTTGCAAAAAACAACAACTTTAATGAATATGTTCGACTATGACACGTAGAAAGAAAAATATTTTAGTATAATACAAAATGTGACATGTTAAGTGTTTCGTTGATTTGTTTAACTTAATGACGACGTTTGTAAGGGCCATCCACCCGTAAAGCCATTAAAATGAAGCAAATTTCATCCCATTTAGGCTTAGAAATAAACATATTCAATATTAACACATCTCATTTTGTAAAGAAAATAAACTAGTTCGTGTTCGCTTTAGCTAGGAAAACATGTGTTTTAGCCATTCTAGGCGTGAAGTGGATGATTTATAAACAAGATCGTATTCTACATGCGGCAGTTGTAAAAGATATCATAATTTCAACGTTCTCGTGCTTACATCTTCAACAATCCAGTTCAATGAATTAAATACTTACGGGTTCTCAACCTTTTGTTTATTAGTACAGATGCAAGTCATTGATACATTAACTGTTCTCAAAATAAATGTTGATATCGAATTCAAATTGCCATTGAGCAATTTATATTTTTAGTTATAAAAAATTAAGTTTACTAAATAGTGAACAGTTTCACAAAACTAAAAAGATGTTTTCGATAAGCAGTCTTAACACTTTTTTAGGCAAATACGTTTCAGATGTGCTAGGTATGTTATTAAGGAAGCAATAAATTCTTGTCAAACCCAATCAATTATTAACGACAGTTCAGGTTCAAACCGTTTAATGAAATACATGAATTAATGTAGATAACTTTATGTAAAGTATCATCACTGTATATTTGAATGACAATACAATTCGGAAGTTTGTTGATGAAACCTTTTTTTAGTATAAACTTGACTCCAAAACGCGAATTTTAAGAAAAGTTTCAATTTTTAAATAAAGCAATTTAATTTTTTGTTCAGAAGAAAACTATTAATTGAAAGCACATGTGCAATAAGGTCTACTAGATTAATAGTCTTTGAGAAACAACTGCTTATCTAATGACAAATTAGGGGTTAGGCTAGACCGTCTTTTATTACAAAATATCGCTAACCACTTTTGTCTACACTTTAAAAAAATATATAAAAAACCCCTACGTTTTAGCTAAACCCAAAATTCATGTGTATGTTTTGCAGATAAAATTAGTTTTGTTTAAAAAATTTAGACAACACTCAATTGATGAAACTGAAGGAATTGAGCAATAGACAACAGTGAATTTAATTTGCAACCTCCCTTTTACCTTCTTTAATTTTAAACCCATGTGAATAGCATGATCTATTCTGATGTGCAGTACTGAGAGAAATGCTAGTCTTTATAATTATTCAACCATGAGAAGTGCTATAGAATCTTTGAAAACAAAATTTTCAATATTTCATAGTCATAATGTAAAATAGGAGCTCATTCCCTACGTTTTCGTCCAAGATCTTTAGTGGGCACTATAATAATTAAATTCCTAAACATATATTCAAACACTTAAATATTTTTAATTTTCATACATTTTTGTATGTATGAATGCCTAAATTTTACCTTCTCACCATCCGTAATCGATCTCCATGCTTGTGCTGTAGGTAGAGTAAGAATCGTTTCAGTTATCGTTATGATGGGCGCGTATTTAGGAGATGTTTAAGTAATTTTAGACTACTGTTTCACTTCAAGTCATATTAGAATAAAAAATCTACTAAATATAGATATATTTCTTCATACGTCAATAAATAGGAACCTCTTTAATAAGACCAAATAAAATCTTATTCTGGCAAAATTTGGTAACAAACTACGTAAAATTAATTTTTTCTTTTTTTTCTAGATAAATTAAAAGCTACTATTATTAACCCTAAAAGTTGAATCCTGTAAAACCCTATTAGATAGCGATTACAACAGTATTAATCGGTTTTATTGAAAATTACTTATTGAAGCAGTCAAGTACTTGATTTTAATAATATTTCTCTCATTTTATTGCCTTTTTTATTTATTGTTAAGAAAGAAAAGTAATGTTTTAACGCATTTTAAAGAAAATAGTAAAGTTAAAAGTATTGTTATTACTACAATTAAAAGAAACAATATTAAAACAACGCGAAGCAAAAAAAACTGTAAGACCAGTGCGTTTTTGAGAACATATTTAATCGTTCTCATGGACAACATATATGTACCTACAACTTGAATTAGCATAGAAAAACAAAATAAATACAATCGGAAAATCATGGACCTCACAAAAAGGAAATTTATTTAAAATATTTAATTTAAGGTTACGATTTAGTCAGTTTATGGTCTCTGTACACCACTTCAATGTTGCAAACCTAATGTATTTTTTATAATAATCTTGTATGTAACGGCTTTAGAAAAAAAAATAAGCAAAGATTTTGGTGAATATTATGGAAAATATCTACACAGATATGCATGTTTCTGGTAGATGGAATTGAGAGTTGCAAATTTAATTTTCATATAAGTTAACCTTATAAGATTGGGCTTCCTAACATAGATTTTATTTTATTTGCACTAACGTTGTAGAAATGTATTTCATTTAAGATATTGAGAATGGACATTAATTTTGACGTCGGTTGTACAAGATTTTAAGTTTTCTAGACAACAAAGATTTATTTTGCTACGTTGTTGATACTTAAGTAACACGTTCTTTTATATATCAGTGAAAGAGAAGAATCTCCATATGCTTTATTATAAATTAACTTTTTTTCCAACTCAATCACATTGAACTTAATTTAATTCAATTTAAATACATCTACCCAGCAAAGCAGATTCAACTAAGTGCCAATCCCACTAATGTGAAGCAATTATTTAAAGGTCTTTGTTATGTTCAGATAGAACTTTGCCTTTGTCATTTAACTGCAAGGTTTCTTGATCTAACAAAGACAAAAAATTTCTTAATTTTTAAAATAATTTGACTTATTAATAGGTAAAAGGATTTTCAAGTGTTTAATCCCATCCAAGCGGTTTCTATTTTAGTTACTTCCGCACGTATTCGATCGGTTACTTGTAAAATATTGTCAGCTTTTGCAGGTTTCAGTTTCATTAAATAAAAATTAAATTAGTAAGTAACACGAAATTTACAAAAATGTTATATCAACGAGATAAAATAGACAATCATAGAAACAACCTCTATCTTGAAGAAAAAGTTCTGTTATAACTTTGAAAAATTTTTGAATTAATTATGCATGTACAAAACCTGTACATAAGTATCTTAAGTACGTTTTTTACCAAACGGATAATAAGTGACACCCTGTACAGGTGTTCAGTTTTATTTTGGGGTATCGATTATTAAGCCTCTGGTTGTGTGATATAATCAAATCTTGTTCTTTTTGAATGATGCAACCTATCTGATTGGAATTATCAAGAGATGTTCACGAACTAGTTTCTTATTTACAACGTTAATTTGAAAATAAGCAGTTAGAATGTAGAACTGTACACAACCGACTGAAATTACGTTAATAAAGTCATTATCCAACTTTTCCTGTCTCTATTTGACGAATTGAAGCCCATGCACCTGTAAATAATTTATTAACTATACTAATATCACTAGTACTTAAGCTTGAAAAAATTCCATTCTCACTGTTTTATGTCCTTGACATTTACTAGAGCATTTACAATTTTTTTCTCTAAGCGGATTACTTATCTAATGTAGACCCTTGTCATTACCTTTTCTTTTACCATTTTAATCACGTCAACAGTTTCTTTAATCTTCAGTAGAATATGGACAGTAGTTGATCTTACTATGGACTCTCCTGAACGGGTTTGGGATGTTATAATTAATGTTACTCGAATTACGTAATTACGAAATTTGCCTCTATTAACATTAACGAGTTAAACAGAAGGGCAAGCTGCATATTTTACAAGCCGTTTACGCCTATGCTTAAATTTATGATCGCTTAAACAAACACATTTTATAGTAGTTTACAGAAGAATAGACAATTATAATGTGTTGTTAAACGCGTATTTATTTATCAAATGGAGAGTTTTCACTCGAAACAATAGCGACAATCAGAAATATCAGAAGCTGCCAACCTTTCAATCGCAAAGCGATACCCTTTCGCAAAATACAAGAATACAAAGTTATGCAGGATTAATTAACGTTTTTATTTTCAAAATTTTCAAAATTTTCTGAGTTAACACAAAGTTAATAGATATTTTTCAAATATTTTTCAGATAACATCAAAAAGTTGAAAGAAATTGATCCAACAAATGTAAGTTTTTAGGATGTTCCCTGCTGGACTTATAATTGCGGCTTTTCTCATCGCAACTTCTGCAGGTATGAATCTAATTATTAAAAAAATTGTAATTATTACTTTATTTTTAGGAGCTGGCCTGTCCGGCTTTTGCACAAAAAACGAACATTGCGGCCCTTTAGATACTTATTGCAAAAATGGTACCTGTACTTGCAACGAAAATTTTGTAGAAGTGATTGACAGTTGCACACCATGTAAGTACTCTTTGCACCCCATCCAAGTAAAATTAAGAAATTACGTAAATTATGCTGCACGAAACATATTTATAGTTAGTAATATTTGTTGTAATATGGACACTCCTTCACAGTTTTGATATTTACATTAGCCAGTTTGCTTTTTATGCCACTATTAATTATGGCAGCTAATTGTGGCTTTGCAAAAAAGTTATCAGGAAATATCACTCCCAGATTGACAAATATGAAATTGATTCAATAACAAATTTTGCTGCTTATATCAAAATGAACTAAGAGGTTCTAGTTTGCAAAAACTTCTAGTAAATATTGTATTTGAACGGCGTATCAGAGAAAGAATTTTTAAATAGGATTTGAATATGTAATTTATGGGTGTTGAGATAATCCACAATATGACTGAACATTCTGCAGTACGTAACTCTATTGTCGAAATGAAACTTAACCATTCTGCTGTTTTATTATGTTGCTTATATTTTAATCCTATCAGTAATAATTAATAGCACAGATAAGTTTATAATTGGTCTAGTAAATTTAATTGTTATTGATGAGAATAATTTGTAATTTTAATTGATTCTGGTATCTGTTAATACTTTTAACTTTACTTTTTTTAGTTAAACAAGCAAATCTTCTATATATGCAATTTCATATTTTAATCTACAACTACTAAGATATAACAACATTTTCCAAATTTCTCTAATATAACTCTTATGTGCAACAAGAATTCTTCAAGTTAAATTTGAATTTCACGTTACATTATTTAGTCCCTAAATTTAAAAATATGCGTCTTCGTTTTTTTAGATAAAGAGTTTGTTTGAAAAACTTTAAGTACTCTGAATACCGTTGTAATTTGTGTCAAGTATAGTCTGTTATTTATTCCGTGAACTTGTCACGAGATGACACCCTGGCATCGTGCCATCCCATCAAATATCACTCTGCAAATGATCTTCTGGGGCTCTAAAATATTAAGTAAACAATACTAACTTACTATTTTTACTATCACTTTTGAATAAGTATTTTTAGAAGAAAGTACATTCTCTAGTTTCACCGGAAATGAAAAAGAATTTTAGCGAGGAAAACACAACTCTGTCACAATGATATAAGACTTATTTCAATTTTAAATTATTTTATTGTCACTTTACGTTCAAAAGGGCAGTGTTTTGCAATATTGTATTTCTTTTTATTTATTCATTTCATACGTTTATTCGTACTTTTCTTAATCATTTATGCAGAGATGGAATAGTTTCAGTAGGATTGATTCTATAAAAATTAAAAAAAGACACATCTGTATGATATTCTTATAAAAAGGCAACTCAAGAGTTCAGTATATTGTCACAACTATTATGGTAATACGATAAAACTTATAAAGTAAAATTAATTCTCAAGTGATAGTTTAATAGCTATGTACTTCTATCTTATAGTACAGAAAATAATAAAATTTATTAGTTACAGAAGGATAAAATATGCAACATATTTTAATTATTTTTTCTACCTTATCGCAGTATTTTATACAAAGCACATGACAACAATTAGTCAATCTCATCCGGTATTCAGTGGATTAATATCGAATAAACAATTAATTTTAGTTCAGAACGTCCTTCTGGATATACGCATCAACTCATGAAGAATAAAGTTAAATTTGCAATTGTTATTGAATCTACTCAATTATAAACATATTTTGTCATCTAAGCCATAAAGGAATTGTTAAGACTATGCATGTCAGGCTTTCGTACGTGTGTTATATGGTAGCAAAAACAAAAAAAGTTTTGCATTAGTATTCATTTAGATAGCATTAAATATTTATTTTGTATCTTCAATCATTTTTCATGATACAAGGTCATTTAATGAATACTCAGAATTAAATTTCAAACAAAGTCTGTGCAAAAAATTTTTAATTCCATACAGTTGTGCATATTTTTGTATCTTTTTACGAGTTTATGCCACCCAAGTGGTGTTTTATAGCTATGTATGATGTAATTAGGAAGGGACACTTACCAACAATTAACATAAAGTACGTTCAACACTATTAAATTTTACGCTTATCATTGATTAAAGTGTTCTTTATTTGTCGCTGTCAGCTGATGTTAAACTTATGTATAAATATTGTTTTTCAGTCGCAACTCCGACGATAATGTGCAAATCTAAGGCAGACTGCAAGTTAATTTTAGGGAAAAGCAGTCTTTGCAAAGAATCAAAGTGTGCTTGCAGGACTTTTCATCATTTTCATGAAGGACAGTGCATCAAAAGCAGGGGTAATTTTTGTCTTATGATTAGATTTACAAACTGCTTGCATTCATAAATTTTTATTTGAATATAAATGTTAATGTTGTTTATTAATTATATTATGCGTAAACGTCAAACTTCATTCATTTTTTGTTGAAGTTACATACGTATACATAAGAATAAAATTAGACACGATTTAATAACTGCGAGAAATGTTAAGTAGATTACGGTTATTAAAAGCACCAACTACAAGATTGTCAACAACCTATAGATTGAAGGGATTAACTTGAGTTCACTAATAGAATATTATTTTGTGTCAGTTTCTACCCATTAACTTTCTTCATTAATTCATTCCACAATTACGGATTTTTATCTAACAAAAAGTAGAATAACAAGCACAATTCGATCAAGTTTGTTAATATGCAACATACTTACAGGAAGAGATAGATCTCTAACAAACATTGTTTTGTATAGTAATAAAATTTTGTTTTCAGGATTGGACGAGATGTGTGAACTGAACAATCAATGTTACTGTGGTCAAAACTGTAGTGATAAAATAGAGTGTGCAGATAAACTTTGCAGGTGCAAACCTGGATTCGAACAGCATGGAACAAAATGTGTCGGTGATGTTATTCTTAAACCTTCTCCTCAACAGCCCGTACGAGAGAGCTCTGCTCATTTGTGTTCAGTTTCAGCTGTTGTGTTTTTTACCTCTGTTTTCTTCTTAAGAATCGTATAATTTGTCTTGTAATTTTATCCAAAGTTTTTAAAATATAGTTCAGATTTTTTATAATAGTTCTTTATTTGTTTTCCAATTAACGTACTACTGAAACTCAAACATTGTGATGTTAGGTTGATATTTCCAATTCTTGTTGAATACTGCTGGAAACGGATTCACACTTGTTATCGCACCACACCAAAACGGCGAGAAACTATGTGACTCATAGTACGTTTACACGTATGTATTACATTTGATTTGATCGCACAATTCCTAAAAATATTATCCTTAAGTTGCTAATTTTCTTTAGTTTTATCATTAATTAATTCCAGGGAAAATCTGTCCAATAAAATAAAAAATATTTAATTTTTTTTAAGAAACTACTGATAGGCTTATTTTCATAAAAGTTAAGACAAAAAGGTTTTAAAAGTAAATTGTTTGAAACTTGGTTTAATGGAAAAACCTACAAAATAAACAAACCACATTTACCGAAAAATCAAAGAGATTCTAGCGGAAATTTAAATTATGACACGATCAGCAGGTGATAGGACTACTCCACAAATTGCCAAGTAACCGGGAAAATCCAACTTTGTAACCTATGATAGTCCCGTTAGATAATTTAGGTAATTCCTATTTGCAGTAAAGATTCAAAGAATCTTGGAAAAACTGAAAAAAAAACATCAGTAAAAAGCGAATAAATAAATACTAATGGAAGCTGGCATTTTGAGAATTTTATTGATTTTTTATTTTATACAGGCACCGCCAAATAATTATTAAATAATTTCTATCTTATAATGCTTATAAAGTTGTAAATAAAATAAAAAAACTTCTATTCAATTTTGATCTCTATGTAACTAAAAAAGTATGTAGCAATATATGCAACTAATCCTACACGGTTGCACTTGGTGTGGCGGTCCTCACGGTTGCAAAAGAAGCTGAATCTGAGGATAGTAAAGGTGATGGTGGTAAAGGTCAGTAACCTCGTTGAGCCCTACTATTATTGTTTTACTATGTGCTACTACTGTGTCCAGGAGCACCAAAATTGCAAGGGCGATACTGCTTCGAAATGACTCTTTGAAGATTGCCACTAAAGAAAATTTAGTCATTTTTAGAAATTATTTTCTAAATAATCAAGAAATTTTAAAATATAGTTTGCAAATAATTTAGTTTTGTCTTTTTTAATTTAATTTCGGTAAACACAACTCATATTACTGAGTTTCAAGTAAAAACATAATCAGATAAATATAAGAAAAACAGTACTTGCATTATATTTTTGCATCTATAGAAGCCAGACAATGTTTCTTCTAAATTTTAAATAAATTTAAAAATTAACTTTATAGTCTTACTATGTGTGAAAATATCACAAATGCTACATCATTAATTATTAATATAATTGTTGTCAATATTTATGTGTTCATTCTATAAAGCAACTAAAAGTATTAAAAATTCTTGCGAATTTGAAAGAATTGATGAAGAATACATTTTCTAATCTTTTTTATCAAATATTTCCAAAAACTATAAATAATTATTACTGCTTACTAAAAGTTCTAGAAGTAGAACAGAAGACAGTGCTAATGTGCGATTTATATACAAAACACTAACAAGAGCCTGAAATGAAAATTGCAACATTCTGATACGAAAAGGCGCGACGTTCGAACAGTAAAGAGAGCTTGAGGACATCGAAGAGGGGCGCTGACCTAACCACCCCCAACCAACTATCTCAGCCCTCGACGCTCCGAAGAGACTAGCAGCTAGCGCCCGCCGGTTATAATTACTCCCAGTCCAGTAAAGCATGTCACTCATCTAACCAGCACAGCACAGCACAGCGGAGCCCGGCGGATTTGTGTACACCGCTTATTGCGAGCGAAGTCGTAGCAACACAAACGACGCACATTTTAAAAATGTGATCTGCTCTTGATTCTTGGATGTAGTAAATGCAAACGCAAGGAATCGGCATGAAAGCATTGTCTAAATAATTTGTTAATAAGCGATCTTCATAATCGAATTATTTAGACAATGATTTCAAAGCGATTGCTTGCATTGCATTACTTCTTTATGTCTCTAGACCTATTACTGTCTTTGACTTTTTTTTTTTTGTGAATTGTAATTGTAGTTTTCCGCGTTGAGGCGTTATTTTTTTGTTACTGAGAACTCAATATAAAACTCATAAAACTAACAAACCTGAGTTTTTATAAGTCTGGGCCAATTGACCTGTTATAAAAAAATTAAATTTTTTAGCAATAGTAGTACGCGTTGGAAATATTAATTTGCTACTCGAATATACGTAGGGTTTAATTTTTGCCATTTTAAACCTAAGAAAAAAATTTGCAACTGTCAACGTTACTAAAACACAGCACTAAATAGTAATTTGCCAAATTTTAGTTAAACTTGCATTTGGCACTTGACCCATGTAAGTCTGGTTCTAACAAACCAAACGTCCAACTTAGCGCCAGTCGTGGATTCTGGAGCATAGCTTTAATTTTACCGCCAGCCCTTGAAGCACGAGCACCGTCCAAGGGCCAAATTGTCCTTTACTTCGAAATCATTGTTACAACAGTACTGTTTAAGTTGGTACTAGGCCTATGTTTAAGTTGGTTTTAGTGCAGCGCCACCTACGGGACTACGAGTGCATTTGAGTAACACCCCACTATAAATACCATGTAAGGGTGGCGCTCGCTCTCTTCCCCCCCTCCCCAAGAATAATCCACTATGTTTCAGATTACGGGGTAAAGGAACTAGGTTCCGGTCCATCAACCAAGAGAAGATAAGGATAAGGCTCGCTCTCTTTTTCCTCCAGCCGCACCGACCAACATTTTGTTCCACCGCAATAATATACATCTGAAATTATACAGTCTCTTCTATTGAAACATTTAACCAAGTACTTTACATATTAAATCATTATTACATTTTAAAAGTAATATTTTCCTCATTTCTCTTCGAAATAAAACCCATCGTTACAAAATAAGCTTTAAAAATGGTTCTGTAAAACATAATGTGATTTATGGTGATTGGTTTTAAAGAAAACTGTAGTTATTGTATGGGACTTTCCAACACACGTTGATTAAAAACACGCGTTGAATTTTTGTGCTTTATTCTAAGATTTGCCCAGTGCAAGATGGTATCTCTTCTAACATTTCTTGGCGACTAACTTAAAAATTTAAAACTCAACTATATCTACAACTTTACGTCCGGTCCTACAACCACCAAAATCGTCTCCTGGTGCAGCCCCCAACTACCGGGCGGGCCAACCCTATATACAAATGGACTAGCGCCCCAATAAACCACTAGCCTAAAATAACCATGCAGATTATAACCCGTCAATGTTCAGGTCAGTTAGAAAAAAACTCGTTAACGCTATGCTCGATAATATGTAAAGCTATTTTTGAAGTGAAACTTCTTTAGAATGATAGGAGCGTCAGCAATCACGAAAAGGTGAAACGCTGGGAGGGGGAATAATGGAGGGGACACGGGCTCCCCCACTCCTCATACCCGCACGGTGGTAGGAGAGGAATCTTTCTCAGACAATGCGCCGCCTTGTGAGTAAATGTGGAAAATTCAATTTGAAAATCAATACCATCAGTACCAACGACAAAAGCAGGAACAACAATTGCTGCTGTGTTTGCCAGATATTTAAAGCAACGAAATGAACTGTGTATATATGATTTTTCAGTTACTGTTCTGACTTCGGGGTTCAATAAGGCACACAGAACGCAATAAGAATATATTAAACAGGTCCCAAAGACACTTTTTGAAATATTTAGTATGTAGAAGGTGGTGAAATGGAATCGTTGGTGATTGGAACGGGAAAGAAGGAAGTGAGATCCGGAAGTACGCAGGTCGGCTTCTCGGTCCCCCACCATAGGTCACACGTTAGCTTATTGCCAACTTACAATTGTTGCCAACCTATGGTGGTTTGTTGGCGTAGTGCCAACAGTTACCATAAACCAATCGTATCATTTCTAAATTCTATTGAAAATTAATCAAATACAATTTTTACTTTGCCTTAATATACGTGTGCTGTCTGATGAAAATTTCCCTTTTGTCACCACAATTTTCCAAGAAAAATCCTTAATCCATTGACCTAAATTTATATGAGATTTGTTTACATTTCAAAGTAGAGAAGTTTCACTTCTGTCATGTGTAGTTCCTACACACGGGATTTTTTTTTCCGATATAAAAATGGAATTTGTGTATTTACCAGTTATTACATGTTTTTACCACATATCTTTTTACATCTCCATTTTATCAATATTTTGGGCATGTATTGCACATTGGATATAACTCTAAATTTTAACATTGACTCATCAATAGTTTGATGTTAGTTTGGAAATTGGGTCACTCTAAAAAGTTGCCACAAAATTTTAAAGGTTGCTCACAATTTATACTGGCTGAATGTAGCTGTATATTTGATTTCTTTTCATAGATGGTGCTTTGATTATAACATTGTAATGGTTAAAAGTCAAAACCACAAAGTCTTCAAATTTGTAAAAATATGGTTTTAAAGAGAGACGCAAAGAGTTAATTGGAAATTATATCCCAACTAAATTTTTGGGGTATTTTTAGGGACCTTTGACCTTATTTACAACTGCCACTCTTTACTCCTGTGAACATTGTCACTTTAGGTCTCTTTTATATTTACTTGTGTTTTATTTTGTTACATTTTTTTTAATGGTTTTTCAAGTGAGTTGCAACATATCCCGGGTTTCTATGGAGATCTCGCATTTGATTTAATTTAATTTGATAGATTTTTATAGCATTCCAAAGTTGCTACGACACTATTGTGTCGTGATGTATAAATATTGACTTTATTTTGAATAAATTTTGTTCTATTTCTGCAACGTTTTTGATTCGTATTTTATTTTTTATAGTTTTTGTTTAGAATCGAATGACAATTTAATTGAGGAATGTTTTTATAATAAATGTGTTCAATTTCTGGCACAATTTCTAACGCATCTATGTATGTCTAACATACTTATATTAAAAAACTTTTAGTGGTTTCAGTTTACTCTTTACTCTTTAGTTTTCCCAAAACAGTCTTCCCTTTGTCAACTTTTTCTATCATATAACTAAAGTTTAATAAAGGTAATCACGTTATTGAAATCAGAGATTCCAAATGTATTACTGAACTTACGGTAAATTATCCTTATTACGAGTCCGTATCGTCAATAATGAATAATGACATTCATTCAATGATATCTTAAATACGTGATAAAGCAATAACAGTTGTCCAAACATTCAAAATGTTTTTATCCCAGTATTGCTGTTTTAGGCCGCCAGGGCAGTACTCGAGCCCAGATGTATTTGATTGAAGCATATATAGATATAAAATGTTTTAAATGTCACTGTAGTAGATAATTCAGATTTTTCAACACCGGGACGTGGAATCGTAATTAAGAAGTCTAAATAGCATCAAACATGGGATTTTGCAGTAAAAAGCATAAAGGTCGAGTATGGACATTTTGTAAATGACAACATTTAAATCTAGAATTTTGCAAAGTTTGTGCGCGCGCGGTTAAAATGCGCAAACTCAAGAGAATACCCAAATGTCGTAGACAAGCGTCTAGATTGAAGGTTGTTATAGATAATAATGGATGCTGTACAGTTCATTTAAAAACAAACTCACATTGGCCATTAAGGTGCATTTACAAGGGAGGAGATGTATAATTAGTATACGCTTAATATACTAGTTACATTGCAATTACCCATACATTAATACTTGATTAACATAGTAATAACATGATGGATGATAACAACTTGGCAATTTGAATTTAAACGTCCACAATCAAATTCTACATGCACCACGCATGTCTGCACAGAAGTTGAAGTCAGGGGCTAGACGCTTCTATACCGTAGTGCCAGTGGTCTTTTGTTTTTCTTTCACCAAGAAATAATATTCAAATTGAAATTATTTCCAGTTTATAAATTAGTAAAACCTAATGCCTATTTTGTGACATCCATGGAGTAGGTTTTTAAAAACTCTTTCAGTTGCTATTTTTCTTCTCTTATTTTTGTTCCTTCTTTAATTTGAACAAATCCATTTGCCCAAGCGACGTCACATTGGATGCGCAGAAGCATACCATAAATACCACCTTCCCCACCTTCGCATTTCATTTGATTTCGTGTGGTAGCTTGGTGAGGATCATAGTTGCCGTATCGAACCGGTGTATTTATATTTTTACTTGTTGATTTGAAATAAAGCAAAAATATGAAGTATATTTTAGTAACTGGTGGTGTTATTAGTGGTGTAGGTAAAGGTGTAATCGCCAGTTCGTTCGGTACAATTTTAAAATGTTGCGGAGTTGAAGTGACGTCAATAAAAATCGACCCCTACATTAACATTGATGCTGGCACATTCTCTCCGTATGAACACGGTAAGTACACAATAAATTTAGCCTTTTTATCTCATACAGATCCTTAGTTCACCTTGTTATGGTCTATTTTCGTCAAAGTTTTAAAAACAGCTGATGCAAAATTAACGACCGCATGGTCGCCCAAGACCGATCGCCGCGCCATCAGAAATGCTCATGCGCACAGAGATTCCCTAATCAGTGGTTCTCAATCTTTCCTGAAAAACAGTAATTTTTTATTATATTTTCTGAACGATACCTCGTTTTTTCTTCACGTACATTATTTCACATGACAGATTCAGAGAAGTGACATTGTAGCTACCACTTTACACTAAGACTATCCAATATGAAACTTTTACACCGCAGCACACTAGGTTTGTGAATTATTTCACCGGGAAATTCGAATTTTTCTATTCAAACGAAACGAGGTCGACCTAGGCTTATAGAAGGTAGGCATCCAGAGTATCAAGTCAATAAGGATCTTGACTGAAAAATTATCTTAACCAATTGACTTAGGCGTAGAATGATTTACATTTTGCTATATAGTGTGCTCCAAAAGTTTAAAATTAATTAATATCCATATACCGTTAATAGAAATAAAACTAAAAAAAATCATAAGGATATAGATACTTTTTACACTGACTCTGCTAATAACTCTTTTCTTCCATATTTGTAAAAATTAACCATATATTTTGAGTTTTTGGTTCTCTTTTCACTAGTGTAAAGTCTAAACGGAAAATAAACCATAGTAGCTCATTTGAAATAATTGCTGTTATCTTTCATGTCGCGTTCAATTCGTTTCTTTAAATCTCAGGTATTTAAGTAGAATTTACTTCTCAAGTAGTCCCTAAAAAATTGTCTAGAGGTACCAGATCTAGTGATCTCATGGTTACAGCTCTCAAGATATTATGTTTGATATTAACAATTATTAACAGTTCGGTGTAAACAGTAATAGTAAAATTGGGACGTAATACTTTTGTCGTGGAAATCGCAAATGTTGTCATTATCTACCTGTCGCGGCCTGCATTCCTGTCATAGAAAAATTCTCGTCTTGACTCACGACAGGTGCAGAGTCGACGTTAGAATCTTTGGATCTTTTGCACAAGTTACGGTATTGCTTTCGTTACCGTTCTTCAAGTTTCTATAGGTTAGGTGGGAGTCACCTATTGAGATTTCGTTTCGAAACAAGGTCGCTTCACATTTAGCTCTTCAAAATCAATCTAATTCGATTACAAAAACTGCATAGTGCAAGTTTAACTAATGTGAAAAAATTTAAGTTTTCATGTATATAATATAATTGTATGTCTTTCATATAAACTGATAACAAAATTCAAAATTATGAAAATAGTACTAACGAATGAAAGCAACTACAGTAATTTTTTTAATTACAAGGGTGTGATGACAAACTTTTAAACCGTTATAGACACAACAATTTGAAAATCAGAATATTTTGTTGGTCTTATTAGGAAAAATATTTCCTCTTGCTTGACAAACGAGCTTTTATACCTCTACATTAGCAAAATTTTTGCGACATTTCAAACTTGTTTATTTGAAAGTAGATATTCTAATGGAGTTAGATCTGGTGCATAAATGAGATATTCAAGTATTTTAATAATAACTCTTTAAGCCCATTAATATCCAATATACCAATTTTCTGAAATTAAGTTTTTTCGAATTTTTATGAAGCATTGCTTTAATTTCTTGAATTGAAATTTCACAATCGATTTTTATGATAGTGGGACTTTTTCACCATTGAAAATTGTCTCTCCAATACTCTCTCCAAAATACGTTTTAACAACTTGAAACGCGGATTGTTCACAATATTTTCTGATATATTCCATTGATTTTCTTAAATCATTTTAATCAGGATGATTACTTATGACTACGGCCTTATTTGCTCAGTGAAGAATTGGCAAAAATAGGCAACCAATAACTTACTGAATTTGACAAGCCTCCTAATTGAGGAATACATTTTGGAATTAATACTAGTAATCGCCATTCAAGTAAAGTAATAATAATGGCATTTCGATGGACTACCTCTCAAACCAGGAATTAAGGCCCCGCGATAGATTGCTGAAAGATGTTCTTGTTAATCTGCTCAAATACCACTTTACAAGTTTGCCTTTTTTTAAAATAGCAGAATCATTTGCGGAAACCAAGAAAATTTCAATGCTCTTGTTTTTAACTAATAACATCAATTTTATCAAATTCGCTTCATTAAAACGTAATAATTTATTACGTGTTTGTTATTTGGTGAGGCACCTCATGACTTAGCAGCAACGTAAAGTGAATTTAGGCAAGAAATTGTTTTATCTATGATTATAGCAGTAAAGATATGAAAAAGCATAATACTTGCAACAATGTGATAAAGCACAATGTAAAGTTGGGGAAAAACTCGTAACAAATATATTAATTTATATAAAGTTTATTTTAAAATGCAACGTTTTCGTATAATTTTTATTTTTATTATATATATTTATAATAGGTAATAGTCTTTGCATGTAAGTGAACAATTTTGAAACAGTACCAAGGTAGACCAAGCAGGAAAATAACTAAAAACGGGATTAGGAAAATAAAAAAAATTGGACGGTATAGACAGAAGGTGAATAAAGCTTTATAGAACAAGGTTAAATAGAAAAAAAATAACATAATTAAAGTTGAACGAACAAACAACGCAAAGTACTACAAAATAGGAATCCAAAACATTGAACGGGACAATTAAAGAAGCATTAAGAATAAGCTAAGTTATGAAGCTGATTTTTTTTAGGATTCGATTGAATGGCAACGTGGTTATAGATTCAACTTTTCTCAAATACAATGGTCTTTTTAGTACAACATCGGAAAAAGGTGGCAGCAGAAGATAACTAATAACCTTAATAATTTGATTTTTTCGATTCATGAGATCTTTATTAAGATATAAATTGAAATTGTTAATCACAGTGCTAAATTCTAGATTTTTTAATTAATCTAATCTAATCGATTTTTATTCCAGGTGAGGTTTACGTATTGGACGATGGTGGAGAAGTTGATTTGGATCTGGGCAACTACGAGCGGTTTCTCAACGTAACTCTACACAAAGATAATAACATTACAACTGGTAAAATCTACCAAGCTGTTATAGAAAAAGAGAGACATGGTGATTATCTTGGAAAAACTGTTCAAGGTAATAACTTCTGCCCATTTTTTTAATTATTTTTTTTTAATATTTGATTTGATTTTTAGTGGTCCCTCACATAACTGATGCAATCCAAGAATGGGTAGAGCGAGTTGCCCTTATCCCTGTTTCAGATCCTATGAAAGTTCCAGAAGTATGCATAATAGAACTGGGAGGCACTATAGGTGATATTGAAAGTATGGCATTCGTTGAAGCGTTCAGACAGTTTCAATTTAGAGTGACTCGCGAAAATTTTTGCGTTGCCCATGTGTCTTTGGTGCCGCAGGTATTTAATATTTGTCCTGTAAGTGTATTTAATTTGTTTCACTAACATTGCGACCAGCGCCAATAACTTTGTATTTCCGTCAATTAATTTTGGTACATTCAATTGCGTAAGGGCTGTTCGCTGGTTTCAGTGTTAAATGAAGCTATTTAAATACAGTATCCTGTAATTGTAATGGGAAATCTTTTTAGATATTACTATATTTTATTATTATTATTTATTTGTGGGTTTAACTTTTGTTTATAGCCACGCACAACTGGAGAGCATAAAACTAAACCAACACAAGCGTCTGTTCGGGAACTTCGAGGTTTAGGTCTGTCACCTGACATCATTGTTTGTCGCTCGGAAAAGCCCTTTGGACAAGATGTCAAGGATAAGATATCAAATTTTTGTCACGTAGCTTCTCAACAGGTAATCACAAAGTTAAATTATCATTCACTTAATGTAGCAAGTTAAATTTTGCACCTAAAGAGATTATTGTTTTCAACTTATAAGTTCTGATAATATTTGAAAATCACATATTTATTCCTCTGAGTTGTACATGGACTCACAACGGCTGATCAAAGTTTTACGCCACTGAAACACAGATTTTAAACCTCAGCCATTGTTCTAGAGTACAAATATTAAGTCAAATGATTTTCAAAATATTATGAATTTAGGTGGTCAACATTTGTTTTTGTCTTATTCATGGAACTACAATTAAGCAAGATTAGAATGAAAAAACTACAACGCCCTGCCTTCATTTCCTTGTTCGAAAATTTTCGATTCATATTTCTCGAAAAAATTTAGGACAATGATTTTCAAATTATTATGAATTTAGGTGGTCAACATTTGCTTTTGTCATATTTATTAAGCAAGATGAGAATGAAAAAACTACAACGCCCTGCCCTTATTTCTTTGTTCCAAAATATTTCTCGAAAAAATTTAGGACAATTATTTGTTGCATGAATCGTAATTTTTACTATGTCAAGTTGAAGTAGGATTTAAACCTTGAGATAAATTTGTTCAGTAGCCGACATTTGTTTATAAATTGAATGAAGGTTTTCTAATACTTGAAATAAAAACTGAAACGCAATGGTAATTATATAATTTGACCTATATAAATGATATTGAGAATTTTTATCAATAATCTATCATTCGGATTTAAAAACAAACTGTATACTGTGATTGGAGACTGCATTAAGAGGAAATATTCACTTCAATTTTAGCAACAACAACAAAGAACCACTGTCAGTGGCTGTTCTCATTTGTTGAACGCGTGAAGAGAATTGACAATTTAAAAAATATAATGTAGAAATTCCGAAATTTGAGATATTTTATAACATTTTGCCCTGTTAATGCACAGTTACATTGCTACTAGCTTAAATAACTGTTAATACCAATATTTTTAAATGTGACGAATTTTCTTATCCTTCCAGATTATCAGTATTCCGGATTTGAATTCTGTTTATGAAGTACCTGTATTCGTGGAGTCGCACGGGTTTGCCGAATATTTATGTAACCGTCTAAAGCTACCTATAACATTGGCGACACCCACTAGAAAATACATGAAAAGATGGATTGAACTGAGTGATCGCATCGAACATCTAAAACACGAAGTCAACGTAGCCCTAGTAGGCAAATATACCAGGCTAGAAGATTCTTACACTTCAATCACTAAAGCTCTCCACCACGCCGCTAATAAAATCGGTTACAAAGTCAACATTAAATTCATTGAAGCTTCCAATTTAGAAAAGGGTACGATGAGTGAAGATCCTGCCGCATATCACGAGGCTTGGCATCAACTTTGTAAATGCGAGTCAGTTTAGAATTCTAAATGTCTGGAAAATATTTTTAATAATTTTATTGCAGTTGTGTTGTTGTCCCAGGTGGTTTTGGAAAACGGGGGGTTGAGGGTAAAATTGCTGCGTGCCATTGGTGTCGCGAAAACATGAAACCTTTCCTAGGAATTTGTTTGGGCTTCCAAACGGCTGTCATCGAATTTGCGCGCAATGTAGTTAATTTAAAAGAAGCAAATTCTTCAGAGTGTAGCGAAACAACTGAACATCCTGTCATCATCGACATGCCAGAACATAATTCCGGTGATATGGGTGGTACAATGCGGTTGGGAAAGCGAACAACAGTTTTTAAAAAGAACACACAAAGCAAGATTAGTAAGTTTTTTTTAAATAATTTGTTGTTGATTATTAATTTTTATTGTTTTTTAGAACGTCTGTACGGTAATAAGGAACAGATTGAAGAACGTCACCGCCATAGATACGAAGTAAATCCCAAATATATTGAGACGCTAGAAAAACACGGAATGCAGTTTATTGGGGTAGATGTTGAAAAGGAACGTATGGAAATACTTGAATTGCCAACACATCCTTATTACGTGGCAGTTCAATTTCATCCTGAATATTTATCTAGGCCCATGGATCCTTCACCGCCTTTCGTAGGGTTGATTTTAGCTGCCAAAGATCGCCTTAACACGTATTTTGCTCGCGGCTGTAAACTCTCACCGAGGGAGCCCCAATCTGATTACTATGATTCTGGTAATTTATTAAAAGTTTCTATAAATTTTTCTTAATAATATATCTTATATCTTACTTGACTGTTAAGTTATGGTTTATTTTTTAATTTAGAGATGTTAATTAATGCAAAATTTGAATTGGAAAAGATACAGCGCTAATTAAATAATGACTAACTTTATACGTAATAGTTATTTACTACTCAAAGGATTAAACCTCTAAAAATGTACTAGTAATAAGTACGAGTATTTATCACATTGAATTACTAGTCCCAAAAGTTACTTAGCTCTTAACAGCATTGTAACATGACACACGACTGTATAGTATGACAAATGTGCTGAAATTTGTTCTAAAACGGTCATTTCATTTTTTCCTTATCTTTTCATCATGTATACATTTTTCTTTTCAGATGACGAATTAGAAGTTATAAAATCCAATACTGGAATTTATTCCAATGATGAAACGGACGCCAGTAGCAATTGATGAAAACTATATATGTAGATCTAGTTGACTTAATATTACAGTATTTTGCAAAAGTACTTTTGATAAAATTCTTTTTTGATTCCATGTATTTAACAAATGTTAAAAGTATATTATTAAAGTTCTATCTATTTTGAAGCGCTCAACTAGCTTCAATACATTGATACGATGTAACCAATATTAAATATATTATTTTTTTAATAAAGAATGTATTGCTTGAACAAAATGGTTTCCTCAAAGTAATAATAATTTTTAAATCAGGCTTGTTGAGCCTTAAATATCACCAAAGAGCAACAATAATTTGGAAATCGCACAGTATATGAATGTTTTTCCCGTGTAGCATATTTTTTACAGCGGTGTAAATTCTTTATAGTTTTAAAAAGTACATCCCCAACCATTTAAGAAGTATTTTGCAATAGTGAAATACCAAGTGCAGCCAATTAAGGAATAGTTTGTGAAGTACACCAATCGTTCTAGGAATACTTGAAAAGGGTACGCGACCATTTGTGTCATAATTATCTTCAGTCTCAAACCCTGCTGCTTAGCAAACTTGCTAAGGATGTGCGCAATGGTAAATACTATGCTGCTGTATTTATAACCTTTTTAATTTCACACCTAAACGGAAAGAACTAAACTAAATCTTTGAGACGTCACAAGCATTCGTCTCGCCCCTATTCAATTGGTTGTTGAAGACTATACGTAGCAGGTCAGACCTCATTCCAGCACTCATCAAATTCTCATATTTTATAGACACCGCACTAATTGCTACCGATCTTTACTTATTGCAATGATCTTCCATGGTTAATGTATTTACAATCTCTATTCTTCTCAAGTCCGTATGAATATACCATGGAAGATAATATACAAATTTTTTGTTTATATCGAGTAAATGTAAATTATTCATTAAATCAGAAAAACGAAAGCTACATCTTGCATTGAATCCGATTGTATTCCATTTTTACTTGTGAGAGATTCTTATCCATGACTTTAATTTGTTTTTGTCAGGTCATAATTGAGCCCTCTATTTATTATTTCTTTTATCCACAAATTACCCACAATTTGAAAGAGTTTTAGTTTTCTACTTTACACTTAAGTATTTTTTTCCAAGTGGTTGTTGCAAAGATATTCAGGATGTGTACAAAAAGATTTGAACGCCTTACTTCAATGGTGTTCATCTAATTTTATTCAATTAAGCACATCAAAATGCAAGGTTATTACGAATATAAAATTATTACTTTTGGTCACCACAAGTTTGATGGCTATTCGATTCAGAAACGACTCTCCTTGGTCTGGGAGTCTCATTTTATCGCACGGTGAACTTCTAAAATTTTGGTCCCTGTGCAGAGCTTTTTAAGCTTTCATACTTTGGTTTATTGCAAATGTTTTTTTCTCGTTTGTATAAGTTTTTGCGTTATGTAACAATGGGTTTCAATTTGGTAACATATTTTTTTTGTGACGCGGATGGGAACACTATTGCATGTTGATACTTTTGCATGTTTCTTCTCGGTAAGCAACAAATCGTTTCACGTTTACGAGTGCAATTCGTATAATTCTGTAACAACAACTTGCTTGTTAAGTTATTGTATGCCATGTATAGTTTCTATTGGATTAATTTCATACATAAATTAAATGATTGAATGACTGCTATATGACTTCAATTCAAATTTTATATTAACATATTTAAGAGGCACAGTGTTAACACCATTAATTAATTATTCTTCAAGAACTCTAAATATAAAGATATCTCGCCTTACTCACTTAATGGGCTGATAGTTCTTTGTTTTTGTAGCAATGACGTCAGCAGGTTGCACTGTATTGTTGTTTGTTGTATATTTTTATCAGCTCATTGTTAATAATTCACGTTTGTGAGCTTTATTGTTGCCAGTGAGGTTTTGAACCAAATCTCTTGTGACTACCTGCACTACAAAAGAAAAAAATGCCGCATATTCGAGACATAAAACGTTGTAATTCATTTTATGTTTTTAACTTCCTTCATCGATGAAAGTAAAAGTTTCTTTGATACCCAATTGAAAACGAATGCATTGAATTCGAATTTCCCGCGCTTAGTTGGCATATTTAATGAGAGCGCCACCGGTCCGGTAAATTTGCGTTATGTTGTTTTTGAGTGTGGACGGTGTGAAGTTAATAAAAGTGTTGATATTTCCGGCTATTATCCTCTTGTTTAGTAAGAAAAATAAGACAACAATTATACTCGATGAAAAAGAGCGATAATGGCTGATGAACAGGTAAGCGCAACATTGCAAATTCCTTCAAAGACACCCTGAACGCGACGAATTTTACTCGTCACTATCACTCAAACAGCTCATCCTTTCCTTAAATCCGTAATTCTGATCCCATTATGTAAAAATGGAAGTATTTTGACCTAATACTTAGCGTCAAAACGAGTTGAGAAGTTTTGATGCAGCGTCCGTTGCAACGGGGCCCCTTCAAACCAGACAGAAACCTCAAAATTGTGGCAGATATGAAATGGATATGAACTAAGAACGAGGCAAAAACAATAGAAACGGAAGGACCCAAGTACCAATAGTCACAATAGAAGTGAAACCATAAATTTCAAACCATTTTTTTATCAATTGTTTATGAATGGGGCAAATTGCAATTGTGTTATACATGACTGAATGAGTGTGCATTTGTGGAAAGGAAGACTGAAGTATGTAATTACACAATCAATGAAAATACTTGCTTGCAAGAAATGAACATTTTGTAAAGTGCTATTGTGTATTTAGATGTGTACATATTGGAGGTTATGTTACTGATAGATAGGGGCTAGTTTGGTTCAAAATCTAAAGCTTTTCAAAGCAAAACTGGAAAATAGTGTTGTAAAAATTGCATTGCTGCAATTTTAAAAGGTTCATGGACAACAAGACAGATTTGTTAATCAATTGTTTTTTAAACTATCAAAGTTACTTAAAAAGTTGAGCAGCGACTATTATTGTGAAACTCGCCATATTGCAGTAATTGCTTAATCAAGCCATTACTTATTTTTTTAGAATCTTCATGAGAAGTGAACGAGGTTCTTTTTTTGTAAACTTCAAAAAACATCATTTGATCATTCATTTAGAAAATTGATTGTGGGAATGCTTTCACTTTAGTATAAGAAGACGGAGTCTGCAGTCATTTTGTTGATGTACGCACTTGTGCATATTTGGATACATTGATCTATGTGTATTTAAATTGGATATTATGAATTTGGCTACTTGTTACATGGTACTTGGCAAGTACTTTGGAATTACTTGGAAAGTGGCGGGTAATGTGTATGAAGTGCACGCTCAACGCTGAAACCTACTCATACTTCTCTAGTAGGTGTAAAAGTACAAGTACTTACTTGCCAAGTATCGGCTAGTGACCCGACTAATGTTACTACTTGAAGTTATGGAACACATTTGTTTGAACGTTATTTTACTTAATAATTTAGTTATTGCAAAATAAAAATGAATACCATTTTTGATTAAGTTGGGTGTCTCAAAGAGAAATCGTTGTATGTTTGGTTGACCCTCAACTTCTTTGAGCCAGGCTGCCTCAAAGATTTTATAATTTAATCTAAAATGTGTGGAAAAACCAAGAAATATCGTCAGTAAATGAAAAAGTTATCACACCACTTTAAGAAACAAGTGTTCCTGAAGTGCATATCAAACTGATACTGTATATTGATTTGAATAGAAATTTGAAGAAATGTTTTAGAGGGAGTCTAATAATATTTAATATGGAAAACTGATTAAAAACGTCAGTCGAAATTATTTTTTTTGAGCATGAAAGCTTCAATTTAATTTCCTTATTTTGATCGGTTTTCGATCTAGAGGGCGGCACTTGTATCTAAAATTTAATTTCAGGAATAATTTTTAGGACAAATCACCTCTGAATTTTGGACAATTTTATTTAGTTCTCAACTGGGCTTTCTAAAGAAAAACCTTCAGTGAGTGATTAACTATTGTTGGAGATTTGTAATAATTTTAATTATAGTTTTACATTAGCCTTCTTATTAAAGAGGTTTCTTTACAAAAAAATTTAATGAAAGATTTTATTAGATATAATAGAACGCTCGTGTTATTGTTTTTAACGAACCCATATTTGTTGGTACTTTGTCAAGCCATCAGGTGGTGCCAAAATTATTTGGTTTTATCATCTAACTATAGTTCATTGGTTGTAGAAGCCTTTTCGAAAACATTAGTTTATGAAATACTTTCAATAAAGTTGTAATAAAACTTTATGCAGAAATAACTTACCGTCACTGAGAAGAGCCTGTCAGAATAATGTCTCCAAAGACTACAAGAGGAAGGATTGTGTGTACCTTTACGAAACATTGACGAATATGGATTTGTTGACAGAAAATCTTAGTCTTCCTTTATTCTATCTCTTCTAAAATGTTGGACATGGTAAAGTGTGTTCGAGAGAACACAAAATTTACTATGGCAAAAGCTTTAAATGAGAATTCGGAAATTTTGCACAAAAATTAATACTCGTTAGTAGGAAGCAGTTCTTATACGAATCTATTCTTACAAAATTGAAAGTCAACATCCACAAAGTAAGTGTTGTAGGTCTTCCATAAGAATTTTAAAATCAGAATCGCAGGACGTTTAAAACTGCTATATGTTAATGGCCTTAGAAAAGTTCTAACTATTTTTTACAAAAATAACTAGTTTATTTTGTTATGAGAGATATAATGCTATTAAAGGGGATAAATAACAGTAATTTAGAAACATCAAGATGGTTTTTTATATGTCAAATGTTTTGTGTAGTACATACATGCTAGGTATACTAAATTTTAATTTTTTTGTGTAGTAATTATACAGGGTTATCCAGAAGGACGGAACGCGTTTCTTACGCCATATTATTGCCCAACAGTTGTATGTTCTCTTGACCTACCAAGAGGCATATAAATGTATAACATATGCTAATGTCTTTGGATGCATTGTGGGTAGTTAGGTTGGGCGAAAGATGGATAAGATAGGTATGTGTTTTTTTTTCTTCTAGAAAGCTAATGTTTTGCACAACAAAAAATATACTGATGACGTCATAAACTTTTTGAATCGGTAATTGAATCAAAGTTGGCACTGTGTTCATGTTTATTTATAACCGCACAGTAATGTTATCATTTTAATATATTTTTTTAAGTTTTATGCTCGAAAGTGACCTTGCATTTCAAATAATTATCGACTACATCCCTTCCATAAATAACAACAAAGTTACGTTGTGTGTTACTATTTGTCAACAATATGTCAATACCAATAAAGTGTTGTCCTTCACGTAATAGATCCCAAAAAATATTTGAGAAACTTGCGGCGTCATTACGAGATTTCATTTTGCAATGACGACAGGCTCTTAGGTGGAGGAAAGATTGTTGTCACACTAATCGTTTTTTTTTTTGGTAATAAATCGCATAAAAAATTCTAGAATTAAGTAAATTCTTAAATTTATTAAATTGTTGTTGTTCAGAAAACTCTAGAAATAGGGAAAATACTGGAGAAATGTAGTGAAACTTCTAGGTTCGGTATTTCAGTTATTAACTTTAAACGTCTTTTAACAACCATAGAAACAATTGTGATAATGATTTTTAACGAGGCTGAAATACCGGGCCTAACTTTTTTTATTTTTCAAAACTTTAAATAGAAATATTCTATTAACTGAGTTTGGGAAACGCAAAGTAATGATCTTTGCGTCTATAATATTTTTAGACTGCGGCATGCAACAGCGATAAACTTTTAAAATTTTCGAACCACCTTTTTTTAAAAATTTTGTTAATAAACAAAACATTTCTATTAAAAACAATTCAATTGCACAATAACAATTCATTTTAAATTTAATAGAAATTTTCATTTTTCTCTACTGTTATCTGTGTTTTCAGATATCGAATGTACATGTGTTACATATCGTTAACTTTGGCCTTGAGTCAGATGAAGTCTTTTTGTAATAAGGATACTTCTTGTTTTTTCTACCGATATTTCGTTGGTAATCCATAATGAAGCTTTTAATAGACGACGCGTCTACAGTATTTTGTCGTTTTTGGGTTATGACAGCGTATCTTTTTTATTTGGGGTTTCTATCTGCAAGTAATGCTGACCTCGTAAAAATGTCAAGAATGGCAAATAACTTTAAATGTATTAATTGGAACAATTTTTTTTTTTAATATATTTTTGTTATAACATGTCATTTGTGTTCTGAGTGTCCACTAAGAAGTTCTTTATGGTAGTACCTATGTCGTCATATGACAAACCTGCACTGCTAGAAATATAAAATCTGATAATTGCTAAAATCAAGCTGAAGAATTGCTTAATAAGAGAAGAGACTTTTGATTCGAAGCGTGGTTCGGCCGTGAAAGTTTTATTAGAACTATTTTTATTATCAATTCTGTTAACAAAAATATAATAATGTCGATGCAAATCAGTTTTTGAAATGGTATATTTTGAATTAAAGACTTCAATCTAATGATACTAATTTGTGCTAAATTTAGGTGGACCGGACTTATGTAAAATAAATGCATCAGGCATCGAGATATTGAAAATATTCATAAAACTTTGGAAAACTTTTTTAAAAATGTGTGCAACTAATGTTAAATATCTATATCTGTATTCTATCTTAATGGTTTTACTTCTAAAATCTTGAATTATCCAACGTTAAATCTGGTTATCTTTTCCAGGAGATTCGACAACTGGAACTGCTATGCAAGCAGTTGTACGAGTCCCAAGATACTGCGATCAGATCTGATGCCGAAAAGGCGTTGGTGGTGTTCCAAGATGGCCCCGACGCTCTGACGAAATGTCAGGTGCTGCTGGACAGGGGCGACTCCTGCTATGCCCAGCTTCTAGCGGCTACTACATTGACAAAGCTGGTATCGAGGAGCGCCCAGGGCTTGAGTTTACTACAACGCGTCGATATTCGGAACTATGTACTGAATTACCTAGCTACCAGACCCAAACTACCAAATTTCGTTGTTCAAGCTCTGGTCACTCTATTTGCTCGAATCACCAAGTTGGGCTGGTTTGATACTCATAAGGACGAGTTTGTTTTCCGAAACGTCGTCAGCGATATCACTAAATTCTTGCAGGTTAATATTAAATTATTTTTGCTTTTATTTAAAGAAAGACAAACAATTGTGTAATATTTTAGTAAATAGTTTCATTAATGTAGGAAGGACAAAACATTTTTTCTAAATTGTAGTCAAATGTTTCTCATACATTCATGGTAATATTTTGTTACATAAATCGTTTTATCATAGCAGAAGTTGATTTTAACGTAATTAAAAAAAAAAACATTTTTGTAATTACAATTATTTTATAGTGTATGTGACATTTTCATTTGCAGGGCTCCGTGGAGCATTGCATGATTGGAGTCCAACTCTTGTCGCAACTCACCTGTGAAATGAACCAAATATCCGAAGTGGAAGCCAATCGGTCTTTAACCAAACACCGAAAGATAGCCTCGTCATTCCGGGACACACAACTGTTTGAGATATTCCGTTTATCTTGTACTCTCTTAAGTACAGCAATTGAGAATTGCAAGAATCTGAACTTTAACGACGAAAGCCAACACGGCTTGATGACGCAACTCTTGCGCTTAGCGCAAAATTGCCTTACCTTCGATTTTATAGGAACTTCTACTGATGAAAGTTCTGACGATTTGTGCACCGTCCAGATTCCAACCAGTTGGAGACCGGCGTTTCTCGATTTCACTACATTAAAATTGTTTTTTGACCTTTACCATTCCTTGCCAAATACATTGTCGTCCTTAGCGCTGTCATGTCTAGTGCAGATAGCTTCGGTTAGACGATCGCTGTTTAGCAATACGGAAAGAGCCAAGTTTTTGACGCATTTGGCCAATGGAGTGAAACACATTTTGCAAAATCCCCAAGGGTTGAGCGATTCGGCAAACTATCACGAATTCTGCCGGTTGCTGGCTCGACTCAAGTCCAATTACCAGCTGGGAGAACTGGTCATGGTTGACAACTATCCTGAAGCCATACAGTTAATAGCCAAATTCACAGTTCAAAGCTTGCAGGTACAGTAATTAAACACGGATATTTTGTTCCTTATCAGTATCCAAGCTCTCATCAAAATATTGGTAATGTTTAAAAGAGATCTGTATTGTACGTGAATTTTTTAGCTTTAACATCATATTTTTTCCGTCGTTTTTTGCTGTTTTACAACTATTTAGAAGTATGAAACTTACCATTTAGTATGAAGAGGATAAATTACATGAAGTGTTGCTATAAAATATAAATTTATAAATGCTCTTTGCCCATGACTATTATACAGATTATCAATGTTCTCCGCGGGAAATCTATTCTTTTCATCTTTTACAATTTTTGCTAACCAGGCCCTAAATACAACTACTAGCCTCACAAAACAGGCCTACTCAAACGAAACTAAAATGACTTTGACAATAAGTTGTAAATGCATTGTATCTGGTTGAAGGCTGATTTCAGGCATTGTTTGAGCGGTTTGATTTCCGCAAAACTATTTTTATCGCAATTTATTCAACGCTAGTGTTGAGCCTTTTAAGAAGCATTATATGCTGGTTTCAGATGTGGCAGTTCGCCCCGAACAGTGTCCACTATCTCTTGAGCCTCTGGCAGAGAATGGTGGCTTCTGTCCCTTATGTCAAAGCAACAGAGCCCCATTTACTGGAAACATATACACCTGAAGTAACAAACGCGTACATAACTTCTCGGTTAGAGTCCGTGGCTGTTGTAGTCCGAGAAGGTCTGGAAGATCCTCTAGAAGACTTGGGCATGGTGCAGCAACAACTTGAACAATTGTCTGTGATTGGTAGATGCGAATACCAAAAAACTTGTACTCTGTTGGTGCAACTTTTCGATCAAGCCGCTAGGACTTACCAAGAGTTGATGGCGACTCCAACTCAACAAGTCGAAATTACTATACAAGAAGGTAAGTTTTTGTTTGTTTTTTTCCAGTGCTTTATAGTGTGAATTTGCAGGGCGACTGACGTGGTTAGTTTATATAATTGGCTCGGCTATCGGTGGTAGAGTATCATTTAATAGTAATGAAGAACATGATGCAATGGATGGGGAACTAGTGTGTCGAGTGTTGCAGTTGATGAATTTAACTGATTCGAGATTGGCACAAGGAGGTTGCGAGAAATTAGAGTTAGCGATGTTGAGCTTTTTTGAACAATTTCGGAAAATTTATGTTGGCGATCAAGTGCAGAAGAATTCTAAGGTATACCGAAGACTCTCTGAGGTTTTAGGATTGAATGATGAAGCCACTGTTTTAAGTGTTTTTATTAGAAAGATGTAAGTATCTGCTTTAAGTCAAAAACCAAAAATTACAAAAATCAAAGTGACGTGCATATACACTTTTCTAGAATTTAGCATATGATTCGGTAATAAAGAAACATCAAGTCTTTTGTATTGCTGTATTTTAAATGCAAATTCTAGTTTTGTTGCGTCAAAGTTTAATTTATCAAATTTTCCACCTAAACGTTCGAACCGCTTTGCGTTAAGCTGCGCGCCTATTAGTTTGCGAGATAGATAGATAGGCAGTGTAGTTGTGCTTATGAAAAAGCTACTACAATAGATATTGCTAAACATAACTGGATACCTATCTTTAAACCTTTTACTAGATTTCGTTAAAGGTAACTAATTTAGTCTTTCTATAAAATTTGACCACTAAATTCTGTTTAGTTTTTATTAGATAAAATAACTTCTAGGACCATAAGTTAAGGATGATAGGCAAGTTTGACATGATATTGAAGTAATGCTAATCGCCTCCCATTTTCAGAATAACAAATCTAAAGTACTGGGGCGGAAGTGAGCAAATTATCAGCAAAACTTTGCAGTTGCTGAATGATTTGTCCGTGGGATATAGTTGCGTTAGAAAACTAGTCAAGCTAGATGAAGTCCAATTTATGTTAAACAATCACACTAGCGAACATTTTCCATTTTTGGGAAACACCGCTGTAGTCAATGAAATGCGATGTAGATCGATGTTTTATACGTCACTGGGACGTCTTCTCATGGTCGATCTAGGCGAAGATGAAGATTGGTTTCACACCTTCATGTTGCCACTTACAGGTAATTTGTTTATTTTTGAAACTTATTTGCATAATAAATCCGTGATTTTCCATTTCAGCATCGTTTGAAAATATAGGTACAATGTTGGCTGCAGCTGATGGACCTATGTTTGCCCCCGATGATGCCAAGAAAGCTCTCATAGGGTTGGCAAGAGACTTACGAGGGTTGGCTTTCTCTTTCAACACGAAAGGATCATTCGTGATGTTGTTTGATTGGATGTATCCTTTAGAGATTTCTGACTAGGTTTAGTAAGCTAATTGGTAAAAACTTTTCTAAAAGTACGGTAAGTGTAAGTATTTATTTGGTTATGTTAAAGAACCGCTTAGGATGGGAGCAAAAAGGAATTTTTGTTAATAGTGATGCTTTTTTTTAATTATTTGAATGAGAGTATTGATGGTGGCTGTCAAAAACGGTTGAGCAGTACGGATCAAAAAATTAGTTCAATGTGTCAATGAATTCGTAATAATTAAATTATATTTTCGCAACTGAACGTTCATAGCTAGGTGTAGTTCGATAAATCTCCACTACAATTCCATGTTTTGTATATGAATGAAAGTAGAGTAATGGTCACATTTCCATAAATGTAGAATAAATTTATCCTTGACAACATCAAGATATCCGAGTTATACGCCGGTTTTGTTGAGAGCTATCGAATTATGGTATCATGACCCACAAGTGACCACTCCAGTCTTGAAGCTTTTCGCTGAGTTAGTACAAAATAGGTCGCAGAGGCTGCAGTTTGATGTATCCTCGCCCAACGGAATTTTATTATTTAGGGAAGCGAGTAAAATAATTTGTAGTTACGGTAAGTTTCTGTAATTTTCTTATACAATACAACAACTTGAAATAATTTTTAGGTAGTAGAATATTAAATGTAGAAGTACCTAAAGATCAAACTTACCCGCTAAAGCTGAAAGGAATATCCATATGTTTTTCGATGCTTAAGGCGGCTTTATGTGGGAGCTATGTAAATTTTGGTGTATTTAGGTTATATGGTGACGAAACACTAGATAATGCGCTTAATACTTTTGTTAAACTATTATTGTCAATACCCCAATCGGATCTGCTGGTGAGTCAACAGTCAGAAGTAATTTTCTAAGCTAATAATAATTTTGCAGGATTATCCAAAACTTTCCCAAACATATTATGTGCTATTGGAATGTCTAGCCCAAGACCACATGAGTTTTCTATCGACACTGGAGCCACACGTATTTTTGTACATTCTTTCCTCGATATCAGAGGGTCTTACTGCCTTAGGTGGGCAACTGAATCACTATACAGGTCTGTACGGCTCAGGGACACAGCAACGTGAAATTTTGTCATGCTAGGTGCATTAGATGGTTAAGGTGGTTGCGGGAAAACGCCAACTAACAAATGACAAAATTTCATAAATCAGACCCAGGTTTCGTTGATACCTGGATTGAGTTATTTTTAGTATTTTAGATTTATAGAAGTTTTTTGTTTGTTTTATTTTTGAAATTTTTGTTTGGGTCTGCCGCTGTTATGTCTCTGACTGTACAAAACTATTATAAAAGTTAATACACTAACATCTGACTGACGCATGCTTTTTTTAATTTTGCCTAGCTTAGGGTGTGACAAATGTATTTAGTGCTGATTTGGCATGGCTAATAACAGCATGATCTCACGTAATCTAATTCACTGCATTTTGATCAACGTACACAGACCTTATTTTAGCGAAACGGTCTCCTAAATTGGACATTTTTACAAAAATCCGTCTAAAAAATAGAAGAAAGATTCAGTTTACAGTCGTTCAGTAAGAAGTAATAAGCAATAGAAACATATGTTTTCCAAGTCAGTCAGTCAGGAAAAAAATTATATTTTTCCTTGTTGACAATTTAACCAGATTAATTAATTTAATGATGAAGTGTCTTTACTTTTAACCCGCTTTGTTTATGTATGTTGCTGGACACCAATATTATCCAATGAAGGGATCGCTAATATTTATAATACAGCTTAATTTTTGCTTTACACATTTTATACCACTCGTATTTTGACAGATTTGTTTGTCGTAATAAACACAAGTTATATTTACAGTATTTGTGGTCGCTGACGTGTTGGATGATTGAGGTGTGACTGTTACTACTTGGTGGTGCCTGTGATATAGGTCAATTGCGCAGATTTGTGAGTGCAGCGTGAGCGCATGGAAAAGAGTTGGTTCATTAGTTAAAACATAGGTCATGTTTAATTACATGGTGTTTGTCGTTTTAGATACAATGGTGTGCACGGGCTGCTGTGCAACTCTGGATCATATTGTAACGTATTTGTTTAAACAGTTAACTCAGAAAGGTGAGACTAAGTTACTGATGAGTTTACAGGTGGGATATATTAGCGTTGATTTCAGTATATCCGGGCAAAAAACAAAGAGTTGGATTGACACCTTCTAGTGATATGTTCCTAAAAGTGCTTGAAATGCATCCCGAGATCCTTCAACAAATTCTCAGTAATGTCTTGAACGTGATCATGTTTGAAGATTGTCGAAACCAATGGTCCATGTCGCGACCTCTGCTAGGTTTAATTCTGCTCAACGAAGACTACTTTAATCAAATGAGAGAAAATATAATTAGAAGTCAACCACCAGATAAGCAAGCAGCTATGGTGCAGTGGTTTGAAAATTTGATGGAGGGCATTGAGAGGAATTTACTCACAAAAAATAGGGACAAGTAAGTTTTTTTTTGAGATTATGGGTTTGTGACGTAATAAATAAAATTATAGATTCACTCAGAATTTGTCAATGTTTCGAAGAGATATCAATGACTCTTTAAAAAGTCCCAATGTAAATACATCTTCTGGTAGTGATATGATGACGTCATAGTGAATGTGAGACTTTCAAGGACTGTCTTCATTGTATGTACTGCGAAATAGTGGTTGTTGATAGGTACTTTTTGCATTTATTTTTATTAAATTGTGTATTACCAAAAGTGTGTTGTAATTCATTGTTTTTATCGGTTGTGAGTAAATGAAATGCAAGTTGAGTTTCGATTGTTTATATGTAGCGTCAATAATGAGACAAAAATAAATGCAATTATATCTGGTTTAAATGAAGTAAGGTTTTAAACTCTTTGTTTACAGTGATCGTCGTTTACATTGAGAACATAAGTAGGCTGATTAAATTTTGAAATAAAGCAGTAAAGGACAGTCATAGAGGCAGTTTCAAAATTTAATGTAGGTTTTAGTAGGACACACTATGTGATTTAACGGAACCGATTCATCGGTAATTTGCAACCGGATAGATGTGAACGAATTCATTTAAAACATTATTGTTTTGCCGATGAACCAGTCCCACTATAGTGTGGTCCAGGATTTGGTACCTTTATCCTTTACAAGAACCGGGAATTTTTACCCTAGATTTAACTTGTACCTACTGAAGTACAATCATCCAGTTTGATCGGTTTACAGTGCGTGAAAATAAGTCATAGGTAAAATTAAGGGTTTACTCAACCAATTGACAGAAAACTGTTTTAATTTAGTCTCTTATGCCGTTCAGTAATTTTTTTTCTAAATATTAGTTGACCGGCAGGAAATAAAAAAATTACTTCAACGGAAAAAGTGGTTCTTCCTATTTTTTGCACTATACTAACAAAGTGTAACTGATATTTATTTTTGGTTTACTACACAATCCAATGTGCCGTATGTACAATGTAGGTACGTACAGATATGACTTTGTTGTGTGGAAATTAATTTTATCAAATATTCAGCGTTAGTTCCATCTTTGAAGTATTAAATATTAAACAAAGGGGAATGGCAATACACAATTAACAATTTTATTTTGTTCTGATAATTTAATTTCGACTATGGAGGGAAAAATAGGTTGTTCAAGACTGTTTCAACGATATTTTATTAAAAATTTAAAACCTATTCACACATTTGAGGTATTTACAATGATTTCTCGTAAATGAAAGTAATGTATTTTGAAATTTTGGTGTAAAGTCCGTATTGGTTGCTATTGCATTCTCCACCTTGGGTTATTGGTGAAACACTAACAATCCCAGTAAGGTAGTATTTTTCATCGGCTTTGTTTTTAAACACCAATCCTCCCCCACTATCTCCATTGCACACTGCAGTACCTGTAAAAAAATCAGTAAACAATTTGGCCTAGTTAAATAAATTATCAAAAATTGTTTTCATTCAATACCTATTAATTAAAATGCCTTTCGTAGTGCCAAAATTATCAAACTACGTTTTAAGTATTGTTTACTTACCTTTTTTTAAGTAACCTGCACACATTTTATCATGCGATAAGTAAATTCCAAAATCAGGTGGTAGTTCTTCCTTGCATTGTCCGTAAGGGATATAAGGTGCTTCGATTTCTTTTAATACTTCGGATGGGAGCCCGCTTTGTTGCGTAAGGCCCCACCCGAGGACCTAAAATCAAACAATTAGTTTTACTGCAATGTCAACCAGTTTTTGTATGCCATACGATGCCTTTAACATTTGGTTCGCTTAGTATTTTATCTTCGTAGTTGCCATTGTAATCAACACATACTGGCAACACTCTATTAGAAGCCTCAAAAATTTTAACTGTTTCGAATAGAGCAATGTCGGCTTGAAACTGTGCATCATCACCGCGAAACTCGGGGGGTACGTAGATTTTTTTTATCTAAAAATTATTGAAATTTCTTTGACATGTTCACTGCGATTTCTTAAACTACCGTACTGCAGAGTATTGAGCGTCAGTATCTTGAGGATGGCGGTAATTTCTGAAGTACTGGCCGACTCCAATTTCAAATAATTCATTTGGAAAGACGTGACCGTGATAATCACATACGCAATGGGCAGCTGAAATTTAAACAAATTATTGGTTTCATACGATAACAAAATCCCGGTGCTAACCTGATATAACGAATTTTAAAGAGATTAGCGATCCTCCACATTGAAACTCCTTCTTTTGGTCTTTTATTAAGTAAAGTGCTGTTTGCCAAGGGTAATCACCTCTGACGACAGCAGTGCCGTTTATTACAAGTGGTTTTGCTTTTACTCTTTTTTGGCCACATACTAAAACAATGTTATTATAAATAAAACTGGATAAAATATAATTGAATGTGCAACTTACTTGGATCACAAACTGGTACAGCTCGATTCCATGTGCCATCAACACATTTTCTGGACGGAATCTTTTCTGCACTTTCATAAAAGTATTTGCATTGATATGTTGCGATAGTCCCATCTTCTGGCTCGGTGCAGTCAGCAAGATAACCGTTTCGCGTACACCTGAAGGTAATAGTTTCAGAACTTCTTAATTCTGGGCATAATGCTGAAAATAAAATTTACTTAGTCATATTCAAATGCTCTATATTTAACAAACTGTTTGCTTTAGAGAACCTAACTTACCGTTTTTTAAGTCTTAAATTGTAAAATGAATGTAAATGAATGAATTTATTTACCTGCGCAGTTTGGTGGAGGTGTACTCCAGGTGTTATTTGGATAACAAACAACAAATGCAGATCCTATAAGTTTATAGCGATTTTGGCACGTAAATGTTAGTACTGTTCCGGAATCTACTGCAGTTCCAGGGCTCAACTGGTTTCCTTGAAAACCAATCATCCAATGACCATGCTGCGGATGCTCTGGTAGAAGACAGTTGTCTCTAAAACAGCTCTGCTTGTATTGTATTCACTAACAATTATCAATAAGCCATTTTAAAGCAAAATTTTGTGATAAACGTTGTTTCTAAAAACCGTTAAAGTAAAGGACTTTAAAGAAGCTTAAAGAGAAAATCGTTAATTAGTAATCGGTTAATTATCTACAGCAGAAGCAGCAACAATTTAATGTATTTTCTTTGTTGTATAATGAATTAAAAATGTAATTAATGAAGCCCTGAAAAAATGTTGAGAGAAACAACTATTTTAGATTCTATAGAGGAACAAATTTTTCTAATCTTATGAATCATACTTTTAAGTCTAGAATTTATGACGGTCAGCGATACTTTAAGTTTCTTCGAGAATTTAATAAAATTGAAGGTAGGAGGGCCAAAAAGCTTTTTATTGATTGCAATAATAATAAATGCAACTCTAAGTTGTCAATACGTAATGATATTGGAGGCAACCAATAGCAATGCAACATTTGTTTTTTGGAATCCTTCAAGAAGTATACTTTATTAATCAATTTAGACTTACCCAGGTGGAATTGGGGTGACGGAAGTTGGAATGACTGGCACCTTTGTTACTTCTGTAGGATTGCATATGGAAGGATCTTCATCGGAGTGATCGTGACACTCCACTACTCCATTGCAACGGGCGCCACCATCAACGCACGCTCCATAGGCACATTTGTAGCTAAATCGTGGACATTTTATTTTTCCGCAAGTTTCAAAATTTTCGTCAGTTGTATCATTGCACTGAGCAACGCCATCACATTTATATTCCTCAAGAATACACTGACCTGAAGCACACTTGAATTGATCATTGCTGTAATAATTTTATTGTTATCTCTCTAATATCAAATTTACTTTATTATTTACCGGCATTCACCAGTAAATTTCCTGCATTTTGGGGAAGTTTCATCTGTCCCGTCTTTACAATCTTTTTTGCCATCACACTCTAAACTTGAACTTATACAGCCTCCATATCCGCATCGAAATAAGAATGTTGGACATCTATAACAACCGTATGATTATTGATTATATGAGGGTAAATTGGCAACATATCCCCCAAAATTTAATTATTAATTGCTTTGTAACATTCTAATTTTACCTTAATCTTTTACAGGCTTCTGTTTCATCTGAACCATCTTTACAGTCTAGACTCCCGTCACATTCTTGGTCATAATTGATACACTCACCAGATTTGCATTTAAAGCTAAAAGGAAAAGTAGATTTAATTTAGATTAGAAAATCAAATATTTTTTTAGGGTAAAAAATATAAATATTATGAATTCCCAACATTGAACGCGGCTGCGATTTTAAAATGTATATATTCTGTATGTTTACATAGCCAAATTTTTACCAAATTATAATAATGACAGTTTGATGATTTGACAACCTTGGCTTTTCAACTTTCAACACCGAGGAGAAGGCCTCATACAGGGATTAACATTTTTCTTACATCTATGCTATCACTGAAATAACATGCACTTTGATCTGAATAGATGTTTGCGGTGGTTTTCTTTTATTTCATGTTATCCAAAAACAATTTGTTCCTCTTAAATTAACGATTCGTCACTCTCACGTAACTAATTTAAGTTGAGCTAAAACTACGTCTTTCTGCGATAATTTTTTATTATAGTGTACTATAGTACACTACTCCACATTATTATCCGCATTTATTTGTATTTTATAATTATTATACTTCATTTTTGTTAGTTGAGAAAAGCTCGAACTTTCAAAATAAATTAGAATTATTATAAAAAATAATTTCTAAGTTAGTACTTCACTACTGATCTTTATACTAATGGAGAGTAGCGCAACAAAACTTACCAGCCATCTGTGTCTCTTCGTGTTCTTGTATTATTCTCAGCTGTATATTCTGGACATAATTGAATAACTAAAATAACAAGTTTAAATAATCAACATTAAGAAGTCCGTACAAATCGTGATAAGAACAGTTCTAAAACATGAATGACCTCGACATCAATATAAAATGAAGAATACGTGTTTACCAGTTAACTTACGGGTAAGAAGTAGCCAAATTAGCGTTATCAATTTCTTTTCATTACACATTCTACTAAAACTAAGTACTTTATTTTTCACATAGCACATCCGCTTGATAATCCCTTTAGATACAAGACGTACATCACAAATTATTTTTGTTGGCGATTACAGGGTTTCATCGGAGTTGACCCGCACCAAGGTTCCTGTCAACCTAACCGCGGAGATTCTACTGCTTGCTACTAATATGGCAGACTGATATTTTCGTTCGAATGAACCGACCCGTTAATTGGAATTCCCCTTTTGTTTGGTATCTCAATATTTGAGATCAACATTTAATACACAACTATAGTTACGTAAATAGCTAAAAAATTAATTTTGCAAAAACAATATTAAGATCATCTTTGTTTAAAACGGGTTTTCCCAAAAGTAACAAGAACGATTAAACTGAGTAATGACTGGAATAAAATTGTGTTTTTATAGGTTTATGATTTCTCTAGTTGAAAGTACTTAAATCGAATAGTCCAGTCCAGGATATTAGGCGTAGGGTGTGTCTTTATTTGAAACTCAGCATAAAATGTGATGATTCTAAAATTGTAAGTAGATTTTATAAATTTTATCAATTCTGCTTCCAACATATTTTGTTGAAAAATAAAAATGATAAACATAACTTTTTATTTTTCTTTTTCCCCTAGCGCGATCAGCGACACGAATTACATCAGAAAATGCTATTTTCGTTGAATTGAAATGATTTTCTCATTTTCGCCAATTTTTTTGGTCGATTTTTTTTTAACTTTTCAAGTTTTTAATTTGAACTCATAATTTCAAAGTTATTAATTACAATTTTAATTTTGTGAGCAAAATTTTGAAAAATTGAACTTCCTTATTTACAAAGTATCAACTTTTATCTCCGGTTTGTTACAAAGCCATTTAAATGTTGATTGAAGGGATGTTCTTGTATTCGAAATGAATTAAAAGTTCTATTTCTGTCAAAATAAAAAAAACACGACTTTTTATTTGCCGTCACAGTTCTTTCATTTCAGGCTCATTAGAAAAGCTTCTTAAATGTGCACTAAGACCGTGTACTTCCATTCGAAATAGATTAAGAGTTGTAGTAGTTATCAACGTTAGAATTTCAGAAAAATTTGTGTTTTTTATGAAATGTTGAACATGTGTTAATTTAAGTGGACGAACCAAGATCAAGGAGAGAAGTATAGAAAATGTTGTTCTCTCGAAAATTTAATTATTGTGTTGTTTTGTAAACTTCTCGAAATCCATTGCTCTGATGGACAAACCGCGTACAAAATTGAAATCAGCGACACGACGGACGTCAGAGGATGCTATTTTCTTTGGCTCAAGGTGATTTTGATATTTTTGTAAATTTTCATGGACATGCGGCAAATTTTTGACCAAAAATTTTTCAAATTTTCTAGACTTCTTTTATGGTTTGGTTTTGTACCCTCGAATTTGTTAAACGAAACCCAGTTGATGCTTTCTGATTTGGACTTCTACTTTTAAAGTTATGGCAATTTGAATTTCTTGATCTAAATTTTCACCAACGTTTAAAAAGTGAACTTTTTTATTAAAAAAACACAATTTACATTTTAAGGTTGTTCGAAAGTCCTTTAATGTCGAATAAGGGCATGTCTTTATTTTCGCAAAAGCTCAAAAAATTTCTAGTAGTTATCGAGGTTTGAAAATTTAAGAAAGTTTTATTATTGCGTCCTTTTGTAAACTGCTTGAAATCCATCGTTTTGATGGACAAACCGTGTACAAAATTGAGATCAGCGACTCTAAATAATATTGGAGAATGCTATTTACGTTGACCTAAGTTTTAAATTGGAGTCCTTATTTGGAAGTTATGAAAATTTGCATTTTTTGAGCAAAACTTTGATCAATTTTAAAACTTTGAGCTTTTTTATTTGTACATTTAATGCTTCCGCTGTCTGTTTTTATAAAGCCTTTAAAGGCACGGAGGCTTATTCAAAAGCCCTTAGAATATTTATTAAAGAGATGACTTTGTATTCGCCGTGGTTCAAAAACTCAAGAAGTTATTGAGGTTCAAACTTTGTGAAATTATGAATTTCTGTCGTCTTTTATGAAACACTCGAGATTCATTGCTCAAATAGAGAAACGCAGAGCAGAAACGTGTTCAGCGAAAAGAAGGCATCATCTTTTGTCAAAAATTTTCAAAATTTTACAAATTCTTCTTAAGGTATCATTTAATGATAGAGAGCTCGTTGAATGCGGAGTTCTCGCTTGTTCTTAATTTGGACTCTTCAAAGATATGACAATTTTAATATATTTAATATAATTTTAATATAAATTTTGGTCAAAATTGAAAAATTGAGCTTCTTTATTTACAAAGCAAAAGCATTTGTTTTAGGCTTGTATGAAAGCCCCTTGAAAAACGAAAAGGATATGTTTATGTTAGAAACATTTAAAAGACTGTAGTTATCGAGGTGTAAATTTTGTAAAATTTTTATATTTTGTGTTCTCTTGTCAAATGTTAAAAATCTATCATCTAAATAGAGAAGCCAGGTACGAAAATGAGATCAGGCGCACAAATTGGGTCAGAAAATATTATTTCTGATGGTTTAGAATGACTGGTGTCAATTTTAAAATTTTAGAACATTTTTATCGCTTGTGGTAGAAAAGAGAAGTTCAAAATATTGAAATTTTTAACGCTTGATACGATTTTATAAAAGGGAAAATACTGTGAGAAAATGTCATGGCTTCTAAGTTAAAAATCCAAACTGTTCTTGGAATAATAAATTGCTATTATAGAAGTGTATAAAAAAGCCAATTTGGACATTTGGCATACAATTATGCGGGTGTACTAAACCATGCTCCATAACCTATGCGCCTTGGTAAGTGTCAAATTTTACTCTACACAATTGTGTGCAAATTTCATTTGTAACAGAAGAAATAAAGAGATACTCAACTGCATATCACAAGCGCTTGTCAGGGCATTAAAATTTATACGTGGCTAAAATGAGCAATCCCTCAAACGTCCGAAGAAGACTAACATGACAGTGGCCTTCAGATCTCAAAGAACTCACATCAGAAAACGGCGAAAAATATCAAAATAAGTATATCGATTACAGCGGGTTGTCACTGGACGATCACTCACAAGTTCATAACTTATAATCAATTAACTTCTTGCTCTAAATAGTAGAGCAGATTGTAAATGTGCAATAAAACTCAATAATTATTTTTTTTAAATCTAAGGTGTGGCAATTTGAATTTCTCGAACTAAATTTTTACTAACAGTGAAAATGTCAGTTTTCTTATTTACAAAGCCACGATTTTTATTTGAAAGCTCTTTGAATGCCAAATAAAGGCATATCCTTAGCTTAAAATCACTGGTAGGTATCGAGGTTTGAAGATAGTAAAAAAATATTTTTATGTTTTTTTTGTAAACTACTCGAAATCGATCGTTGTGATGAACAAATCGTGTACAATATTGAAATCAGCGACATGAGTGACATTGGAGAATGCTATTTTTGTTGGCTCAGGATTGTTTTAAGGTTTACTTTTATACCCTCGATCTTGCTGAACGCAACCCAGTCGACACTTTTTAATTTAGGCTTATACTTTCGAAGTTATGGCCATTTGAATTTCTTGATCTAAATATCTATCAACTGTTAAAAAGTGAGCTTTTTTATTTAGATAGCCACGACGTTTATTAAGCCCTTTGAATGTCAATTAAGGGCATGTCCTTGTATTCGCAATAGCTTAAATACTATAGAACTGATCTAGGTTGGAATAGTGTAAAATTTCTAATTTTTACGCTCTCTTGTAAACTATTTTCTATACCATCGCTCTGATGGACAAACTGTGTGACATTAGAGAATGCTATTCTCGTTGGCTCCAGATTTTTTGTTATATCTTTATCAGCAATCATAATAAATACATTTTATGAACTGATTTTATGTTTTAGACACAACGACATGATCTTATTCGAGAGCCATTTGCAAGTCGAGTACAAGAATGTTTTTGTATTTGATGTGACTTAAATTCTTTTAAAGTTATCGAGCTCCAAGTTTTGCTAAACGTTATGTTTTGTGATCTTTTATGAAATACTGGAAAGTCTTTGCTTAAATAGATAAACCGAGTTCAAGAACGCTATCAGCCACAAAAAGTATGTCATTTAACGCGCGATTTCCTCGTCTCGTATCTCTCCCGCTCTCTCACATCATTATTAATCTCATTATTAATATTTGAGCCCTCACTATAGATATTTTGCTGCCCTTCAAGGGTGGCGCTCCACAGGTTATTTAAGGATTGTTGAAGCTACTGTGTAAATAATTTTATTAAAATTAAAAATTTGTTAAGTAGGAGATATTCACAATGTTTTATCAAAAATGAAACCGATGTATTTTGAAACTTTTGTGTAAAGTCCGTATTGATTGCTATTACACTCTCCAGATTGAGTTGTAGGTGAAATACTAACAACGCCTGTAAGATAGTATTTCCCATCGACGTCATTTCTGAACACCAAACCTCCTCCACTATCTCCATTGCATACAGCAGCACCTGCAACGATAGATATAAAGGTATAGTCAATTTTATTGTCACCATAAAATCATATTAATTAGACAATTCTAAATAGATTGCCTAAATGCAACTTCAAGCATCAAAATGTAGTATTACCTTTTTTTAAGTATCCAGCACATATTTTATCATGCGATAAATAAATTCCGAAATCAGGGGGCAAGTCATGTTTGCATTGGCCATAGGGAATATAGGGAGCTTCAATTTCCTTTAATACCTCAGATGGATTTCCATTTTGCTGCGTAAGTCCCCAGCCAGTTACCTAAAACCAGAAAAAAATGTTCTGCTACCATATTCAACAATTCTTATGAAACATACAATTCCTTTCACATTTGGTTTTGCTAGTATTCGATCTTCGTAGTTTCCACTATAATCCACGCATATTGGAAGCACTCTAATAGACGGATTGAAAATATTAGTACTTTCAAGTAAAGCAATGTCACCTTGCCAGTTTCCATCGTCACCTCGAAACTCGGATGGCACATAGATTTGGTTAATCTAAAAATTATAGAAATTTCTTTTCTAAATTAACTGTACTTTCTTTAGCTAACATACTGAAGAGTATTGAGCTTCAATATCTCGAGAATCCAAGTAATTCCGATAGTATTTGCCGACCCCAATTTCGAATACTTCTGTTGAATACAAGTTACCCCCGTAATCAGATACGCAATGGGCAGCTGAAATAAGTATTTAGGTGACTCTATTAGATAATAATATCTGTGTTCTTACCTGTTATAACATATCTTAAAGAGATTAGTGATCCTCCGCATTGAAACTCTTTTTTTGAGCTTTTAATTTTATAAAGTGCTACTTGCCAAGGGTAATCGGTTCTTAAAGCGTTAGTACCATTTATTACAAGTGGTGTTGCTTTTATTGATTTTTGGCCACATACTAAAACAAATTGTTAATATCTGCTGATTAAAATGAGAATTTAACAGAAACGATCACTAACTTGGTTCACATACTGGCATAGGACGATTCCAAGAGCCATCTTCACATTTTCTGGATGGAATCTTTTCATTATTCTCGTATAAATATT
The DNA here is from genome assembly GCA_905333025.2 of Pyrochroa serraticornis. Taxonomy (NCBI): domain Eukaryota; kingdom Metazoa; phylum Arthropoda; class Insecta; order Coleoptera; family Pyrochroidae; genus Pyrochroa; species Pyrochroa serraticornis. The sequence goes on from HG995152.1 coordinate 40,882,141, forward strand.
TGCACTGATATGTCGCGATCGTTCCAGATTCTGCTTCGCGACAATTAGTAACAAACCCATTTTTGGTACACCTGAAGGTAATAATATCAGAACTTATTAATTCTGGACATAATGCTAAAACAAAAATTCTGTTAAGTTTTACTCAGAAGTAGTATGGTTTGTTTTAAAGTTTATCATATACTAAGTATAATAGATTGTTTACCTTCACAGACCGGTGGAACTCCACTCCATGTGCTGTTTTGAAAACATATAATATATTCAGCTCCTTTAAGTTTATAGCGATTTTGACAAGTAAATGTTAAAATAGTTCCTGAACTTACTGGAACGTCAGCTTGCTCCGCATTTCCTCCAAAACTAATAACCCAGCGACCATGTACGGGATGTTTTGGTAGAAGACAATGACTCCTAAAATTTAAGTTATACTATGTTGCTTTTCGATCTTTAATCAGCAATTATAAAATTACGTACAAATAGTCTATTTATAACAAAGATGACAAACTCTAAGAAAACCCAAAGAAACAGGGAAAAATGTATTTACGCATCAAAACAAATATGTAACTGAAGATAACTTTAATAACGATGCATTAATACCAGACGGAAAAGAAAAACGAGATTTTATGAAGAAGCGTATTTCTCAATATTTAAAAACGCAACACCGTATTATGGACAATATAAACCATACAGTCAAAAGAAGATACCTGTACGTCTTCTAGAAATTTACAAAGATTATAAGCCAATAAAGTTTTCTTTTAATAATCCTTAAACAAGTTACTTTATTTCTTTATAAAATTTACCCTGCCGGTGCGTTGCATATAGAGGGATCTTCATCAGATTTGTCGTGGCACTCCGTTTCTCCATTGCAGCGGGCTTCATTAGGAACGCAAGCTCCATAAGCACATCTGAAGTTCAATACTGGACATTTAATATTCTCGCAGGTTTCCTTACTTTCATCGCTAGTATCATTGCAATGAGCGACGCCATCGCATTTATTTTTCTCAGGAATGCACTGACCTGAGGCACATCTGAATTGGTTTACACTGCAATGTTATTTAATTTAATATTTTCTATATAAATTTACTTTAGATTTTACCGGCATTGACCTGCTAATTTCCTGCATCTTGGTGCTGTTTCATCTGTCCCATCTTTACAATCCTTCTTACCATCGCAAACTAATTGTGGACTTATGCAGCCACCGTAGCCGCAGCGAAATAAGTAAGACGCACATCTATAGGATGTTATTTAATCACTCAACAAAAAATTTTAAAAGAGCCAATATATAATTACATTTATGTAAATTTACAATGAATTAATCTTACTTGGCATTATCAATACTCATTGAGCTTAAAAAACATACAGTCAATAGCTACATATTTTTAATTGCTTTTAAACGATGAAGTTTTTTTTATCTTAATTTACCTTAATCTCTCACAAGCGTTGGTTTCATCAGAACCATCAGAACAGTCTAGATTTCCGTCACATTCAACGTCATAACTGATACACTCCCCCGTTTTGCAAGTAAAGCTAAACAAGAGAAGTTTATTTTAAGTTATCAGACAGAAAGTTCAATATTTGTAAATTTTTAAATAATAATGGCAAATATTACACATAAACCTATAACAAATAAGTGAATTAATTTTAAAATTGGTATAACTTTATGTTTTCAAGGATTTATTGTTTTTGACCATTATCAAACATATGAAGTGATGTAATAAATATAAGAGAAAAGAAAAATAAGAAATAAAAACTATAACAAATATGCTTAGAAATCACAAAATTTTTTAAATGTAACAAACACTAACACATTCAACGTTGATACTTTTTATAGAATTTAAATCTGCATTAATTTTTGTTTAATAAGTAGGTAAGTATATCACTTAAGTTGCCTCAATCTTAAGAACAATTCAAGTTTTTGAAAAGAACTTTTCTCAATAATATCGCATGTAATTCATACGCTACTAATTGTGTACAAAATAAATAAAACAGCGGAATATAACTCACCAATCAGTCGCCCGACGAATTCTTGTAGTATTATCAATTGTAAATCCTGTACATATTTGGATAACTGAAATTTAGAATCATTCTGTATTTTTAAATGACTAATTGTAAAATATTTCAAAATTTCACCCAAATTATAGTATTAATGCACTCAAACATCAGATTGACCTTGAAACGATCGTAATATGAAAACTTGTTTAGTAAATAACTTACGGACATGTAGACAAATCAATGTTATTAGTTCCCTTTTAGTACACATTCTTCTAAAACTAAGTGTTCGCTTTTTCACATAGCACAATCACTTGATAATCCCTTTTAGATGGGGCACATCACGTTATCACAAATTAATGTTGTTTGGAATTATGGAGTTTCATTGGAATTGACCCGCAGCAAGATTCGTGTCGACCTAACTACATAGATGCTTTTGCTTACTAATATGGTAGATTGATAAAATAATCTTTTGACGACTGAGTCGAATGGGATTTTTTTGACATAAAATAACAAGAACTGTTACTGATGCAAAACTATAAGAATCAATTTTGCAAGATTTAACTTCACTCGATTTACAGTTAAAAATCTAGGTCGAATAGTTGGATTTCATATGTCGTAGTGAAATTTAAAGGCGCCCCATTAATAAATTGGAACTTCTATAAATCAGTATAAAATCTTAAAAATGTCTTGATTAAGATTTATTATAATTTTACTTTCAAATTTTTAATTCTTGAAAAAACTTAAAACAATAAAACTAGAAGCATAATATTGTTAACAACTTTTTTACTTAAGCTCCACAATTTTTCCGATCTATAACTTTTAGAACACAAATTCAGACTGATTAAGTAATTTGTTACATATTATTACTCTTTTCAAAAAGAAAAATTAACAATAAAATTACGTTTCTAATTATACCACTTTTAGTACAATTTATTGAAAGTAGAACCATTTTTTTAAATAAAGAAATATAAAAGTGAATATAACCTTGTTCACAAGTTGATTTGTGAGGTAATGATGGTTGCCAGTACTTTATAAATAAACATAGATGCTAGATATACATTTATTTATATGTCTAGCAATAGCAGTTCCATCTAAATAGAGACAATTAATAAAACATTACAGAGGATGATTGATGAGATTCTTTCTGTAGATGTTATAACTTGAAACTTCGACTGGAGATTGTTCAACGTAAATCGTAATTATTTTCTAATTATTTAAACTTTCAATAAAATTAGTTTCAAAGTGTACTTACAAGCCAATGTCAGTAGGTAATAATACAAATTTATGTAAATTGGTATAGGCAGCACAAAAAGTTAGATTTGTGTAACACTTCACAGGTAAAAGAGTAGCAAAATATATTTTGAATTTCCTAAGTTTTATCACTAATTATATTTTTATACAATTTAGCAAAATTATACGGTTTATCAGCCATAATCACTTTTAGGACAATGTTGTAAGAGATGAAAATGATTAAACAGATGCACGAGCAACGCTATGTTAATATGATCGAATTGAATCAAGGATGTTTTGGTTTCTTAAAAATATACCAAAAATTTATTGAAACATTTTATAATATTGATTCAAATTATCTTGGGATACGGTAATGTTGGATGAATTATGATTTTGTCATTTTTTTTATTAATCGCATATTTAACTATTATTTAATTAATTTTGTTTTCGACTAAAAAGTAATCAACGATGACATACCTCAATCACGGTTTTGTTTCGATTTAAGATTTGATGCAAAGTGTTTAACACTTTTTCTCTCGTTTTTAATTTTTATCTCTCTACGTTTCATGTCCCACATTATTCTTCTTGTCTTATAATTCCTAGTTAATTTATATTAAAGTTTCGGTTCTCATTCGCAGAACTAGACTGTATCCGACGAGCTTTTCTCCACTGAAATTGTGGATTACCAGTCGAGGAATATCTTTCCTCCTTTTCATTTTGCAATTAGTTTTCAATGTAATAATTGTAATAAATTATTTAAAAATAAGGTCCTTAATTCAAAAATATTTACTCGATTTTAAAAAGTTGTGGGTGTAGAATTTTTAACATTGTCTCTATTTTACTGACACTAAATGTTTATTAGGGGACAAATGTTCACAATGTGTTTACAAATGAAGAAACAAAATAGAAATATTCTTAATTAAAGAGGATTACGTAAACACAGGTTAGTTAATAATTTTTAGATCAATGATTTATCTTCTATTGTAATAACATGTTGCGTATATTTTGTAACATTGATATATTATGTACAAGAGTAACGTCTGTATAAAATATAGTCCATTTTTAGAAGCGGTTTTGTGTTTTGGTTTTTTTTCCTCTCAATTGATTTTCTCATTACCATTTCGGCATGTTATGAAAACTATAGAAGGAGTAGAGAAGATACTTCTTTTTGTGTTTTTGCATCTTGAAGGCGCAACTCGTGTTACCATCTCCATTACATACATCAGTATCTTCAAAGATAACGGTAGAATGTTTAGTCCGTTTTACTGTCACCATAAAAAAGCATTAATTAGATAATTCTTAATAGATTGCTTAAATGTAAAGGCACATTTAAGTACCAAAATGTAGTATTTGCATTGTTCATAAGAGATATGATAGATTTCCATTTTACTCTGTAAGTCTCCAGCCAGTGACTAAAAATGCAAAAAAAAATGGTTTTGCTACCATATTTACCGGTTCTTGTGTAATATACAATGTCTTTCACATTTGGTTTTGCTGGTATTTGATAATATAATCAACGCATCTTGGAAGCACTGTAATAGAGGGGTTGAAAATAATAGTAGACTCAGGTAAAGCAATGTCACCTTGCCAGATTCTATCGTCACCTCAAAACTCGGAAGGCACATAGATTTGTTGTATCTAAAATTATAGAAATTCTTTTAATACATTCATTGCACTTGCTTGAGTTAAAGTACTTGCCGACCCCAACTTCAAAAATTCTCTTGGATACAGGTTACCCTTGTAATCAGTTACACAATGAGCAGATGAAATGAAAAGCAATTATGTGACTTCATTAAATATCAATATTTATGTGCTAGCCTGATATATCACAGTTGAAAGAGATTAGTGATCCTCTGCAAAGAAACTGTTCTTTGTGTTTTTAATTCTATAGAGTGCTACTTGTCAAGGATAAATGCTTCTCAAAACGTTAGTGCCAGTTGCTAGAATTGGTGTAGCTTTTCTGATGTTTGACCACATATAAAAACAAACTGTTAATAATTTTCGAGTTTAATAGAGAGTTTAGTAGAAATGGGCACTAACTTGGCTTACACACTGGAGTAAAGTGACTCCAGTCCCCAGCAACATATTTTCTGGATGAAATTCTTTCAATACTATCATATAAATATTTATATATATAATTTACATTGATATGTCGCGTTCGTTCCATGTTCTGCTTCTCGGCAATCAGTAACAGAACCATTTCTGGTACACGTGAAGGTGATAATTTCAGAACTTAATAATTTTGAACATAATGCTAAAACAAAAATTCACCAATAGTGTGAATTTTTACTTTAGTGAACTTAATAAGTATTTTAGATATATCACATTCTAAAAGTAATCCCCTTCATAAATTGGTAGTGTTCTACTTTATGTGCTATTTTGATAACATAAAATATATTCATTTCCTTTAAGTTTGTAACGATTTTGGCAACTATTTCTGGTCCTACTGCAACTCTGGGTTGCTCCTCGATTTCTTCAGAAGCAAAAAGCCACTGACCATGTGGCGGCGGTTTTGGCAGAATGCAACCGTTCCTAAAACTTGCTTTATAGAATATTGTGTGTTGTTTAAGCTATATGGCGGGCATTACTTAATATTGTAAACATATATGAAGAAGAAGTTACTGTTTTTACTTCAATAATAGGAGACCAAATTTTTCGAGCTTCTTGAATTTTATGTACACAAGTTTTTGCACAGATTTTACCGAAACGCTGCCCTATGTCGTCATAAATAAAAATAATACTTACTCTCAATAATTATTAATCCACTTTAATAATTATATTCAAAAAACTTGGATCTATTTTCATTCTATAATTACTAAACCGTAAACATCGCAAAATTGCAGCAGGTAATTTTAAATCATTATTAACTATTAATTTTTAATATAATTCCAACAACCGTAAGTATGTAGAAAATCAATTAATTAGAGGAATATATCTCACTAGTCATTTTCTCAATAAACTATAGTATTTCTAACTATGACTCTTGAACATTTTTGTGTAGCTGAAACATTGAGTTATTTTGTACTTTTAAATATCTAACTTTCAAATAACTAAGGTAGGTTATTATAACTCTTAAAAATTATTTTTTATTCTAATCTGGAGCCTGTCTTTGAATCGGACTTTTCTAAAATATAGTTTAAGAAATTTATGATAACTGTATTGGACCTCTCGTTGACGAAAGTGAATTCGACAGTTTAAAAGATTTCTGTATCAGTCTTTGGATTTTTTTCTTCTGTAACCCAAAATGTAAATTTAGTTCTACACCTTAAGATACTTTCTTTATAGATGTATGAATGTATTAGTTTTTTTTTCAAAAGTCTAGGGCGAGAATTAAAGTAAAGTTGCCAGCTTTGCTCTAGTGAAGACCTATTACAGAAAGTTTAGTTGGCGGTTATCTGTGTTTGAACAAGTTGTCCTGGATATCAAAGGCAGGTGGCAGGAAGCGTTCACCCTCTAGATACCAGAAACAGAAGAAAAGAAGGAACCTTAAAAAACACAAATATGAATACTAAGCATTGTCAACTCTACATTAGTCACTTTTCAAACAAGAGGGTTTAAGATTTGCCTCTCAAAGACAGTAAGGGTGTTTTTCCAACCACCACAATTCCTTGAAGTAAATGGTCACAAAATGGCAATACAATTGAAATCGGGTACTTAAGGCAAGTGTTCTTGACTCAAATATCGAAATGGGTGTGTTGGGTTCCTTTGAATACAATCCAAAATAGAAACAAATCATTCAAGCAAATGAACTTCGACACTCAAATCTAACACAATAAAATTTCAAAATGAACGTTAAAAACTAATAATATTATGCCCACCATCTTTTCAAAAATATCTTATGAGAGATTTTCCAAAGAAACAAATATAATTAAAATTGCATCGCGCCCCAAGAACCCCAAATGGCTAATTGCGCCAATGGCTAAAGCCATCTGAATTTAAATTGTAACGAATTTTACTTTCTTTAAATTAAATATATATAGATAAAACAAAAGAATAATAATCTCAATGCATTATTTATTTTAAACAACTTAACACTACTGTTTAGACTCATTCACAAAGTTTTTCTCAAATGCAGAAAAAATCACTATAAAATTATGGATTTATTATCTTTAAAAGGAAAATAAAACAATTCCTTGATTTACAAAGATTAGAAGAAAGCAAAAGTAGTTATATTCCTACTCCTTACATTTAGGGTAGTTATTAGAGCATTGTGTAGTTTGTTTATTGATAATCCGCGTAGAACTACTTTTAGGGCAGTTAAGTGAAGAAAACTGCGAAGTACTTTTGCAGTAACGTTTATTTTATATGTACACAAAGTAACGAATTTTTGTTACTTTAAAATCTAACGGTATAATGGTAAATTATGTATAGGATAAAAGTACGGTGAGATAATATTTATTTACAATGGATAGGTAATAAATAATGAAAAAAATCACATGTCATGTATATATCAGATGTGTGGTCTTTTACCTTTACCAACTTGATAAAAAATTTAATACACAGTGTCAAGGATGCAGACACGCCTATGGGGCATTTGCTCTTAGAGCAGGAGGATGCCAGAATTATACTGGAACGCAGTGAAACAAGGGTCTGTTTTGTAAATTCCTGTTCTTACTAAGCGGAATTTGCATAAAATTTTATCAATTCTTATATCTATAATATGAATGGTGTTCTAATTTAAATCAAACAATATTTTTGTTCTTTGACCCAAGGTATAAGTAGTTAATTGCTTTTTCCTCTTTCATTCAAAAATAAATTATAGAAAATTTTGGTATGACAGTCTTTAACATTAGATGCCTTCTATTTTTATTAAAAAGAGAATACATAATCTAGCTAATTTAACACAGTTTCTTGTATCATTATCAATTATCATTATTATACGTGTTAACTTCCCCATAACGCGTTTATCCACATTACATCCCTATTCAAAGTGATTTGTTTAAGATAGGAAATTTAAATTTTATAGAAAACATCTATGCTTCAAAATAAGATCAATTTAGGTTGGCGGAGCCCTAGACTCTTCTGTTTGAATTTGATTCATTGAGCACTTTTAACTCACAATGTAGACACTTTCTTCTACACGAGAAAAAATACATCAACAGTTTGTCAGCGCATCACAATTCAATAGTTTGCGTCAAATCTACAATGGGTAATTTTTTTTTAACACCGGTTTTATCTAATTCCAACTCAATCGTTAGACTCTCCACTTCAGCTTCCAAAGCTCGCGTTCTCCTGTACATCTGAACGTAGTTCATCTGCAACTGTCTCTGGTACCGCAACACCTTCTCCTTTTCTTGAGCCCAAACCACCCGTTCATTTTCAAAATCTTTGCTTTTTAATGCAATTTCTTCTCTTAACGTATCAATTTCTGAACAATGACTGTAAGGACATTCACCATTTAACCTTTGAATCTCGAGATCTTCCAAGGAGATTTGACTTTTATGCGATCGCCCAGGTTCTACACCTCCGTATTCACTAAGTGACATGTCGGAAAGTTCTTCTCTTAGTTCTCGAATTTCGGCTTTGAGACGTGCCGTTTCTGTGAAGTCGTTAGGGGAATTGGGGTCGGCGTCTGGTATTGGTGTTAGTTTATTATGGGATTGTAACCTGGCTAGTGCTTGTTTGAGGTTGTGAATTTCGTCGTCTTTGCTACAAGATTGTTGCTTAAGTTCTGCTATTTCTGCTTCTCGTATATCGAGTCGTTCGCGAACTTCTCGGTGGTCTGTGCGAAGTTGCAAAAGTTCTTGACATTTTGAGGTTTGCTCATTCTGAAAATTAAGAGGAAAGTTAATTCGGTTCACAACAATAACAATATTTTATATTACATTAGTAGGGAATAAAGACATAATATAAGGCATAAAACTGCACCAGTTTATGATAAAGTCGTAATAATATTTATAAGCATTATTACGAAGTGACTGATCCGATATGTAAATAGTACACGGACTCTTAATGGATAATTTGATAGAAAGGTATTGTTTAACATATAAGGAACTGGATCATAGAATTGGAAAGTAAAAAAAAATATCTGACAAAGACAAAAAAAAAATATTAACAAGGTCTGCATGCTATGTATACAGTCGAAAGAAACACCGGGAAGGAAAAAACTTTATACAAAAGAAAAAAGTGTAAGATAAAAAAATAAGTAATATTTATGGTAAAAGGTATAAAGTTGACAGTGGTAGAAGTTAAACGTTAAAAAAAATTGAGGTCGCTTTTCTGTTGTTAGACCGTTTCTTGTATCAGTTTCTACCAAACACAATTTAATAGCAGCGGAGTTTTAAAAGATATTCAGACGAATATAAAGACATGGGATATAGAGAGATGTCTCAACAGCTAAATGGAAAAGACAACAGAAAGAATAAAGTGGTAGTCTAGGAAAAAGCAGGGAAGGGCAAGACTTAAAAGTTATGTATTATAAGGTAACAAGATGAGTAAACTAAAGATCAGCTTAGAGTATATCAAATTTGATAAGTTCACAATAGGGTTATTGAGTTACCAAGGTGCTGCCCCCAAAACCCACTATTTCTATTACTTGCCTGGCAATCTTTGAGTTGAGACTTGAGCAAAGATATTTCTCCTGTTTTCTGGCACAGCCCCCATTCGGTCTCTTCCAGTCTCTCGCGTAAACCATTGACTTCTTGCTTGAGTCGTTCATTTTGACAATTGGCTCTCTGCGTTTCGGCACACAGCCTCTTCTTATCCTGTTGCAATTGGTACGTCTGCATCATAAGCATTTGTTCTAGTTTAAGCGCCTTCTGAGCACTGGCTCGTAACCTGCCTTCGTGGACGTTCTTCAGTCGCCTGAGCTCCCGCTCCCAGACCTTCTCTTTCTCTTGGTAAACGCGAAATATAACCTGCTCGTTATGCTCCATGGTTTGGCGAAGGTAGGCGAGTTCTGAGTCGCGATCACGTAGGGCCGCCTCCAGTTCTGACACTCCCGAGTCGGATGGGGACGGCGTCAGGTCTAGAAGACTCCCGCCACCCGCGCCTGACAACCGGTACGAACCTTTGTTCCTACACACCAACAAACCACTTGCATAAGCATAAGACAACAGAAAAATGTGAACAAGCAAAAGCACCGTGGCACACATCCGTTATTAATTCAAAACGATTCGCTGTCCCTGGCGATGTCTTGGCTAACCAGAACGGTTTCTATTCCGGCCTTTCCACAATTGAAGCAGGCAAAAGTATAGTCTCAGTGATTGCGAAAACTCTTTGATGCAGAAAGAACCACTGTAATAATTGAATCCTCGAACTGATTATTCGCTGATTCAGCAGAGCTGAACTGAATTTTTAATATGTACATGAAAACTTAGGTAATGCTTCATTATCCACAAAATTAGTGATTAATTAAAGAGCACTGCTAACTTAAGGATTCTAAATTTTTTGCTATGATTGATATGAAAGAGGGGTTGCATTAGATACCGTACATTAATGTGGTGGGGAAGGAGCGAGCCAATAAAAAGGGATGAACCCAGCAAAATTTTGGATGGTGCCACTGCTCTTAGAGTTAGTTTGTGGGAAACTTACATTATGGTGCTATCCGTTGTGGACATGGGGGACTTCCTAACGCTCTCCAGGCTGTCATAATTCATAAGCTTATGCGGAAGCGAGGTCAGCGAGCTCATGGCGAGGGGTGGAGACGAGGAGGCGGAAGGGCACGAAGACCGTAATTTTCGGTCCAGGGAGTAGTTGGAGTTGCCACTCGGTTGACGGAGATCGTTGGTGCCTGCAATTAGCAAAATCGTCGGAGTCGGTAATTGCATTGATTTCAACGGCAATAACAATAACACGATTAGGTACTTACTTCCGTACAAAGTCAAGCGTGAACCGGGTCTTGTAAGGATAGGCGTTGATCCGTATCGTTCTCCTGCTAAACCGAATCTTGCCGCAGGTGTCATGGCTGCAGGTTTGAATGCGATCGGCCGGATCACTACCTTGCCCTGAAATAAAACAAAACATTTTGTTGGTCTGTTTCTCTTTTGACGGCCGAGGCCGAGTAGAGATCCTCCGCCGCTTCTATATCTTTTACGGCGCGTGTACAACCGATCCAATTATTTACACAAGCACGGGCAATTAAAATTATCGGGCAGATGGATAATGGCAATTACTATCAGCTTGAACCATTCGAGTTCAAGGATATTTATAAAATAAATAAAAGAAAAAAAAATTAAACAAACTGCATAATAAGAATAAATATGTCTTCTCGAACCAGTAACCACATGAAGTTGTATGAATATTTGTAAAATTTGAAAAGTAGATTTATTAATAATTGAGTATGCACAGAAGTGTTTATAGTGTACATTGCGCAGAACGCAGTTGAAAAAAAAATTATATGCCATTTTCTAAAGGCTTAAGATTTTTGAAGTAGGAGCCTACTGTGTTTGAACCCTTATAAATTTGCTATTGTAGCAATATTGGTTGCAAATTCTACTAATGTAGGTATATCGCCTCTTCATATCCTTGTTACAATTATTATAAATTTTGTATTTAGATATATGTCAGCAAACGTAACTTCAAGAAACAATCGAGGAGGATATTTGAAGACAAAAAGACTTTATTAATTGATGTAACCAAATTGTTGAAGGCAAAAAGTAAATCCCTTTGTTAGACTTTTTGAGCGGATCTTATTCTACATCACTGATTTACGAGTAGTGAGCACAATATTGCAAAAACGCGTTTATATCTTTTCATACTTTTTATAATAGATCCGAATTTGATAGAAGAAGCGCGCAAGAAAATTTGAAAAATGTTTAATCAATAAAGAAAAGAGACAAATGAAAGAAACAAAATCACAATACAAAAATCTTTAAAGATAAATTTCCACTTTTTCGAGAACAATTATTGATCCTGAAGTAATAAAAGAATTATTATAAAAATGTTTTCATGAAAAAAAATTCAGCGAGTTTTTGATAAAAAGTGTAACAAAATTTAGAAAAGGGAAACTCAGGCATCGACCAAAATACTTTGTGGATGATGTATCCAAAAGAATGAATAAGTCATGCAATGGTACTTTTACTATGGTAAAGGTTTTAAGATACCTAAATAGAAGGAGTCTGAGTAAAATGTATATGAACACCGATACAGAGATGGAGTAAGTCTAGAAAATAGAAACTAAAATCTTTACAGATGATTAGGAAAGTTGGAATATCTGGTAAAAAAACCTATTTTGAAAGTTGTTATGGTTTGTTTTAGAAATTTCAGTATCTTGTGTAAATCCAGTGTAAATTTTCTCAAGAACTGAAATCTATTTAAATAATGAAGAAAAACGAAGCACACGTTAAGTGGCAAACTTAAAGGGCCTACAATATAATTTTAAATTCGGAAATATGCATAAAGAGCATAAAGACCAAAATAATTTTTAATAGTTCAAAGAAACCTTGCTTTCATGTATCCTTTTAAGTACTCAAAGAAAATTGCGACACAAAGTCAACAGCTGAAATGTTGCAATGACTAATGTAAAATGAATAATTAGCAAAGCTGGATATGCGTCACAAATGTATCTCAGTAAAGTTCATTAACTTGTTAGCTTACAATAATTTAATAGTTGCAATTATGAAAAAATATTGTTTGTAATTTGTGATATGGGTCACAGATGCCTCTGGCTGACACGTTCTCGTTCGTAAAAATCTTCCGTGTATCGTTCTGGTTTGAGTTGATAGTATTGAGACCACAAATGCAGTTAGTTGTTTTAGTAAAATTTAGTATTCTATCCGAAAACTTGAATAAATACGTTATATCTCCTTTCTCAAGATTAACCTTCATCAATACTTTCACGTTTATGCACTATGCTAGAGATGGTTCAAAAAAATATTATATAGATACCTATATCTATATGTCTTTTTGCAAAAATATGTAGTATACCTTTACTATCAATACAAAAAATGTAAGCTACACTAAACAGTAGGAAACAAAAAAAAATCACTTGACAAAAAGTAGGGGTTGCATCCCGCAACAGTTTCGATTAGGCAAGTTGTGAAACATGAAGATTTGAGGCTTCTTGGTGTAAAAGTTTGGAGCTGGCACTGTTTTTAACTAGGTAGCCCACCTGTAATTTGGGTTTCATCGTCAGCACGGGCCTCCAGGCACCCAACAGCCATCATCACAGTTAGCGGTACTCACGCCCGACCATCTCGAGCTCATTTATATTCTGCTTATCAAGGAGATGTGCGATCTTTTTTATCGATATCCGATTTCGTTCCAATGGCAACGTCATCTTATTGGTGCGGTGTAACCAATTAGCAGGAATGTTCCAATTCGAATTTATAACCTTGACGGAATCCGAACTGACCGTGGTCAGGGCCGGAACGCATCAAAATTAAGATGCGCCCATTTCACACCAGAGGAAGGTTCTTAATTTGCAATAATATTGCCAGAAACCGCAACAAATTGATCACTACTTTTTGTTAAATACTAAAACCAAAGTTTTCAGTAGTCACCTTTACGCATAATTTTGGTAATTTTCTAAACTATATACACTTAACTTAAACTCTTGCATTGTGTAGCTTTTGAGGACTTAGCCTGAAAAGAAGAGTTAAATGACTTGGCACGCTCTTACAAAAGAAATTAAAATTGTGAGATGTACTGAAAGCTGAATTCGAGTAGACACAAAAAACGAATCGACCATAAAATTAAATTCTTTTTTACTCATTCCCCGAGGCCTGGTTGCGAAGAAAAATCAACAGAAATCGCAAGTACAATCGCATGACAAAGCCAGTAACTTGGAGACCCAATGACTGTGAAATTCTATTCAATTTGCCTATTTGTTTAGACACGAAAACCGAATGGAATTTATTTCCATAATCCAATAAATTACTGGCTTCCCATAACAATATTATCCCGCTTCTTATGAAATAGTAGCACAAATTATCCACGCAAATAGCACCATTTGACATAGGTGCACGATTACTAAATGCAACAATGCTGATAATAATTCATTATTGGCATTAGTAAATCTACACAGTGAAATAGCTCGAATATCGTCAGTTTTAATGGTTTCCGCCTGAAACGCTAAAGTATTCGATTAATTTAAATGACCGGCTCTGAAGACGCCCCTAATTAAGGGGTCCATAAATATCGCCCGTGCTATAATATTCGAGAGCGGAGTTACCTTATGACACTTCGGATACCTTGTAATGGCATGTTGTTCGGTTCGAAGCTTTGGAATGCCGTAGGTATTATAATAGGACATAATAATAGAGCGATACGTTTTTAATTTTCGAATAGTATACTACCAGCTTATACTATTCATTACAGGCATTGTGCTATTATAAACATTGTGGTTCGCTTGCAGAATACACTATAATTTGCTGCAGGGCATATTTTATGAAGATTAGGCATTAGTGGGCAGCGATGCTTTCATTATTTTCTTCTACTTCGACACGGATTACTTTCTTTAGCCTCCTCTCAATAATTATACAATATACATATTTAACCTTAAACTACGACTAGTCTACTTTCATCTTCCTTCAAAGAAATTTTCATTTGACAGTAAAAGAGTTTCTTTCTTTTCATTTTTACATTGATGGAATTTGGAACTTAGAGATTTGAAATATCAACAAACACCAATCAGCCGACAGTCCTCTTATTTATAAGTACAAAAACTTTAATACTTTTTTTTAGTTTAATAATAAAAATATTGCTCATAATCGGCCTAACGACTTCACTTAAATTGAAGCTTTTTGATATTTTGCATATTATTGTCGTTTCTGGCACTTTACCGTTTTGAATTTTTCACTTTTCTTCCAGTTTTTTGTTTAATTCTACTATGTAAACTTTTTCCTTTTATTTCTCTCCATTGCAAACATACTGCTTGCAATTCACGATCATCATTCATTTAAATTATATCTTTTCTTATACATATCACCTATCGATGCCTCCTAGTTCTCTTTAGTCCATGTCTTTGAGTCTTCATATTAAGATTTTGAATATTCATTAGTTTTGTTTACGTTTTACTTATGAATTTTGGTATTCACAAATAAAATATCTTGTATTTCCTCTTCTTTATTGTATTTTTTTGATAACTCGTCTAATCAGTAAACTCATTCTAACTTTTATTTTTTCTATTATTCTTCATATTATCGGATTTTTCCTTTTTCCATTTCTGTTGTTGCTAATTCAATTATCTTAACTTTATTCTAGTAGGTGCATCTCAAAATAAAAGTTTCATATTCTTGTTCTACGCTGTATTCTTTTCTGCAGCCAAAATATTTTTTTCCTAGTCACACTGCCGCCTTGATTGTTCTTCTTTAAGTGTTATTTATCCTTTACTCTCTAATTCCCATGAACTGATCGTTTTTTTTTTTTTGTTATCTTCACCTTCCACTTGTTCAGTTGTATTTTGTCTTCTTTTTTTACATAATTTTTCTCGCATATAATAAATTTTATAGTTTCCCATATACATTTTACCAACAATTTCAATTTTTATCATATATACAGGGTGATTTAGTTTTAATTGACCAAACTTTAACAGCAGATTCTCCTAGTCGTGCTGATTCAGAAAATTATATATTATATATCTCTATCTCAATTTCTAAAAAAGATACAGGGTGTTAAAATTTACAAAAAGTTTCCATTACAGCACCCATAAATAAAATGGATATTAACATACTCGTTGTTTCAAAATTTGTATGGCATCTTGAAAAAGATTCTCAACAATTATACCTTTTGCATTCAGCAAACACTGTCAAATAATGAAAACGATTATTTCCGTGACTCCATGGCCCATTAACAAACTGATTGTTGGCCAATCTTAAGTTAGTACGTCTTTCGAAAGAGACGATTATCTCTGGAAATGACACTTCAATCTTTAACCTGTAGAACAAATCCTATTTTAAAATTGAACCAGAAATTTGATAAAAAAAAAGAATATCGAGAAAGTATACTGACATACCTTGCATCTTTTTTAAGAATCGAGATAGAAAAATGTTATATACATATTTATCAATCAGCACGACTAAGATAATCTTTCATTAAAATTTGATCGATTAAAACTGAATCACCCTGTATATATATATATATATATATATATATATATATATATATGGGTCAGAAAAAATATTGAAAATTAAAGGTATATACAAATTATTTAATGAAACTTAATGTAAAGTATTAAGCTACATCTAGACTAAAATCTCTCTTTAATTTTTGAATCGGTGGGTACCTCTGTGGTGCAAAGTATTTTTATACATATAGAAGAGGCAAGGTACCTCTTCACGATTTAAGTATTGGATTTCATTTTACTATGATGAAATTGAATATCAGTATTGTCACCAACAAAAACTAAATCTATGGCGATCCCCATTGCTTGTTGACGATAGAAGCTTACTTTGATGGCAACAAATTATTACTGAACTTCCAAACTGTTAAGAGAAAAGTATTTTAGATAGTCATGAGAAGTAGCCTAAGGTGATAGAAATTATCTATTGTATTGAGATTCTGTTGTAGCTTTTGGATAAAAAGTTAATTGGTGTCATTCGTTTTTGACTCGTGCCGGCGCCTATATACCAAGTCCTTGCATTGGAGGTGTACCGGTACCGGATATGATATAATTGACATCGTAAATTACCTGTGATTAACGCAAGAAAAGCGATATAATTGTCTCTGAACTTGTTTCTTATTGGAATGCGAGGTGTGTAGAATTCATAGCCCACTTAGTTCGGAATGTGTGTAGCAATAATTCGGATCCGGCGACTCAATGAAACCGTCGAAATCACCCATAAACTACGCTAAACGCGGGAAAATAGTGTTTAACTCTTAATACCATCAATAAAACATGGATTTTTCCTGGATGTGTTGAGCGGATTTGCTCTTTGATCTTTCGGTAACTAAAGATTTGGCGGACGTCAAAATCTTTGTTTTGGTCTTCAGAAGATGCAAAGCAGTTCGCGTTCTCACGGTCTCCGACCAACATCCTGGGGCAATGACGGGCGGGTCTGCGCACGAGCCACCTCCATAACGCTTCTTTTAACGTGATGTCATTACCAACCATCATAGACCCTTCTTTCATAAAGAAGATTGATGGGTTGCCCAATATTTTTCACTGGGTCAATTGGTCAAGGATCCAACACTATTAGGGGATGCTAAATAGGTGAATCACAGAAACCAACTAACATTCTTTTATTACAACAAAAAAATTATAGCCTTCCGACCACTCTAATTCGGATCCTCGCCCGACGGGCGGAAAAGGAGACATGGGTCAGGCATCAAAGAGTTTTACAGCAAACCGAAGATAATTTGGCTGCGGCAACTGCCTATCTTTTCTACAGTGTTGGTGTGAGAGAAAGGGGTGCTAAGTTTGATTAATTGAGCTTATATTTATATTTGACCACCCACTGTTTGGTGGGATTGTCGAGAATTGACAGAGCTATTCGTGGAAGCAAGAGTAATTCCTCCAAATATCCAGATTGGAACAGAAACTAGGTAATTTATTATTATAATTTTGGACTTTAGAAGAATTTATTTATTTTTCTAAATATTTGTAGGTATCCACTATCAAAGGGACTAAGAAGAAACGAAAACAAGTAATTTAGCCTGTTCATGGTGTAATGACTATATTTAAATTAGTAACAATATGTAAACAGTTGTGAATGGTTTAAGCACACTTTACAAATTTAACTTGGTAAACATTTGGATAACAGTTCACGCTATAACATTCGACCTCTCAGATAATGAAGAAAGACAGTCGACGATTGTTGGTTCCTGACAAAATGTTTGCCAATTTCGATTTTGGGAACTACTAAGTTTTCTCTCATCTTCTTTCCCAAGCGGTTTGATCATTAAAAAAATTGGTGTGAATGACTTCGTGGTGTCAACGAAAAGGCATCTGATCTAAAGATAGCGTATAAATGATTGATAATCATCGCCATCAAGATTATCTAATGACCACAACAATAATTCCGACAAATTAATATTCAAGGCAGGATCCTAGGCGGACTTAAATTTGCATAATGATCAAACTTCGAAATTATTAATAAATTACATGTAACTTAGTAAACGATAGTAAATGGTACTTTCGCTAAAAGTACTTGGGGAATAGCGGAAATGCGGAACGACCCTACTTCTCGCTTTACCAAATAAGTGCAGTAACGTTCAGTATAATATGGCGCATGACTCACTCATGGAAGTTTAAAAAAATCAGTAAAGCTAGCAAGACGTGCGATGATCCGTAATAAGAACAAAGAACAGAGGACAAGCACAAGTCGTGATGAATGGGAAGTCGCTATCGCCCAACCTGCACCTCCACGACGCCACATCTCTTCAGATTTTATCATCGAGATAAGTCGCGGTCTGCAGAGGATCCGCTTGCATATAGATAGAACATAGATGCGGTGTTAATGCACAATAGTAACTCGATATTCCACGTCACGTTGCACATTGTACATTCAAAACAGTTGCCAAGATCAGATTTCGACTGCAAGAAAACGCCCTGCAAATCAATAACAACGTTGATAGAAAATCCCAGCCCCTCTTTTTTGCACTGGATTAAAATCAGCAAGCAATTAATTATAAGTTGATATAAACTTCTAATGTTTTATTCTAATTTTATAGCTTACATAAATTCATTGCATCAATGTCTATTGCACAATAATGTCCAGAGAAGAAATTAATAGGATTTTAATTACGAATCTCAATCGCAATCAATCATGTAGCCCAATGCAATTAATGTCAATTACGTTCATTACCGCGTGTAAATGAATCGACATCAATTAACACGTAAATAATCGTGATTATAATAATAATAACAACTACAAACAATGAACTCGATTGGTTGCGGTCGTCACGTGTCGTGTCTGGCTGAATTAATAATTATCTCTTCTATTCATAGGTAAAGTAATCGTGACTTTGTGTTCGACAGTGGGAACCCAAGTAATTACAGTTATCAAATGCGTAAGAAGTACAAGGATTTGAGCTGATTCAGTAAATTCATGAACTACTAGATATCTAGATTAATAAATCAATATATTATAACAATTTATACATTTTCCTGTAGATTAAAAAGTTGCAAACTTTGTTACTCTGAACTATAAGTTAACATGGAATTGTTACCAGATACTCAGATGCTCCAAACAGCATGTGCCTTTGTGTCTTTGAGATAAATAAACCAAAATCCATTATTCAGCTTGTTACTTTGACTTTGCACCCAAAAAATTTTCTTTGCCACATATCTTGATTTACTGTTTCAGCGTTTTCCCAAAAAATATTTTCAACAAGGAAAGATACTCCTACGAATCCTTAACAGATTCCTTTGTGTTATCTGAATGGAAAATATTTGCAAGATTAGAAGAATCAAATCTTTGATGTGGTACATTATTTCTTGTGTTATTTTGGATGTAGGGACCTGATGCACCAGTAGTGTAAGCTTTATATTGAAATAAAAAAGGTTACGTGCTTATTTAAACTTAATAAGGTTGCAAGTACAACACCAGAAAAATGCATTGATTGCCTTTGAATCAATGAAATACTAATATGACTAGATGATCCCTTCCTTATCTCACAGTGCGCTGACATTGCCTGAATCATTAAAGAGAGAGGGGAGTTGTACGTATAAATTGTATACGAGAAGGAAGGAGACATCGGAGGTCACATGACTATGGGATGAAAAGAGTTCGAATATACAAATATTATGAGATTTTTTACAGTTTTTAATTAATTTGATAGAAAAATGAACTCAATTACCTCAATCACTAAAAAATGTAGATCTCACGATACGTCCATTTTTAAAAAGAATTATTTTGGAAAATCAGTTTTTTGTTTATTTTATTTTTTCACAGGCCTAGGGGCCCTTTTACAAATAAATAATAACTTACAGACTAATTGCGCTTTTCAGGATAGAGAGTAATTGAGAAAAGAAAAAATATAACAAAAATATAACAATTTATAATAAAACATTAAAACAAAAAAATTCTTTGTCTCAGAGCATTTTTAAATGCTCTAACAGAAGCTGTATCACACACATCAGGCAATCCCTCAGCATTGTTAAACAAGCTACAAGATCTATATAACGCAGACCCTTCCAAAATCATTGCTGTTCCCATTGGCAACTGAAAACTAAAAGATCCTCTTAAAACATGACCAGGAACTTTAAAGTTAATTAACACTAGAAGATCTGGACAATCCATTAGTGAATGTAGAAGTTTACATCAAGAAGCGCACTCTTTGCATTATAAACTTCATTTATCTGTCTCAATCCCAACGTGTCAACGTTCATACATAGGTTCTCAGCATCACTCCGAATTACACTCGATGAACACCAACTTGAGAAAATCTGAGCATCACTCTCCACTGGCCACCCGATACCAGGTAGATTGAAATCTCCAAGGAGTAGCATTTCAGTTATGCGCGAACTCGAAGAAGCTGCCACTGATGATGCAGAAGTTAAAGCATGTAGAAACTGATTAAGTCCATTTTCAAATACATCAGGACCCACAGATGACACAGGCGGTGAGTATAGTAACTGATGCAAATTTCACAGCTGCCGGTCAACATAACCTCAAGGATCATATACTCAATGGAGGAGCTATGCATGCTTAGAATCGAATAATTAATGCTTGACTTGATAGCAATCAGCACACCACCACCACGAGATTTACCAGAACTCAATAAATCACGATCACAACGAATAATTTTGTAATTTAATAACTGAAGCTCAGCATCAGTTACCGACCGACCAAGCCAAGTCTCAGTTAAACATATGAGGTCATAATCAACAGCTGATGATGAAACTGCACCAATGAATTCAGCTAACTTCTTTTTTAAACTCCTTACATTCTGATAATAAATTCTTAAGGGTCCAGATGAATCTCCAATTAGTTTTTTGGATTTGAATTGAAAGCACTTGACTTTTTTAGAGTATCAATTACAATTGTTGGATTTCCATTAAAGTATCTAATAACTAAATTCTTCTCACCACTCTTTGTTCGAGCTTCAATTTCTTTTAAAAGAGTTTTAAACTGCTGACGCTGATATGCAGTTTTATCAACTGAAACTTTACTATCACCAAATTGCAAATTTTTCTTGTTATACATAACCCACATTACATCAGCTGATGAGTCCATGGCAACTTTGAGAGGTCGAGAGCGAGAAGTATTGAATTTTCCCAAACGATTTATTTTTAGGTTAAAAACATCAAAGGGAGCCTTTCCAAGTACATCATGAACAAATTTTTTGTCTTCTATATCATTGTTATTGTCTGGGTGATTAAAAATCAGGAGATTCTTCTCTCTATACTTCCTATCTGTAAATTCAGAGAGAACACTTTCAAAAATACTACTGTTAATAGACTCAACCTTTTGATCCACTGCATTTATCTGTACAAAAGCTTCTTCAATCTTAGTATCTAATCGATCAATTGCAATTTGTACTGAGTTCTTAATTTCATTTTTAGTTTCTAGGAGAGAAGATGATTGTTTGAATTTTAAGCAAAATAAAAGAACTTTTACCTATCATAACGAAGAATAGGAATAAACAATATACATGTCAGAACTTTTAACAATTTTACTTATGAGTTATATATAAGTAGAACATATCCATTTTAATTATCTTTAAAAATAATAATAATATAATAATAATAATCTTTACCAACGGCAGAGCCATTTTATAGGTACATACATCATATCAAAATAAGGCAGGCATGAATAAAAAAATATAAAACAATGATTTGAACAGAACAAAGATACAGCCAACAATTAAACATTAAGGACAATTTTCAATTTGTTCTTAAATATTATCTGAGAATACCGAGAGAAGTCGAAATGTGACGTTCGAGCATTCGCACATTCGGGAAATGGGACTATTTAGCATGTAATTAGTCCCTGTTCCAACAAGAATCGAACAACGGGCCCTGGCAGATCTACTAGGTACATAAAATTGGGTGTGGAGGACTAGTACAGGACAATCAATCGCAAAATGAATAATTTTATTCTATTAATAATCAACCCTACTGATTTTTAAAAAGACAACTTGGAGAATTTATGTCTTATCCTATCTTTAACTTTGTTCTTTAACATATTGTCATGATGCAATCTGTACTAAGTTTTGGATCAAATTCTTCCCTTTTCATCGCAACCATCCATTGCTTTCGCAATGTTTTTTTAGCGAGAAATGTTTTAATTCAAATCATGCAGCCCCTCTTTGATACATATTTTATTATTATTATTACGCTAACCGATTCCTTAAGTTAATAGCTTATAAAAAATTGCTGTAAATTTATTTATTTACTTATGAAAATAATTTTTTTCTTATGTTCCCGGCTTGTTGGTGTAGCCAAAAGCTGCACAATACATCACTATTCTTGTAAGCAAAAATCAACTACTTAGAACTTACTATTAGTATTGTTCGTAAATTCTCCTATAAAAACAATAACACAAATCACAACGCAAAAATGAACAAACAATCAAGAAATAGCGACTTGAAATGACTGAAATGCGTGTGTTTTGGCGGCAATCACTTGGACAACTGTCCCACAGTCACGTGATCGACCAGTGCTATCTCACTTCTATGTAGCTGGCGATGCTTCTCTCTCTACTGCCGATCTTGACGTAGTATTATAAGATCATTGTTTTGAATGCAGTCACTTTTTATTTTCAAATTTTTAAATTTTCAATACTTCCTAACAAATAATTTTCAAATTGAGTTTCTGAATGGGTTAACACTACAATCTACAGCTGGTAATTATTTGTTTACTTTTCCCGATAGAGCTTAGGTTTTATATCAAAGGTATTAGAAAATTATCAATCAATTACTAGCAGTCCACTAAGTTCCACAAAGTTTCCTAGATAATTATAATTTCTTCAATAAAAATGTTCATACTCTCTATTCCTTGTATTATTGTTATTAATTATGTCAAGTGGAAATGGAAACTTGTTATGAATGCTTATCTAGTTATTTGTGGGTTATTTCCGTATCTACTACAAAAATCTTCAAATCTTGTCGATGTTAAGTGTGTGGCTAGAACGGCCTTACTTCCGGTTGGCAAACTTTTGTTATGTAATTAAATTTGAAAATCTGGAAGTACCCGGATCTCCGACTTTCGAATTCGCCACCCGTCCGCTTTCTTTACCAATCATAAACTTTCAACTTAATCCCACACCCGCTCCATCAATTGCGTTCACGCACATAAAAACCTTAATTGACTTCCACTCGCATTTATAAACCAAACCGTACTTGTTTTAACTTTTAAACCAAAGCACCGACACTGCTTTTTCTTTATTACGTTTCACAGAAGTCGACTGTTTTTATTCGCCAATAATTCCTGCCGGCCCTTAAATTAAGTCGACGTTATTATCTTGGGTCATGCAACGCCTATTTGTTGAGATTGCGGCGCAACATTTTCAGTTTTATTAATGGTCTCCGTTCTAGAGGAGGGAATGCTTACTTTTATTTTTGCAGGGGCCATGCCAGTAAACAAAAAACTGGTTTCGATTTATTCGATTTCGGTTTCAACTGAATTCGAGCTCGCAGGTCGGGTGTCGTAAACAAAGTTGCCTGGACCTGCCCAAAAGACGCTAACACGAGCCGCACAGGCACAACCGCCAAAATCAAGCTTCGGGAACCCGAGGTCACCCAATAAGAAAAAAACTAATAGCAGCTGGTCCCCACTGTTTTTGGTGCAACACCCCAATATATAACGTTAATTTGTGTTTAGCAAGTATTTTATTAATAGCTTTATCAAAAAGGTTAATGTGTAGTAAGTTATTGGAAATCTATTGGTTAATAAATAATGAATTCATTTAATAACAAGAACACAGTCTAGGTAAGTATTGCAAAAATAGTTAACACCCAAATTGCAATTTTTTTAAATTATCTTTATTGCAATATACAGAGCTTTTGGGACAGACTTTTATCTGGTATTTGAGAATGTTACCCAAATCATTTCCTGTAAGTAAAACGAAGCTTAATACTAATTATTTCTTTCTACTTGAGTAATCTATGCAAAATTAAGACATCAATTCCTAGTTCGACAATGTTGCCGTCATAAAGATTACCATTACGTTTGTAGTAAATTTTGCCTTACGTAAAAGTACAGGTGATACCAATAACTCTAGAATATGTTGTTTTGAAGTACTGCAGCAAACCTATAGCAAACTAAACACCAAACTAAGCGTTGAACGTTCGTTACGCTTGATTGCGACCGTGGTAAACCCAAATATGACAATGACTCGCAGCAAGAATGATAGTTCCCTTGGTTTGTTTTTTCATTATTTCAGGTCCATTAAAGCCGAAAATAATCGTACGTTACATTTTAAGGTTAATGGTGGGTTTAAAAAGCTGACAACAAATTACCTACCATTTTTAACATGCAGCGCAGTAATTTATGACCCAGCTTTCAGTGGAACAATTTACTTTAATCATCTAGATTCTACTTTATTAATCCTTTGTTGCCTTACAACAATGAAATCATAAACACTTGCAAATTTTGCAGAATATTAAGCAGTGACTTTTATGAAATTATTATTGTTAAGTTGTACCTTTTCGAGAACACCACTGAACGGTTGTATGTTGGGTGGTGCAAGTCCGGTACCATCCGTATTTCCTTCTTCGAAGTGGACTTCATGGTCGTTGTCATCTCCGTAACATACACTGGGTGAGCCCACCAGCTCACACGAAGAATCGTCAGAAAACAATGTCTCCGTTCCACTATCTATAGTGGCCATGTTTTACATATTTACAACCTGCAACAAAAGAACCACACAGTTGAATTAAAACTTGTTTTCTGCAAAAATATAATTAAACCTAAACTTGTCCCATCAATGTAGATACACGTGGCACTTTAGGAGTGTAAATGGAATTAAATTATTTTATTAAATTTAACCAATAAATCCCAGTGAAAGAGAATATGTCAATGGTGGGTCAAGACATGAACCCGAGGTATAAGTTAAATTTTAAAGCCAATTTCATTATAAACTAACAAATTAGAAGCATCTATATTATATAATACCGGAAGTAGAGATGAAAGTTTGAACTTGAAAGTGTAGGCGGTACTGGCATCGACAGGGTGGCGCAGAAATAGAGCGCCGTTCTGCACGCTCGCTTATAACGGATAACCGCAATGAGTTTGGTCCTTATCGACAATCTAATCGTCATTGTATCGCGACATTATCAGATATAAGTACAATTTCGTGACATAACGGATCTGAGAAAAGCCAGGGCTGCCTCTTCGTCGTTTTACTCAGATATTAAATAAATAGTAAGGTCACAGGTTAATTAGCATTGTAACATAATAGCAATAGCAATGTCATAAATACGAAATTGTTCTTGATGAGATTTACATGATATCGTAACTTTAAACATCAAATTTATAATTTATTATAATTTAATGAAATAATTGATATTGCCAAACAGTCGCATCTCACCCAAAGCCGGTCCTGAGTTTTTACTTCCAGATGATCTTAAAAAGAATTCCGTGTAAATATTTAAATAAGCCATTCATTAGCTATACAATGAGAATTAGGCTTTTCGATAACTAATTAATTTCGACGATTCATTGTGAACGGCTCACGACTTTTTCCGGTCAATGATTTCGATTCATTGCCAAGGCGAAGAAACAACTTTGAACCTGGTTCAGGAAATCATCAATAACGTAGCAAAACAATCGCTTATTTTGACCGTGTAATTAAATAGTATCAGATTGTAAGACACTATGATTATTAAATATCCGGTTACTATTGCGTTTATGATACGTTTCCGTATAAAGGTAGGCGTGCCAAATTAGTTATGCTTATGATATCATATTTTAGCCGTAATTATGAAATATGTCCGTGTTTATGCTCTGCTTACGGTGTGTAGACTCTTGAACAAAAAAGAGGAAATGCAAACAAGATCTGAATTTTATCGCCCGTTAAAATGAGGATAAGGATCGACGATTTGGCGTTAGGCTAAAGACATTAAATTTGCTTTACAGTCTAGATGAAATATTGAAGAAGATTCGCAACCCACCACGACATCTAAGGAACTAGCAGGAATTGAGCAATCAGAATCCGAGAAACGCAGTTCGATATCGCCTTAATTAACTTTTAGTGTTCTAGATTAGAAGTTACCAAACCTATTTAGTTCTTTCTGGAACAACTGGTGACGAAATCTTATTTGATAGAAAGATGCAATGAGAATTTTTTGGTGAACGTAAAAGTTATGAAATTATTTACTCAAATAGACAACGCCAACATCAAAATTGCATATACACTAAAACCCCGTTTATCCGTGCTCTCCACCGGGACACCTGGGTGCCAGGTAATCGAAACACACGAGTAGTTGAACTTTTATGTATGTACCTACATACAATGTATATATGTGTACATTTAAAACAAAACTGTGTGGGTTATATGTAAAAACAGCAATTGCATATATACTACTTATGTACATAAATTTTTCGAAGAGCCACATCATTTGTGTCATTGTTCTAAAAACTGTATCAAACTATTGGCATGTTCTAATGCTGAGTTGGGTGGCATTTTTGGTATATTTTCAATCTCCTCATGCTTGGATCTAACTCATGGATTGTATGAAATTCTTCTTCTATCAAAACTTCTTCAACTATGGTATCGTCGTTTTGAACTTTATATCCTAATTGGTTCGAGTCACATGACACTCCTCGACATTACCTTCATCAAAATTTTCAAAATCATCTACATTTCTCATAATACTTAAGAACGCTGCAGGTTGTAGAGCTTCATGTTCATTCGTATCAGTTGTGGCAAGGCCAGGTGTAACTTTTTCATTAAATGTGTAGAATTTACACCAAAATCGCTGAATTGTTACCGCTGGTACATCTTTCTAGAAAATTGCTGAAGCTACAATGACATCTTTAATTGACCACTTCTAGAAAAAATCATTAAGATTTCCATTGCCTTCCATTACATTATGCAATAGAATTTACTTTTATAGTAATTGACAAAACTTTTTTATTTCTGCTTGTCCTTTTTGGTTAACAATGTGCATGCGATTTGCTGCATAGTGCAAATAGAACAGTTAAAAACAAATCGCAAGATGTTTGGTACATTTCAGAGAATTGAAAATTATATTTTGCATCTGAATGCACGGGTAATATGTAGAACGAATAATCGAGGCACGGATAACCGAGGTTTTACTGTACCTATCATTAAAATTTAACCTATGGTGATACTGATTTATTAATATTTGATTGTATTTTGGTCCGTTTAATTCTTAAATCTTCGGGATCAGTTATTTGGACTTACTTTCTTTTTTAGTTAACAATTTTTTGACCGCGCTGAACCCACGTTCCAGTAAATTGATGAAGAAGATGCCATTAAATACTTTCGCACTACAGCCCACAATCCAGGATATAATGTAGGTAACTACTTGCCCTTGCATTTTGAACTGTTGTTAGTTACTTTGAAATTCAAATATGGATTTCTAATTTTTTTATCAATTTTATCAGCTGTTCCAGTAATTCAGAAAATTATTCTGTAACCGAAAAAAGTTTAAAACACAATGGGTCAGGTTCCCTGTGAATGAATTTTTTTTCAAATCATTGCATTAAGTCAGAATAAAGAGCCACTAAATGTTGACAATAGGTAAGCAAGAATTTGATATTTTTTACAATTCAATAAATAAAAAAAGTGGCTGATTTTTCCTCGTCCAAAATTTTCTTTCTACAAAGAGTGTTTTGCCACAATAACAGAAACAACATTTTTTATTAAATTCAGTTCTTTGCTTTGGAATCATCTTCAATTTCTAAGAACTCTAGCACTAACAAAAATGGTTTATAAAACCGATCCAGACACCTTTTGATAGATTAACTTCTGTTTGAAGCAGAAGATGATTGAATTCTTTATCATGTTGAATACAAAGTAGTTCAAATAATCTGTTGCTCAATAGATTGCATGTGCTATATTTATTTCTTTTATGGAATAATGTAATAACTTATGTAACTCTTCTATAGCACTCTAGCATCTCTGAGGCACCAGATCAAATATTACTCGAATCAATTTTTTTTCTTTGAAAAACCCTTGCATGTTTAATTAATTATATCTGAATAGCATTCTAGATTTCTATAGACGTCTTTTGTTAAATTGCTTAATTAAAAAATAGAATAGGATAGAATAGAAAAGAAAAATAGAATAATGCAATATTTCACGCAATAAGTTTTGAATCACGTCCTAAATACTATCAACAGTGATAATGCAACCTGGTATTGACTCTAAGGAGTACTTACTATAGCCACAAATTGGTTGAATTGTTTCATTGAAATTGAGATAACATTAGCAGCGCGTTATATGAAAAAAAATGTACTTAAGAAATGTACAATACAACAAGAACAAATTTCAAATTGTTCCATAAAATTAAAATTAAAAATTAAGGTAAACTATTACCTCTTGATTTGATACTGTTTTCGTATAGGCTATTTCTTAAATCTATAAATACATTTTTAAATTAATTAAACTCATAATTGAATTAATATAATAAACTCAAAGGAACATATTTACCATCTTGCTCCTAACTAACTATAGGTTGCACTTTCTTAAAATCATTTAGAATTAAAAAAATCTTTAAATTCCTTTAAATCACTAATGTCAAGTCCAGAGTTTCAAGATTTTGTACCTCTTAATTTGCTCGGTCTCCTAATGTAAAAAAAATTATAAAATCCGAATTTTCGTTCTTTCCATAATTGTATTAAATTTTAGAATATTTTGATGTAATTCCCTAAAATTTCATTTTTTATTATGAATGGTAATTGAAAGTTAAAAGCTTTAAACTGGAAAATACTTAGTCGAGCTTGCAATGTCATATTAACATTAATTAATATTAATATTAATAATTTTATCAGGTAAATTGCATTTTACCACAACTTGAAAGCCGGTAACCCTCAATTCTGTATGCTCAACTATGCGTAGATGATGATAAACAAGACAATAAACTTTCAAACTTAGAAAACGGTACCTAGTTTACCTGATCCACTTGAAAATTGCGCCACGGGTAAAATTTCTAAAAATAAACCCGGAAATAGAAACTCAAATAATAATTATCTCGATTTTATTACCACCACGATAAAATATTGTATGGTTCACACAAATTACCTAAACCGCTACAACTGTTGGTATCAAGTAATAGTAGGATGAAACTAGCCCGCGGTGCCGAATTAACCTTGACATTGGCGAATTACATTTTCGACAAAAGCTCCATACATTGTGGTTACCACCAATTGGGGCAAAAATTTTAATATTTTATTTATGTTTGGCCTATATAATTTATAAAAGTGCCCATATACGTCAATATTGCCGGTGACATTAATTAATTTTTTACTACTTTTTTATTGTTTACATAATGGTTGTAAGTTTTGCCAACAAGGTATGGCGACAGTAAAAATTAACGATATATGTTTAATAGTACATAACTGTTGGCTTTGATTGCCCCTTTAACATGATTTACAAGCGCTGTACGTGTAGTGCAGTGATTATAATAACAGTAAGAGGAATTTTTTTGCCAAATCAATAGGTAACATGTAAGATAATTCATGTTATTAATAGCTATGCAGTTAAGTATAAAATTTCATTCAAGTGGCTCTAATATTAGAAACCATAGGAAACTTTGATGAAAACCTCGCCAAACTAAAAAAGTACCTTCAACGATGTCCCAGCACAAAAACAGTAGTCATTGCATATCAGTGTGTTAAAATTTCAATAAAAAAAATCAAATCTCTAAAGTCAAGATTCAATAAATACTCACAAGTATTTTTATAACCTTAAAGATTATCTAATTAATATGAGAGTGATTTTGCTAAAAAAAAAATACATAATAATACTGTTATGTGTAATGAATAGCAAAAAGGCAGTTAAGGTTAAAATATCTCATCCGACAAGCTTCTTTTTAAAAGTTTTATGATAAAGCGGAATTATATTAAACGAAGATAAAGGGAGTTAATAAAAAATATAAATGATGAAGCCACTTATCTTCATAAGTTTAATGTAAGTAATAAAGTTTTTAAATTACAAATACATTTTATTTCTATAACGCTCCGTGCAAATAACCGTAAATTTTCTTTATAAATAAAGATTTTGTGTTGTTCTTAATCTTATTATAAACTGTAACTTCATAAAAACCTTACAGAAAATATTTTGCTTTCTTAAAATCCCAATAAGAACTAACAATCAAATGAGAAGTAAGGAACACCAAAAAGTTAAAATTTATGAATTTAAAATTGTTACTTTTTTCATGTTCTGAAATGTCGATATATTTCGATATCTTTTCATATAAATCACAATAGTAGTCTATTAAGTTGCAACATTTTTAATAAATTTTAAAATTCTTTGCTTTTTCTCTCTCCAATGTAAGTGTTCAGTACTTAGCATTAGTTTTCATAGACTTGGTGACTATTAACTTGCTTTATTCTATTTAAACATTTTAAATACAGCCACTTTTCCCCAGCATTTAAGATTTTTATATGCTTACGCAACTTTTTGATTTAGTCTCCTTCATGCTTTATGCATGCTTGTAATATTATTAAACATACCATCAAATTGGTTTAAATAATATTTCAACTTCCGTCCATATTTCGTGGAATTCAATTTTAAAATACATAACTGAAATTCGAAAACTTTTATTAAATTATACGTTAAAGAACGAATAAAATTTTCAAACGTCAACTGAAACCACAACTTGAAACTACCAAATGAAATATTGAAATGTCAAATAAAGTGATTGTAATATATTTGAAGATACTGAAATATTTATTGGAATAATTGAAAGGTTAGTTGGTAGGCCAGTTAGTAGGTTTGTAAAGAAGTTAGGTGACCTCTATATAAATGATTAATGATACAAAGAAAATATCAATAACGTCAGATTGTTCTGAAGGAGTAACAAAAAATTCAAAATTAAATTGTTCAACATTAATCCACTTTTGAACTTAACTAGTAGATTTTAAAAAATCAATCAAGTTTAGACAAACAAAAAGATGTAGATAATTCATTATATATTTACTGAAGAGTTTTACAAAATAAAATAAATATTATTTAAAAGTCTAGATTTGCAATATTATTTTTTCGCAAAATATTCGGAGATTCAAGTGCACAATTATATTTTGGTTGATATTACCGTACTCTTCATTTCGAAACAATTCTGTCTCAGACTGTACATCATGAAACATCTGAGACTCTTAATTAAACCCGACACCTATATTTTTATTATATTTCCATAAATACCAGCAGTATGGCTTTTTAATGCTAATATTCTAATATCCAATTTAAATTAATAATTCAGAGGGTCCGTGGGAAAGGTCAAACGTCTAAATTTTACTTCAGTTTCCTAAATTATTATGCGGGTGGGTGGACCGCTTGTATTTCGCATCTTCTCTCTCCTTTCGGATCGGGCAAGTGGTAGTCGCAGAAAATTCCAGATCTTCCGGTTACAGAGATGCAAGTGGGTATCTGCAAGTAACACGGTCGACTGTGAGAGTTCAAATTATGACCTCGTATATTTTTTAACCGCTCACTTTTGTATATGCAAGTCTCGTATTTTTTCAGATTAGATCATTTCGAAACGTAGTACCACTTACAGAGCTATTACCTAGCAAAAATAGAACAAGTCCGAGCTCCTGCCAGCAATAATTGTCGCTCAAATGCCTTTACGTATTCCTAATTTTCATACTGAAAATATACATTGCAGCCTTGATGCAGCACCAACACTTCCTACGAGGTACGCCCTAAAAGTGACCATTTCCGCAAATCCACTTTAATTAGAAAGTGAATACGTTTGAGTTTTCTATTTACTTCTCATATAGTTTCTAATTAAGTTCAACGCGTGTAAGGAAAATATTTAAGAGGTTAAGAAATTCGTGTGCCAAGTCGGTTCCCTTTAGCACTTGCTGCCGCTACTATCATATTAGAAATTGTCAGTTTTCATGTATTTTTGGTTGCGACCGGTATCTAGAATAAGTTGAACGTCTTTGAAACTGCCAACGTCTGTGACCTAACATCGGGCCGCTGGCATCCTCGTAGTAGCAAGTCTAGAAAGAAACCCAAAACTAAATTGCGCAACAAATTAGGTTATTGTCGACAGACTCCAAGTCGGCCAACGCCTAATACTGTAGATATCATCTCATAAATCATTATTATACAATAAACTCGTTATAATGGTTCTAGTTTCTATTGAATGCATGGATCTCTGTCGGAGCCTTTAACCCCACAGCAAGACTCGTCTTCTGTGGGTTAGTATCACAATAGACTGTGCGTGGAGATAGAAAATTTGATTAACTTGACGATCTACGACTCAACTGTCTGCGGTATCACGTTTATATCCGCTATTTTGGTGAAGAACTAACGACTTTATTAATTTTTAGGAGGACGAGTCTGTACAAAAGTAAAAGTAGAATCATAAAAATAAAGTTATCGTCGAAAACGTGGGTGAGAGCCTAATAAAGACATGAGCAAAAAATGCAGTAACAGTACTATTGTACAATAATACTGATAAAATTGTTTGAGGAACCGTGTGAACGACCTTTATACGACCATAGATTTGACTGTATGCAAATGATGAACCGCCAACGACTTTTATGTGGGATTTATTAATTCATCTTGCACATCCGTCTATTCACTGATAGAACAGACAAATTCAATCTTACCCAGACTAAAAACAGTAAACCCAAAATATCAAAACCGAGTCTAAATATGAAGGCACAGAATGACTTTTATATTACACCATTAAATGAATTAAATGAAGCATTTTGTATTGTTCTGTTTAAAATGTTACGTTAAATAGAACATTAATTTATTTTCAGAAGTCACGTGTGGTAACCTAAAAAATGATTTAAATAGTAGAATGATGCTCCAGATTATTTTAAGTAAATTGTGAATAATGCATGATGCTCATTAACGTCGAACGGTGGACGCTTCGTTCTAGAAGAGGACATACATTTATTTTAAAAGTTGAATTACAATATTACTAAGAAATATTTAAAAATAGAAATGGACAGTGAAAAATTTCGTAAATAAATTAACTACCTGCGTTGTCCTTGTAATATATGCAATTTGAATTTTCGAGAAGACCAGGATAGAAAAATTATTTTCCATACATATTTTATTAAATAATATTAATTGTGTTGATAAGATATTGTTTTTGTTCTACGTTAGGTTCATTTTGCCGTTGTTATTTAAAGTGAAATGATTAGGTTTCATTTTTCAAATTTTTTTTCAAACTTAACAAATTCTAGTAAAATTCTTAGAACTATGAATGATAAAATCAAGTATGTTATTTTTTTAATAAACAATAGCATATAATGCATAGGTTAGGTCAAACTACATTCCATACCATGCAACACCACACAGTCGCAACTCTTCTATGAGTCATTTTGTTATTATCTAGTTGACTTTCCATGCCTTGGTTCTTTGTCTTTTTTCTTTGTGGAAGTTATTGCTTTCAGTATCTGTAGTTCTGTCAGGCTGTAACCCTATCACAGTTCAAACACTTAATTTTTCTAAAAAAATTTGAATGAGCTTGTAAAAAATTATCCTCATATCATCACCTCAAAACTAAAATAAATTTTATTCAATGATTCAAGATCCCTTTATCACTTAATTTTTTATTGTTTGGTGACAGCCATAAAACATTTTCTTCTGCAATCTTTTTCTTCAGAATAAACTTTTTTATTCATCAATTGCTCATTGCTTTTCTTACAATTTTTTCCTATAACATTTTCATCACAATGAATCTTCTTGTGAATTCAGTATCATATTTATCTATAATTAACTGTCAGTATAAAAACCATATTGAACACTTTTCCCCTTGCAGATATTGTCTCACCATAACAAGTTAAGGCATCGTTTTCATGTATGCTTATTATGCTGCTCCACTTATTGAAAATCTATTTTTTCCTCTCAGTCATCTTAAGCAACACGAAGATGTATTACGCCCAAGTAATTGATACTGTTTATTATTTACAACAAGTTATGCATTCTGTTGATGATTCGCATTCATTAACATACTACTTATGTCTTGATTAACGCTAATTTTAAGAACCTACGATAATTCGTTGATAAACAGATAAACAGAATGCAGGCTTTTCAGTACCTGTTGAAATTTGCACGAAGTTTTTTTAATAATCATTTAGCAATAAAATGGTTTATTCTAACCTAATGATCTGGTGGCTATTCAATTTTTGTTCACTTATAAAAAAAATCTGTCTAGATTGCTATCTTTTTATCAATTTTCTAACAATGCAAAAAGCACAAAATTTTTAGAAGAAAAATTCAACATTTGTCTCTTTCATTTTTGTTGTATATTACAATAAATTTATGTTAGAGAATTTTAGACTTTGCACCCTGGCCCTTCTTTAGATTTTTGTCTAGCAGAATTAATTTTAACGTATTTTTAAACTTCTGCCGTTCCTTACTTTATGAAGCTCTTGCTATACAAATACCAATTACTATTTCTTCCACCATTTTTGGTTCTTTTTCTTATTTAATGCAAAGAGAATTAAACCTGTGAACAAAAGCTTAAGAAGAATATGGCCAGTTGCTCAAGATCATTGTTAATTAAATGTAACTGCCAATTTCAATTTAACAACAAACTATTATTATGTTAACAAGCGTTTGTGCAAGTGCGTGATTGGGGTCTTATTAGAAGAAAGCAAATAGAAGGATTGGAAGCTTAATGACACTGCACTGTTCCAATTAGGGAGTGAACACTCGAAACTCGTATTCCACATGAATTTATTTGTTATGTTGCTACATTTCATGCTAGCTAATATTTTTATAACTGGTTCAGGGACGGCTCTTGAAGATGTATGCGAAAGACACCAATTATAGAGGTAGATAAAAATGTGGTACAGCAAACAAATTTTAAAATTCAAATCAATGCTCCTAAAGGAAAGAGACAAAATAATTTTTATTATTGAATCTATTTTAGTTCTGTTTAGTAAATGATGACCGAATTATTTTAAATTTGATACTATGGGAAGATATTGTCCAAAAATGTATTCGTTGGAAGGTAATAAGTCTACAAAATGTATGTTTCTTGACTTTATCCAAATTTCATTTCAGCACCATATTTTGAATAGTACAAAATTGTTTTGGATTTAGCAATATATTTTTATTACAATCACATACCAGGGTTCAGCTTTTTAATCTAACAATTCAAGAAGTATACCAGAAATGTCATTATGGTTATTGTCTTAATTGAATTGAATTAATATGTAAATTTCAATCATAATCAGTTTATAGGTTTGTAGAGTCGAAAAACTTTTTACATCAGGAGACCAAAACTTACAATTTTTTATTTTCACATGAACAATCTGGTATCCCATGCAAGCAGTTGCCACTGAAATAATTACGTAAATCAAATAAAGATAAATGGGCAGCAACGATACTCAAAGTTCCGAATATAACTTCAAACAATCCTCTATTGACTATCACCTTTGCAATTCCCAGCATAAGTTGGTACAACATCTCAAAGCCTAATAATGGTTCCATTGTTGCTCTTGGGCAAGCGATTCCGGTTGAACGTCCGGGGGCAGTTGGCGCGATAAGAGCCCGAAGTACATAACATGCGTTTTACTTGATATTTTTAAAATTCAATCTGATTGCACCTTCTGGCTCGACAGAACAAAGCTGATAAGCCTGATTAAGGATTTTAATCGGATTCGCCAAGTTCTATATTTGGATTTAGCTGGTATTCAAACGTTTCTTTCGATCGTATCGAAAGTTTCGCAGCAGACAGTTCAAGGCTCGATTTAACAGTGCGAGCAACCTACGCTTCCGAAGGTGCCGGCGTAAGTTCAATAATAGTGATCTGAAGAAGTGGTAACTCAACTGAAGAAAATTTGCGAAACTGTAATACGAATCCAAAGACTCCGGTATAGCCTAATAAAGACAAATTTTACGCTACTCAGTTCCACAACTCCGAGTGACAGGCATTAATTATACCGCCCTTGATCGAGACCAGTAATTGTAGGGTTCCATCTACAATCAGTCACGTCCTGGAGGTGTAATGGATGCAATTAATAAAGCAATCGGTTGTCACGATTTGTTGAGTGTTTTGTAGGATGGAGCAAGGGAGATTAACAGCTATTGTCTGCGGTATTTCATTCTTCTAAATCAGAGTGTTGACATAAGAAATTTGTTGCCGTGTAGGAGTTGGTTCACACAATTGAATTTTCCCGTGAATAATTGTTAATTTGCTGTAATAATCACGAAATTGTGGGATCGAGAACGCGCGGGATATGGTCTAGTAGACGCGGCCTTCCTCAAGCCCACTCTTGTCATCGACGAGACAATTTTCTTTTCTCATCGTGCACCTTCCTGTAAATTAATTCTTTGTGTTTCTAATAATTTATTATGGAAACGAAACCGATGACAAAAATTACTGCCGGACATCGGTCATAATTCGTATGTATTGTCAGTTAATACACGTGTTCATCCTACATATAGATTAATGGGACTCACTGTAGCGAAGGCAAGCCGCCTTATAGCATCGCCGCTGAATCAAATAATTGCAATAAAAACAGTTTATGGTGCAGCAACTGGCCGTAACAAAAACCGGTATAAGTCAACAATAAATTGCTGAGATATTGTAGAACAGCTTTGGTGTGGTCGCTGACAGATGACAACGCTGCTTAACGGCTATCCAAATAGCACTTGCGGAACTCCGGGAAGGAAAATAATCATCGACCGCCACGCCTCATCCGGTAGAAGCAAACAAAATCCAGTAAGCTTCAACAAATCTCTCCCAGAATTAAAAAGTGAACAACAGTTTTACCAATTTTGCTCGAAACGCCATAAGGCTGTAGAAATTGAAAGCTGAAAAATATAGAATGGACTCTCTGACATCAGGACTTCCTTTTAGAAATAATACTCCTTCGAAACAAATCATAATTTTCTTTATTTTAGTTTCTAATCTCTTATAGAGCTTTATGAGGGCACTTCTATCGTTTTAGAAATTTCACACTTCTATTAAAACTCAACTGAAGACCTTGTTTTATTTGTATTGAACTATGATATTACATAACATATTATGGACCTCAATCCTCTTCAATTATCTTGTATAAAGTTTATATCTTCGATTCTAAATTCTGCTATCCAGAACTCATTCAAAAATGTTACGATTTCCCATGTAAAGTTTTTGTAAATATGCTATACATTACCTCAACGGTTAAAACTGTCAACCACATCTTCGACTATTGTATTCTAGATTCTGGTTGAGTTTTTTTAAGCTATTGTCAATAAACATCAATAGGGACGATTTTTATATTTTATATTATATAGAACCTATTTAGACGGTCTATAGTTTTGTTTATAGACTATATATAACATCTTCTACTGCTAATAAGACCTATTGACAAGACCTGTTTCAATTAAAATATACTTATATCCCTGTAAGTTGAAATTTACTTCCAATTAATTTAAGCTCTTTTAGCATTTGTTTCAAAATAGTTTGTGGAATTCCGCTATGTTTTTCCATATATCTTCAGTGAGGTGTAGGCCTAGAAAAACTCTTCAGATTGATGTTAAGAACCAGACCCGGAAAACGACACATTTTTAAAAGTGAGTGTTCTTAACTTATTGGGGTTGAAGTCGGTAAATTATAGAGCGCCATTATCCTTGTGGTCGTCTTAGACTCAACTACGTTTAAATTAACTGAATCGCTTTCAGGTCCACCAAAAGAGCCGCAAAGCTCAGGACCCGTTTGCAACACAATGCACCAGAGTCCAGCCGCAAGATTGGTCCTTTGTCGCGACCCGTTTTTGTTTATTTCTTTTTTTTTCTTTATCGGCCTCTTGTGGTTTGACGTCGATATTGAGAAATAATAATGGAACGGACGGTGGCGGCGACCGCAAGACCGCGGATCCAACAGTTGTGTGGCATTGTGTGTGCCACCCACATTCCACCTGCACAAAGGTCCTTTGCGCCACCAAGTGAATCACGTGTTAAAATTATGCACCATGAAGCTCAAATAATTCACTTTTCAATTAGCTCATAAAATGACTGAATGTTTAACTGTTCAGTTTCGTTATGGGAATTCGTTTTAGCGAGGAGCTCTAAAGAAAGACGGTGGACGATTTGTGCCTGTTTATTGCATCTCACTAAATTGTCCAGAACAAGTCTTGGAACTTGAAACCATTTTGGACGTTCTTGATCAAAATTTATAGTTAAACAGGACAATAAAATTTATTGGGCAGGTTTCAACGTTACAATGTAACTTTTCCGCCAAATCAATTACATACTTCCAAATAACTTTCATTAACTTTACTGAAGATTCAACGTTCCTCATTTGATCGAAACTGTCTAAATGAAGAGCTAAATTTGGGTACAATTTGTGATAAGTTTTCCAATTTCGTTCATTAAAAGAAGGTGAAATTTGATTTATTTTTGGTCTATTTTTGATATTGCTCTAGGTAGTTTTTGCAAAAACTTACTGCAAAGTCTCTCTTAAAGAACTTTCAAGGAGATGCAATGTTATATTAATTTAGTTAAAAAATCGTAGTGCTATTGAACTAGATGGAATAAAACAAGAATTTTTATAATTTAGCACAGTAATGGTCAACTTCTGTTTCTGTATTTTTGTAAAAATGCTATACTACCAATAAGCTGTTAATTTCTTATCTTTAACTCAAAATTATTTCCCAATCCCTATTACTACTACTATCTCTCTTGAATCGATTTAAACCCATTTTTTGCTGATATACAATATCTTCTAAACTTTTCTATCTCTGATTGTAATGATGTTTTTCATTTTTCACCCAAAACCTATTGATCCGTTCCTCATTTTCACATTAAGTATTGCAATTAATTTTCTGTATCGATTTTTCAGAAAATAGATCTAGTCCCTATTCTTTTACAATAAGTACATAGATTATCTTAGTGTTACCTTTTATCACTGTTTCCTTTGTATCTTCCCTTCCAGTATACTATTCCATATTTGCACTCCATATTGTCTCTAATTAGTATTTTCATAATATCCTTTCTTATCTGGTGTTAACATCGCTTTAAATTTTTGGTAATATTTTCTTCACTCTGTTGTGTTCCATTTCTGTCACGTATTTTATTCATAGTTTTCCATTTATGGTTTATAGAGAGCGCCAAAAGACAGTTTTACTGACTATAGAACTACAAACTTAAAACAGGTTCGGTAACTAAAAATCTTGTTAATTTTTTTTGTCCTATTCTTTTTTAAATCTTTGCTTTTTCTATCATGTATTTTGTATCTGAAGATATAACCCTACAACTGAGGCTAGTGAGTGAAATACTACAGATATATTTTAATTTAACAAAAGTTGTTCAGCATCAGTTGCTGAGAAAAATATTTGAAATCAGGAGTTTCATAAAGTTTTTCAAAGTTCATACATTTTTCCACAACACGTAGCAAATGTAAATAAGTAATGGTACTAACTCAAGTACTTTATTCTTCTTAAGAATGTTCCTTTCAAGGTGGGCGTCTTTCGATTTGTAAAGCCTCCGAGATCAGTTTGCATCTACCAAAGCAATAAAAATTTGTTTAAAACTCTCGAAAATATTTCTAATAAATATATCTCAAATCGTGAGCGTGAAAACGTTGAAAAGATGTCTTTAAATAATTATAAAACCATCTGCATAATTATCTAACTATTTCATTTTACGTGCTTGAGTAGATTGTTGAAAATCTCCCCACTACGGATTATTTCCATGTAGCACTTGGTCAGTAAACGTCATTTTTGATCCTTTCGATTAATACAGCCCTGGCAACAATTTCCAGAAGGCAATATAAATAACACTCAGAACATGTAAAATCAGCGGACCCCACACTTCGACGGCCGCATGTGTGGCACCGCGGCGTAATGGACGGCTGGTGATGTTGAAACGCTTTTGCGTTTTTCGAATAATTCCGGATAAGATAGATTGATTGCCGTGTTTAAAATACATCATTTGCTTACGTGACCCACGTCGGATTACCACCAATCCATTACGATTCCACGGTTAATATTCAGAGCAACCAGAGATTTCTTCGAGTTCGACTCGCTTTAATTGGTCGCGTAGAAGAAGCAAAATTCCAGAAGAGAAACTGAGGGAGAAAACCACTCACCATTACAACTTTTAATAATCCTTTTAGAAAACTTTGGTAATTCTACTCACAACTATTGGAATTTAAGAAAATACCATTCGGCGCTTTACCGAATCACAACTTAACTGATTGGTTCTTAGGTGTGATGTTAGGGCGGCTTGACGACACTGTCGAATCAGGTTTGGTATCTAAATAGAGAAACTTATAGTCTATTCTACTCTTGAATGAACATTATTTAGATTCTTCTAGAATGTTACTCGTGCTCAAGCACAACTATATGTTAATCAGCAGGTCCCCGGCGTATGGACCGTATTCCGCTTATCGAGTTGTATCGGTCGGTGGTATGAACCACTCCGTTCAATCGCCGAACAATGGAGAATAAACGCACGTGGTACACAAAGATCTCAAGAAGTCGAGAGTTGTTGAATGTCAACACTAGTAAAAAATTTACCAGACAAGGAGTACGTTATGCGTCCCTACGTTATTCTCTAGAGAATATTGATCTTGATCAGTAACAGCATTTATAATTCAAACCTCAGGAACGTTATAACAACTCGTCGAACTTCATCTAAACCATAATAAATCAGCCAAGTTGTTTATTATTATCTAAGGAATGTCTTGATTAGGGACTTTGTAACGACTTGGGCGGAACCAATTATTGGCGTTTTAAACGCCTTTTACGAAAATAACTTTATGGTGAAGTTTATTTATCCTGAAAACGTCACAAAATTCCGACTCGTTGAAATAAGGATTAATAAAATAATCGTATCTGTGGGAGATGTAATAAAATTGTGAATTTTTTATTGTGCCGATAAATTTTCCAAACACTTGCCTCGAAGTCTGAATACCTTTACTCTAGATATGAAGCTATAGGAAGCGATAGTTAACTGTACAAACACGTCATAATGTTTCACATAACGCATTTAGGTTGATGAAAGGCCCATAAAATTCGTATTTGCATCAGCGGTGTGCAAAGGAATCTTCATTGATGCTCCTACGTCCACTGATAGAATCAGCTTCTTTATCTGAATTCAAATCCTAAAGCAATGAAAACCAATTTTGCTTTCGTACAAGAAAAATTCCTGAAATCTTTCTTTTACAATTTCCTTAAGTGTAAAAATACGCAAACGATTTCTTGTTAATTTTACTAGTGAATACCATGGTAGCTAAAACCAAATTGTTAGGTGCTACTTTAGCTTTTTCGTATGTTGTTAGTAACACTGCAATTTTTTACAATTTTCATATATTCTTTGCCTCGTACGACTTTATCTGTGGGGTTTCATTCAAAATATCGTTGATTTTTTCTTTAAAACCTGAGTAATTTAATTATTCTAATTATAATTAAAGAAATTATACAATACTGGGCTGTATAGGAATACTATGAATCTAATCTAAAATTTGACACAATACTGAAGAAATTGAAATAGCGGATTAGAAAAGAATACCAACCAACAGCCTATCTAAATCAGCATTAATAACGTAAGAACAAAAATTTGAACAGCGACAAAAGACTTGTAAACAGTAAGAAAGGAAATTACTTCACGCAAATAATTTAACTGTTTTGTAAGAAGGATCCTAGCAATAAACACTAGTGCATAACATAGTGCTAACTTATTGTGTACTGTAGAGACATTACTCTATTAAAACGTTAAGTATACGGAAACTTTGGATTTTTTCTTGTGTAGGAAGATTGAACCCCAAATATGTGAATGCAAATTTTTACTATCAGAGTCAATACATAAGATGTACTAAGAAATCTCTACTATAGATACACTTATATCTACCTCTATATTAAATATTTAGGCGTGCATTATCTTGTTAGTAGGCCCATTGTATGGTTCAAGTTAAAAGTTTAAAAAAATGTAAAAGTTTCAAAGTTGCCATTTTTAATTGACATTGATCCTTGACTTATTTCTGGCCTTTTGCCACAAGTCACAAGTGATGATTTTTCCTTAATCATTTTCCCATTGATCTCTTTGCAATACTGTATAATATCTCACAGGTTGGTTCCTGCAATGTATCTGATCTAACACTTCTTATGTTACTGTGGTGTTCACTCCAACTATACGCTGATGAATTCTGCTAGATTGGCAATTGGCAATCTAGAATTTTAAGAACTACTTGGCAAAATTTATATTGTACCACCAATGAATAAAAATGCCAGAAGAGACATAGGCAAAGAAGAAAATAAAGAAAATATGTGAGTACTATTGTATAAAACAAAGAAAGAAAACCGACGATAACGTGGAAGAAAGTTGAAAAAACCATAGAAATCAGAAAATAAAAGGAAAAGTTAAAATGGCATATAGATGATCTAGAAAAGTTTAAAAATTTAATGAATTAAAATTTTTTTAACTACAAAAACATAAGAATAGGATATAAATGACCAAGGAGAAAATATTTACAAAAATTCATGTAATATAATGGTAAAATCCCCAATAATTTTATTCTCTAAGTGGTACAACATTGTTTCCCTAACGTATTTTATAAATTATTTCATAGACAGAACGAAGCTAACTGTAAACGAATCCCGAATCAGCAAAAAGAAAGGTATTAGACACTTTACGACAAAGTTAGAGCTTTGCGTACATATAATTCTTAGCGGCCATCAATTAGAAATACCCAAGTGTAAATTCACTCAAAAGGTCAAAAGATTTGGTTTTGAAACCAAGTCGTAAACGTAGCTCTAAAATTTCGCCAAGTGATTTAATGAAGCCAGGGTCATCAACCGTTTTAGATTGTTGACTATTTTTGAAAAATGAAAAAAAAGCTTCCCAAACCAATTCCTTTCAAATACAGTGGGAGATTTGCTATTGCATATTTATGATTTCGGGGAAGAAATTTCATCGCCGATCTCTTAGTAACAACCACCTGCTCCAAGTGCAAGTACCCGTATGGGTCGCAGGTGTCGCAAAGCTCCGTCTCGGATGTCAATCTGAGAAATGCATATCACGCGTGAGCCTTCGGGCTGATGTGTATCTGGTGACCACAGCTCTCTCTTCGCGGACCACACCGTTATGTTATTACGACCAACAATAGCTTAATCACGAGGGTCGGACCTCAACGCACCATACATCGTGCTGATTGTCGTGATTTTAATCGCAAAAGTCATTTAGTAGCAAGTGTAACGTGTGGCCTCTTGCGTCAAAATCACTCAAGAGTCGACGAAACGAAGAAATGGTCAAGCGACGGCACCAAATTAAGAACGATAGGATCGAGGTTTAAATGGGACAAGACGGGCGATTACGAAACTTGTTATCAGTAGGACGTCCGCCGATACAGCAAACAGTTACTTGTCTTTAGAACGATGAATCACTTAGACAAGACATGAATACAGGCAGGCCACGAAACTAACCAATTTTTTATCTATTAACTACTCGATTAAGACCAGACGATTTTAACGAAATTAAATCCAGCGCTCCATCACTGCCTCTGCCACGAGCTCCAGCCACTAATCTTGAAACACTGCGAAACGTGACAAAACATTTCCGCTTTCTCCTCTACCAATCTACCAATATTTTTCGACAAGTCATGGGGTTTTGAACTTCTTTTTTCTTCAAGGGTACCCTTTAAGTGGTCAGTTATGCAGTACTAATGGTGAGAAAATTTGTGCTGGGCAGGAAACGATGTTGCACTTGAATCACGCGATGGTCTTGATAAAATCTGCAGGTTTTAGGCAATGTCCTTGCGAGCTTCCTGACCAGTTGCGTGTCTAAAGACTTATCCGAAAAGATTTACTGGTAGCGTGATTTAGAACGTGCATCTGCATGAAAGCTGGTTCCAGGTACTTACTAGCGGTCATTGCTTCTAGATGCAGAAACATCGCTAATTACAATTTGGATACAATATGACAGCGTCAGCATTGTAGTGATTGCACTGATGGGAGAAATGCAAAGTTTTCTCTTTCAGTCGAGCCAAAGGCAACAACTGGAATTAAATCGTCGGTTTTTTTGTTGTTTGTGGTACGCAATTTATATGTGCATTAATTATGAGTGGTCGAGAAGCAAAAAGGTAATAGAGAGGCATGGCACACTACGCACCGTCGATGTAGTAACATAGATAAAACAAGGGCCGTGCAAAGATCAAAGAGTTTGCCATTTGAAAAAAGTTGTCCTCTACAATGTAATTATGCGGCAATTA
Source organism: Pyrochroa serraticornis (assembly GCA_905333025.2). Classification (NCBI taxonomy): domain Eukaryota; kingdom Metazoa; phylum Arthropoda; class Insecta; order Coleoptera; family Pyrochroidae; genus Pyrochroa; species Pyrochroa serraticornis. The sequence goes on from HG995152.1 coordinate 40,926,481, forward strand.
CTTTCAGCTTCAGCAAAGAATCCAGGCTCACTTGGGAATAAATTATGCCATGCTCATGGAGAGCTAGTCAACCATAAAACGCAGTTTCACAGATTTTCAAAGGCTATCAAGCAGGTAATTTAATCGCAACATTGCAACTAATTGTCGACCCTTCCACTGGAGATTTTGGGGTATTTTGGAGTGTCAATGCATAAACTAGCGAAAATTTGGGAAATCAGCCGTTACACGCAGCTCTACCTAGCAGCTAAGTGCTTTTTGGGGAGGAGGTTTTTTGTAAAATTAAAATCAATGTAAGAAACAAATTTTGTAAAAACCAAAATCTAACTATATAGTTGCTAAAAGGTTACACCCAATTGTTATTCATTTAAAATTTCTAGATTGTCATCAATGTGGTTAGAACGCAGTCTCGAGAGCTCTGTCACTTAAAAAAAATGTTAAAGTGTGATGCTAATTGAGATAGCAAACCAACCAGCTTGCATTTCATAATGGAACTCAACTGATGTCTTGCGTTGCGAGTGAGGATCCCGGTAAATTTTCCATCGACATTTATAATTAGTTAAATCAGGCAACGAATGAACTTAACAAATTTAAATTATCAACGAATAACGCGTTAACACTTCGTATGCAAATTATTCATATAATAGTTAAATTTAATAGTGTCATTATAGAAATCACCTATTCCAAGAATTCTGGTTGTTATCACCAACGGAAACACATAATAGATTTTTATCACAGATCGAGTCGTCACATTTCTGTATTTTTCCTCTATTGCCATTATCATTAGTTATCCGCGAATTGTCGAATCAGTTAACCAAATTAAGACAGGCCCGATAATCAGCCCAAAAATAATCATAACCACGATCAAGATATCAAAATTCGTTCAGAACTGAATCATTATTGCGACGTTCATGAATTATTCATGGGGCACTTACTGTGATGCGAATTTCAATCGTGCGTAATTGCAAAACTATTACTTCTGCCTTCTGCAAGACTCCTCTAGAGAAATGGTGATTTCTTTTGTTGGGTGTCCCAGTGGGCACGAGATTGCCCTGCTGTAGCCGTAGGGTGATTTATTGTTAGCTGCCTGCAATACGATCGATGTGCATATTCTGTTGTCTTTAATACGGTAGGTTACTGTGGCCGAGGTCAAAGTTAATGCAATTTATAGAATCGAGATCACAAGTCAATTGCTCGACCGGATCTTGCTATCCTGCAGAGCTGGATCTTAGCATGATTTCAGGTAATATATGTAAAACAAGTTCATGGTGGCAGTTAACAGTTTATTTGCGAGTCAACTCTATCAAGAGAGGAAACGGGGCGTGCACAAATTTAGTGAACCCGTACCTTTCATATTTGCATGTTGTGAGTTAACTCTTCTCATGGAACACGTATTAAAAAATTGTAAACGCTGTAACGTGACAGTGGTTAATAACCTTCGAAGACAGTTGTTTATAATATTGTCTGTGATGAGTATCGTTTGTTGGTCGAAGACCACCTAATAGAATAATTTACTGTAATACGACAACATTTAGGTCGTTGTAAATTATTGCTAAATAATAAAAGTTTGTGTTTTGGATTATGATTGTGGACAGAAAATAACATCTGTGGGCATAATTTATATAGTGGAATCGTTTCCAATTTTTTCGTCCATACAAATTATCTGGTCCCATATTCGTCTTGACAACCTCGAATAATTTTCCATCAGATATTTCAACTAGCTGTTCGTCAGCAAATTGGTTACCAGGTCATACGATCTTCCATCTGCTGGTTGCCAGTCTTCACATGTGCCCGAATCAAGTGGCTAATTTTCTCTATCTCATGAATACTAGCGCCTAGGTTGCTGCACAATGAGGAAACAGCTATGCAACAGTTACATAAATCAAACACCGGCATAATTTGAATATCCATGAATTTCAGTAGCTTGGATATAAACGTAAACAATGATCATCTGCTCATCTCTTTGGACTTGGTCACATTTAAGCTGTTGGGCCTGTAATGAATATTGTATGACTTCGCGGAATCGCGGAACTTTTATTATAGGCGCAAGTGTTGTTCGCGCTTTAACTCACTGCGGTTGATGGTTATTGTAAATCAACAAGCCGAAACAACTGATTTTGTCCAAGTCATTTGCATAATAGGACGTGTGGTTTTTCCCACTTTTTCCACGAGGCGGTGTGTTAAAAGTACGGGATGCCGGCCGAAATCGTAAAAGCAAGGTGCAGCCGTTACAATAATTGTTGAGATTTATTTAAATTCACAAATTAATGTCCACTCCACGTCTAAATAATCCATTTTATATGATTTTATTGCGAATTTATCACGCGAATATTGTGTCGTTTCTAATAGGCCGAACCTGTTTCAGTTAGGGCAGACGAATAGGCTTAAATCACCTGTTCTGAATCGAGAAAACCAGCAATGTTCGGCCAGGTTTATTTTATTGACATTTTATATGCGTATTTTAAACAGGTTTGTAACTGTAATCCAAGTTCTGTATTCTGCGTAAAACCATACAATAGAAACGATTATTTATGGTTAACAGACGCGTAACCAATTAGCCATGATGAGGGGCACACTTTGCATAAGTTATTACCGAATTGTCAAGAAAACTCATAAACACACGCAAATTACAAGAGCAAATTTAAATTTGCCGATGCCGTTTTACATCTTCTCACAGCAAATAATGCGGCGTTCGAAGACTTCAATTCATTAGAACTGACAGCTCGTAAAGTACCCCAACTCCTCCGGACATCCCGGAAATTTAAATCAAACAATCAACAACCGCAAAAGTCTACAAATTAAAACCTCTTAAATCATTTTCAAATTTTTGTTGTCAACGAGAAATTACAATTTCATTAATTTTTTAAAACAACAAAATGCTAAAATTACTACGAGCCCGAAACCAATCAGTAATTTACGAGTCAATTGAGGCCAAGTAGCTTCTTCCACCTATAACAATTATTCTGCACGTCTCGGGGCATTTCCTCTTTCCACTGACCTAAATTTTCAAAGTGCTCTTGCTTTCTTGATATTATGGGTTTTTAGGATGTAGTCGAATTAAACTTATAGAAAGTGATATTATATTGTCAGCGTGTATCTTTATTTCTTAATTCTTTATAAAATAGTTTTTTTGTTGTTTCTTATTTCATCAGATCCTGCGTTACTTCTTCTTTTCTCATTTGTTTCTGAAGAGTTTAGAAATTTCACCTCTATACCACAGAGGAACTAATACAAATTTGACCCTCAAAGTCTCTCCTTTCTTTAATACATAGAAATAGTATATTACAATCCAAACTATTTATTGAAATTATATTAATTAATAGGGATAATCGATTCTCGTCTTTGTCTCTTATAAGGCGGCGCTTTTTACCTCCACTCGTTAAGGTTTCTTAAAAGAGAGGGAATTTACAAAAAGAAGCGCGGGGAAAAAAGTTAAAATCATTCACCATCTAAATTAGTAAACTGCAGACAGAAAACTGTAAAATAAAGAATGGAACCTACAAACCTTGAAGATGTTAAATGGTGTGTAATGGTGTGCAAATTCTAAGACATTCCTTGGAAAAACTTTTGGAATATTACAGCAAATCGATGAAGCAAACACTGGGGTAACATCGCCAACAAAACAGCTGAGTTGGTTATAGAAGACGTAAGAATGACTTTGATGAAGTGTGAACTGACCTGCGACACATTAACACCGCAAAAAGATCGATAAAGAAGCCATTCTCTTTCTTTGAGGAAAAAACAAAATATATTAGACGAGGGTGTCAGAAATAAGAGAAACATTAATGATATGTTGCGAGATTATTCAAAAAGAAAAATTAGTGGGCCGAAACATGAGATTTCTTCAGGTGCTTTGAATAAATTCAAAATATTTTTTAATAGTTCATATAAAATTATAATTAGTTCAACAGGAATTTTTAGGAAATAAAATTTTGATGTTTTACAAAAAAGATTACAGACAAAGCAATCTTATTACTAATCTTATTACAAATAAAATATATCACCCACAAATCTATAAATCAAACCCAACAATCAGTAATTCTTTGTAACTGACAATATCTAAATATTTACCACCATATCGCAATAAATAAATGAGATAATTTGACAGTCATGTCAATATGAAAGAAGCCAAAACATCAGGATGACTCCTGAGGTAATGGATATAAGAACGCGATTAATATGAGAGCCCAATCCGAAATGAAAGCATAGAGAACTAGTAAATTGCCCAAAGAAAGACAACGCGAGAAAACTGTAGAATCCACATGAAAAGTATATGGAAAGATATGGCTGTTTGATTTGATTTGCTTAGAGCAAGATTTAACTTTTTTTTGTAAAAATTGATCGAGTCATTTTCAATGATGCGTAAAGATTTTTTTTTCAAAATCTTGTATACGTGTACCCTTAGTACATTAATGAATATTTTAATTGTGAATAGAATAAGACAAAGTTGCGTTTTAACGCGTTAACATAAAACGAAGCTAATAACAAATCAATCGGGGGATTAAATTCAGGATCACTTTTATGAATGAAATCTTATACATAAGTATGTGTCAAATTTCACGTAAAGCACCTGACTTCCTGTACTTATTCCTAACGACGCTAAAAGGTGGTGAATAAAAGTTATACAAGTTTCACGACTTTAATGACGCCTGTGCGATTTTAAAGGAATATTTATAACCGTTTAAGGACGTTTCAAGTTATTACTACGACATTTTCAATGCCGGAAAATGAGTAAATATCGTATGTTTGCATAAATTTTCAGCAGCATCTCAGAGGAGTACCGTTAGATTCAACATTCTACTATATATTTACATATGTAATTCTAAAAACTGCTTACCTATATTAAAATATATGGCCGAAGTACCGAAAAGTGAGCCAGCGTCTGAAATAAATTATCTTTGATAATTAGAAAATTCATAAAGGCGTCCATTAAACATGAAGCAAATGTTGTTACGTTATGCTAATTATTGTGTTACAATATTAGTAGAAACTAAAATATGAACCATCAAACTAAATGATAATTGCGTTGGCAAAGCTTAAAATATTTGAAGTAAAAACATCCGTTAAGTTCTGGTGTTTTTGGTTAGTTTAACGGCAGTAAAGAGAGTGTGAATAATAATTTTATTGACCATTATTCTACCCTATACTTGCCATTACTGTCCTTCAATTTTATTTCCACACTATTAAGTTTGTTTCGCTACCGGAATAATTTTCCGCATAAAAGCAGTAATTAAGTGAATTACTGAAAATAAATCGTTGCAGCGTTTTTGCTGTTCTTAATTTATGAATTATCATAACTTGATAATCTATGATCCAGACATTGTTAATTTCTTTAACCTGCATAGAATTTCAAAGCTTTTGAAATTAATTTTCATTTTTCCTCCATATTTCCGTGCGCTAACATCCAGATCTAGGTTACTTTGTTTTTTGCTAAGAATAATTCTCATAATTTTGTATATTAAAAACAAAACAGATGTGGTTGACCAAACATCTTGATACCATCAAATATAATCATTATTGACTCTGATCCGATATTATATATAAAAGAATCTAGAACATCATATAGGTACACAATATGTTACACTTTAGAGTTCTTTAACTTTTTATCCCCCAAGGGAAGAAAAGGTACCAAAAAAATAAGTCGCTTAAAACGAAATCTTTTACCAGCTGCACATTTTTCTAATGAGAACCGTAAAAACAATAATTGAACGAAAAAACATTCCCATGAACAACATCCTGCTAAGCAAAAATTAAAGTCAATTTATTTGACATCAAAAACCCTTTCTAGACTAACCAAACAAATTATGTTTCTTCAATCCTAGTCACTTATTTTCAAATCGATATCAGCTTCGCTTTTATAGGTCTAAAATTTGAGTTCAAATTTATATTATTTAGATAATTAATCAACAATCAGAATGTCCTGTTTCCTTTAAAAAAGCGACTTGTTGATATTGCAAACAAGAACATCTTCCATCCGAAAGTGCAAAGATATAACTATGGGCCCAACAAAGTTCCAATAATACCAATGGAGATATCAGAGGACTAGCTATTCTAAGCTATAGTAACTAGTTCTCTTTAGTTTAAATTATCGTAATTGTGTATAATTTTAAATCCCTCACCAAACAATTTCTTTGCCTTTCGAATCAAAATTTGTTACCTTTAACGCCGATTCTACTTTTTAACTGTTTATCTAGAATTAGGCGACCCTTTAGTTTTACAGTGTACTTTGAGATCTATTAGAGCAGTATTTCTAGTTCGTTGACTTCCTGTGTGCTCAACATTTTTTGGGGATGAAAAAAACAAACGAGAGCGAAAGAAATGTATCTCGGTATCATTTTCCACATGTAGGTGGGGGTCCTCGCTGTTATTACAAAATACGCTTGTTGCATTAACAAATCTCTCTTCACGTCGAAACAATAAAAAAATTAGGGCACACACAATTAAAATGTTTATCAATAAACACCGACATAAAATGGGGCCGTGCTATGCTGTAATAGACGTTCTTTAGCTTGCGGGTACCTTAATGGACACGTTTGTAGAAATGAACTTGTACTGTTATCTAACCATTTCTCAAGCATTAGAAAGGTAATGTGTAAACGAAATATATCATTGCGGATGACCATCGCCCATGAAGTTAACAACCATGCAGTCTTCGTCGACTGGTGAGTGGGGAAAAGGGGTGACCACCAGTGTGCGATATAGTGAGCTACAGCGTGGGAAAGGTTCCGAGGTGACGCAGAACTGGGCGGGAACGGCTCGTGCCCTGGGGCGACATCGCTGCCCACCGACCGCCGCTGCAACCGCTACCTCCACCAGGATACAATCGCTTACGTCACACTATTCGGCCACGCTACATCGGTAGAGTTGTCGAATACTACGAGTTGGACTGGATTGTTTTAGCTACAATTTGAAGCTAGATGCACAAATATTTTGGTAATTTTATTGCTGCTGGTTTTTTTAATTAACTACAATTTGAGTTTAATAAAGTCAGCTGTAAAACGTCAACGGTGATGTTTATAAAAAGTTGATCGTAAAGTTGAAATGTTAACAAGACACAGATCGCACACAAGAGATGGAACATCTGATGAAGACAGATATTTGATTACGGGTTACGTGTTTGACGTTTTCCGGTTGTTATAATCTATCTCGCTTAAAAGTTTCATTTCCTAAAACAAAGTTTCTAATTCATTGTATTAATACTACGTTGTAAAAGAAAATGCAAAAAACGGTAGCGTTCTACTAGAAATTTGTAGTTTTCCTCACTTGCACAATTGGCGGAGGCGCCGGGGGAATGGCACTAGAGAAACTTGTTTTTAAATTATTTTCTGAGTGTTCAATGAACTGTTTTCTTAGTGACTCCAAATGTCATCGAGGAGACCCTCTAGTGTATTTTGTATACCATAAGAGTTACAATAAATTGTGTGGCTCTTTTCTAAATAAAATTTTTAATAAATAAATGTCGCATATTTCTTGTTTAATTATTTTAGACACGCTTATAAAATCCAAATTTCTGCAGTGCAATTCTACAAAATATAATTAATTTAAGGCTCATGTTTCTTGCAACAAAACCAAATGAATAAAGCCACATAAAAAAATAATTTGATCTACGATTTTCTTTCCGTCTTTTATGTTGATGTCCTTATTTTGATATAATTTATTCAATTATTGTCGTCGTGGAAGGTGGTAACTTTAAACTCGCTGACTGAAGTTTAAACATGTTTTACTAAATACTGTTTGATTACCAACACAACTGGGTTGAGACTACAATTCTTTAAGCAAGGTTTGAAATCTTTTAACTTTTTATCACCAACAGAAAAGCAATTACAGAGATTCGAAAATGCGAGTTCTCATTAAAATCGCTCACGAAAGATTGCTCTTGACCGTTGCAGTATCTGTTCAAGGACATCGTAAGGTTTTTGCTTGACTTAACACGATCGTAGATTGTTTGCTATTTCTCTTTGGTCATAAAATTATATACTGAATGTGTTGCTTGAACCCTAACATTGGTAATATCTTGTTAATTGAAAAAAAGTTTTATTACTATTTTCATAGCTTCTTATGTAGCGTAAGTTTGCGAAGGTCATCATATATTTACTACAATTAATGAAATTTGCAGAGATCTTCTATATACCCATATTCTGTGTTAATTGTGTTGTACATAATTCTACAATAACAAAAATAGATGTAAGCTCATGTGTTCTAAAAAGAGAAGACATGATCTCATAACATAAATGTTGCTCCTACAATAAGGCTACTGGTAATATAGAGTTAATTAACTGTACAATTGCAAGCTGAATGGCAAATGCCATAAGCATAAAAGCTTTGAAAAATTACAAGGCAAATGCAAACTCATAAGCTAGCTGTTACTAATTTTAGTCACAGAAGACGTTAAAGAGATAAAAATGGATAAAAGTTTTAAAATTCTCATGATCATGTTTCTGCTAAACCTGTAATTCATATGTCAAAGAAGCTAAAATATTATTCCAAAACAACCAGAAAAATGTGGTCAAAAAAGGCAATAGACTTTTAGGAAACTGACCAATATCCCTGTTCATAAGCTATTTTAGCCAACACTTTACCAAGTGTTTCCCTAGACAAATAAGTATTTGCAATATTAAGCACAAAATCACAAGAAGCTATACAATTAAAATATGTACAAAATAATTTAACAAAAAGACAGTAAGTTTTCAGACCTCGTCAATGAAATTCAACAATAAAATACTAAAACTATTCAACCATATGCTGTTGATTTTAATATTATTTAAAAGCATCACTTTCAACAATTTTTTTTTATAAAAATGAAACCTATCTTAGAAGTAACTAATAGATGCGAAGATTATAATAAAATATTTTTTAAGAAAATTATGAACAAAGTGTTGAGATGTGAAAACATATTTAAATCCATTTTTCGAATTCAGACTAATTTTGATTCAAATATCTAAAAATCTTTTCAAAAACTGTGGTGCCACGGTTCGATAAAAATTTTGAAAAATTGATCTTCCTTAAAATAGTTGACGATGCTTTCTAAAATACTTGGCAGATCCACATAAGAACGTTTAGTGTCTTGGATGAATCACCGAGGGTAGACTGGTCATGTTTTTAGGAGCGCGCATTTTTTAAGATTACGTATTTTTTGTGGTCCGTATTGTTCAGAGACTTGTAATGAAAAATTGTAAAAATTTGAGTATATCGGTGTCTCGTAACCAAAAAATTAATATTTCAGATCTATGAATTGTAAATACGTCTTTTTTACTAATTGCCTATTTTTTGTTGTTATAAAAGTTTATTCGCCAATTATTCATAAATACATTGCAAAAATATTGGAAGAAATTGTAAGAATAAAGCCAAAATAATTACCACTCCATTGTTGATTACAAGTCTATTCGGGTTTAAAAATTGTAGCACCATCCAAAAATTACCTATTAATCTATTCTAAAAGTTTATGTTCATATTTCTATTGCTACGATCCGAACTGTCTTGGGCTATGTTAGTAGTGAAGATTTAGATTTTGAGAAATTGATTTTTGGTTAATTTTGAAATCCACTTACCAACTAAACTAAAATTCTGGATGCTTTACTTTAGTTTTAAAATTTTTGTTGGTGCTTGGTGTAGTCAATCCTATTCGTATATTTCTTAAAGATTCTCGCAGTTTCTGCCACAAATTCACTTCTGTATGAATTAATATATCACACCGACTGTGCCAGATGTTACGATTCACTTTCTGGCTTTTAAATTTTTGAAAGGTCCAGAATCTTTCCATAACATAACATAAAATTGTTAGTAATGACTAACGACAATGGTATCAGTAGCAATTACCTTGTTGCATAGTGCTTCTAATGACTTTAATGATATTATGACTGTTCTTCTTAATCTACTGATAGATAGGAGTTCACAACAACACTTTAAATTTCTGGTATATTTACACCCATCCTCGTCAAACTTAATCTTAAAGTTTTAAAATGTTTTTTCAAAGCGTTCAAATTTATGTTTAATTTCTACATTATTTAATTTAAGTAGGTGCAATTATTTCTATATATTTTTTTACCAGAATCATCATATTGATTGCTTAGCTTGATATTATATTTATTGAAATCTGTAATTCCATTTTCAATAACCATAAGATAATGATAAATAAAATTTGCAAGAAAGGCCTTAAATGAATTGATTTTAGATAGAAGATTTCCGCCTTTTTAATAGTCACCCCTAATATGTCTATCGGCTCCCAGAGTGTGTAAGTTTTTATTAAACTAAAAAAAATGGTCTTTTCTATGTGATGAAAATTTGATGAGAGTGCTTCGTGTTTGTTATTGTTGCCATGTCGTTCTTTCCAAATTTTCACGTATACATTCTTACGCTTATTAACAGTTATGTTGGTTATCATTTTTAAGAACTCAATTACGCCTTAAAATTTATTTTAACACATTGTAAAAGCTCCAATAATTACTTAAGAACATTTACATGGCAATAAATAAATAACGGATCAGGCAGTTCTTTTTTATATAGCCCTTAAGTACTCTGTATTGGTAATGCCATCAAAAGATTGACCAGTTCTAGAATTTAATTAACTGTAAAATCATATTCACTTTTTCAGATCTATAAAAGCAATATGTACCGATCGATTCTTGGCCAGTTTTTTTTTCAACGAATCGCAATAAAATATATGTGGTCTGCCGCAGTAAAACCAGCCTGGTCCTTTCCTATTTTTCTTTTTATATGGTTTTGCAGTTTTCTCAAATCAGTCGATCATATATCTTGCCCAGTGTTAAACTTTTAGTCACATTTTCTTCTCTTATCATTTTTGAAAATTGGCATTCTGTAAGTTTCTGTTCATTCCTTTAGCAGTTTTTCCTCATTGATTTTTATGCATGGCTGCTGTATACACAGAATCCTGGCAAAAGTAGTTTTCCTCTTGACTGATTGTACTTCAGTTCCGTGATGATTTCGTGTCTACTTGAAAAAAATTACATCACGTCCTTGTCAGTTGTCCTGACATTAACAAACGTTAAGCAACTACTCTCAATAATATCATTGTTTTCGGGCTGTTGCAATAATTAAAGAGGTTACTGCCACGGCAAGCCCACTTATTACATGCCGTACAAAACTCGTATTGTGGGTATATTGAACGCGTCGTAATTGCAAAATTTACTAAATCTTTATGGTTAGTTCGTGAGGAAATATTACAAAGAAACAACCAAAAACTCGTACACTATGCAATAGTAAAAACATCTTAAAGATTTCGCTCAGATAAAGGTAACTTGTATTACTTACTTTATATCGTTGTCTTGAACAATCAGATAAGTGGTGGAAACTGTAAAAAATAAACAATAATAAGTACCTAAAAATGGCAGACAAATAAAACAATTTCTTGATAATTGTTAGGTGTAAAAATTAAATTGTTCGTATAACAGTTCGCAAAATCGTTACCGTTACGGCAATATTCGACATCTTGCAAAAAAGTAAAAAGAAACTCAACTCTGCCCAAATTTGTAGGCACCAAGATAATAACACATTAAAATTAACTGTACACAAATTTAAACACAACTTTCTATTTCCAAGTTAGCGGTGCTAGTCGACAAACAAAAATTTTTCAACAGACCGTAATAAACAAAATACAGGATACTCCATTTATCTCTATTACAAATTGATTTATGTTTGATATGATAAATTTCAATAATAGCCACCTATTGTTTGAACTGACAAGACCGTTGAACGGTTATGTAATGGATATTTACTTAAATGTGGTTAATTTGTACTACTACTACTACTACTACACTAAAAAATTTATGATGTGACTCGTACATTTTGAATAAATTCATAGGAAGTGGTACCATTCCCTTTCAATGTTGAATTTAGCGCATTAACCATAACAAATTTTGTTGGGACCAATTGTACCAAGATCTACATTTTAGACATCATTGTATTCATAAAAATATTGTCCTTTAAATAAAATCATAATAAAAATCCCTTTCCATTTGAAAAAAATGATGAGCATTGTGTGACATCGAAGTTAATAATTAAAATATTCACTATTAAAGTCACTTTGTAGTTTTCAAAGGAAAATTTGCTAAAGTTTTTTGTTTATTTAAATGGGAAAATAAATAGCGGAAATACAGCTTAGGCCGCTTTTTTAGAAAACACCGTGTATATTAAACGAGTTTTCTCGCTTGGAATAAAACTTGTTATCTTTCACCTATAATTTGAAATTTGTTTTTGCATTTTTAGATAATTTTTTAAATCACAAAAGTTGAAACCCAAAGGATCAATCATAACATTCAAAATTTAATCACATAAGTGGAGGTTTTTTCTAATAATGATTCAACAAGTTTCTTTAATTCATCAATGATGCTCGGAGTGATTCTGGTTATTACAAATAATTCTTGTTGGTCATTTTCTGTTATTCCTTTGAATATCATATTAGAAAATCCCAACTCCTACTACTTCACTTACATCACAAAATTACTATTTTTTTAATTTCTAGTTTAGTAATTTTTTTAACGTTAAGTATTGCTTGCAAGGATAGTAAAACAGAACCCATAATATGACAAAGATTAGGTTTTTTTTACTAAAATTAGAACCGAAGTTAGACTACTAATTTTGGATCAGAAACTACCAACTGAGATTCATAAAGAACTTATTACAAACTGGCCTTAATAATGGATGTATTTTAGTTTATTTTGCTGGAGCTTCTAGGAACAATAATTATTTGTTGAAAAGGTTGTTTGAAAGGAGTTTGCTGTTAGAATAAAAACATCAGTCGAAACAATGTAGTTGTGATGTGTTAGTTGAAGATTTTGAAAAGGTTTGAAAAAGCATTTTACTGCTATTTCTGCAAAAAATGTTGTAGTTGGAGGAATAGAGGCAAAAAGACAGAAGACTTGATTTCAAAAAAAATATGTTGTAGTTGAGTGACGCATCTAAAAGGAGACACAAAACTATGAAAACTGTGAAAATAAGAAAGTAGTAGGGTAAAATCTGAAACATGTATTTGGTAATTGGGCTAGTAGAAAAAAAAAACTAAAACGGGCCTAAATTGACATAGATATTTACAAATAGCAGTCGCAAAAATCGCTTGCAGAAGTGTTTGTATAGCATACACAGAAATAGGGAAACAAAGAACCATCAGCAGTAAATTATAAAATTATAGATAGAAATACACCAGTGTAAAGTTAATATAGCAAATCATTAAAGCAGGAATAGCACAAGATCGACTGAAATTTTTTTTGATAAATGAAGGCTTCAAATCAATTACAAACTCATTAGTAACTCTCCAATTTCGTCAGCAAAGAAGCATTTACCGTTGATTTGTGGCGAAATTATGTGCAATAAGAAAGACAATACAAGAATCCCAAAAATCAAAATCAAATCTATGGAATTCAATACCCATTCATTACCTAAAGCCCGAAATAATTACTGTCTGACATTGACTTATATTCTTATAGTTTATACTTTTACGAACTTATGAAATATTAGCATTAGCTAAACACTAAATTAAAAAGTAAGCACATTTTGAGATGTATAATCAATAATCAAGCCCATAAACAAAATTAACCGCTGCGGCATCTTCTTCTTGTCAGTCCCAATCAAAATGTATTAATATAGATTTTATTTCAACTTTTTTTTTAATATTAATGACCATTTTCATTTTCGTGTTTTACGAACCTCTAAAGAGCAAGAGTTGATTTATTAACCTAATATATTTTGTAAATTGAGACGAGATTGATAATATCTTAATATTCTTAATAGACCTAATTAAGAAATTCTACAGGAATTTTAGCTGTTTTTTTAATTAAAGTGGGTTGATATGATGAGTCTTTTGCTAAACGTCCTCCCACGGATCGTGAAATAGTACGCAGTACCTCCCAACGGCGGCGTCTTTAACCAGCTGAATTTGGCAGGAATTATCAGGACAATTATATAAAAATTTAGAAAGCTAATCTAGAATAAATTGGCGTTTACGAAGTAGGTGGTACAACAACAATTTAAGGCTTTATTACAAAATAAAAGCATGCAAACGTTGAATGGTAGCCGCTGGAAGTGTATGTTATGGCGTGCAAAATAATTTTCAACATGTTACCAACAGCTATAAAATGTGTATTATGGTTTATGTGCGCACAGAATGTTTGTAGGCATAGGGCCGCCCACCTAAGCGCCAGCTTTGAGCAAGATGCCGCCTAGGAATATTATTTCCGTGATCTCAATTTGCTCGTAAATTTATCAACAAATTGCTAGAAAACCATTAAATAGCTCAACAGATCGACCGCTGCACCCTCCAAAAACTCATGCAAATTTTTGAAGCCAAGATGTGAGAAGCTGCGACAAATTGGTTTCAACAGGGTGTTTGACGATGTCATAAGTTCGTAATCTTTTTTTGTCCATTTACCACTCTATCAAATTATTTTTATTACGGCTAGCATTTTATCTTTCATAGCAAAAAATGTTAGAACCAAATTCGATATAAGGTAATATCTACTTTGAAATAGAAAGCAGTTATTTGTGTGTGATGTGGCAGAATAACAGTGACTTATGAGTAGCTTGGCCACGAACAATAAATTATTGAAAGTACCTATAGATGTAGGAAGAGTTCGATGATAATGACCAGAAAGGAATTCTTTTATTTGCGACATTTATTGTCTTCCACTTCCAAAACTGCCCGTCTCATCGGCGTCGTTTACGCTTGAAAGGTCGTCACAATAACAATACAATTGAACCACTACTAATCCATCGCTCACAAGGCCTCTTATATTGTTGCGATTAGAGAGCAAATCATGCCATCAGGAATTGCGAAAGGAACTAATGTACTTATTGCGTCCAACAACCTATAACAAATCAATATTGCAAAAGCAACACGAGACTTGGGTTTATATTTAACAAATTGTCCATTGCTTGATTTATAATTTTATTACTTTATTATAGATGTAAATCAAAAATGGTTCCACACAAAAGTTCCAACAATGACGTAATCGAAAACAGTTTGCTCCATGTGAGGTTCAAAATGAATTATTCATAGATTCGAAAACTTTGTGTTAATTAGGTTATAAAACTATCAGGATGACACCAAGTTTTAAATTATTTCAAAAATAAATAAATAAAAACAAATAATTTTAGAGCAACCACTAGCCACTTTAGAGATCTATTCTTGTAGTTGTACTAAAATAGAGAAAATAGAAAAATTTTCTACAAAAAAAAAACACTTTTCTGTGGCATCCTCTTCTGGCAAACCCATCAACTGTGCCAAGTACAAAATCAATTCCATATTTTTCTTACAACTACTTAAATTTTATCTTTTGTTTTTACAGTTTGTATTTTTAAACAAAACCGGACAGGGTGTCTCAGGTTTTGTTGTTAACTTATCAAAAAATATAACATACGCCCCACAATTAAAAGATGAAGAGAAGCAAAATTTCTGCAACTAGATATTAAACTCATGAGCAGTTGAACTGCAGGTCTTGTACAAAATTCTGTGCTGCCGAAACACACTTTTTGCAATTGACTGCGGAGCTCTATCTCAAGTTTCTTCAACTGACTAGGAAGACTTACGTGAAGAGGTGTTGCTTACTCTATACAAAAACACTGGATTCAAGTGGATAAAGCGTCTGTATTCTATGAAATTTTGATTAGAGAGTGGTCACTTGAATAACGCCAATTTTGCAGAACTAATCCCGACGTATCTCAACCGCCTTCTGGGCCAGCGTATTTAGCTTACTAAACAAAAACTTTGCAGCACATCTATTGTAATTGGTGACAAATTTATTTTGAGAATCAAAAATAGTATACGCGTAGCTAAAACCGAAAAATGTTATTAAATGTTCTGAATTTATTAATTTGATGTTGTCAAGTTTGTGTGGTGGTCGGTAGATTACACTTTGAACAACTTCTTTAAAGTCTTCTTTCTGTATTTCACAATAAAACATTTCTAGAAACTTAATATTTCGGTCATTTCCACAATAAAATAACCAACCCCAATTTTGGTTCAATAGATAATTTTCTCTCTTTTGAAGCAAAAAGCGAATATATAACAGCAAACCATAGTCCAAATTAAATAGAAAAACAATACCATAATTCTTTCTTCTAAACTAATTTCGCTATAATCCAATTTCCCGTGACATTTCCATAAAAATAACTTTAAAGAATGGCTCTTAAAAAGTTGCAAACAAAGTTTCTTTTTAAATTGGACTTTTCTGGTAGAAACTATCAATAAAGAAATCTTTCTTTTTGTACAATTTAACAAACTGAAAAAGATTTATATTATATTTTTTTTAAACAAAACGAAGTATGAATTTTTTGTCAAAATATTCATAACTAAATCTAGAACCTTGTATAGGAAAGATTTTTGAGAAAGATATACAATTAAGGAACATATATTTTAATGTCAGCTCGATAATGCAACGTCTTATCTGTCACGTCTTCAATTAATTGTTGGTAAAGATGCTTAATGAAAGATTTATTATAATAAACTGGGCATCCAAAAAGAAATTATAGTTTCCACACGGATTTAACCTTTCACGACAAAATGAGTTTCCTTGCGTTGACATTGACCAAGTATAGAACAAACAATGAACAAACTAGAAACTACGTGGCTGTCGGATTCGCCTAGATTTGACATATTAAACATATAGGTATTGTCGATTTTTACACGTATTTTTGTAGCACTAAAACTCAAATTATCACTCTTGGCAGGCTTGCCTTCTGACATTAAAATCAGATCTGTGGACTGATTCAACGTCCGTCATATAAATCCGGTTACAAAACTATACGCTGCACAAACCCATTCTCTTTATTAAATTTCAGAACTGAAATATTGGCCACACTGAAACGTTACAACAATAAATGTGAATACTTCTTTGATTAACTGTTAATTACAAAAAATTAAGTGATTGTTTTCAGCAGTATTAGTACTGTGTCAAAATATTTGGAGAGGATGATCAAATAACTTCTTGATTCGTTACATGCATCAGATATCACTTATTGGGTTATTAGACTTATAAATAATTTTATAAAAAACATAAATTGTTATTATTAAATAACGGTGTTGTTAATGCGTGTAATTTAAAAGATTTTAAGAACCACTAGAAAGATTAATTGCTCTAAATAACGCTATAACAAGTTGAATATTGCTGATCAGATTTTGAATTTTCCAACTCTTTGCCAGTTGCTCCACCTGCTCTATAATTATATTTATGTATTTATGTATGTTATACCATTGATTTATGTTTTAAAAAAACTGCAAATACCGGACATAGGTATTCGATACCATCATCAACCTAAGCAAATTGGCTTAGATTCCTTATTAAATTCTTTTCAGTTAACATAAATTACAATCAGACAGGCGATAAAAAGTGAACCGATAAAATATGATATAATGTTTTTGGGCAAAGTCACCTTGGTTCATTAAGCATGGAGGGCGTCAGCATGAAGAACAACCTTAACGGTTGGTTAGGTTCAACAAAAAGAAATCAATAATTTCAAAAAAGTTACTGCAAAATTAAACTTCTTGAATCACAAGTACCAAAAACCTCAGTTCAAGAAGGATGGCATATCAATAATTGTTGGTTGCAATTGGCTATGCAGAGTGTAGAAAATATGTACTGAAGGTGAAAAATACATAAAGGCACCTTTAAAATATGATATCGGTTATTTGTTAAGCGAAGAACTACGCAACCATAGAAATTAAACATATATATAATTTGATTACAATATTTTGATACTGGTAGTAGTTTTGTAGCCCCTTCTTTTCTAATGAAACCAACAATTGCCTTTTAGAGTATTAATTAAAAATTAATTCAATAAAATTTTATGCTAATGCATCTGTTGCTTTACTTAAAATTAATGAAAAAAATTTGAAGCTTCTTTCCAGTCTGATTTAATGATATCCTTATAGTTTTAAAATCTAACTCAAGAGCCAGTCAGTTGTATCCTATCCTTCAAGACAAAGTTGTCGCAAAACCTAAATAATAGATCATAGCATAATGAGATAAAAAAAGTAATAATATAACGAAATCAAATGTATCACTTTATAAATGGAATAATTGCTCTTCCTTACTTTTGTCATAATTTATTTACCTAACATTACACGTCTGTTACTATGTTTATGCATTCCAGAATGCTTATTGAACTGTATGCAGTCTACCAAACAATATTTTTGGAAAATATACTTCCACGGGGAGATGTTTATATGACGAGATTAGGATAATTCGCGTTACAGATTGTGCATTGAAAGGATACATAAACGTAGCATGTATTACTGGTCGCGGAAACAAAACAATAAGTTGGTCTTCTTTTTTCCTGCTCAGAAATTAATTGATTAAGCAGATAAGAACAGTGAAATAGTAAACTTATTTATAAATATAAATATTTATATGTTTATAAATAAATATTATATTTATTATATAAACATATTTAATTGGAAAGGTATAAGTTCTCACAATCATTCCTTGTATTTGTAAAAAGGATTTGTATCATATCCCTAGAGCACTTACCTAACTCATTGGTAAGGTTTCCAAAGAATCAAGTTTTTATCACACATAGCTGTTTCCACCACTATTATCACAATATCAAAAATTCGTTATTTTTAAAATAATAACTTCAAACAATAGTGAAGAACTTGGAAAGACTTGATAGTAGTAAAATGTAGTTTGTTAAAGAAATTTGTATCCATGTTGATTAAACTTTGTTTAATTACTCTTTGATTGCAAAGCATAGTTATTTACGCTTAATTTTCCAAGCATCACCCTAGAATGAGTTTTTGAGAAATAAAGTAGGGAATTAGAGATTCTTCGCAACAAAAATTCGTTATAACAGATGTTTCAATAGCATAATAGCGACATTATTTCAACTGACCATAACGTAGTTGAAAAATATAGCGCTATGTAGGCATACGCCAGGGGTCTACCATCTCATCTCACTCACGATTCTTCCAATCATGACTTGTAAATTTAAGTGATACTTTTGTTGGAGAGTTGACAGAGACATGTCACCACAGTTAATTAAAAATAATCTTTTGATGTTAAACTATAAATAAAATAATGCTACGTCAGTTTCTAATTAACATTATAGAACAAGATGGAAATTTCTGTAAAGTTTGTAGTAAGAAATTGTAAATGCAAGCCATAACAAAAATAAAATGATATAGAAATAGAATACAGTTTGACGGAGTAGCAACAAGCAACAAATTGATTTGATTGACTCGATAGTATATCTTTGAGTAGTTTATTTTGTGACTCGTAATGATTAAACAATGTTGTAGTATGATATAGACCATAAAACTTTTTAATCGTTAAGTAGCATTCAGCGGAAGATCTTAATTAAACGACAATTTCAAATCGACGTTGTAACAATCGTTATTCAAATGACTATGTTAAAATACCATACTTTCTGGTTATGTTACAAAATAAAGCTCTCAATAAACAGTTCCCAAAATAAATTTACTATTTAAGGTCTAAAATAATTGTCCAAGATCCGATGAAAAATCGAACTTTGTTGCACTACCTCTTTGATTTTATTTTATTTCAAAGCACCCATCTGTATCTTTGCTCAGAATGCAGTTCTTGAATTGAAATCCATGTTGTATTTTCATGGTCACTCGAGTCCACTTGATCTTGATAAAATCTTGAACTCCTACTCAGCAGTTTCTTTCTACTTTCTCGGTTTTCTTAGGTTATTGCAGTACATCTGCATTATTTTTGTCGGTAATACAAGTCGAGTCTCTCCTTGTGACGTTGTTGATTGATTTCCGTCGAAAAGTCTAACTGTACCTAAAGCAAATTGAATTAAATTTGCAATCTGAGGCTTTCAGTTGACGCGATTCATCGACCCAGACGCTGTCATGACGGAAATGGTGAAACGTGAAGCCGGAGAGTAAATCTTAGCATCATAAATTCCATCTAAGTTGCATAGTATTGCGTGAGAAATGGCACTAATGCGAACATAGTTTAATAAGGTTAATATGAAAACGTAAGACCCACCCACTCGTTGTGGAGTTTTTACTGCAAGGTGGCTACAGGCGGGTAAGTGGTCGTTGTAGATCCTATCGAGGAGCCGCCAACGTCGTGGTCGTTGCCAGAGAGATAGCAATGAAATTATTGTTGATTACAACCACTTTCCATCGACGGAGCGCATTAACCATATTGACAAAGAGATGACTAAGATGTCCATTAACATACCACCAATCCACCATCATAAAGGAGATTACGGGTACACGGTACTTATGTTTATGTCACGCCATTGTGTTGTAGACGATTTCTTCTACTATTATTTTCTAACGAACTATTTAAAGGCTCGTCAAATGTCACCAGCTATCAACCGCGATTTCAATGAACGCTTTGAACTTGCCCACTGACACACCGGTAGATCACAGTCCGCTACCATCCGAAGAATTTCACCATCAATATTCATGATCTTCGGATTCCTTTCTTCGTTGACGTCCACATGGGAAATTGGCGGCTTTTCCGACTCGTTGCTCAGAATTAAAAGCAACCCGGGACAAAGCATTGCAATTAAGTTTATCATCAACATCCTTAAATAATTCAAAGAAGCTCACTGAAAAATAACAGCAAATTTTAAAATTGATTGGTACCTATTAAGAATTCCAGAGAATTGTCCGAAGTTTTTATATGATTTCTGTTTATTACTAGTAAAACTAAACTAAAATTCAACTTTCTATGGTAAGGAATAAACTTTTCCGTGTTTTTATTAAGTCTTTAGTTTTGGGCAGAAATAGTTAAACACGTAATTGCTGTTTGTTCCTAATCAAAAAAGCTGTTGCAGGAAGAGCCTACGGGTTTCAAAAGTGCTACTATTACCAACACGAAGAACCGCCGTTTAAAATTATTAACATTGACAATGAATCGTAGTTATTTACTAAGCACCTACCGTATACAAGACTTTCTGTCGTCTGCCTGATTCAATAAGGAAATTGTTAGGCTAGCAATCTTCTTAATAATTTGTAGATGGCAGGGCAATATGTTATGTGCTCAGCAGTAAATATAATACCGCATGTTTTGAATCCATACCCAATTACATTAAATATTAATAGAGGACTGACCTGGTTTTGCAATTGTGTTCACGATTAATCAAATATGATTTTAAAATTGTTTTTATTGTTAATAAAAGGTAAATGCGTTCAGAAGTGGGAGCTGTGGAGTAACCAAGTTTGAAGTGAATCCCAGCCATTTGGCACTTATGATCAATAATTAGTCACTACCTGCACTTATGTTTTTAGGGAAAAAATGTTAAAAGACTTGGAGAAAGTGCCTATTACATTCTGAATTTCTTCCTTTCCTTAATTTTTTAGAGGTATTTAAAATTAAGATAATTTATAAAAATATATCCCTTATAAATAGATTGAAAGAGAATACTCAAAACAAGAACATTTTCTTAAACATATCAAAATTTATATCTCACGTTAATTGGTTAAGAAGTATCTGTACTTCTTTTTGGATAACAATCTGTTGTTATCCAAACTCAAACTCCTTATGAAGTAGATATGTTTGCTCAAATTTTACTCCACATTAGATGCTTAAACAAAAATTTTAAAGAAAAAAATACGTCACAAACAAGTTAGCATCAACTTTATTGAAAATAACTTATAAAGTTACGAGATAACACGCGTAAAAAGAAAAAATTCTGCAAAAACATAGAAGTATTCGCAGCAGTAAGATGTATGAACTATTGAATGATTCACTAGTCTGCATTTATTGTTGTTTTCATTTTACAACATTAGGAACATAAATAAACAATAATTAAACTGTTAATAAAAGCAATAAAACATCACTCAAAACGAAGACTAAGACTATCGATTCGATCTGCAAGAATCCCCATTGCTCTGTATATCTGGTGGCAACTTTTTGGCTTCATTACCAACACTTTATTAACTTGATCAATTTTACCGGTGATGGCGTTGTCTAAAATACAAGAAACAATAAGATCTTCCGCTTCAATTTCACTAATTCCCAACTCTTTTCCAACAAAGGAAATTTTGATATTAGTGTAAGGCTTGATCAACAGCAGTAGTACTTTAGTTCGAAAATTCCTGAGTAAATCCACGATATGCTCTTGAATAAAATGATCCGCCATCAACGATTCCTTGTTTTCTTGAAAAATTCTTTCAAACTCCTGCATATTATTGTTCTGATACGCCGCAATCAAATTGGTCATTGCTTGAATTTCTGGTTTATTTTTGTACGGTTTAGCTTCTTGCGAGTCAAAAGGGTTGATAGCTGACTTCATTAACATACTGGTTAACAACAAATACTTTAAACAAGTAAGTCGTCGTGGATTTCCCGATTCGTCATAATTCTTGAAGGCTTCAAAAAAATCTGTATATGCTTTCTCATAGTTACCAGATCTTAAATACATTTTCCCCCCGCACTCTCTAATAATACTCATAATTATCGGATGAGGAATCGCGGATCGGACACGTAGAGATCTTTCATACAAATCTTTGAGATGTTGATGATTCTTCAATTCAGTGTACATTTGAATTTCAAGCGCGTAAATTTCGAGGAGTTGTGTACCTTTCTGGAGATTAGTTTCACTTTCAGTACATCCGCAGGCTTGTTTCAGTTGTCTTATAATAACAGAAAGTTTTCCAAATTCACCTCGTTCCAAAAACACACGACCTAATTTGGTGTTGGTTTTGAACCAAAGTCTGTCATTTTTGCTACTTTTCAACGTTTCTAAGGTGATTTCGTAAAAATTCTTCAACATGTCCATGTCTTCTGATGTAGAGGTGTAGTCCAAAATTGAATTTATCGACTTCTCAGCGTGATTCTTAGTAACAGCCGTGTTAATGTAAGTGAGAAGTTCCTTATATATGCTCATAGTTTCGATGTAATTCTTTAATTGATAGTAAACTTTCACCATCTGTTTTAAAGCCTTGAACCCCCAAATTCCCTTGCAATCACCTTGTAGCTCGAGCACACGACGAAAGGCTGATAAGGCTGCATTGGGGTCATTTTCTTTTAACGATTTTGCTCCGTAGTATTGATTCTCCAAATTGACGTCCGATTCGGAAGTGCTGTCTTCGGAATATTCTAGACCGTAGTCGCTTTCATCGTAGGACAAGTCTTCGTTCATCGTTAAACAAATCTTATACCCTACCACTAAATGCGTTTATACCGAAATTTATAACAGAATTGAAATGTTTTAATTTTACTTGTCAAATTTTCTGACATAAAAGCAACTTCGATGCAACCGTTCTTCGACGAGAATACGTGCCGAGTCTATAATGAAGAACACGTGGCCATACCGCTTGCTGTTACTAGGCAACTTGTTATACATTGACTCATATGTCGTTTGGTATTTCATTTTTAAGTATTCATGCAAATCCATTAAGAACGAGTAGTACCATTCTGGTTCAACACTGAACTTCGGTCAATAGCCATAGCAACCTTTATTGAAACAATAGTTTTACAGTTATTGAACAAAGTTCAGGGTTTCAAGGGCAAGTTGTACCATTAGTGATCGAAGTTCAAGCTAAACTTCGATCAATAACCATTAACTACTTTTGTTGAGACAATTGTTGACACAATATATTGTTGATTGATTGCTGAGACAGTTGTTGCTATGGTCAATACCACAATTGTACAACTGGCCCTAAAAGCGAGTTGTACATACCGTTTCAATGCTGAACTTCGATCAATAACTATAGCAACCTTTGTTGAGACAACAGTTGTTATAGTTACTGAACAGAGTTCAACGTTGTACAAGTTGCCCTAACAGACTCCACAACATTTTCACTGTTACCAAAAAATATTTATCATTTTATATCGTAGCTATGTGACATGATGCTTTTCCAAAAAATTGTACATTTTTGTAAATGGGAACTTGTTTGTTTGATTCTTACGATCAAAAATAAGCTTTTCCAGGCACTAAGTATTAATGGGTCAGTCTTGTGTACTCTATTCTTATTCTCGATGAATAGACTTATATTTCCTTGAGGCGGACAAAAGCAAGTTACCTATTGGTTTTAGTTTTACAACATCTTTTAGGCAAGAAAACTTTGATTCTTTTCTATATGCCAAAGATTTTTATTCTAGCATAACTTTACAATTCCAAATTTGTTCGTCTAATTTTAAGCCATTCTGTACATTTTTGAAACTATTTTCACTTTTTTTTTCTTTTTGTAGTTTTCCTTATGACTTTTTTAATAGCTTTCTATTTGTAAAGTTGTCTCAGAATCAGTCTTTTAAATTATTGTGGTTACTAAAATTTGGGAACATTTTGGGAAACTATTTGTATGTAATTTGTGTAGCATGTTGAAACAGCAGTGTAAAATAGAGACTGAGCATTAGGTTTTTCCTGTCAAGATGCTAAGTTACTAAAAAGAATGTCACAGGTACTGTACATATTTTTTATCTACATTTGAGTAGCATCCTTCATCCTTCACTTTTATGTTCATTACTTATTGCACAGCTTTTATGATATATTTGATATATTCCATATTTGAAATACATAAAATTAAGACTAATTATAGATAGTTAAAGATTAATATTTCATTCGTTGTAGAAACCGAATAAATAATATTCTGAAAAAAAAACTACAACCTATTTGAAAAATATAGATTGGGGATAGTTATATCAATATAATAAAGAAAGTAAAAAAATGATAAAAATGTTAAACTATCTATGAACACTATCAAACATGTACGTAAAAAAATCTGTTATTGTTAATAAATTTTACCCATAAGAGCTATGGGTATTCAAGAAGGATTGTAGCAATATTTGTTGAATTCTTGAAAGTTATTGAAAGTTTGGGCCCACGGCAATTTCTTCAAAGTATTATTACAATTTACTCACAGTATACAGAATTAGTCAAAAATATGGAACCAAGCTTCTTCTGCCTAAACTTCTAGACTTAAAAAATAACAATTGATCAAATAATTCTACGTCTGTGGGGAGAATAGTTCTCGATGTCAGACTGAAATATTAGTAGTACGTTATCATTAAAAAAATGGATTTAGACAAAAGTTGCCGGTGCCATTTTATAAAAAATGTGCTCTAAAATGGCCTCAAATTAGTCATTTGACAAATAGTTATCAATTTTTCTTTCAATATAATAGTTTAGGCAGGAAAACCTTGGTTTCATACTTTTGACTAACCCTGTATAGTGCTGCGGAACAATGTACAAACCAGAAATTAATTTGAGCTCCACATCTCCTTTTCAGGAAGTTTCAGAAACCATTATTTTGCAATTACTAAGATTTTGATGATCGATTACCACACCGAACCCTCCACTACTCTTTAATGATTTGGAAAATAACGATGTTAAAGATCCAAGAAAGGCAATAAAGGATTGATGACCAGTTAACGCAATAAACATTTTAGCGGGGCGCTAATGAGTCATTAACGGTACATTAACTTTATGCTCCTGTTCGTTAAAAGGGGAAAAGCCCTTATTTCACGGTAAGTACCTTGTAATTTGCTAATGGGTTCTCGAAGAGCATTTCCATTTCAATACTTTTGCGTTTTTGATTATCTTTATTTTCGTTATAACGCAATGTTTGTGTTTATCAAGCCAAAATATTGCCATAACTTATATTTAAATAGTAGGTGTTTGTGGACAAGAAAATCTATAAACCACAGACCTTGCTAATAAATATTGCTAAAAAGAACATGTTCCCCCGAACCGCCCACATCCTCACATGTTCACAATTGACAGCGAGGTTAATATGAATATTTTTCTTCGTGTTGTAACTGCTGCAATTAAACATTTCTCGCTGACCGTGAACCTCCGCGGTATACCGGAACAGCGCGAATTACCGGTTTTCATTCAAAAATTGACGGTTCTACCCACAAACTCCGATCTGGGTACCTACCTCGTGGTAATCCCGGAAAAATCCCTGAACAGCTTGATAATTGGTCAGTCCCACAGAAGACGATCACTTTCCGAATGACTTAAGTCCGTTCGCAGAAACAATCGCGTCGTCCACCAGTGACCCACTAGAACGAGATGTATTGTACAGGTGAGCACACGCGATGGTTCGCTAGCTGCCGATACCTGTGCAAGACTAACTTGCTTTACCACCACTGACTTACTAACTGCTCTCAGTCAAGTGCTTAAGTGCGGCAGGTGAAGCTGCCTAACCCACACGTGAGTATTTTATGCCAATTCGCGGTTAGCACAGATTCAAACGGAACATAAACAATGGGTGATTTATCTTCGAGAACATGACCGGACTTTCCAAGAAATTGTTTCCTTTTTGACGGCGGCATTGCGGAGATGGACGCCCCGCTCCCGAAGATCTGCACAAGGCCTCTGGATGGTTCAGATGAAATTTGAATAAATATTTGTTACGCAACGCCGACATCAGCGGTCTGTATTGTATTCCGAAACTTTGATTGTGCACTATAAAAGGAGAACCATAAGCCACAAACCCACATATTAATGGGCCACTCAGAAACAGTCGCTTAAAAAATAATGACAACTAATGGAGAAGATACAATGAACACAGTAACGGCAGTAGAAGGATGGTCCGAAATTACGTTTCAAGTCATAAAGTCACTATCAAATTTCACCTTCCCTTATTGTTACCTAAAACTGAGATAAATACGTTCGACCAATTAAGACAAACTGATTATACAACAAATATAGTAAAAAGGGTTGGACCTGTGAGGTTGGATTTATTTTCAAAATTTCTCTACATCCGTTGAACCAACAATAGGAATACAATGGACCATTCTCTTCTGAATAGTGAAGACGTATGTTGCAAAGAGGAACTCCCGAATGTTGTGAAAATCAATCCAGTAAAAAATTGTATTCACTTCTAACAATGGAACCGCGTTATATGATTGAGTTCAGATGCTATTAATATATTCTTTATTGTTAAATTCCGGAACCCCGCCACAAATTCTATTGTCAAGTAATGTAAAATATCACAATACAAATAGTAAGCTCGTATGAAAAAGGAAAAAATGTTTTCAAGACACTTAGCTTTTAAGTTGTGAAACTAATTAAAAATGTGAAAAAAAGTACTTAACAAAACTAAAACATGCAACTTAAGGACAGCCTCGCACTCTTCATATGCAAAATTCATTGACCTTATAGACCGATTCCAAATGTAGATATAACAATAACCTCATAGGTGATAGTTGATTAATTTATGCTGGAAATCAAGTTTTGGTTTTGTAGCTAGGGTTAGTGACAAATCGTGTGGCATCACCATGATCGTGGGGAGAGCATTCAAATTCGTAAAGCTAAAGTACTTCATAGGCCGTATAGAATTTTATACTGCTCAACTTAAACTATTATTGAGTTTACAATTTTTATGAAATCAAAATATTACTCGAAATTAATATAGGCAAGGCGCTGAACGAGAATTCAATTAAATCTAAAATGGAGTTAATTTTTTAGCATCAAATAATAAAGCTGTAACAAATTCGTGACACCAAAGAACTATTTTTTATTAAGAAAGACTACAAACTAATTATAATTTATAACGTACCTTACCTAAATTTAGTTAACCATTTAAAAAATCCTCTAAAATAAACTAAAAAAGAAAACTAAATAGATTTATAAGAAAGCTGCAGCAATGTAGCCGCTGTAATAAACTTATAATAAATCGGTAAAAGTAAATTTCCTCACTTCCTGTATTTTTTCCGATGTCCTTTTCTCATGGCTATAAGATCCATCAATGATTTAAAGCTTCAGGTATTAACCGTTATTTTTTTTTTTTTTTAATTCAATAATAGCTTGGAGAAAGAAAATACAATAAGCAGCAGCCAAATTCTTCATTTCTAATCAAGTGTTAATATTGATTGCAGTGTCACAAACACCAAAGTAAATAAGTTCTCAAATATGCTACTGACACTAGAAACACTCTAGTTCTCTACAATAAAAATTCCTGTTATAGATAAAGTTACTTTCATTGTATTGGACTCGACAGTGTTATTTACAAAGATTTGTCTACTTATTGCTTTAAACAATCAAGTTCTAAAATTTCACCTTAATAATATAATTGCTAATAAATACACAATAAAAGTATATGTACTTTGATCATATTAGAAACAGCATTTCATGGTACTGTCCCTTTTTTTCTACGTTACTATAGTGTGTTTGTGAAGACCATCCGCGTTCACAAACTAAATGAGTCAATATAAACTTTATTACTTTATGCCTCTATTGTTTCATTAATAACATAGAACAATTCCAATCATTATCCTTGGTGTATATTTATACTACATGGTACCCCAAAATTATAACCAAAATTACCAGAATTGTATATCTCATAAATTACATTAAGTTTCTAACAATGCAATAAAAAGAAATTCTGTAAGACTTAAACGTTTCTTTCTAATATATAAGTTAAAGAGAGAAAAATTGTATTTTAGTGCTAATTTTATATAATAAATAGAATTTCAGCCCGATTTCAAGTTGAGCTGCGACATATCGCAAATACAGATTGCTTGAAGATGTTGCAAATCAAAATGTGGAGGCATTTTGATTTGCGAGACTACCTAGCAATCTGACCCGTAGTTACGACATATTGCAACGTACTTGAAATCAACCACCGCAAACAGAGAGGCAAGACAATTTTGTGTTACCAATTTGTGACATCGTTTGAACCAAATTTAAATTGCGAATTTTTGCAATTTTTGTTCCATCCTCTCAAAGGGACGCGAGTAAATGGCGAAAATTAACCTACTTAAATTTAATTTAAAATTAGAATAAATCCTATTTTGCATTAGACTGCGTGTATTGGTTTACCTTAATCTTAAATAGATTTGTTTGTCTCTTTAAAAATATTCATAACTGTATTTATTTATATATTTCCTTTTCACCATTATTGAGTTTCATCCATCAAATCAAACATTTCAGTTATCCTGACTAACTAATCTTAATCTGGTGTATGTGTCTCAAAAAAAGTCAAAAATACAATTCCATACGAGTGTTGTTAGTCCTTGTTCTTTATTGTAATCAGTTTTACGCCTGACACTTATGCAACATATTTTACTGATGTCTTCCTCTCCATACAGTTTTCGAATTTTCGTAAAGTGTCAATTGATGGCCAGATTTCAATTTAGTTTGCGACATGTTGCAACTATAGCAACTCTCTTTCTCTATAGCAACCCTTAGACATGTTGCAACTCGCTTGGAATTTCTTTCTAAGAACCTCTAAAAGTTCTCTGAAAACTGCAAACTCAAAATCTATAGCGTTGTTTTCTTAAAGTTAATGGTAATGTAACGTTTATATTATACTTACCTTATTATCTTAAAACACTGTGACCCCTTTGGAGATAATGGTACAAAACTAAAGATAAAAAATTCGCAAATATAAAAAACATTCTACTCATATTTTGGAAAAATGGAAACTTGCAAAGACATAAGTCTTAATCCTTTTCTAGTTTTAACAAAATATAATAAACATTGCGTTAAGCATTGGACAAAATAAAAAGAATGAAGAGAGAAGTTTGCGATTTACTAGTTCAAACTTTGGAAAAATCTATAAGCCAAACGTTAACACCAACTCTTAAAAATTTATCAAACAGAAATATAAACTCCACTTTCTCCAGAAATGAAGGCATTTAAGTGAGATAAAAACTATGGAAAGAGCAAAGGAAGTTTTTTAAAATAGATATTTCAAAAAATTGATCATTGTGAACTATTTGTTTCCCCTAAACATTGGTTTTTACCTCCTTGTCTAAATGGAAGTATTCCGCGGGAAACGCTAGAGCAGAAATTAATTATTTTTAGGCTAATATTAAATCTGTCTTAAAAGCCGTGGAAGCAACGAGTACAGAACTTATAAAGAAAAACGCTTTTCGCAGGTCCTTTGAAGTATAAACGAAAAGTAAGTTCTCGGCCAGGAAAACTAAATAACGCTTTGTTCGCCCATAACGTTATATTACAGCTAACACT
Source organism: Pyrochroa serraticornis (assembly GCA_905333025.2). Classification (NCBI taxonomy): domain Eukaryota; kingdom Metazoa; phylum Arthropoda; class Insecta; order Coleoptera; family Pyrochroidae; genus Pyrochroa; species Pyrochroa serraticornis. The sequence continues at coordinate 40,956,331 of HG995152.1, forward strand.
TCGAGATACGAAAGTTTACTTTGCAAAGACGGAACAGATGTGGTAATTAAAACAAACTCATTGGGGTACTTGCTTTATTTATAAATTTTCATGTTATTTTCTCAGATGATTTTTATACATATATTTAAGTAAAACTACATTGCAATAAAAAATAGATAAACAAACTACTTTGGCAAGTACTGGATTTTTCATTTTTTTTTTTTGATGGTCTGAATGAATATGAAACATATTCTCGTTAAGATTCGAACTTAGTATGTTGAACTAGGACAAAAAAAAAAAACGTTTTTTTTCTATTTCTGTAGTATAAACTATAAATTAAGCCGCAAACTGCGTTACAACTGATTCAATAATTGAATTTGTTAACATTAATGATTTGATAATTTCATATAAACGACATATAAAGATGGTTGTTACATGTAACGTTTGTTAAGGCAAAAGGTTAAATTATACTACTTTTAATAGGCACTAAAATAAAAGGTTACGCTACACTATTATATCTATCCTGCATAGTGATTGGTAGGTAATTTGTCTTTTTTTATTTATTTTTTATTTTATTTATCTTTAATATCGAATGCCCAAATCGTCTAAATCTACAGTATTAAAAAAATGGACCAATCACTAATGCAACTGAGAATAAGAAACAAGTGGGTAATTAACAATAACTCTTAAGTATACGTTGATTACCCATTAGCTTCTTTTACATGACAATGATTGAATTAAACTGCTCCCGTAACTAGTTCACTTTTTACGTATTGGGGGCAACAAATTTAATTATTTAGCAAACCTGATGAAAATAAACAAGAAATCATGTGAACAAATTACAAAGAGACGCTTAAAAAATTATTGCGATATACTTAATTACAACATACAATAAACAGGTTTGGAAATGATGAAAATAATTCAACTACGCCGTGCACCAAAATCAAACAGATCCCAGATCTGGCAAGAATTGCAAATTTATTGAGTTGGTACTTTTGACCTTCTATGTGCTTTCATAACAATGACTTTTGAATTAGGTGCGAATGAATATACATTTACGATTCAAACATTCACATTATATGGTAGAGCACAACAAAATTTCAATTGTGGCTGACAAAACCACACACGGCTTACACGCACATGTCACTCACACAATTATAATTGGTTCTAAATAAAACTTGAAACTATCAATGAAACGTTAAGCACCTCAAAAAATATATGTATCGATATGCGAAACGACGATCCTTTCAAAATTTATCTAAAACTACATGCCTGTCAAGACATTAGTTGTTAGAAACACAATTCTAAAACTAACAAATTTTTGCATTTTATTGTTTTTTTTTTACCTTTCATTATTTTTACTGGATAAGAAATGTTACATTGAATGCGGATTGGAGAGGGGCGCCGGATACGTCGCAGGCCGACGCTACACAAATGAAATTACTTATAATTAAGTCTAGAAAACTTTGGCTCCGAATGACTAAAGACGTCCATATTATAGAATGTATTCAGAAAACTGCAGCCTCTCTCCCTAACCGAGCGACATTAAAAACAAAGAAACAAAACTAAATTATAAAACCAGTAATGGCAATACCCATTTCCAATATTTATAGTTACATATTTCGAAAAATACAACTAAATCGAGATCGGCGCCATTTATGGGTTAGACAACGCAATGGGCGTCTTCTCGCGCAACTACGGGTGTTCAATGCTGCATTTCAAGAGCTAGACTAAAATGCCCTAACATTATACATAGATATACATTTTCAACTATATTGTTAGGATACAATAATAGCGAAACAAACTTCTGAAAAAACAACCTGCTGACGTAGTGTAAAATGTGAGTGATCTGCCACTGAATGGCGATTACTTTTAAGTGAGATAATTTTTTGAAGATCGCAGATCTGTAAACCCAAAATAATTTCTTGCAATCACCGATTGATTTTTTTTCCAGTCATAAAAATTTAACAATAAAAAAAAGTAACAAAAGAAACACATCGGCGATATGTATTAATACCTCGAGAAACAACGCGTCAATGCTTCTGGTATAAAACATAACGAAAATTTCCTATTGTTTATGTACAAATAGGGGGCGATCGGGACAAACGATAGCACTCTGTTAATCTAATCTACCCAGTAAAACCGATGCGGAACTAAGTGCTTTATAAGCAATTTAAAGATTACTTACGTCAAATTCTTTCAATTCGGGAACGATAATAAGTGACGAAATGGGAAGTACAAACGGCCAATTTTAGGTAAATTTAAATCATGTTTATCGTTTAAAGACTAATCGTGTTTACCTCTAACCATCCTCCCTCTATCCCCTTAGAAATGAACGTAACACCTACTTACAATTCACGACGAGTATATTATTTGATAATCTAAAAGCAATCTTTAAAGTACCCCTCTCCATTGAAGCGCAATCGGGGCACACCCACGGTGTAAAAGTCAGATGATTTTTTTTAACAACAAAGTCGAATTTTTCTTGACTTTCAAATTGTTGAAAAAATGGGACACCTAAGTGCCGGTTACTAGATTTTTGATAAGAAATTCATGGGGTTACAAAGTAATGCTACGCTTGCCCCGTACCCAACCCCGTCTTAAGGCTCAAACCAAAAATTTTTGTACCATTGTTAAAAAAATTTTTTTGTTTTGATATATACGCAACGACTATAACAAAAATTTGCTAAAAAAATGTGTAGGTTCGGCTATAAAAATTGAACTAAAATTAGAATGAACCTCCCCTACATAAATATGCTTATAAATAACTGTATACAAATAGCAAGCCGTGAGATACCGGTTTGAGTGAAAATTAACAAGAAAATTGGAGGGGTGGGATAAATTGCTTGGTGTTCGCACGGCTGCCTTGTTTACATTTTATTAATTTACACGTTTACACAAAAGCGCTGTCGGTAGCACATCGACGTCGTAATTTGACCCCACAAGCTACAGCAAGGGGACAATACATCACACTGCACTGAAATTAATATGGCAGTTTCACATTTTTTGGTTAGCACGCTCGTAAGCGAGCTATTCTGATCGTCGTGTGCTACCTAAAATTCGTCTTCAAACCTACCCTTTACAAAGTAACTGAACGTAAAGTTGGCATCGTGGACATCTGGATGAGACAATCTTCCTCGAGGCGCGAAGTGAAACTCCATATACCGCTATCATCGGAGGGGGCCGTGGCAATTACTGAATGTCGTCGTTTTCGTTCCTTGGGCATAATCATTTCGTCAATATCTAAAGTAGACTCAACTGCGGGTAGTTCTTCCATGTAAGACTGCTGAACTATGTTCAAGTCAGATAGAAGCTGATCACCGAGTTCGTCCAGTTCTTCACGCAATTTCGTATGCTGTTGGGTAGAGGGAGATCGACCCAGACAGTCGCAACACACCTAAAGCAGACATCAAATACAAATCAGCGCCTTGATTCAAAGATAAAAAATTGCAGAAAGAAAAACCGCCACCAACGTCAGTTAAGAATTTGATGCTATTTACTAGAAAATCGATTTTGACAAAATAAATTATCCGAACGCGGAATGAAGCACTACGGTCAAAACGATAAAGGAATGAAATAATAATATTGTTTTAACAAATATCAGATATAAGTACATGTATTTTAATATAAAGCGAACATCGAAAAGCTCCTTCAATTAGAAGGGGACCATTTTCACTTTCAGAAACATGTTTTTAGTCTGTTCTAAAAAAATGACAATTTGATGACCACGACGATATGTCTAGATAATTAATTAACATAGCAGGCGACTGCTTTCGAACTGATTGGTTAATGGTATAGGTATCAATTAGTTGGAATATTTGTACAATTAACTGCCAATCTTTACACACTATCAATATATTACGTTTTTCGCAAATAAACAAATAAGAAAATACTACATACCTCATTACCCTTCCAAATGTCCCACATATTTTTGCCATTCCACAACGGTTCCTCTTGAAAATTCTTGTTAACAAAAGTTGTACTCCAATTAATTTCACTGCAAATTTCGCAGGTCGGTTCGTATTGACTCCATATTCCTTCGCCCAATGTTACCTTATGCGATCTACACGGATGCACTGGGCATCCGTATCCGGTATCATAATCCATGTTCATAGCATTTAAGTTGGATAAACACGTGCATTTGCACGGAATCATCATCCCATTAAAATCTTCTCCAATTATACCTCTGCCAATTTTAGATGTGCCCACCAAACCAAAGAAATCATCACCATTATCCGTCTGACAAGATTTATCGTTTCCAGAAACGGTAAATTTTAAAACAAGTCCAAACGGAATTTGCTGTTGAGAATCGGTTTTGTATTCTACATACTTTTTTCGCATGGCATAATCGCTTTCGAGATACATGGCTCCACTTTCAGTTCTGCGATAATTAACCTTCTCCACGGTGTTTGTTGTTGAGGAAAATGTAGCGCCATCAGCATACTCGCCTCGCACCGAATTCTCAACGTGTTCCTTGATCGGTCTGAAGTGGCTTGTAATCGAAGTTAGCAGATCTTCTTTATCATTATCAAGATCAATCATTCTCAAAGAAGCATCTCGATTAATTCCTGAATTACCACCTGAAGTAACAGTAAGAGGGGCGAACGATTTAGATCTTTGAGGAACTTCAACAAATGGACTCGCTTCTTTGTTATGGTTTAATTTAATTAAACTGAGGGCCATTTTATAAGGATCTTTTTCCACATCAAAGCAACCACTGTAATCAGACCACTTCTCAATGCAACCCTGATTATTCCAAGGATCGGTTACAAAAGAATTCTTTATACTTTCGACAACCATATTCTTATTATTATCATTCTCGAAAACTGAACTATTGATAGAATTCTGATCATTCTTAGTGGCTTGCGAATCAACATAAATTGACTTCAAATCAAGCATCGATTCAGAAATTTCAAAATCCTTGTTACTTTGGCCATAATAATCTTCATTGATTGCTGTACCGGTGGACCAAATAGAGCTAGTGAGTCCATATTGAACGAAACCTCGCTTTCCTGTATCTCGCATATTTGCTACGTTCATCTGATCAACATTATCTTCATGGGTAGGTGAATCATCGAGTAATTCTTTTATGTCAACAACTATATCGTCATACATGTTTAACTCTTCTTCCATTTTCCACTCGTTGTTACCCATGCAATGATCCGCCTTCTTGACAGTTTCAACTTTCAAATTTTCGTCATTCTCTGGCCAATCAGGACAGGTTGTTGTCGCTGTAACAGTGTTAGTGAAGAGGCAAAGGCCAAATGGATCCATGCATTCAACTGATTTGACAACGTTGCGACCCAGCTCTTTTTTGTTACGACCAAAAAAATAACCGAAACGAGATTTTCCTGGGTTTCGAGGTTTCAGGTTTTCAGTATCCATCCGACAGTGGAACTTGTCTTCGTAAGATCGATTGTTGTGCTTGCGGCTGACTGCACTGGATGCGGCGATGTTTTTTCTTTTTGGTGAAGGTATCCACTTGGGTATCAACGTTATCAATGAGGAAGGTGATGTTGTGGACTTGCGTGTGAGAGGGGGGAAAGCAGCATAGTAACGGTTGGCCAATTCTTGAGGGGATGCTCGTGGAAGTTCTAGATTTTTCTTTGACAACGGTACTTCGCTGGGCACGTGTACATCATTGTCGACTTCTTTCAATTTCTCGCACAACTCGTCAACCAACGTTTCTATTCCAGATGTCTGAAAAACAAAATCAATTGTAGCAAAATTCATTCAAATAAACTGTTTCGGATAAATATGTTCAATTTTAAAATAAACTGCCGTTTGAGCAGCTGGCGTAATTTTTATTAACACCACTGTTAGATCATATAGTGTTGCCACAAGCCAAGTTTTCATAACTTGGGAAACTAGCCAATAAACGTTTAGAATCGACAATTGACCTTCAACTATAATACAGCATGTTTCTCGAATGTAGTAATTTTTCTAGAAAATATGCTATGAAAATTGAGAAATGCAACAGTTTAGAAAATTAATTGAAACTCATTTTACTCAAAGCTCGTACTTTTCGAATACAGTAAGTTAATGCAATTAATGAAAATTACGAAAATTAAAAAAATTTGAACATTCGTTCAAATTTTAAATTTCTACTCTGGTTGTTTCGTTATAATATACAAACAAAATCAATTAAGAATTATACATCAACATATTAATCTCAAGAACATACCTTAATCACAGAAGCAAACTATTGGCCTTTGAGTAGAAGAAAACGTGCAACAAAACAAGTAAGTAAAAATTGGAAACGTGGTCTTCCATCTTATATGGCCGGCGAACAATAACTGAAACACGCGCCCTGCAAACTGAGCAACATTGACAAAATGTTGCTACAGCGCTACGTGCGGCCAAAAATGTAAACTACTGAGAGGCCAGTCGTGATGGCAAAAATTCATAATTTGTTACTCGATATTGGGTACTCGGTTCTCGAATATTCGGTTTTAGTGTGAGTTCTGTTATTAAATAAATAAGTATCTTTTGCTAAAATCAATATTTATTTTAAAATAAGTATTTTTTTAGTTGTTAATAATGGGGTACTTGCCTCATTTTTTGAAAATATAATATTTCGAAAATATAGACGATTTCATTAGACCCGTATTTTGTCATTTTTTTCGAGGGTTAATATTACGTCCAGAATTATTTTTTTAATTTTTAAAGTGGGGGATTTGTGACGTATTTATCCCGCATGCGGTGTAGTTCTAAAAGAAACCGTATGATGGCGCCACTCAAAAACTTCAAATAGCCGGTAGCTGGCATCAGACAATGGCGACCACGGACAGTTGCGATCAGACGGGGAAGCTTACTTACAATCTAATATGGTTTTATCTTACACACTCAGAGCACACCACAGGTTTCCATCTATTTATAAATCGAATTCCATTTCGATTTACACATGCGCGCCCTCTGCTGGCAGTGTAGCATAGTAACTAAAGCGAGAATTCATTAAATATAGGTGTGAATCTGGAATCGATTCCAACTTTTGTAAATATTTATGAAAATACGAAATAAAAAAATGGGAAAAAATATGTAAGCCTCTTTCGGGGTTTTGCATACATCTAGAGATTAAAAATATCAATATTTTTTTTAGGTAAGTACCCCATTGTTATTTTTGTGTTGATTTTGATATATTCTTTATTCATGGTATTTAATTTTTTTATTCGTTTTTTACATTTTTTTTTATTACCTTCTTGTCTTATTTCTTATACTATTTTTAATTACACTTTTGTTATATTTATTACTTTTAATAAAGTGACTTCCTAATTATTGAGAAACTTTCATGTTGGTAAATATAATAATATCAAATACTCTAATAACAAATGTAATCAAAGTAATGAGTATTGAACTTCACAGTAACGATTACTCATAAGTATCGAAAATTGACATCGCTCGCGGCCAGACCAAATCTGTTTTTTCTTCGTCTATTTTCAGCGCCATTCCGTATCTCTGGTGTTAGAAATCCAACATGGCTGTTATCGTGTTGAAATAACACGTCCCAATCAGGGTTGCCACCTCTCCGAACTGAACCCGAGTATCCGGATTTTGAACAAATTCTCCGGGCTCCGAGTTTTCATTCTCAATGATTTAGTGATTTTGATTTTTTTTATAAGTTATGTTTTTGCAAGACGCGTCGAAAATATTTACATTAAGCACGATAGCGAAAAGGCAGTACGTTCTCTTATAACACTACAAAGCATAAGGAAATAATTAAAACTGTTTCAACCCATCAACTTTTAACGAATTTGTTACCTAAAAGAAGCACAAATGAAGATATGGATATTGCAGCTACGGAAGTTACTCAAGTGTAAGTGTACCACAGAATTTAGCACCATCATAGCAATTTGAGCACCGACTGTGTGATCAAATTTAATTTGAAAATATACAGTATTTCGAAATTATCCACTAGAATTTACCGTGGAAGAAAAAAAAGCTGAAAGCATAGTTGCAAAATGCCCTTTCACCGAAATCCATTGAAAGGGTCTTCCAAGAAATCAATAGTCCTCCTTTCTCCAGTTACGGATGCTTCTAATAAAGGAAAGCAAAAATTCTTCCTCATAGCAGTTAGATATTTTCACATTGAAAAGGTATCCAAAACAAAATAATAGAAATTCTACGAGAATTCGGATGAAACTTCTACAGCTGTTACAGAAAAGTTAGGAACATGTATCAATAACTGCAATTTGACTTTTCAAAATCTCGTGTGGTATACCGCCGGCAATGCCTGTTTTCCTTGAAATACTACAACACAGCTGTAACTGTATTTACCTGTGCATGTTGAAATAACATAACTATTATTCTTTAACTAAATATGGCTTAACTTGTCAAAACGTTTGGCTTACTGAAAGATTGTATTACAAACGAGATTTCTAAATTGCATTAATACCACAAACGCTTCTAACACTTATAAAGTTCACATCTAATCGAAGAAAAATGAACTTACACGTTATTCGATTCTGAATAACAATTTTTTTAAATCATAACAAGTCACTAATAAATTGAATAAAAGTAAATAACAGAAGTGAGATCTTTCCAACATTAAATTTCTTGTAAAAAGCAATTGAACGCTACTACTTATAAGCACCAACCCTAAATTTTAATACTATTAACTGATTATCCTTGATAATCAGTTCATACAACGAAACTACTAAACACTTACCCAAATTTCGGGTGCAACTGAATGAGAAAGACCACAAAGGCACACAACTGTTCATAAGTAAGAAGGGCGTCGTAACTTCTGAGAAAATTTACTTTTAATCTCCACCTTTATAAAAGAATGGTAGTGTGTAGTCCACTACTACTAATATGACAACAAATCATGTCCCTAGCTTGTAAAGCAAAAGGTTAGTTGAATTAGAGGTATATTTCTTGCTTGTACGTTGGTATCACTGAAAGAAAAAAAAAAGATGAACGTAAAAATATAAATTTTAGCAAAACTTAGCTTCAAACGGGGAAATACGGTGGAACAAACTAATCATAAAAAAGTAACAACTTTACAAGAAAAAAATAATAATAATATGCGATCCTTGTTATGAAGTTGCATATAACGTACTTGTGTAATAATTACATCCAAAACTATTAGGTATTGAGAATAAACTATAATTTGAAATAATTATTATTCAATGATCTTCAAAGTAAAATTAAAGTGACCATTGCGGTATAATTATTATGATTAGAGTTAGTTTTTCTTATACATGTCATATGTAGAATTTAGCAGTATAAAGGAGTTGATATCAAGGTAGATCTTTGAAATGTCTCAAAAGTGTTGTGAAAGTGTGACTAAAAATGTGCGCGAACAACATGCCCCTCGCATTTTTCTCTAACCATGCCGTGGTTGGCTGTAAGCTCTATTTCCTGTTTTCGATCCCCACGTGTACAAGTCCTTTAGTTAACAACAGAAACTGCCATTTATTTCACTATTAGACCGGTACCAAAATAAAAAACCCTAAATGATTGTCAATGGGCACGTGCGTGTTCTAAATTTTCCGTAATATTTTGCAGCATTTTTTACCCAAACTTTCACATCGTGTCAGACGGGTTACTTCAATTTTGGGCGGTTGATTCATATTTAACTAAGCTTAATTCATTATCGTTGTCAAAAGAATACATTTCATTTCTTCTGCATATTATGCGAAGTATGTATTTATATTGTTATTAAAATAATTGCTAAAAATTGACTGTGAGATGCATTTTTACGTATTATTGAAATACGCAACATGTGCCCTTCTTCATCTTGATTCATAAAAAATTAAATGCAAAAAAATATTCCTACAAACAAGAAACATTGCGACTCCTAAATTCATATTTGTTTTCACAAAAATGAAAATTTTAAGTATTATATTGATTCCATTAGAAAAAATGTTTAGGAATGAAAAGAACTACTGTTCTATGTGTTTCACTTAATATAATATTCCTGAATATTTCTCCTATGTATCATAAAAATAAACTACAATAAGTACCAACCTGTTCAGAAGCGGACATGAGACATTCAACAGCGGCTGACCGTCGAAGTTTATCGGCTTCGGCTTCACCATGTCTCCACCATTCAGAAGAGCGACGGAAGCGTTTGCTATTTCCACCAGACCGTTTTACTTCCTGTATATTAAAATTATAAAGTTTACTTCTTAAAAATTAAATAAATAAGGTCTTAAATATTACCATATCAAAAAAAATATATATATATGTGACATCAGAATGTCTACATAATTTATAAAAAGTTAAATAATAAACGCCTACCTTTTTTAGGTGAGAAAAATGTAGATCTTCATCAGAACAAATGACATCTACTGTGTCACTATGGAATAAACTAAGTATGTAACGGGTGTACACTACAGCATCAATTCCACGAGCTTCCAACTGTTCCTCTAACCAATCAGAAACTTTCGAGGGCATGGACACTAGTTGCGGATACTTCATAATATACTAAACAAAAACAAGATATTTTAGATAAACAATACAAACGAACCAACTTTCCAAACACAGACTGCATTCCCCACTTTGCCTTTAGGTAAATCAGCCTTATCAGTGAATTAAAAGAACAAACAGGACAAAAACCACAAGTAATGCAAAAAGAATCATTAAAGCATCATTAGTGATAGGTGATTTTAATTATTTTTAAATAGCAAAAGGACCAGTTTAATTTTCAATTTGCAACAAGTAAATATTTTAAAGTAATTTCATAATCATCTAAGAATATTGAAACATATTTATTTAGTACGATTGACTAGCAGCAGTGTCAAAGTTCTCAGCTAAGTAACGGTCATCGGCCGATTTCAAGACACTATAACGAGGTTCCTCAGCTTGATTTTCATGTTATATTTAATTAAAGTTAAAAATATCTCGAACTGTTTCAATATCATCAAACCAATGAAAATAAAGTCGCTTATCCTGTTCATCAATTAAGTCGGCACTTTCCTCTAAGTTTTAGAATATTATTCTGCTTTCCGAGGCATGTGGATAAGGTTGCCAGAAATTGAACAATGTCGATCTAAAATAACTCCAAGTGTGTGAATTCAACATTTAGAACAAAATTATTAAAAAAATATTGTCATGATTGATTTATGTCAGCCTAAACATGTTCCTAAGTGAAAAGAAAAAACCTATTATCGAGTCTCTGTAACACTTACAAACCGATAATCAACAATTTCACGACATTTGAAGAATTCCATAATAGTTAAGTCATATATTTAGAAGTGGTGATGGTACTAACTTTTCCAAATCATCCACCTACAAATTAAAAAAAAAATTAGACAAGGATTATAACTTTTGTCATACTCTTTTTCAGACAATTACTTAATACTGTAAACTACGTAATAAATCTCAACCTTTTCCATACAAGTTCAATTACTTTGAAGTCAGAAAATAACAATGTTGATTGATATCTTCACTTTTATTAGTCTTCACAAGACAAACTCCCCTTCATCATTTTGAACGACTTGAACAATTGTTAAATTTCTAAAAAAAGCAGTAGGATCCAAAGTATCCACAAATGTGTAGTGCAACGTTCAATTTAGACCCAAGCAAAACAAAATTTTGCGGCATTGGCGTAATTTCAAATCGTGTTTAAGTGGGCGGTTTCTAAATTTCGCCGTTGATTCAAGGAAATCATTGTAAAATGTAGAAAAATAATGCAAGCATGAACTTACATATTATGGCAGATGCATGATTTATTAAATAATCTTCATTCATTTCTTTCACCGTTAGTAGTTAGTAGTGCTGAACCCTGATTTGTTTAAATTCGCATGTGGCATCTTTGATCTCATAAAATACTCAAGCATTGTACTTTCCAATGGTGTATGCAAAAGGACATCCTACAGATAATGTTCTTGTTCCCGTGTCACTACGTTGACATGGAAATTAAAGATATAATGATTCTAAGGTCTCAAACGTGTAATTTTAAAATATTAAAACACCTGGACAAGTTAATCAGCTGGAACGTAATGTACTTATGCGATTATAATTACCATTATCTTCTTAGAGATAGCAAACACAAAAAAGGCCGATAATTGCTATTTTAACTAGAATTTATACTTGTTCATTCATGATACGTTAGCCGTTACTGGTAAATTATTAAATTCATATTCTAACCTTCATTAAAATTAATAAAACTTAATTTCATTCAATTTTACTGCAGAACACCAAATAAGAATAATTTATTGTGTATCACTATGTTTCAAAACAAAAAACTGTGACGATAACTCTTGGTTACCTAGTCCTTCCTAAGTAAGTATGAATTCGAAATTCTAATATGCATGTTTTCCATGAAAATTGCAACCAAACGTCACTTGTTTCTCTTAAACCTATTTTATTTACGACTACAAATTTACATCGTGTTGTAACAGTTTGGTACCAAGGCTGAAACTATGAACTTGTAATTTATGACGACGGTTCTAGAAGTTGACCTCTCTCCCGTTAAAAACGACACGTTGTAAGTGTTGTCGGAAGTTTAGAGCTGTGAAATGGAAAATTGAAAAATGTATCGATACCACTAAGATCCCCTTAACAAAAAGGAAACAAAGCAATGACTTTTCCAGGTAAAGTACCACGACAAAAAGTAAGGGTCAAGGAGTCTTCCCCCGGATTTCATAAAGCTCGAAATATTTACAATTTTCATAGAACACATACGTGCAAAATTTTAATTACACAATTATAGATAAGATTTTAAAGGATTATACAATATCAACAAGTTTAGAGATTATAAAACTTGCAACATGGCGATAGATTACAAGATTTCCTGCATATTTATTAAGTACTTTAAATTTGTTAAATTTCAGCAAAAATTTTCAGAATATGAAGGTTTTTTAAGGTTGGAAAGATTCTTAGGAATTCACAATATTAATTAATTACAAACTTTGCCGTATTGATGTACAATGTTCAAATATTTAAAATACTTCATTTACAAAATTCGATAGATGTCAATATTGAATTTCACAAGTTCCTAAATTGTGTAGCGATACTTGCATTCAAATATTCTATATTTACATCATGGTCATTTATAAGGTTTGAGAATTATTTACAATATCAAATTTAATAAAAATTCAAACATTATTGAAATTGAGGGTATCACAAAAATTCTAAAATATTTATCAGACTTCCAAAAATTGAATTTATTTGTTCCTCAAAATGCACAAGTATTTTCAAAAAATGGTTTGGGCTATTAAAAAATACCAGTTTAAAACAATTCACAAAATTCACTGAAGATAAAAAAGCAGCTTCATGAAGATTTTAAGTGTAAAATAGCACTTCAAAGTTAGTTTCGTTTTAAATTGCACATAAAAACACTAAATTTTACTTCAACTAAGTCTATTATAAGTATAGCCCACCAAAATTTTATTTTGTTACATTTTACAAGTTTCCCACTTTTGTGTACTTCATAATTAGTGCAGCAAGGAGTCAACAAATTTTTTTAATTAGATGCCACCCATGAAGATTCGTTGCTTTGACAAGAAATTTTTTGATTAGCACAAATGTTACACGCCCAAAGAATTTACTTTCTATATAACCCGTAACATTAATGTGAAAATTTATGTGCTACTAATTCTGTAAAGTATTCGAAAAATCTGCTTCGCAGGCTAGTTTTGACACAGGTTTTACAGGGACAAGCCAAGATGGGTAAATTGAGGATAACTGCTAAAGTGGGATTAATCTAACATTTGCAGTACAACTCGCTGGCAACGGAACGTATAAAACGTTGTTGCTAAAATAGTCTACAAGACCGCCACAATTATGTTGTTTAAAAAAGGAAAAAAATAAAAAATTATCCGCCTTAATTATTCGATTTAAATTGAGTATGCCTGAAAGGCTGTGAAACTGACATAAATAGCCTGCAGTTTTTTATTTCATAATAATTTTCAAGGTTTTGAAATCAAATCCAACAAGATTGTAAACTGATAACACTACGCTGTAAATAGCATAGTGTGAGAACAGTTGTCCCCAAACAACCAATGTTGAGACGTCATAGCAGTTGCACAATCCTTATCTAAGGTTCCATCAATATTGCATTAACCCCTAACTTCATATTAAGAACTTGTTGGACCGTCGATTTGTATCATAAATTATTTACAAATTGAAAAATAAAAGGTCGCAGTGCCACAGAAACAAACCAGCCTTTGTCAAGGAGCTGGTAACGTAGTCACAATGAAGGGGATGCAGCGAGGGTTGATAAACTTAGTGGGCTTGGAGCTCTGACCTAGCTCAATCGGTGGGTTACCGTCAAGGCTATCTGGGTCAAAGTCTAAAACCGCACCTACTACGGCAGCTTACTCACTTTATAAAAAATAGGGATGATGGTTGGCCATGCAGAAGTTGAGCGGTTCACGTGAGGTCTGTGTCTCTGTGTGATGGGGGCGTACAGTGACCAGGAGACACTCTTTGTGACGACACATTGTAACCCCCTACAGGTCGACAAGCACGACGACGAAAGCCATAACGAAATTAAAGAAATTTAAATGGAAAATAAGTCAACATCAAAATAATTCTTGCTAGTTGGTTATGAGTCGTTTTACTGCACCAGGACGCGTGGTCGTGAACCCCCCATTGTAAACCTGTGAACAAAAAGAGATAAAAAAATTATCAACGAATTTCGAGGAAAACGGGTAATAGCCGGAGCGGTTCAAGGGCCCTACCGCGTTTAAAAATAGCAAGAGACGGCGCAATTTCGTCTCGTCCAAATGATTTAGCGTTTTTGATCATCACCATTGTCCCCTACTGACAATAGTTGCATTACTCATTGCTGGCAGGGCCTCCAAACAAATTGGCACTTTTAAAGCACACGTCATCTTCATCGGTGCAGCAGACACGTGCCAGTCGCGAATAAGCAACCGCAGTAGCTATTTCCAAACCGCATTCTTCGGATCCGCCACTAACCAACACGGAATGTTCAGTAAATTTAATGAACGAAACTGCTTAGGGCGGGAGAAATATTGAGGAAGGTCAACTGATTGAAACGCACTGGAATCGATTTTTAATCGGAAAACTCGTTAAATAAATTTCGTGACAAACCAGCTACACTACCATTCCTGTAGTTATCGCCACTTGTTATACTAAGATTACCGCTAATTACCAAAATGAACGCGCTTACCGAAGCAATTAGTGAATGCAACAATCACGATGATTTTGACGTGTCGCGGCCAACTCAGTTTCTCAAATAAACAAACAACTGAAGATCGATTACCTTGACAACAGGACAGTTTAAAGAAATTGTCCAAATTGCGTCTTTTCGAATTTTAGATCTTCACTGGTGAAAATGCGCCATTGAATTGCACAACAAACGCAATAGTCGCGACATGTCATGGCAAAATCTAGCACGCAATGGCGGCACCAGTTTGATTTACGCGTCGCAATTGCTTTATGGACACGAAAAGATTGTTTCGACTTACCTTACAGCGCGGGGTAGATGTTAAAAACACAAAATTTCGGCAACACACCCCACGATTCAGCAAAACATGGCACCCAGGCACAACGGCCAGTGCCAATCAGAAAGAATCCCGCTCAAACTGCGCTTGGGCAGAAAAGTAATAAGATGTGCGCGTGTCCGCGATTAACTTTATTGACTTTCCTATGTGAATGATGGAACATTAGCTCTTCGATGTGTACAAAATACAAAAAAGAAATAAATAAAATTCATTCGTAGAGAATGCAGCTAATTTATTGGGTAATTTTTATTAAAATCGTCAAAAAAACATTCAAAATCGACAACCGCGGGCAATGGCATGGGCATTCACACCAGTGGCGTTGCTCGCGGTTTCCAACTTTCCAACCGAGGTTCAACCAAAGAGTAGAAAGCTTATAAGTTCTTTACTGTTTTGTTTAATCCTAAACAGATACAAAATTCTTTCATAGAACCGCAAAGAGACATTTCTTCAAGATGCTTGTCTTTTTTTTTCTTTTTCTTAAAGTTATTATTTTACCCGCAAAATTCAAATACTGACGTCATATACTTTTAAATTGGTAATTGATTCAAAGATGCTGTGCTGTCCTCATCTTTATTTGTAGACCTCTCGATATCTATTTAACAAATCGTCAAATCGTATTCTCTAGTTTTGTGACAGCTAACTACAACTAACAATTAGAATTCGATACAAATGCAAATCAATTCCCGTGTTGATCGGTTAAGGAAGAGCAAATATGCTTGTAGCGTAATTCTGCGACAAAATCCTAACCTAGCTTAGGCAAAATTGGGGGTCAACTCAAGCAAGCACCTCAAGTGCAGTGAGCACTTATAATTCATTTCACTTATGATTATGACGGTCATAATCTCCAATTCCAGTCTGGATTTTAAAGTATTTCTCTCAATGCATTTTCCAGGAAATTGATCTTTAATAGTAGTAATATTGTCCATTTCAATTAGATAAAC
This sequence comes from Pyrochroa serraticornis, assembly GCA_905333025.2. Classification (NCBI taxonomy): domain Eukaryota; kingdom Metazoa; phylum Arthropoda; class Insecta; order Coleoptera; family Pyrochroidae; genus Pyrochroa; species Pyrochroa serraticornis. The sequence goes on from HG995152.1 coordinate 40,972,670, forward strand.
TATAAAATAATGTTCCCAAAAGTAGTCCAAAAACCCCGTTTGATACTGGATTCTGTGCTTTACGAATTCTTGTTCAACAATGATAATTTGGTGTTTCTTTGGTTTAAGTACATGCTCTAGCAATAGAACTTTATAAAAATAATCACGTAAGTAAAAGCAAGCAATCAAATATACTTTCAAGTTCCAGGACCCAAATTAAGGTAACTGTACTGCATAACAGTAGCTAAACCAAATAATGAAGATGTTATAAAGAAGCGAAAGTCAAAGAAAGCAAATGATTTGACGACAGAGAAGTCAAAACCACCCAGTTCAAAAATCCGTATTGTCGATCACATTCTTTTTAAATCGTAGATCAAATGCGCTCTGCCTAGCTGATAGCCAAAACACCAACTAAATGCAACAAGGGCATGAGTACGTCCATTGCTACCTAATTAATATATTATTAATACACATGCATATTACATGTAATATACACCATAAGGTCATGTATATTACAAACATATACATAATTTAAAACAAATATGCACCCAATTTGAAAAGACTGACGTTTGAAACTTACAAGATTTCGTTTGCAAGTTCCAAAGAAGGCTACAAAAGTTTCAAAAGTTTGCTTGTGTATAAGTTCGTTCTTTACTTTTCAGTAAACTTTCCGGTGCATCAAAATGCAAAATGCAGCGTTTCAGTTTTGCCTCTGGCGCTAACGCAACGCCACTGGAGCTATGTATGTACTTAGTGTTAGTACAGTAGGCGTATAGGCAACCAATAATCTATCTATTCTGATAAACTAAAAAACGCTGAGATATACCTAAAGAATCGGTTCCAACAATAGATATGAGTAGCCAATAACCATAAATAAATTGCAATAATGTTTCCAATAGACGGTGTACCTGCCAAAGATTTGGTGGCGTGTTGCCAGAGCTCTAAATTTTAAGATTGTCTTTCCGATATTTGCTTATGGTATCATCGATATTGTTTCAAATTAATTACCGCACATATATTTTTCATAGCAATTTATTGCATTTTTGTATCATAACTGAATCCTTAGAAAATTTTTGAGAAATTTGTGTCCTAAAAGGTAACAAACTTGGGAAAAATGTTTGTCTATCTAAAATATCTAAAATGTTATCTAAAAAATCATAAGCCATATAATATGTAATACGATTTTGTTACTCCACATTTAGCAGGTACCATGTAAAATTAAGTAGCCTCTAGCCTCGTACTCTGTTTTGGAGCCTTATTTTGTCTTTATTGTGCATAATTATTTTAATATTTCTTTTAGTACACTAATTGTTTTCAAAAATGGATATATTTTTTATTTGAACATTTTTTTAAATGTCTTTGGCAATTTATAATATTATTTTTTTTTTTTTTTTTGTAATGGTAACAAAATCATCCAAAAGTTAGGCAATATTCTAATCATTGCTTCTGTTATAACAAACGAAAAAAATCTTTTGGTATTTGGTATTTATTCAGCATTGATACAGAGTTTTCCATACGGAGGTACAGAGTATCTTGGAAGAGAAGGGCATTTCCCTCTGTGCCCAAGAGCTGTTAATCTAAGCAATTCACTTAATAACTAAAAAACCTAAAACTAAAATTTGATTTCTTGTAATTCTTTCTATTTCGTTCATTTAGCAATTTTTAGAGTTCTTATCTTAATCAAATAAAAATACAAAAATACAATAGATACAAATCTAAGTATTCTGGAATATGTCTTTTATAATATTCGTATTTGTTCCATTCCGGGTGTTCATCCGCGTTGTCACTGGTTGGTCCTGGAAAGGACCGGTTTTTTGACAACGTTTCGGCAAAATCACATTTGCCATCTTCAGGTCGTTTGTTTGTATTGGTGCCGTCTGCTCTCATCGACCAACGACCGAATACTGAATTTATAATATTCGTATATTTTTTCAACAATTTATTTTTTGTTAATAATATCAAAATATTTTGTTGCCGTATAAATCGGATTTTTTCTCGCAATAGTTTTTTTTATAATAAGGTAATGAAAGTTGCTTATGTTTCGTTATGATGTAAAAATCTCCAAATTGATTCCTTAAGTTTTCATAAAAATGTACTATGCAACTGGTTTTGTATAAACATTCTAGTTCTGGTATATTCTTTGCTTTCAATATTTTTATAAAAAAAAATCTGCAGTTTATCAATAGCTCAGTAGCATAAGCTCAACCCCACCTCATATAACAAGAGAATTACTCAATATTCTATAGACATAGGCATAATAAATTGTAAACAACACTTCATACGGAAGGTGTTTTAGTTTATTAACTATATAAAGAAAATATCTGCATCTTCCAGTAACATGTTTTATATGTAAATCTCATTTAAGTTTGAAATCAATAATCAAGCCCAAGTATTTGATATTATCTTTCCGTTTAATGAGACAGTTTTCTATATGTATTTTTAAACTTTGTGGTACACTATCAACGTAACATGCAAAAATTAAATATCCAGTCTTCTCCTTATTTAATGTAAGTTTATTTACTTTAAACCATTCATTTAAATTATTAAGATATTCATTTATTTTATTATCTGCCATTAACCATGTTTTCTCTACACTAAGCACAAGAGTATCATCAGCAAAAGCAAATATGTTAGGACTTCTCTCAAATATATCATTTATATATATTAGGAATAACATTGGTCTCAATACGGTTCCCTGAGGAACTACCAAACTTATATTTTCCTCATAACTTTTTGAGTTATGTCACTTAAATAACTGATAATAAGATTCTGAGCAACCCTATGTGAAAATAATTAAACAACAGATACTGATTGTTTGTACTCCATAAAGTTCCATTAGGTATCAAAGATTATTTTTAGTGAATAAAAGCATTTTTAAAAATGTGCATTGTCGGAAATGATATTCAGTGTAAAAATTTTGTAGAACAGTCAAATGTAGTCTTTACATTTCAACATTCTTCAAGCGCACTACAAACGTAGGTGGTAATGCAGACGTTTGGAGTGAGGTTCTGACCTCACTCCAAATGGTCTGCCATTCACAAGACATTTTCAAATTGAAATAAATTTGAAAGTTTCATTCTTCGTTTTTAAATATAAACCACTTTTTCTTATAAGAGACTCTTCCAAAACGATGTTAGTGTCAATTATTAAGCTCTGAGAGACATTAACTTTTAATTATATTTTTTAATCAACTTTTCTATTATAATATAAAATTTATAAAAATCCACTAAATAAAAACATAATAACTTTCATTAAACGTTTTTCCATTTGTTTACACTTTTTCGCGCTGTTTGTTTTTTAAACCGTAAAACGTTTGCTTAGGTTTTAATATTATTCGATTGTGTTTAGTTTTCTCATTAACTTTTTACTTATAAATAATTAATAAATGGTTTTAGTATGAGTACAATCAAACCATTTTGTTGAATATCGTGACAAGTTCTTCAGATAGGTACGTCAAATACAATTCTGGCAGTATGCAGATCTAGAGCTTCAGGTGTTCCACGTAGAATGGAGGGGGGAGGACTATACAATTCTACCAAGAGAATAATACTTCTTTCTTCGAACTACCTTGTAGATTGTAGATGTTGGTTTTCAAGTTGTAAATGTTGATATACATGGAAATACCGCAAGGCATAATGTAAAAAATAAACAAATTACATTGAATCAACAAACGGTATAAAAATTTCATGGGATTCGTAGAAACCTACCCCGATGCAGGTGTAGAGTCGGACCATAATCTTTTCATAGCCAATTATGAAAATTAAACTAAAAAAAATACATCGAACGTTAGAGAGGTTGACAATATTACATGGCCCAATGGTTAGAGGAACCTTGGAAAAAATTGTTAACACAACTCCAAATAAAACTGGACCAGTTATACAAAAGAAAGTCAAAAGTTTAATAATATCTGAAATTCTATTAGAATAACAGGAATAATAATTACGCAAGAAAAATGAAAAAAAAAACAATGATGAATGACTGATGATGGATGAAAGCTAGAAGAACTTTAAGAAGAGCCCAGGGAGATACAAAGAACTACAGAATCAAATAAAGCAACAAATATGAGGAAATGTCTTTGCGCTTGGGAATTTTGTGATTCACATTTGTATTAGACTCTCTATTTTCATTAAATTCTGTGGTTGGAGTCGAGGTTTACTGATTTTGAAGTCTCATGATATTGGATGTAGCCAGGACGCGATTAATTGCGTTGTGTGAAATAACCTTACGCAAATTCAGTTGGTAGCGAAACGTCACTTTGCCGAGTGTCATTTTTTCTCTTTCATGTCTTGGAAAATTTTTGAGTGACGAAAACTGTTCATCATCACAGGTGCAAAGACAGTACTAAACCAAAACCGCATAACAACACCGAAGAATCGTAATTAATGGCAATTAACCAAGAATCAGCCTTAGATTAAATACAGATACTTCTCAAAAAATGCACGCTTTCCTTCGGTTACAACTTCTGAACAGACCATACAAACTTCTAAAAGGCAAGTTGACAGCACGTATCTATTTAGATACTTGACGAAATTTTCTGGAACATTATGTAACATTTTACCAAAGGTAGTTGTTCAACTTTATATTTTTTTCAGGTTGTCAGGATGGTCACTTTCATGTACAATGCGTGTGTGTTGCAAACCACCGATTATCTAACCACGACTTTGTGGAATCGAAAAGGTTGTTTTCGATGGGTAACTCTGGCTTGATAACAAATTTCGAAAGAAATCGAGTTCAAGCTCCGCTACTTAGTCCTTACAATTCACTTCATTTCAATCACAGTTCGCTTAGAAACTTTTCTTTGTCATCAATACAGTTTGAAAAAGAACCTTCAAAGCCGTCTTCCAAAGTTGAAGCAACAGTTCAACAACTGAAGAAGCAAGAAAGTGAATCGACAGAAGTAGTTCCAAAGGCTGCAGTTAAGAAAAGTTTGAAACAGAAAGTTGTTGATGAAGTACTCCATTATTACCATGGATTTAGACTGCTTTTTATTGATATCAAAATTTCTTCATTGCTAGTTTGGCGGGTGCTTAACGGCAAAACCCTAACACGACGAGAATACAAGTTATTAATGAGAACTGTAGGTGACATGTTCCGGTTGGTACCATTTTCTGTGTTCATTATTGTACCATTTATGGAACTGTTATTGCCGTTTTTTATCAAATTTTTCCCGGGAATGCTACCATCAACGTTCCAAACTCCTACTGAACAGGAAAAAGAACTTAAAATGAAGCAAAGTCTCAAAGTTAAGTTGGAAATGGCGAAATTCTTGCAAGGAACTCTTGACGATATGGCTGTGCAGCATAAAGACCATAATTCGCAACGCGCCAAAGAATTTTCAGAGTGGTTCCACAAAGTTCGGACTTCGGGCGAGTTGGTTTCTAATCAAGAAATAATGAAATATACTAAATTATTTGAAGATGAAATCACTCTAGATTCGTTATCAAGAAGTCAATTAATTGCCTTATGTCGAGTTCTCGAAATCCAAACTTTAGGTACCAATAATTTTCTTAGGTTTCAGTTGCGAATGAAATTGCGTTCTTTAGCTGCCGACGACAAAATGATCCAGAAAGAAGGAATTAATTCTTTAACGTTAGCAGAAGTGCAGCAGGCTTGTCGCGCTCGAGGAATGAGAGCATATGGCTTGAGTGAAGAAAGGGTACGAGCACAACTGAGTCAATGGCTCGATTTGAGTTTAAACGAAAAAGTACCACCTTCACTGTTACTGTTATCTCGAGCTTTAATGCTACCCGATACAATTCCGACAAGTGATAAACTAAAGGCAACAATTTCAGCATTACCCGAAAATATTGTTACACAAACCAAAGCAGCTATCGCCGAAAAAGAAGGCAAAATCGACAATAAAGTCAAACTTGAAATCCTTAAAGAGGAAGAGAGGAAGATTAAAGAAGAACGACTCGAACAGAAAGAAGAGAAGCGTAAATTGGATGAAGAAATGGCCAAGGGAAAAGACAAGGAACTTCTTCTTGACAAAGCTCCGATTTTATCCGCCACTTCAACCCCGATTTTGGAGGATGCCGCTACTAGAATCAGCGTAGAAAAATTGGAAAAAGTCGAAAAGAAAGAGGAACATCTTCACGCTAAGGATGTCGAAATTATCGAAACCGCCATTGATACAGTTTCTAAAGAGAAGAAGTTTATTGTGGAGAAGGGCGAAATTGAAGAATTGAAGGAACAAATGGCAGATTACAAGGAGGACGTCGAGGATTTGGAGAAAGTTGTTGCCACGCAGCCGAAACCTGAAGTTAAGGAATCGAAAGCGGCGCAACGATTGTTCAAGAGCGTCAATAAAATGATTAATAAGTTAGATACGGCTATAGAAAAGCTCGAGGAGAAAGAGGTGCCAGGCAAGAAGGAGTTGGAGACTGAAGCTGCCTCAGAAGAGTTGCTGCAGGATGAGTTGCTTAAGATTGATGATATTATAGCAGCTGTCAAACGAATTGAAGGTCATCCTGATCAAGATCGAATAAATCAAATATACAAAGTTTTGAAAAAAATGGATGATGATTGTGATGGTTCCATCAAGGTTGAAGACGCCATTAAGGTAAATATTACCCCCCTTTAGCTTTACCGGTGAAGAACTTTAGTGTAAGTAAATTCCGATAAAAAGGGGATGACAAGAATTGTAAGTACAGGAAAGTTGGAATTTACATGGTTGCGTCACTTTTTAAATTTGTCTTTGTAAGGACAGTTTTATCGTCATGTTTGCGTGTTTGTCTACACGCAAAGGAAACTAACAACAAATTGCTTTGCAGTATCACTATTATTATGGAGAATTCACGATTTTCACCATACCACGTAGCTCAAATTTAAATTAGAATTTAACATCAAGCGGTATGCTGGTCTGAGATAAATCATATTAAAGTCCAAAGTTAGAGCAAATAGAATTAAGCATTATTAATATCCAATTGCACACAGATTTTTATCCAAATAACTCATTAACGCATTATCAAAATTACTATAACCTTGACAGGCCACTCACCGATTATTCATTTGTTAACCTTTTATCAAATAACACCAATATTTGTCCAATCATTAGTTTAATGGTTTACTTCAATTTTTTTCCCATCAACTGATGGTTGGTGTGCATTCGATTGGTTAATTATTATTTTGAAGCCTATTCAATGCAGAGTGTTTCGACATGTTGCTCCAGATTTCAGGAAGTGATCACTCTTATGCAATTAAGCAAAAATACTAATAATTTTTTTTTTATAAAATGATTATTAAGTGAGAGACAAACCGTAAAAAATTTAAGAATAACCTTTTGTATCCGTTGTATTTTTTATATAAAATTCATCCTTTACTGACCTTTTCACACAATGGATCTGTTTTGAGAGTACTGAATTTTAGGGAAAATAATGCGACTTTTGTTTTTTATATCATTTTATGCAATTAATTACCCTCTAAAGTTTTGCGCAACAACACTGAAACACCCTGTATACTACTTGATTCATAACATGCGGACTAATAGATTTTTATAATTTTAAATTTTTTTTTGCTATAAACAAAATTTATGGAAAACAAGCGTCGAATTAAATCGTAAAAACAATATTCATTAATGTTCGTTTACTGGTAGATAAATTTCAAATATCAAATATCATTTTTCAGTATTTGACTATATATCCTACTTCTTTATCCATCAAGTTGCCTTAGACTTATATGAAACTATTAGGTAGGGATAACTAAGACAAAATGTAAATTTTTCAAATAACGATTCAGTTTATCTAATAACTTAACCGAATCTGTGTTTAACTTAAAAATTTCTATTAGAGTAGTCATCAGAGTGTGGCCATAAAGCAGACACCGGGGGCTGTTTGAAATCTTCGATTTCGACACTGGCCTCGCTTTTAGCTCTGAATCCCCTAACTGGATGATCACGCCCTGGTGCTTGTGTGAATCTCCAAATATTTTCTCTCGCATTTAATTAGCGGCACTTTTACATAGACAAAGTATAATTTAACGAAAGCATCCTCGTGTTCCATGTGCATAAAAAAGCCATCACAATCTTCCTAAGCGAAGTAGTGGACACCACTTCGCTTTATCGATTCATTCGACTCTTCTTTTTCTCAGAAGTGTAGTAATTGGGTCAAGTTTCATGAGCAATTATGAAGTAACTAAATAAAAAATAAAATTTTGTTTCAAACGCTCCACTTTCGGATGAAATATTCATTTAATCACGTTTTTGGTCTTTTGTACACTTTTAGTGAGAATATAATCTTAAGACGATTTTCTAACACAAAAGAACCAACATACTGAACCGAAGTTTAATATTTATTTGAACAACGAAATAAAATTACCAGTAGAGAACTTTGTTTATTTTGCTCTGATTTTTATACGATTTGCCCTCCAATTTTTGTAGCTCGTAACTTCGTAACCTGAAACTGTATATAAAGTGACCGCATTCAAATTGTGGCAAAGAGGACGAATTATCTTTATCTAACTTCGGGTTCAAGTAAATGTATCTTTTTTCTTATATGGACGTTTGTCTAGGGATGAGGGAAAAGGAAAAAACTAGACGAGTCATTTTAATATTTGCTTTTTTATTCTGAAGAATGAATAGTGAAAAAGGAATGCTTACGATTTCCAGTGGCATCGATTTGTCATATGTTGAAAAAGTAAATTGCCATTTTAGTAATTAACCGTTTTAAATATGGAAAAAATAAAAATAAGAATTCTGTGAATAAAGTAAAAGTTCCTTATTTGCGGGGGATGCGTTCCGAAAATGTAGCGCGAATACGGAGTGGCATTTTGTGTGGAAATATAAGAGATACGTGCTAAAGTTGAAAAACAATAAAAAATATTATAATAAAAGTAATTTATTGAGATGAATTTTAGCAATATTAATTATTATTATCAGATTTAGCTAATGGTTTAAAGATCTTTTTGCAGCTAATAAAAAGGCTTTTAATTCGAATTGATATTCAGATGTGGCATTATCAATTTGCCTCTTAAAAACAAGACTTTTTTCTATAAGCGGATTAATTTTTTCAAGAAATCACAAATCCATTAGCCATCCATAAACCTACTCTCAAGTTTTGAAGTTTAGTTCTGGTTTTCCGACACAAATTTGATTTGGATCCACGAATTAATTTTCCATCCGTGAATACTGGTAATGGTCACAATTTTTTCGTCTGCGAATACGGGAACCGCGAATAAGGAACTTTGACTGTATACTCTTAGAGAATTTTTCAAAATCGGGGCAAGGAAGTAAGACGATAGATAGTGTGTATAAAAATATATCAAATAATGGCAGAATTAAGAATACAGGTAAATCTTTTTTTTAAGCTGTAAATTGAGTTTGTAAGAGCTGCGGAGCTGCAAAACACACAAAGAAAAATAGAAATAAAATATATATATTAGAACCACAAAGACGTCTTTAGATTTTGTGTATAATTGAAGTACTAACGCAATTATTTATAAAATGCAAACGTTTGATGGTCTGCAGGTGTTCACAGAATGTGATTTTGAGGAGCAGCGGATTTCATTGGTCAGTCACTTACTTGGTGGTTATGGGACCATAATTCTAGTAGCAGAGTCGGCAGAACCATTATTTAATAAGCCGGGTATTTTATTAACATAGCTAATCGGCAAATTAGATGGCGGGTGAGAAGTTAAATTAATATAATTAATTCGGTGTAATATTTGTTAGAAAATAAAATTTCGGTATTATCAGACGAAATAAAAATAAAAATCAAAGGATTTGGAAGGCCTCTGCCACATCTAAAAATTGACGTTGCTGGTTCTAGTCGATAGAAAGGTTATAAAAGACCTAACCGGAGCTTCTGCATCCATTGCTAACAAACAACTTGCAGGAGCTCTTAAAAAAACAGTGAAATTATTGGAAATATTAATTTCATTCCAATGACAACAGCAGAGGCCGAAAGTTGCTTTTCAGCACTTTTTGCGTAATATTTTGATAAAATATCGCCCTTTTACCCTTTTAATGTTGTCTATAGACTGCTTAGTAAAAACAATATTAATTTTAATGAAATGATTGAAAGAATCGCCAATTTTAAAGACCGCCGTGTAGACTTTATAAAAAGTAAAAAAAAAATACCTATGCTAAGTTTTAATCATAATTTTGTAAGTTTTTCCCTAAACTAACAATGCAGAGTACTTTAAAATGGACATTTCGCGCCGCTGTTGATTTCCAACCAAAAATACTTTCCTCAGCGTGGCGTTGGACACCGCTGTTAGGTCAGGTGATTTTATGAAGTGCTATATTTGCAGTGGGCTGTAATTTTTCTAACGACGTATTACTTTGTTCAGAATATGAATCAATATCACTGCTACTAATAACTTGAACTTTGAAAGTTTTGCAAACATTGTTTTATTTTGGGCTCAAAACGTTTTATAATATTATATTTTATTACTGATATCTTTACATGTTGAGTAATCCGATAACTCTAATGCAAACATACTATAATAACTATGAAAGTAATCACTACATACATGATTGGGAAACAATTCTTCAATTATTCGTTCCAATATACTCAAATGCAAGTACCTACTTGTATGTTTTGTGTAACACTCTCACTTGACTTTGAGTTAGTGAGTGTATAGGGACCTCTCCTTAAAACCAAAAATTTACCTCAACTGATTAATATTGTTGTCAAGCTGGCTAGCAATGCAGGCTTATATAAAAAATATTTTATGTAACAATCAGTATTTTCACGCATTAAAAGACGCAGCTGCTAAACAATACACCATATTTAATTTACTCCACATACCTATACTTATAATTGAAAGGTCAAATTTAAATTTCTTCTTTTTCATTCCAAAACATCCGTGAACGTCCTTGTATAGTGTTTATAGTCAATTTTTAATTTCGAAAATTTTTGTTTTCAGGTTATCGAACTGATAGGAAAAGAAAATGTAAAGTTGAGCGACAAGCAAATTGACGAACTGATTGATCTCCTGGATAAAGAAGAGCTCCTGGAGGTAGAAGATAAGATCCAGAAGGCCCTACAGAAGGACAAGGACGCGAAAGCGGACGCTAAGAAAACTGTTTCGGAGAACGTTGGTGGAGAAACAATAACTGAGAAAACGGAGCAATCCCAAGAAGAGCTGGTTAAAAGCACGAAAGACAACTCGACGACGAAGCCGAAATTCGAAGCGAAACCGCCTATCATACCCCCTGTTAACAGTATTGATAAAACTACACCTAAAGATAGTTCCAAGATGCTTTAGTTAATTCAATAAATTACTTAAACAAGTTTATTATGTTATAGCCCGATTTTTGTTACCAGTGTTTTTGTGAAAAATACTAAATTATTTTTTTACACTTTCAGTACCTCAAGGAATAAAATATTTATATATAAGTTATCAAAGCTGTTACAGTACAGTACATTTGTATTTATTTTTTATTGTATTGTTATTCATTCGGATTACCTTATTTGAAGCCGGCAGAAATTACTAAACAGGTGCTTTATCTGAAACTATTCAGTAATTTTGGTTTATTAATAAGGCAGATGTTTTATAGTTGTCCTACGTCAAAATTTTTGGCTGTATGGTATGAAAAGTGATCTATTAAGTGAGATTGTTATAAAATTTGTTGATGGACAATAAAGTCTCCACAATATTTTGTTTCTAATTGTATTTTGACATGCTTCTACTTATTTAATATAATAATATTCTTGTATATAATAGAGCAAATCTCCAAAATTCGGTATTGCAACTTCAGAATAACCACCTTTTAATAAAACAAAAGTATCTTAACATTATAGATGTTTTTTTGACTAGTGAATCACAATCAATACGCTATAGTACCGCCATTGTATTCTAAAACAAAAATCTTAAAGTAAAAGGAGGACGGTTTTATTTTCACAAAAGATCAGACCCGTATAGGACGCCTGGATCCGTATCAGGTACATTGGATAAAATGGAAAGCCGTAAGGTATCGTCATCCATTTATAAAAAACTGTACTATTTATTCAACGTAAAATTTCTGTGTAAAAATTACTTATTGGATTCTAAATAACGTAACGATATAGTGAACGTAAAATGTCTTTGTCACCTCTTTGAATTAAGTAAAGACAAACAATATACTGGCAACATTCAGTAAGGCAATATACATTTAACTAGCCTTTAAATAGTTTTTTTTTCGAATTTTACTTATTTTTACGTATCTTTACGTAACCTTAGGCAAGTTAATAAAAATGATATCCATTTGAAATTTTCGTTTTGCAGCAGATTTGGGATATGGTTGGAATTTCAGCGATTAAGGTAGAATGTCTGTCAAAAATTTACTTTGCTCTTACTGCTAAGCTATCAAGATATATTAATCACCCTTGTACACGTCCATATCATGCGCCCCTACAATGTTTAAAAAACACCTGCCATGATCTTGACAAAGTGTGAAAGGCGCTACCACCACTCAAACACTGACTATTATCATCTGCTTAATAAATAGCAAAGTCTCAACAAACAAACAAAAATTGCTCCTAGTCTTTATCATAATAAATACAGCTATCTTCCAACAAATTACATTCAAAAATCAAAAGTTTTGCTTTTAAATCAGTGCCATTTTCACAATAACACTAATTAGTTTAGAGGCGCCGGAACGAAAGAGAATATAAGGGTTCCATCCTTATGTCTAATAACCTAATCTATCCCCTCTCGCCTTCTTGTATTATTAGCAACTTCTTTCTTTAGTTCTTAGTTCTCTTTATGTTGTCATTAAACCCGGGCCTAACAAAAATGAATGTGTCAATCAGGGTTGTCTTGATTTGAACTAACTCTCAAGCCAAAACCATACTTTGTAATGACAATGACATGATGATGAGAGTGATCATCGTCATGTACTGCAGTTGGTGAACCTTTTTAGACACCTTACCTACTTTATTTTGTACTGTTACAAATAAGGACAACCATCGAAGAAGACCAACACAAGTGATGAAAAAACAAAAATAAATAGTAAAAAAAACACGGTTTCTAACGCACTAAGATAAGGGTCAAAGCGAGCGTATCAGCATAAATTAATTATCTCTAAGCTCTAAGTAAAAAGTCAATGGTAACAGTAACCACGATTGCTGCCATCATTAGATGGGCATTAGCCCGGTATCAATATATGGCTCATTACTAGTAGAAAATCTCCCAATGGTTACACACCATTCAGTGAACGTTATCAGCAACTTTCTCTCATACCAGTTGAAGTTGACTCAGGAAGATTAAACAATAAAACATTGTCTTGTTTTTTTTGTCCAGAATGTCATTGTAATTCATCCCTATGCATGCAAACATACCTGTTCACTTTATCTCCTATCATTCAGATTGAATAGAACCCCGTTGACTACTTTGTGGGGGTCCGTGTAAGTAGTGATGGTAATATCAACTTCAAGTTAGTTTTATAAACTTACGGTGTTCAGGAATTAGAATTATATTATTATTTAATAAAAACTTGGTGAATGAGGGGTTCCAAATAAAGATGATAATTTTTAATAAACATTTTCTTATTCAAACCTATAATCTTACATAATATACATAGTACAAAAAAAATTATATTGTGCCTCTGTTAGAGGTAAAGGAAACATATAATTCATTACTGTACAAAATACTATGCTACTGTACAATGAATCGGTTGAAAAGCAAATAAATTATGTTCCTCTATCATTGAAACAATATACATATATGACATGATAAAAATGAACATCTAAAATAAAATATACAAAGATCCAAAACCATAGAGATTTTGATACCTACAGTAAGTTAAGTGGGATAAGAATTGTTATCGTTGTAAACACAAAGTTCGAGATCATTTGGTTCCTAGTGGTAACTGGGGGCCGTCCAGGTATCACGCGCGGCCAACCCCCAGTCCCGGTAGCTCTGCCTAAAATAATCGTAATTGGCACTTTGAATGAAATAGCACTTTAGAAACGCTTTTTTTTTTGAAAGTTTTGCTGTAATTGATCACTAATGTAAGTAACTATTCTGAACATTACAAACCCACAAAGAATACTGAATAGCGAGTTTTAAAAAGTTTGGTAGTTAAAAATACCTTTTTTTCTTAACAGGCACAGTATACAAGTGACAAAAATAACCACTGGTACTTCGAAACAACATTGATATATAATCCGGACCTCCGCCCGGACGCCAAGTAGTCAACAAGTGAGTGTAATAGGCTAATTACAACTGGTGACTCTCAAGCCACTAGTCACTACTAACAGGAAGATAAACCGTGCATATTCAGCATTTCATCCAACTAAATGTCAATGTACATAGAACAGCTCACGTGCATAGGGCATCGTTTATACACAGAAAATGTGCCAAATTATACACATTTTATTATCACACAAGAAGTAATTTACAAAATTGCTTGCGAATTATAAGCGTCTACTATCACAAGATTAAGCAGTCTCTGAGGAGTCCATTGCCGAGTTCTGCTGACCATCCGACTCGCCACCGCCCGCATTACCGCCGTTACGTTCCGAAGGCGAGTCCTTCTCACTCTTGGTAATATGCCTGTTGAGCACCGCACTTATACACGACAGAGCATCCTTAACAGCGTGGTAAATAATGTTCTTAATCTGCAACTTATCTTCGTGGTTGGAATGAGTATCGGACAAATCGCGAAATTCCTGTGTCAAATGGAAACAATGCGAAACGTTCTCCGGCGACACAAAATCTTCCGCTACTTTGATGCAGTTGTGTAGATTGCGCACCTGATGAGGGGCTCCGGCGGGAATGAACACAGCGTCCCCCAAACACTGCACGATTGCATATCCCTCAACTCCATACTCTTTGTACAACCTCTCCCGTAACGGCCCGTCCAAATAACAACTTTGGTCATGAATCGGGTCGTTGTGCGGCTCCAACCTACCTCCGTTTTCCACCACGACCTTATTCAAGAGGTCCCTGATTTTATCGGCATCTCGGGCATTGTATATGTGCCAAAGGGCACCTGGCAGTTCGCCCTTGTCCCTCACCCGTCTCCTAGTCAAAATATCACAACCCGCTTCGTCAATGGCCCTAAATGCCTCTTTAATATGTTCGTCGCTGTGTCCATCTTTTGGAATACCAACGTACACCATTACGTTAACAGCGTCGGAAATATCTAAATGTAAGTTTGTGGTGCCTTTCGACGGATGTAAAGCCGAACCGTAAGCGTTGTACATTTTCGGACCTAAATCGGGTCGAACGAAGCAATCAGGTAAGCGACTGGCAAGGTTAAGTCGTCCTCTTCGATGGGTGTATTCGGATAAGGGTAAAACTTCCATCAGATCGTTGTAGCGGGTTGGTAGCATTTCTGCAAAATCTTCACCAGGTGGCCAGTCTTTCAGTTTGAGCAACATGGGATTGCCTCTGTCGTCCTTGAGCCGTCTGGTAAAATGGTCGAATCCATCCCAGAATTTACGCATCGGCTGGTTAGGCACCAGATTGCCGGTCATACAGTTGATGAGGTCGTTCTTTTCATCACCGAAGTCGCGGGTGAAGGATTCGGGCGTCCACAAGTCTTTGCTTAGAAAACGCGTGACGTCAGAGACAATGACAGGTTGTCCTCTTTTCCACTGATCCTAAAACAAAAGAAATCTTTTGTCAATATTGAACCGGTTTCATTTACGGCCGCTCAGAAACTTCCATAAATTTCCTCCAGAAGGAAGTCGTCTCAATTAAAAACGATGCAAGAAAAAACATTAAACCAACGTAATTTTTTAGTTCAAAATCATTGTTTTGGAATTTCAGTTTCGTAAATACGGAAGTAGATCGTGTTGTTGAACCTAAACAGTTCGCGGCCGGATTGAAGTATAATAATGCAAACGGGTTCAATGGCATGTTAACACTTATTATCAAGAAATATTTGAATGGTTGCAATCTAAAAATGGATTTCTTTTGAATAGCAGTTAATTTCTAATTTATAGTAAATGCTGTTGAATATTTTTAAACAAGAACAATTAAATTTAATGACTAAAGGTTAATTAAAACGTAGCATAACTAGCGAGCATAATTCTCTTTCAATATTTATTATACGCATAAATCACAAACGCAGAGAGTACCCACCTGAAATATTTTATAGTTCTCCTTGTTCATGGAATCACTCAGTCTTAACAATTTTCCATCACACAGCCATGTATGCGGTATGTCAGGATAGAGCATTTTGCTCTCAGTCAACGTCATGATCCTGATGGGGAGAGGCGCTCGCCCTTTCGCTTGCCAGTTGTATCGCCTCAAGAAATGTTTCAGTTCGGTCTTAACGTCCGATACTGTTTCGGCAGGTTTTGGAACACTATCCTCGATAACGCTCGAGATCACCTCATCCAAAGTATCAAACTTCGAATTCGGTTTTCGATTGTTTTTCTGATTAGCAACCGGAGATCCTGCCCGGCTGCCATTAGGTTTTTGAGAAGGACGAATCAATAATTCCCGTAAGGTCGAGAAACTCCCCTCATCTGAATCACTTGTGCTGTTTTTGTCTTCGTTCGAAAGCGCGACGTCAGCTAACCAATTTAAGGGAGATGTTTTCTCGTCTTTAACAACGACGCCGTTCGCTGGTTTGCCGTCGCTCTCTTCTTTGATTTCTTTCTTGACGCCGTTAAGTTTGGTTTCAGAGAGAATTTTTTTGATAATGTCCTTATAAATGACGTTGTTGGACTTTTGAGTCACTTCCTTACTGGCAGGACAACCGCAGAACTGTTCGATGTTCCACAAATCGCGCATTTCATGCACCAATTTACCCAGTTGCGGCAACGAATCACCCGCAATGATTTGGGTTAACATCAACCTTTCCTGTTCGTGAGCCTGCCGATTTGTGCAAAGTAACCAGGAGTATTCGTCCCTGTCCTTGCCGGGTTCACCCCAAACTTTGATCGATCCGCTCTTGCGACTCTGGAAGTTCAGTTATAAAATCTAATTGGAAAAGTTGTAGTCATATTTACCTTGTAACAATCGAGACAGACGACAAACCCGCATTTGCCACAAGCCCAATGAAAGTTGAAGAGCGTGGTTTCGCATACGTCGCACATTTCTCGTACTCCCTGCACCACCCGTTTCCACGCCACGGTTCGTTCTGCAAAGTTATTCAAAAATTACTTCCAGTCCGTTAATTGCATCAAGCAATAGTTTTTTAGCAACCGACTATTAAACACCAAATTTACAATTTTCAGAAAACTCACTATTGAACCTTTCTAATGAAAGATTTTTATAGAGTCGAACACGAATAAATTGATTGCTTTTTTTTAGTTTTTGTAAGACACTTACCGTCTATGACGTATTCTGCGTGGGCTTCCTTCTCCTGGACAAATAAATCACAGAAATGGTCGCCGACTTGCTTCAAAATGAATCGAGATGTCTCCAAATCCAGATCTGCGGGAGGTGATTCGGGATTGGGTAACCACAATTTCAAGTCATCCTGTAAATAAGAGAAGTCTCAATATAGGTTTACGAGAAATAAAAAAATTAAAAAAAATAAAAATTAAAAAAAACTCAAGTCGCTATTATCACGTCGTTATGAGTAGCTACACAACTAATAGTGAAATTGTAAATAATTCGCATTAACAAAAGCATTATTTACTTTTAGTAATTATTTGTTGCAAAACAAACCAAATACGCAGTACATATAGAAAACTTTGTTTATGATTTTATGTAAGGTAAAATTTTAGTAAATACTCGATTCATTTTGTATTCAATTGGGGACCACCAAAATTTGCACTGTATCACTATTTTTGATTGCTTACAATCCTGACAAAAAAATTATACATGATGTTCTCCAAAATTACGATTCTCATCCTATAGTCTCGGTCTAAATCACTGAACTGTAAGATCTCTAGACGCCAGACGGTCATAAAGCATTTAGTGGGGTTATTTGCTCCTCGTTATTTACGACCACTTTACGAAAGATAGGTACTGAAGCACTTGTACGTCTGGATCGGATTAACAAAAATATGTAATTACTATAGCCAGTTTGATTATGTAAGTTTTAGAGAACGATTTTTTTATCTAAACCCTTCTCGATTCTGTGTTTTTTAAGCATAACGAAAGGTGGAACGGTTTCCGTTAGTCTAATGCATAAGTCGAAAGAGCTCCATTCAGTCGGTCGGCAGTTTTGGCCGGAGGGTCGATATCCATGCAGGATACACAACACACGTATAGTTTGATACCTTGGTTGTGACCGGCGATATTAACCGGAGGCTCGACCCAACGTCACTACACAGGATCAGTTTTCGACCAACAGTTTTTAAAATTTCACAAGAATGTGCAACGATTGTGGTAATATTATCTCATCAACGGAAGATGATTTGTGTAAAGGATTGGTTACAAACACGCAGCACTTTATCTCACATGGGGCTTAATAGGGGAGCTTCGAGACTTAAGTACAATAAATTAAAACGATTAAAGAGAAGATGATGTAATACCACAGCGACGATGTACACTTCTCATATTGTTTGATTTTTTAGTGATGGTTTTATATAGTTATAGTAAAACCTCGTACGACTTGGTGAAAAGAGCTTTATTGGCATAAGCAGCTTCACTTATCACAAACATTTACGTTGGCGCGAAATCTTGATAAAGTCTCCTGCAAAATGTGGTCGACTCGCCGTTTCTAGTAAATTACGTAAGACGTAAACTAAACTAAAATGAAATCTTCAGTCTGTGGCCGAAGATGCACTATACACTTTGCGATTTTATCAGTTGCAGCCGGACGATAGGCTCTGATCTGTTGACCAACTGAACGTGTGTGCAGTAAGTTGCCGACCGGTTGAGATCGGTCTGACAAAAGTCGGCCAGCGAACTGAACGTGAATGGGGTACTCAAAAATCAAATGCGGAACACGCCATAACGTGTGATTTGAAGTCGGCACATCGGTACCTTAGCTACTTCTATAATAGTTACACCAGGCGTCACTGAACGCTAAGGTTTTCAAAACAATCAAACATTCATCGTAAGTTTTATTGCTACCACGCGAGTTGTTTTTAGAAGATTCCTACATGGCCGTAAGTCTATACCAATTGCTTTCACGGAAGTGTCAAAAAACAATTTTATAACTCGTTCAATCATGTTCCCATCTTACAATCCCAAAGGGCCTACTAATCTTATTACACATCACAAATTAGTGAACATTTTTTAATCCTTAACGAATTCTCTGATACTTTAGAAGAAAATTTAAACTTCAGAGTTTATAAAAATTTCCAATATTAAAAAAAACTAATTGTAATCTTTGTATAATTTCCATTCTAGACGATTTCTATTTCTTTTCTTCTCATCTCATCTTGTTTCGTAGTATTTTTGAAAGTAAAACAAGTCTGCATCACTTTTAGTAAACAAATCAACACGTCTTTTTCGGATAAAATGTTTTTCCAAAAACTGTAGATGCTTTAATATCACGCAGATTCAATCCCTAATGACAACACAGAACCATGGTTTATTATATTCTATAAATAATTACCAATAACGAGATCACTTATTAACTTTGCATTTGTTGCAATATTCAAAGAAATTGAAATAGTACGTTCTCACCTATTTGGTAGAAATAAAACAAAGATGCAAAACAGACACGACCTACCTCTGAAGCGTCCTTGTGGGGGTCCGAGAAGCCAGCGATGGCCAACTGGCCGTTTTTCGTGTACCTCAGCCGCCTGAACGCGTAGAAACGACAGAAGATGTTTGGCATATTCTTAGACCGTTGATGCGGCGTCCACCTGCATTCCCTGCACTTGGCAAGTTTAGGGGCCACCTCAAAGCAAGGTCCATCCTGGAGAAAACTCTCGCCAGTTTTTTTCAACTGCCCCACGGGGGGTTTGCGAAAGGGGTCGCGCTGGGGCAAGGTATCGTCTTTGGACTTTTTCGGGCGCGGCTCCTCGCCTTTATCGTTTTTTGACGACTTTGGTCTTCGTCCTCTCTTCCTCGGCTCCTTATTAGCGGAATTTGAACCGGACTTTTTCCCCGGTGCCAACGTTGTACTAGCACCCGAATCGGAATCTTTCTCACTACCACTCTCCTTTTCACTGTCACTACCACTTTCGCTCACCGGCACCGACGGCCCACTAATTTTGCGCTTTTTTTCTTCAGGTGCTTTTTTCGACGAGTTGCCGCCGCCCTTTTTCCGTTTTACTTTGGGTGGTTTTCGTTTAGGCGGAGATTTTCGGCCTCGATCTTGATCAGAACTCGAGGAATCGTCCGCTTTTGTAGGGTCAGTTGGATGGCCGTTCAAAGCACTTTCTTTACTGGGAGTTTTTCGATTGTTGGTTTTATTGGAAAAATGCTTCGGTTTACTTATGCTATTGACAGCCATCGATCCAATCGAATGAATCGTATGGATTGGATTTTCTTTGTTGTTGGAGGACATTGCAATGTTTATTGGGAGAGTCACACAATTCCCGGAACCCGTAACACCAGTGTTATCCTCCAGGTCTTCACCTGTATGTCGCTGTAGCCACGCCTTCTTCAAGTGCCTTACGGGATAACTGTTTGACTTGTTTGGACCTGCAACAAAACATGTAAGTAAGCGCTGACAAAATTTTCATGATAAATTAATAACTTCGTCCAACAAGTAACACAAAATTCGAAGTACATGTAGATGTTTATTTAATTTAGCAAAGTAACGATCTGAGCCGGGAAAGAAATTTAAAAGTAGGTCATCAGGGAATTCTTGCTTAAATCGTTTCGTCCAGGGCGGAATGAAAACAAAATGATGCAACCTACTGTACACTTACGGGGAAATGTTCAACATTCATTAAATTACTTGGTAATGTCGGATGAAACGCACTAATAACCTTTTAATGAACTTGTTGATTCTATGAAATTTCCTGCGGAACGTGCAGAACTCTACGCCCGTAATGGCGGTGGCGGGGCCACCTGCAAGTCTTTTTTGGTCAGGATCTGGCTAGTGGCACTGCGTTGTTTACAAGATTAGACACAATACTCTACCGGAAACATCTCGGCAACAATTATGTTCAATTCAGATAATCACAACAACTTCATCACTTGACTGCCTGAAATTACTAACGGTCGAACGCCGGCTTCGCCTGGCATCACACAAATGCGCCATTCGATTCTCCACTCGGCTATCCCGAATGGTGCATAGCGCGCATGCGATGGACCAATCCCTATGCAGGGCGTCTGGGAAATTTTATGCGCTAGATTTGAATTGCAAAAAATTTGCTATTTTTCTTGGCGCCAATTTTATGTTAATTTTATCAACAACGAATGGATGTTGTTTATGAATAACGTAAACATAGAGACTTATCAATTATGTAGATAGTTTGTTACTCGTGCCAATGGGGGGAAAGCTTCACTTTTAACCCAACCACAAATTGAAACAGTTATATTTTACGGATGACTGATTTGAATAACACTTTATTGAAATCTATTCTATATCTCTCTACGATATAGAACCTAAAAACTTTAAGTTGAAAATGATTAAGTTTATTTGGAAAAATATAAAATCCACAACTAAAGGAAAAAGATGAGAAGATAGCGCTGCTAATGATAGCACCAGAAAAAATTGACGAGGTGTGTTTCTCGACAGAGGCGATGTTGACGTTAATTAAAACAGTGCATTTGGACGATTTAGAGGTCAATGGTAATTCAAAAGATAACATAAAAGCTTTATAAATTCTTGCAAAATACTGATAAGCAAGATATCAATAAGTTCAACTTTTTTTTAATAAAAATTCACATTATCGTGCCATTACAATGTATCAGTATGTAGTAAAACACGGATGCAAGCCATACTAACTGCAAAAGTGCGTTACGTATTGAAAGTTATTGGCGTTGATCACATACAAAGTAAACTCTCACTTCGAGCCTAGCACTATTCTATTCCACTTCCTACGATGTTAGTGTCTAATTGCCTGTAGCAATCATTCAAGTGCAACGGAAATGAGCTGTAACTAGGTAACTTCTGAAAATCAAAATTTTTTCTTTAACACTAGAATTACGTGAATATGAAGACTAAAGTTCACCAAGAACTTCAATATAAAATTACAAAACTAACGCTTATCTTTGATTTCAATTCAGTTGAATTTATTTTGAAATATGAAAGCATAACGCCACAATCAAGTAATGGGAGGTATCTGAACGAAGATTTAGTTGGATAAATCGATCGCACGCTAGAGTAACAACAGTAACACACCTGTTTTCCGCTTCGTTCTAGTTCTAGTGTATGTATGCCATTTTTTATTAAGATGCCATGTGGCTAATATAAAATATCATATCAAACACAAAAAACTGAAAATTTGGAATATAAATTTCATCCACTGTCCATAGTAATACAGAGCAAAGGGTAAGTGTTTAATTCTTCCCACACTTACCTTTACATTAGGAGTCTTTCTTTTTGTTTCGTTTTAAAGAATTTACTTTTAGTTCTGGAATTACAAACGTCCTCTGTTAAATTTAACTTAAGCGACGTATAAGAGTTAAATGACGCTACTAAATTATTCAGAGAAAATTAATACATTCAGTAACAAGGAAATGCCGCTTACATTCTAACATAGCTCACGTTATTTGGCAATAAAATTAGAGCACTTGGTGTTAAATCTATACTAAAGAAAGACAGACCGGACAGAGAGAGCAATAATAGAAACGCTGCGTATACATGGAGTGTTTTCCACGCATGCTATTAATCTTTACAACATTTTAATAACAAATTTTTCATTATTCAATTTTAAGTACAGAAAATATCTGCAAAATTATGATTCGCCACAAGAGTTTGGCCTGTAAACAAAGCATTATAGTTATAAGAGCTCCGTGATTTTGTAAATTGTACTCTTATTCGAATTGATTCGATGTTAATTCCAAGTGACAATGAAATAAGGTTTTTCTCTTCAAAAATACGTAATATGAGTATGTACATTTGTCTTAAAAGTTGGAAGAAGTCAACGATAATACTGAAATATACATACTTGTGGTTACATACCTGGACTATTGGATTTCTCCGAATCAACACTACTTGGTGCTATTGTTGCTTTGACGGGGGTATTAGGCGATTCCGCTTCCGACTGCGTCGTACTCGATGTCGTAGCCGTCGTAGCTGGAGCAGCAGGGGCCGGACTATTACTTAAAGCTAACACACCCGCGTGTTGACTCGATTCAGTACTAGCAGGTCTCACATTTTCCACATTAACACTCACTGCGGTCACACTAACATCAGGTAAATTGTCTGTTAACGACGAAGGACTATTTGACGTTACCGAAGTGGTGGGAGTTCTGTAAGCGGCCGTATTTACAACCGTGGTAATCGTCGTCGCGGCACTGGCAATCAACGGGCTAGGTTCACTAACACGTGCTAGTTGTGGTTGACCGGATCCGACGTAGATAGGTAAAGTTTGTTGTGAGGAAACGACTGGAGGTTCTATTCTTCGTTTCTTCACCTCTAAACATACGGGGCTAGCGGCAGAACTGACTGGAGTACCTTTGCGTTTAGGCGATACGCTTGAAGTGTCGTATTTGTTGGAAGATACACCTAAGTCAAGAGGCTGGGTTTGAATTGAATGGGAACCAGGTAAATTTTGCGATGCTAAAGTCACTCCTGGCATGTATTGAGGGTGAGATCTTGACACTGGGAGAGGAGCGGAGGCCGCCGTTGGCGGCGACGTTCCATGTTGCACCGAAACTTTTACGGATAACCCTCCAGGAACGGCGCCTACGGAATACATACGGTCGTACCTGGGGTCGCTCGATGTGGTCCGACTATGAGCAGGTGGAGGACACGTCATCGTTTGAGTGACTTGAGGATGAGGGGGATGATATTGTGATACCTAAAAAATAATTTGATAAAACTTATTTGTAAATTCAACACAATTAAATTACCTGTTGGTAGGGTGAAGGTGATACAGAGGATGAGAGAGGCAGTTTCGGACCCATCTTAATGGCATTAGAAGGATCATGTCCACGAGTTACCGGAACTCCTGACACAATTCCCGCTGAAGGCTTGCCATAGATATGATGAGGTGCCGGACTACTAACTTTGGGTTTGGAATTAGCAACACTGGATGCACATATCGAATAACCAGTTGTTGTGCTGGCCAAAAATGGATAACTTCCTTTCCCCGTCGTAGGATAAATCATAGCTTGAGATTCAGAATTGCTTCTATACCTCAATTCCGGCGATGAGTGCTGTTGGGCGTGGGGATGATGTGGCGATTGTTGTTGATGATGAGGACTCGGCAACTGACTCGACTGTCGATGATGCGTAGATTTCCCAAGATTTTGAGGTTCGAGGTGATGATGAGGGCTGGGAGTATGCGATAGGTGATGAGGAGACTGCGTTGGACTTCTGTACTCGTATAAGTTTGACTTGGGTTGAGTTGGAGTGGGCAAGTAATGTCCTCCCATCATTTCCGTTCTCAGTTTCGGACTCGGGGAATGAGCCATGGACACCCTTGGCTCAAGGTGGTGGGAATTCTTCCCATCATGCTTGACGATGACGGAATTTTTCATTTCACTCATCAATGGTGGAGGATTTGGCAGAACATCTCTGTCTATGGACGCACCGCCTTTTGTTACTACTAGTCCCGATGATTGGGACTTGTGGTGATCAGACTTACTCTTTGGTTCGTGGGGGAAGTAGGGTTGGCAGACAGGGTAGCCGAACATGTTTAGTTCGCTCTTTGGCATTGCCGGATGCATCGCTGCCATTTTGTCCGATGACTTACTGGTCGGCACTCTACTATGGGCCGGTGGAGGGTATTCTGCTTTACCGGGCACATTGGGTGAACGCTGGCACTGCAACAAGTGAAAAAACTTAACATTAACTCATGTGGAACCCAGTTGATTCAGTTTTAAATATTAGCATAAGGCATTAAAATTACGTTCGCTAATTTACAGAATGCTGTTGGTATCTGAACATGATTTATTACTCTTCAGGTGAGTAAACGATGTGAAAACAACTTTCTTTCCACTCTTTAATGAAGTGGCTGCCAAAGCAATGACGACCTAGTTTAATGAAATCAAGAAACGTGAGTAATAATTAACTGCATCAAATGTTGTTAGTACAAAATACAAAGCTCTTAAACAAGGAATCAAAAAGAAAATTTGAGAACGTTTAATTAAGCGAAAAGCCTGAAACTTACATTGGCGTAATACGCGCGATTATGATCTCGTTCAGATCTCACATTCAACCTTTGTTCCCTTTGGTGCATTTCTTGTTCTGCTCTCTTTCTCTCTTCTTCAGAGTTATTTGTTGTTCTAGGTTGGGGAGGTCTGGCGCCGATTGCATTCCACTGCTCCCTCTGGAACATCGGATATGCGGTAATTTGTGGATTTTCGGCGTATTTGACAAGTGTTACCTTTTGCTGCGCCGCTTGCCGTAACGACTTTTCAAAATGGTTGTGTAGTGCCTGTTCTTGCCGTTCCTTTTCAAGCTCCCTTTCCCTTTCTTGCTTTTCACGGTCTCGTTCCGATTTTTCTCTTTCTTGCCGCTCGCGTTCAAGCCTTTCTTTTTCTTTGTGTTTTTCTAGCTCCCTCACTTCTTGTCGCTCCCTGTTGAAATTGCTGTTTCGTTATTTGGGTATAGTGTGTTTTAGTTTTGGTTTGCTTACCGTATCATCCTTTCGTGGCGATCTCTATCTTGCATGCGCGCTCGTTCTCGCTCGATGATCTCTTCTGCCGGGTGGCCTCCCGATTGGGCTAAGATGTGGGCACCGACCGGCAGTGCGTACCTTTGCTTCCACAACATATCGGTAAGGTGGTGCGGGTGGGGGTAGAGCCCTGGGGGAGCCAGATGAGGATGGTGTTGTAACGGATGGGGAGTCATGAGCGACGGTGGCGGCGCCACGGGAGGGTACAGTGATGCTGGATGGCTAGCGGCGGAAGTGGGAGGTGGGCCCGAGGCGGCCGGGGTAGATGGGTGCGACATTAGCAGCGACTGATGCTGCACGCTGTGAATGTGGCGGACGTGCGGTTCTGACTCCAACAGGAGGTTGGGGTCTCTCCACACGCGCACCGGCTCGGTAGCCGAGCTGCTTGCGGGCGTGCTGAATGTGTGGCTGCTGGCCGGTATAAACAATGGAGACCGGTTGGTCGGCTGATTCTGAGAGTGATGCTGGGGTTCGTCAGTTGAACTCAGGGCGCTCGAACGCGAACCGGAGCGCTCATCGCCGCTGCTGGATCGCAGAGAGCTCACGCCTGAATCAGACCGGTCATCCGGGAAGCGCAACGACGCGTTCGCAGAGTCAGAGAGTTCCATCCTGCTGAAAGGCGAGGACGAAGACAGGGGTCCGTCATCGTCACCGCGACTAGAGCACTCGCGCTCTTCGGCTTTGGGTGTTGTAGTCCTCTGAGCCACTATCACACAGTCGTCTTCCTCGCTTACTACTTCGCCGGTTACCGCTTCAGACACCGGCATAGGATCACGACGCACTGCATCGTCGACACAACGCACTTCCACCGGCACTAGTTGCACACTACTGCCGTTACTGGTGTCATCCAAAGCGCTATCTTCTTCGACCCGCAACGGGGGATGCTGCACCAAGTCCTGAAGATCAGACCTAACGTCTACAGACGGGGGAGGCACCGACCTCGCATCAGCACCGGAAACACCCTCCTCGAAAGATGATCGCCTGCAGACGGCCGAGAGTGCAGCTGGATGCGAAACTGTCTGCAGGCAGTCCTCTACTCGAATCTCTACCTCTCTAAGCTTACTGTTGTTCGCTTCCTCGAGAACCTTTTTCTTGCTCGCACTGCGGTTGCAAAGGTTTTTCTTTCGACTTTGCTTATTTTCTAAATCCTCTTTTATGTTACTAAAACTATTGTGATGACGACCCCTTGTAGACGAAGTGTCAGAGTCGCTTGCCTTCCTTTTTCTCGTTTTTGTTACAGAACCTGCAAAATAAAACAACAATCAATATGAGCTGTTTAGGCGATCGACCTACAAACTAAACGTTACGCCAGCGAGTTTCCTTGGCGCTGAACAATTAACATAACTGTATCACGGTAGGTATGTCTACTATTTGTAATTAATTAATGTTGTTAACTAGACGATTCATTAACTCCATAACGAAGTGGTCCGAGAAAAAATGTGCCGCAGAACAGCTAGAAAACATGCACGACTAAATAGTCGAGAGAATTCAAAATAAACATGGCGTCCGTGGTATAAAAGCAGAAGACGTGGGCGACTTAGTAATCACCCAGCATTGTTAAAAAATCACGAGTCGTCCATTGTTCAACGACTGGTGTGGGACGTTCTAGATCGTTAATAAGAAAACAAAATGAAGTCCAGAATCTCCTGGTTATGCAAGCAATCTCAAACATAAAAAAAACTTTGAGACAGAGCAACACCCACACAATTCGCTACTATCCGAAAATAGACCCATCACACGCCAAAATCAAGACAAATTGAACCAGTCGTGTCGACCTTGACACAAAGTTAATCAAATGTCGGCCCAGAAGGTTACTACTGTGACGAAAATTCTCCAAATTCGAAACACCATCAGCTTCACGCCATTCGTTACACCCAATGAGGAAGCACATTAATTAGTTACAAAACAAGCAAGTAGGCACAAACCGCGACTTCATCCGATGCTACTTTCACTTTCGGTTGAACATCAATTCAAATGCCATCTTGTCGCGTTTTCTCTGGGATCGAGAGTGGGAATTTTGGATGGGACTTCCACAGAATGCGAGAACGACAAACGCATAAATTACAAAACTACATTGAGACAAAGCCCGGTAATAACTCCATCACTTTTAGAAATCTGTTTTATTGTGAGTCATAACGGGTCTCGATCAAACTACTTTCAAAAGCACATTACGCAGATCGTAAAAATAAAAGATTGTATAGTGCGCTGCTGCCTTTCATTACTACCGTTACACATTCTTGATTTGTTGCTGGTGAGCCCGACGGTTATTACAGCAACAGATGTGCGCCGTCTTAATTTGGCCCAATTATATATAAATCAACACTAAATTTAAGACGGTTCATTATGTACGTCTCGGAGCTAATAAAAAATGTCTCAAAATTTATAGGACATCCCTAAAATTAGTAGCTGGCATGCTTATGGGTATTCAGTAGTTGCCAACTCGTCTCTTGGAGGATGACACATTCTAACCACAATGCAATTTCCGAAACTTGGAGATTCCCAGCTCTGCGGGATCACGAATTATTTACAAGTGTTTAAGGTGTCCCCTATTTAGAACCCTCCAATAAACCTTTGTAGAGGAAATAGCGGAATGCGGGCTATTCAGGAATTTATGGTGCACTGGCAAGGTATTCAGAAAACACGGCTACTGTTGGCAACGCTCACACAAAAACAAAAGCACATGTTAAGCAAGACCATTTCCACTAAGTGACACTTCGTAATCTGACCATGCAATTCGTCTCAAGGACAGGAAGAAACTGATGATCTCAAATTTCCAAGCACATGTGTTCCGCAGTCAAGTTGAAATGTGCAAGACAGGTCCAATCTTCTCAAGTGGTAACGAAACTAGGCCTTCCAAATTCCTAATAATCCCGGCCACCCTTCTCGAGAAGATTTAGTGGTTTAACCGAAGAGGTTTAACATTGCTGCTTCCGAGCACATGCCTCATTTGAAACAGAAATCAACACTGACGCCTGGAAAGCATTGAATAAATGTAACATTTCTCTTTCCATATATCGTTAAAATAATGAAGAAGTTGCTAAAAAACTCAGCGATACGTCTATCGGCAAACCGCTGAAGTAGTAGTGAGTGAAATTTTTATCTGGATGTAATCCGTGATCGTCTTCCAAGCAGAAACCGGACTTTCCATGTTTTTTCTTTTCCGTGAATCAAGATCGTTAATGCGCCGGAAAGGGTGTGGCCGTCGACTTTTCGATGCAGAAATCGTCGGTACGTGACGCAAAGAAACGTGACTCGTTCAGTTTTCAAGCCCCAGCGTGGGTCAAGTCACGATTTGCAAGATCATCGCGCTGATATGACTCACGACATGAATAATAATCGATGGCATCCGAGCAACACATGACACCAATTAAATCCAGTGTCCGTTATTAATCCCCCGGCTACGTCTAAAAAAGACTTCCGCTCGATTCCGGAAACCGCAATAAATAAAGGAAGTTTCTCCGCCAGAGAAACTGCTGAGACGGCAACGGGGCGATATATCTGGAACCGATTTGATTACACGTCAGTTTTACGAAATGCTTGGGCAAGTCGATGTTCGGCATCATCTGCCCCGTCAGCTGCTAACACTCAATCGAATTTTCATGTCTCAGACGCTAATTGTCAGAAAAAAAGGTGATTCTCGAGCATTCGACCAAAAAATTGTACAATTAGGGAACGAAACTCTCGATAGCGGAAGAATAAATAATCAATAATGAAGAACCCTCCCTCTGAAAAAGCCAACATCAAACAATAAATAATTGAATCTTGCCGTTTTCCTTAGTTACACTCCTGTAGCTAACAATCAATCAATTTTCTCACTTTACTCTCACTGTCTGGTTTCCTTCAATCTAAAATTCTTGGCGCTGAAAGGTCTTTCCTTTCAAATTTATTACGCAATTCTCCAAATTTTACAATATGGCGCAGCACCTTGCACGCCTTCGGCAACAAGCTGGGGATATCCACAATGAGATAAGTTTGAGGTAAATTCTTTTTTCGAAGAAAAGGTTTGTCTTCAAAAGAATTATTACCTGCACAGCGGTATATCGTCTACTTTCAGATTTTGAGAAAAGAACATTCGTCAGGTAGATACGGCAATATTTAATTAGTGCTAGTAGTAAGGAGGTTACCTATGCATGGTTGAGTCACTCGCATCAAAGAAATGTTAAGTCTTTCTTCCATTCAGTAATCAATTATCTCAAGAACCGCCCTGTCGTCACAGGTAGATGCTGCGGTCATTAGACCTCCATTTCAGTTATCTGAGACATGCTTGCTCTTTGGCGATACCGGAGGTGTTTAGGCATTTCCGAGTAGGTAATTAAATTGATACAGAGAGTTATCGTCGTTTCTGCTAATTGCCCTACCAAGCTGGTCCTGGTTGTGTAGTGAAGAGGCGTGAATAATGCATGAGAGGAAGGCGAGTCGACTGGTTCTCCACCTAACCCGACCGGTACAACTTGATCGTTGGCTTCTTTAATTACATCTTTCCAGACCGTGCCTTTGGTCGAAGGGGGTCCCCTCAAACTCGACTCAATCGATACGACCTCTTATCGCCACTTTTACCCAATCAACGGCCATTTGAAATCGTTGTTTGTGAAGGCCGATTTCTACATTTATGTTAATTGGAGGAAGGGACGGAATTCCATTTACCTTTCTATAGCGCATTTAACCATTTCGATCCGAGCACCTGCCCGAGACAACACTTCCGCACTTTGAAATAAACGGAAGAACCGGGTGGAGGCATCAGAGCGATGCGACACCTGGGGATGAACCTCCATAGAAATTATTTACAAAGAAATTGCAAGGCAATAATTTCAAGTGGAAGAGACAGGAAAACAAAAATTAAATTTAGTAGCTTGTTCGGATAAAGGTCGAGTTGTAATTATGTAAATCGTGTCTTGTTATCGCTTGTTCAAACATTATGGTCGAAATACTTTCGCGTTGAGATAAAAAGCGATCGTGACAAAGCAATAACGTCAAGTGTGCTAATTATAGACGAAATATAACGATTGACGTAATAATTAACGTAATTTGCGGTTAAACAAAATTGATGGTCGGAAAGCATTTCGAGATCTAGCAGATCATCGCCCCGACACTTTGAAACAAAGCTATTAACTTGTATGCGCGTAACACACGGAACAATGGAATGACCGTAACGAGATCCGGAGATATGTAAGTAACCAGGTCACACATTAAGCGAGGAAAAAAGCGTCATTATGCTATGGATTTCTGGCGGGGAACGAGCTAGACGGTTACGTTCAGCCAGCTGAAGCGGACATTTCAACCATGGCGGCTCATCACTTCCCATCCCACAATTGTACGGTTTGCCCTTCTGTTGCGGCGGAAGTCGTCGAGATTGATGATTTTCCCACCGTTCAAGGTCGTAAATGAGATACCAACCCGTGATGGCCTCCGCTTCTTTGCAGAGTTACATAATGAGAAGCCATTACGAAACGCGCGAAGGCTAGAAAGCAGATTATCTGGCGAGTTCTTTTTGTAGCATGACAGGCGACAATGAAGAGCTCTCTGCTCCCGTCGCTGTTCTAGTTTCGCAACACTTCAATGCAAGACATATTGTTGCAAGTTCGCTTTGTGTTCGTTTCGTTTGCACGAAATCAATTAAATTCAAGGCTGGGTGATGATAAAGTCGTTACGAATGAAGCTTTTTTCTCTTGTCCATTTCGATTGATAATCGAGAAAGCCGATTAATGGGTCTTGCATTAAAAATAAACCAGCAATCAACTTTGCAGCTGACCCGACTGTAATAATAAAAGCAATAAATCGCGATCGAACAAGAATAAAACAATAGGATCACGCAATGCAGCAAACTTGTCGTGCAATTTTACGGACGGCCTAACTTAATCGACAATTAAACTATTTTAATTTACAATTTAATTGCAGTTTTGTTCGTGCGACCTGCTGGAAAAACAAACCGCTTGGTAAGAAAAAAATATTGAACAGACTTTCTCCGTGACTTAATGCTAATTAAAACATAAATAATCAAAGTTTAAATTTAACAAGTTAATTTGCATCCGTAATTAACGCCACGAGACGGCGTTCCAGGAAACGATCGTTCGGACCGTTATTAACTCTTCACGGCGATTCAAAGACAAGATTTACTGTCAGGCCCGTAAACGATTTGAACGGACCGTGAATTTGGGTTGCATCTTCTCGAATCAGAACGCAATCGAAGAAACAAAGGTGTAGAGCAAAAAATAAGTTTTGATCGAACAGTCAATTGCGTTAGTAGTGAGAAACCACACACCACTAGTGGATTGTTTCGAACATTCTCAATCATCCCCAAAATTTCAGTCTTGTCAGTTTTTAATAGCTCTCTTTATTTCTTTATCGAGGTCTTATTATAGTACTTAACTTAGCCACTTAATTACTGATAATTTGTATGAATGGGTTGGGCTTCCAGATGGCCTTTCACTGTTTAGCCGTCTTCCAGGTGGTCTAGAACCCCTGAGTTCGCCTTTTTATGACCGCAATTCTTTAGGGTATTATTTTCTCATGCATCGTTTGTATGTCGTCCAATAGGTTGACGATATCCTTTATACTGGTTTCTAGTTAAACTCCTCATAAGTGGGTACCCAATTGCTTTGTCTTTCAGATCTGTATGCAAGACGTTTAAAAACATGCATTCAGCCTTTCATTCGAGTTCATACTTTCCGCATCTACTAATTATGTATCGCGAACAGCTTGACTTGATGACTGTCCCTGTTTTCTGCAGTCAAAGTGCTGAAGATTGTTTTACACACTTGCCTTATTAGACGCAGTGGGTTGTTCCCAGCCCCGATCTGGCTTGATGAAATTAATCGATTTGGAGTATAAAAATAAAGAAAACAATCCTTGACATTTCAGGCATTCCCCGATCGATCTCCATAAACGAGATACTTGATGAAAAAAATCAGCACGCAGCAAACTGCCGCACAACAAACAACTCTTGCCAACTTTTCTATTTCAGAACTATGAACACGAAATTCTGGCTGTTTTATGGATGACGGAACAACGTAAATATTTTGATGCAGCAGCACGGGGGCATATAGAATTTCCATTCGGCAACAACAGAATCGAATTTGCATTAGCAACTCAACACCCTAGCGAAATTGGATTCCGCCGCACGCTAGACGGGCGTCCATCAAACGGAAATATCGATTTCAGAAAGTAGCGCTCCAAACTAATTAGTAGCCTTTGGGTTTATCGCAACGTGAAGCGACCTTTATCGCCTTTTCCGCCAACAACTCCCGAAAATGGAGCACAACCTTTAATCCAATTAAACACTCGACGAGGTACGATCGATCGAATCGGACGTCCATTGAAGCCGCTCGTTGTCACGGCATGAACAAATAGAGTCAAGGAGACGAACGACTGCAGTCTGATTCAGCAACTTGGCGTTACGCTCGGGGAAGCGCGGCAGAAGCGGGACGAGGGGAGAGAGCAACGCTGCAGTCACTGACCTCCATTGCCTGAGCCACATAGCATGATCTAGACGCGATTATAAGGGTCTAGTTGGACTTGAACCGAAGAAATAAAGAAGAATGCAACCGGAAAGGTCTAGTCGGGCAAAGAAACGTCGCATAATAAAAACTGACCAGAAAATACCACAAAAAAATAAATATGTGTAAGATGAGTAAGAGACCAGATATGACCACAAAAAGTTATGTAAAAGGTGATAAGAAAAAAAATCGCCCGTGGTGGTTGTAACAAAGCAATGGTAAAAAAATCAAATGTATCAAATTGGCAAGTAAAATGTCGTCAGGAAAACGATTCATGGGGTGAAGGCAAGATCCGACCCGAGAAAACTTTCGAAAGTGTGTGTTACGCAATTGTACAGCAAAGACCTCGTTACGTCAGACGGCTTGACGAAAGAGGTGGCGCGCCAAAATTTGTTTTGGGGGTCGAATTTGAGTATTTGATAAATGATGTTTCCTTTCAGCGGCGGTAACCTAGATCCTGGTTGTCACGACGCGAAGTAATAAACAACATCCAGGCGTTCGCCAGTACCTCAACAGCGACGATGACGGCACGTCATAACTCGTAAATTGTTTAGGGATCTGGAGCTGCCGCTCATGTTCCGGGGACACGTCGTAAAATTGATGCTTCATTCGGAAGCTGCGTGGGGCAACCTTGGGGTTGTTTATCGACGGGATTTGTTTGGATATTGCAAAGGTGGCTTAGCGGCAGCGAGACAAAAAGCCATTACCAACACAAACAGTGAAAGTTCCTAATTACGTCGTCATGGAACGTGACTGATTATCGTCGGTTCTAAAAAATGTTCAGCCTCTGAGCGTGACATTTTTTTGTTGACCTACAAATGACATTGAGTTCGACGAAGACTTGTCGGCTCGCTGGCAAAAAGGGCGTCTGAAAATAGCGTGTCCTCCGCTCCGGTGTCCGATTAGGTAGACAAAGAACAAAGGCCAACAGCCAACCCCACATTCCCAGCACTTGTGATGCGGGCACCCTGCCAGGTCAAAAATCTTCCGTGGCAAGCGATAGAACGCGTTGGTGTTTGTTCTAAAAGGGATCGATAGGGGGAAATTCACACGTAAGGACCCGACGGCAAGTTGAACGCGTAATGGCAAGCGCCCGTCGATGCAAACGGCGCACCAGTGCACATCTTGGAGCAATTACAGGAGAAATCGACGTCCTACATGGATTTAACCTGAATCCGCACACTGGGAAGCACTTTCACACAGTCACAGCTATTAACTGCAATTCGCAAAGAAGCACCACCTTGTTACGAAAAACTAACGGCACCTAGTTGCCAACATGATCCACGTATTCACATATCGTGAAAATTGACGGCGACACAAAGGAACCCGGTAACGAGATTAGAGGTAGACCCGAAAAACTTACCAACAAAAAATAAAATCACTAAAATAATCCAATTATATCCACATTAATACACTAAAAAAAGTTCCTAAATAGTGCAAGAACTTCACAAATGTCCTTGAAGCGCTTCGTAACGTTGCAAAGCTACATCTACACTCCACCAATCACCACGAAGTACTGAAGCCGATCCGGTGAAATGCTAGAGCTGAACACCGATTTCAACCGAAGTCTGGTCGCGGCCGCTAAAACCAGCAACAAGTGATATGCATGGGGTTCTGGAGTCGCACGGCAAACTTTCACGTGCGCTAGCTACAACAGAGAACCAGTTCTGCAGCTTTTTAGAACATGGCAATTTTGCAAAATAACATTTCCCACCGTTCGACAGGACGTTGCAACACACAGCGTCGTCATTGAGAAGACGATACGAAATCTGATTCACAAGTAGTGGTAAAACAACGTGCCGACTCCTCCGACCCATCGTGTTTATAACTTTTTTTTTTGTGTGTGTGGTTTATGGAGAGTTTAACCGGCGACGTGGGAATTTTGCCAAAGCATTTCCACGCACGTTTTCCAATTTATTTATTCGACTGGTTTATTCTTGTACGTTACGAAAAATCGCCATATGGTCGTCAATAGAAGTTTTGTTTCTAAACTTACTACGTGAGGGGGGTACTCAAATTTGACCCGAACACGTCAACAAATCACACTTGCATCTAGTTATTTATAATTCAGACGCAAATAAGGTGTCCCAAGGTGAGTTACTCTTTCAACGGAATCCAAATGTAGTCACCTCCACTTTGTTGCAAATAACATCAACTGGAACCTTCACCTCTGGTGAATTTCACAATTGTTATATTGGCAACCCTGCTTTTGTTTCCAACGAATTCCGCCATCTCGATAAACCCCTCTAAAAACTTGATTTCATCCAGCAAGTGCGCTAACGATCGATAAACAGTAGGAATTGAAACGCAAAGACCCTCAGGGCGCAGAAGGTGCGTTACAAAATCAATAATTAAAGTGAGAAGAGTAAATTGTGAAGAAGCCCTCGTGGCTGCTGTAACACAATAACCGTGCAAAGGTCAACGTCCACATTGGCGAAGCCTGGAATCCATAAAACAATGGCAACAGCATCTGCCGCTGCAGCAACCGTAGGGGGAAGAAGTAACGAACGACAGGTCTGGTTTGCCAGTTTGCCGATGGCGTATGTGTGTCTGTGCCACATTCCAGAGCCCCTTCTGCCCCGCTACCAAATAAACGAGGAGGAGCGCTCTTCCAAGAACGCCCCGGCCATTTGGAACTGGTCCAGTGAAAATACCTTCGTGCGAGTTCTATTTGCAACCGTGCGTATTTTTTTCCGCTCATTAGCCGTCGCAGTTTCGCGCCATGTAATTTTTAGGAGCTCGTTACCCAGCGTTTGATTGAGGACTTTCCATTTTCAAATAATTAAACCAAATAAGACAACGTTACGCTGAACCATGACTGGCATCCTGCTACTTGAAAACGGAAGTGGCTGAACCGACACTTGTCTCGAAGAAATCTGATTGCGTTCCTCAGCTGCAAACCAGAACCGAACCAAAACTTTGTCGTTGATTGGAAGATTTGGCAGATACACGTTCTCACAATTTAGTACTTAGCATTAGTCACTTATCAATAAGTGTTAAAAATTTTGTATTGGTTTTTGACAAATATTAGATAATCCTGATAAGTTTATGGGTTCAAAGAATAGTAATTAAGAATCTTGAATGGATTATGTTTTGATCAAATAAGAGTATTTTTATTGTCATATCGCTATGAATAGCATTTACGGTCCCATAAAATGGGCAACGGGCAATAAATGGCGTGAAAAACTGGGATAACAATCCTTCACACCGCCGGTTTTCCGAATGGCAGGTGTAGTTTACCATAAATGGCAACAACAATGTAAACACCTACATTTTGGTATACAACAATCTTACATAACCCGTTCATTTGCATACCGTGGACGACCCGCGGTTTTAGTTGAATACGGAGAATTTTGGTTGACCGCTGACCGAACGCGGCCTTGACCAATAACTCCAGAGCTTGGCATGACGTCAAAACAATTGTAGTAATGGATCTTCCACCAGAGCACCAAGCGCCTACAGCAAGAATTGGTATGGCGGCCGAGGTTTTAAGTCGCCACTTCCATATTTGTCCGCTAAGATACCGACTAAACGAGTTCTGTGACGATGATGACAATTAGCGAGTTCCAACGAACTCGACCCCGGAGGCTTCATTAATATTTATATCTGCGTGCATAAATAATTAGCACGAATTTCCTTTCATTATTGCGATGACGGCGAGTTGATTGGGCAACTGTCCGTGTTAGCAACTGTCCAAACAAACATCTGCGGGCGAATGTGCGAATGCCTCTACTGCATCTGCGGCAATCAATATAATGACTGCGACCTCCCGGCCATACAAGCGCCCACTTTCGGAGTACAGAGAGTTTAGTCACAACCAATAATCGACATTTCTAACTGCAGGCAAGTAATACAATATCCCTACATGCCTGCGATGACCATTACACAATGGACAAGGTCAACGTAATGCATCGCCTGATCCAGCAACGCGCTGACTCCGCTGCTGATAACGCAAATTGACTTCTGTGTATGGCAGAGACATTTACTGCAATTGGAAGAATTGCACCGTTGCACTGACCTCATCACGACCCAAGGCAAACAGAACAAAAGCAGTTTCGTCTTCGAGATGATATGAACTT
Source organism: Pyrochroa serraticornis (assembly GCA_905333025.2). NCBI lineage: Eukaryota > Metazoa > Arthropoda > Insecta > Coleoptera > Pyrochroidae > Pyrochroa > Pyrochroa serraticornis. Next base: position 41,009,750 of record HG995152.1, read on the forward strand.
ATGCGAGTCTCCTTCATGTGACCTTGACACTACTATGTTGTAACACTAAGGCAATGCAATGGAAACGGTTCCTATTGAATTTGATGATTCTATAGCGCAGCTTTCATGAAAATCGACAACCACAACCTTGAGAAAAGTTCATGCGCGTTAAATTACAAATAGCACTCTGGATTATAAATTTCCACGAAGGGAGCAAAAGCCGTACGTAGATTAGATATGAGACCATGAGACAACACTTGTTTGTTTGAGTTCAGATTTGAAATTAATTAGCTACAAAACATTGTAAAAACAAGCCCGATAAAGTTAGATAGCAACAATAGACAAATATGTCGTTGTCCGTCCGGATTTAGAACGGAACTTGGAGGGTGTCCTTGGAACCGGAGCCGTTTGCTGAGGGTAATCCAACACCCGACCCCTATATCTACGACAACCAAGCGCCAAACGCCCTTTCATTCCTGTTTATCTATTTGCGTTTCAAAACGGGGATAACGATAAAGAACATCTGTACCGTGTACAAGCGAGTACTTCATATCAACACGCAGCTGTCCATCGCGAGTGCCCACCCACCTTCAGCGAATTTGTCTCGCTTCATTTTCAACAAATTCCAGAGAGGCGGTTTGAACGCCATCATTAACATCGATTACTCCTGAACGATCGAGGTAATGGAATTGTTGAGATCTTCACGGTTCGAAATAGATGACCTTCGGAGGTCTCGAAGCGACGAGATAGCGCAGTATCTATAACGGATTGAAGATTGCGCAATAAGACAAAACATGTACGCGGCATAATAAAAGTGAATGGTAAAGGTTTGCACGAACGGTTGTATTTGCGACATTTAGGTCAATCGAACTAGGCTTTATCGGCAAGTGCAAAAGACAAAAATCAAAGTTTGCAAACAATAACTAATAACCGCTGGGGTTTATCGCCAGTGACTGATTTAATAGTTGTTGCTCTCAATTATTATCTTGCACGCTTCCATTGTAGAGTCGAAACTAAAATACGACGCCGCATTCCTCCGTGCAATGGTCTAAATATATTCTTGTAATGAGTTGGAGTAGGTTATGATGAGTCAGTCACACGTGTGGGACAGGTACAAAGAGACATAAAGTCGTAATTCAAGTGGGAACGCAATCTAATAAATCCAGCAAGGAACTGGGAGAGCGAGTATAAATGGAATCTAAAGGCGTGCTGCAATGCTGCATTGGAGCGGCGGCAACAGAGAAGGGCTCTTTGTATGCAAATCGCATTTGGAACGGCGCTTATCTGGGCCTTCCCGTGCCGAATTCGAGGGAGATTGCCTCGCCGTTCCGCGCCCAGGACATAAATAAGTCCCTGGTTATGGACACGCACGCGTTGCCGCGTTTGGAATAGAGATGTTCAATTAATTCTGCCCCCATTCTGAACTCTACGCGAACGCAATCGATAAAAACACCAAACGATGTGGGATAATCCCAGACAATCAAATCGGTGTTACATGATCAGCAATATCGTATCGTATAAGTTGAATACCTAAAACACGTTAATAATGAAGCTACAACTTGATCAAAATCAAATAATTAAGTTCGGCGTTTTGAAACTTTAACAGTTGGGGGGGGCTTGAAAAGCCTGTGAAGTTGAGGGGAATCACGAAATAAATCCCTACTTGTTTGTACATTAAGACGTTTATCGAGCAAAAGTTGTGGAACTCAACAACAAAATTTGAGGTCTCATTAAAAAAGAAAATAAGTTTAAAATAAAACATAATGGCAGATCTGACGCGTTGAAGAAAAATCTAGTAACGACTTGACCAAAAAATAAATAAAAATAGTAGGAATTCAACTTGATGGCGTGACACCTCGACCTTCATCACAATTTTTGTAGAGCAAACTTATGATTCAACTTGTTATTTGAACTACCAATAACGGTACACTGTTATCAGCTTCGACAACAGATAGTAGGATGATGAACCATAATACCATAACAATAGAAATAAGCGACTCCTATTATAGGTATGTCATTTTCATTGTGTACATTAATGTGATTATGATGCCAAGCGTGAAGCTTCTTTCAAAGACCTTATCAAGTGGTTACTAAAATTACCAAACAGGTTATAAGCTACGGAAGTACCTAATTCTTGGGACAAAATTATAGCGGTCCAATTAAGAAGACGATTATGTTGCTATAGGTGGTCTAGTTCCAAGCAAGTAGTTAAGCTGAGGTTCAAGGGGAGTCGTTTGACAAGCGGAATCCGGGATGGCCATAACATGGAACGGGATGCGGGCGAAGATAAAGTGCCCAGGCATGCATTAGCGATTCAATGTTTTAAGCCATTGTGTGTGAATGTTGGCTGGTTACATAGAGCCATTTGCATGGCAGTCACGTGCTTCGTCGTTGGACCACGCACTGGATATATGTGGGGGCAGTCGAGACCGCCGCGCCTTTGTGTCTTTGTCATCGCGTTAATACATTGGATCAGTTACATACATTGCACATTGTGTAGAAGAGAGGAGTCTTGTGAGCACGAATGGCGGGCGATTCCACCCAGTCCCATACATTCAAATTCCGTTATGCGTTACGACACGGTCGACGGATTATTGTGTTGTTGACGCATCTGTTGGAACTCGTTTACAATTAAAAAGTGAAATTCTATAGGCCATTATTATAAGTAAATATGTAAACAAATCGACCGATTTCCTAGCGCACTTTACCATTCCACCTTTGTTCGATCGGAAATATTTGCAAGTAGAAAGGAAATTAAAGAAAAATCAAATGCAGATAATGTCACTAAATCAGCAGAGTTCCAAACATTGCACCAAATTAGCTGCGAACATCATTAGAGGTAACCATTACCGACGCATTTTCACGCATTACCAAAAGTATGCTTAATATTTAATATGTTCTCAATTTAGCTTTCAACCCAAACAATAATGTTGTTTGTCATTTTTCCATTGCAATTTTCTGTTTACTGTACCAAAGAGAATGCTACTGAGGAAACTGACATGTGAAGGTCCTGTCAGATGATTCTGGTTTTAGTAATTTAATTACTCTGTTAATTTTATCTGTTGGTACTGTACGTTAGAGGTGCCATTTTAAAGACATACAACTCAATTTCGGTGATACTATTGTCTCTAACTATCTTTACCCGCAACTATTTTAATGTGCCACTGTCCATCATTTAAGGAGAGTTATACACCTAGAATGATCGAAAAAATAGTTTTTTTGCATTTTCTTGAAGATTGAGGTCTTAAAAATATCTGGTAAAAACGCCAGGTTAATATTTCCATAAATAAGCAAGTTGCAGCGGGGAGAATGAAATGTGTTTTGGGGCGCCGAGCCGACAGGCAAGTATAGCGGGAAGTGATCCTTCGAACAATACGTGTCTTTTCGTATTGTGAACGAAGTATAGACCTATTTCATTCAAAAGCTATAAATATTCCGTCGACCGTAGAAGACATACACTATAGGCCTGGTATCGATAATTCCATGTTAGTTGACAAATTTAATAATTTATTCATTAATTCATTTATTCATTCCCAAATTTTCAAACGCGTTTTTCTCAAAAACATCTTTTTCAAATCGGTACCCAAAATTTCTCGAAAACCAATGAACCGATGGCCTTAATTTTTTTGTGGTTATTCTATACACCATTATCTAGTGCTTGTCATAGGATTTTTTTTCGTTACTTAGTTTTTGTTTTATAGGCAAAATAATAACTAATTTTTGCCCAAAAAATCACTATGAAACGTCCGCCATTTTGTCATTAACCGATATTTTCAAAATCGGTTTTGACAAGTACTAGATTATAGTATCTAATTTAATAACCTTTTTCGATATTTTTTTCCGATGATTTTTGAAGAAACCGTTAACGCTTATTCTTTTACGACGCTCCAAGGATCATACAATATTCTTGTATATTTTTTATATTTTTAAATAAAGAAACTTCAACATATAAATGTGTATACTTTTAGATAGCTAAACTCTCAATTCGAAATTTCAAATATATTTTTTTTTTAAATTCACAAAAATTACCTTTTTTCCGGCTCCTAGGTGTATATCTCCCCTTGTGACAACGTGAAAAGTAACATCTAAGAAATATGCACGAAATCCACTTTAACTTCTGTAAATATTCCGCGGTCCCTTCTAAGTTTTGCTTGTCGAAATTTTGTTGAATGCTTGATTACAGTGAGGAATAGGGAAAACATCACCCACGATGGCAGTAGGGATTACGATAAATATCAATAATGACGATAAGATTTGATTTTGACCGTTAGCGGGTCTTGGGTCGTGGATCTATACGAAAGAAAACGGCTTAATAGCCCCAATTGTTATGGCAAACATAAGAAGCACCTGGCAAGAGTTTTCTAACTACACGGCCTCAAGGTGAAGGCGTGCTCGAATCTAATTTATACTGCGATGAATATTCCCATTAGAAATTTCAGCGTATTGCCCCGGGGGCGTCACTAATGATCTGCCTCACCATGCATGTCAATAACTGAACCGTGTCGGCGACAGTTAAATAATACAAACAGCGTGTTTATTTTCAGAGCAATTACTTTTTGCCCAGTGTGTAGCAGATGTTGGAGAGCACCTTTCATCACGCTGTACGTATGCGAAGCCTAAATACACATTCCAAGCACAGTAACGACGAAAAACAGCGATTTCCTGGACGTCACGGCCACAACCAAAAAGGTAACCGGAATTGCATTGAACACATAAATTCCAAAACATCCACAAGGTTATCGATTTAGACCCAGAAACTTCTTAATAGTTCGGGATAAGACCAAACCAAATTATTTTGAATCTAGTTAGCCATTTGGAGTTGGTGACCTAAATAAATAAATTGAAGCAACAATTTTGTATAGTTTTTGCAAAATTTTAAGTGGAACCCCCTGACACTCCCTCTACCTATCGTTTTACTTCCTTAAATCTGCGCATGTTTGCTTTTGCCCCTGATCATTGTAGGAAAATGAAGACCATAACGTGCGATAACCACCAAATAGAGGGATTTAAAATCGCGATGCCGGTACCGGCGGCCATCCCGATAATGGCGAAGGAAGCGATGCAAACTATGGGGGACACGCCCAGAGTGTGTTGGCGGCGAAGGCGAGGCGACCTGGTCGCCCGGGTTACTGACACAGCTGTGCTGTGTCTGTTGTGTTTTTGGGAAAGCGCAGCTCTCCTTTAATGCGCGCCTTCCTTTCGGTCCTGCGTCACCTCCTCATCGACGCTGGAACGACGCCAAACGCCGCCGCATATAAATAGATTAAATAAATATCTGTTGACAGCGAGGCACAGGGTAACGGGAGAGCGCCTCTGCAAACACCGTTCTCTAGCAAACACCGGATAATAAATTTCCAATCCGCAATATAACGCAACTGCCACCGCTTTGGTATTATCGCCGAAGTCTGATTACGGAGGAAATATCCAATTTGGCTACACCACCACGGATGATAAATGTCTGGATTTTGGGGTCGACGAGTTACTCGCACAATTCGGTAACACTTAGCAATATCAAGGGCAATTAGATGTCCCCACACCAACTAGAAGTGGCGACGACATCCGCTTGTTTGCTGCTCCAACTGCTGAACATCGATGGATTGTAGTCGAAATTCAATATAAAGTGTAGGTACATGTCGATTTTCTCCAATTTTAATGAAATCAATTAAACTAATGCAACATACAGCCACGAGTGATTGCAATTCTGTACCAATTTCCTTTATCTGTTACAAAGCTGCATTCAATTCTGGTCTTATTCAAAAAAGGTACTTACTTCAGATTTTTAATGAAACTGATGGGATTTCGACCTTGGTCTAAATCCCATCGCATTTGCTAGTAAATGATTTTTTTGATGTTGCGTACCGTTGCGTTTACATTCTGTTTAGGGCAGTAAGGTTACTGCATCTGGAACAACCGAAGCTCTGGAGCGGGAACAAAATTATATAATTAACGTTAATTTGGTTATTGAACCAAGAACGGAAACGCGAGTCCATAATGAATGCAAGTAGGTTAGTTGCTGTGTATAATCCGATGTAGTTTTTCCGCCCGGAGAGATACGGGGGGCGAAACTTCCAAGTCTTGTCGAAGCGCAATTATGCAATTACTGGTGTTTGGGAAACATAAACATCCGACTCAACTGCCGGCGGTGCGGGGGGCGGCGAACGAGAGGGGTTGCCAGGCAACAGTCTGCCCTCGCGAGGCAAGAGGAGCGGTAGCGATTGGGGTGGAAGAGCGGCGCGTGGATGTGTGGGCCGCCGTTATGTACGTGTGACATTGACAGTTGCCATGACGACCATCCGCCGAAGCGGGACGCCGCCGCCGCCTGGATTGTTTGTGCGGCAGACGATCCGTCGCCCCCTCCCGCCGCCGCAGTTGCCCGCTACCCCCGGACGGCCTTTGATGTTGTTGCCGCCGCTAATGTCACTGCTGCTGTTGCGGAGGAGAAACCGAACAGGACTCGTGCGAGCCGCCGCCGTCATTAGCCGCCTCCGACCAAGCACGAACTCAAAACTCCACGAAGCAACCGAATTCCGGGAATGTTGGGAACAGTCATTTGTCAGCTCGGGGAAGCAACCAGCAGCAAAACAGATACCAAGGGCCTTGCAAACCAAGATAAATTCTACTATGAGATGATTTTAGAAGATAAGTGAGAAACAACTAGAATTTTTGATTTGTTCTATCGCTAATTGGAGGTTATGATTGTAGATTCCTCCAGATATGGGTTAAGACTTCCCTCAAAGTTATGCCTTCATTCAATTCCAAACCCTAACCATAAGCATCCCATGAACACTTTTCCTTCATGTCAGAATATTCCTGTCTATGAGGATGTGCTAATTTGAAAATTGCTCGAGAGGTAAACGGAAGTGTCATTTCTCTTATTTAATATAAATTTAACTAAATAAACTAGACCCAGTTGCTGTACATACCACCATATGGAAAGTGGAACTTTGCTAAACCAGAAGGAAGTAATCTTCGGTGAGGATTAAATGACAAAAGACAACAAATATTTCGATTACAGCTGGCTTTGTGAAAAATGCTTTGCCGTGTCATTTTCGTTAGTTGTCATCTGGAATAGTATTCGGAACGACCTTGTGATATGACCATCTCCAATTCGGAACGTCCCTTGCTGTTGGCGAGATGCATAATGATCAGTCATTACAAAATTGCAGAGGAAACAGCAAGTAAGTGTGTCTACTAAAGTAGTATGCTAATGAAGTCTTTGTGAGTACGTGGATCCGAATGAATCAGCGCTCATCAATATTAAGCTGCCATAATGGCCACCTCCGCCGCCGATTAGACAAGAAGGAACGGACGACGTGTTTGTGCTTGCGACCTGGTGCCTGATGGGGAATGCAACGACCAACGACCCATCTCGACTCCGCCCGCATCACCCCAGAGGGTGCACGGAAGCAGCTGTCGTTCTAAAAAACCATTGAAAATGTACGCAAAAGGTCGAACAGCTTGTGAGAAGCGGCAGGTGATGGCGCACAATCCGGTTTGAGGGCATAAGGCCAACATGTGGCGATGGAATGCAACTTTCAGCCCGCGCCCAGAGGGGCAACCACCGACCAGACAGGTGACTGAATTATTCAATACGAAATACCCACCGCTAGACGATAAAAAATTCAATGGAGGCCTGTCAATGGGCCGGATGAGTCAACGAACTTTTCTTCTGATCCCTTTCCGAAGTAGGGAGAAACAGATTTGTCTAACCTTGACTCGCTGTCGGACGGATAAAGTGAATTATTTATGGAAAAGCTCCAGTTTCCCCCGACACGACTCTCCACCACTATTTGTTTGATTTTCACTCGGGATGATGGCAACCGCCAACAGAAGCACAGAAACGCAACCCTTCACAATGAAAACCTCGCAATTCGCAACTTCCTTGATTTATTGCAAATAGGACTCGATTTTCAGGTTTTCATATCGGAAATCGCAGCGCTCTCACCCCTGTGATATTTTGAAACTTCCACAGCCATTTACTGATTTGAAACGCTTCCGAGCAAAAATATCGCGACCACCAACATAGAAATTCGTTACGAAACCCGAGCGGACTAATAATTCTCAGCAAAAGCCCGCAAGACGAAATTTGAGAAAGTAGCACCTCGCCTGGAGTTTCCAAAAATGGCATATAGGTAGCTCTCCATGTTTTGCTCTTAACATTAATATCTCATAAATCTCGATTACGAACAAGCGTACACGCTGCTGTATTAACTAGCCTATAAATAACATCGTCTGCATTGCAATTGAATGGCGCTATCTGGAGTTCCACGAGAAGCTTATGAAGTCATAAAACACGTGCGATGGTTCATAGAGAAAGCAGCAAGTTGGTCCAAAGTTGGAAACTTCGCAACTGCATTAGCGTTAGGGAGAAACCGTCTACCAGGAGGTAGCGTGATCGCATAACTATACACAACCGCAAATTACTCTTCTTGTGCTCTCAACCACGCATTACCATACCAGTCCGGCCTGTTCTCAAGACGTGGATCTCTTTATACTGGATGGAGTCCTCTACGTCTGACTTCAGTTTTTTGCTAAAATACCATTAGCTTTTTACCATGCGTTTTCCTAAATTGAAGGTTAGTCTCGATAACAAGCCGTCAGAAATTAGTCTAAGCACAACCACGATTAAGTAGGTAAATTTGGCAATTTTTTTAATTAAGAAATGGTTCTTGTGGCGTCAAAGTAGAAACGACATCCGCTGTTAATAGTTACGTAAGCTATTGCTATTTTCATTCTTCGCATTGCTCCTCCCTAGGGCATGTAACAGATGTCTCGTGTTGGTTACTTTGGCCAAATTCTTTGATGTCAATTGCGCAAAGATTAAAAAAATTACATTGCTTGTTTAATAGATGAAAACCACAACTGGTTTGTATTTATAGATATCCGCAATAATTGCGCTGGCAGTCATGATAATAAAACTAATTACAATGAAAGGAGATAGCATTAGTGTAAACATGCGATCAATGTTACGCATGGCCTTTTTTGTAATCGCCGGGGTACGACCTCTGCGATAAAATTAAATAGCAATAAAATAGTCCATGCAAATTTATGTTAAAAAGCTTTTTAACGTCTGCCTAACCAACATATTTAGAACCAGTTTTTAAATGTCACATGTCCGTTCATTTGCATAACACCGACTGGGTTGCTTGCTCTATTACAGTTACGTTAGGTCGGGCAGTTCCAATTTTAATGTCAATGGCAAATTTCGTAATCTGCCTGATCCATTTGAGGATTCCGCAGAGAAAAGAAACGACTAAAAAGATATTTGGGCATTAAAAAAACGTTGAATAATCACCCGCAGGGTAGAATTTATTTAAATATTAATTAGGTACCCAAAAGATCAAACATCTCTAGTTCGAATTGCATTAATTAAAACCGGCCAAAAAATCTGCAACGATCCGGTTAAAAACAAGGAAACACCAGTGGAACGTCAGAATCGAGTTTTGCTCTGTGGGTCGATATTTCTGGTTAAATTTAGGCGACTAGCTGTTTCCTGATTATCCGACTTGTTCTTGGCAGCTTTCCAGAACTTTGAGGAGTGCAACCCACACGTTGGGGACGGATGCTCTTGCATGCAACGTGTGGGTCGAAACTATAGCTGTAAATACCGAAAACTCATATCTCCCATCCCGGACGATCTACTTTCGTAATTTCAGTGTGGTTCGCACATTCTATCGCAGTTTCAAAGGATGCGGTTGTTAGAAACGAAGATAAAACTGTTGTTGCTAAATATAAAATTACTTGAATAACCATAAAACATTCGATACGACAACTTTATAGAAAGAACCTCGGCTCAAGAATTTTACATATACACGATGTGGATTTATACTAAAGGTAAATTCAAAATTGTCAAGGATACTAATTTCTCCTTGGCTCTAGCCAACATTTTGCTAGAACGCCAACCAAATTCATTGTAACGTTTTATTTTCGGAATGACAAAAGACAAGAAAAACAAATGCCACGAAAATAACCGGACATTTTTTTAGATGAATTACAAGAGTGGAACGTATTATTACATTAATGTATCGAATTGATTCGTTTGCTTAACTGAACCGTTCCTTTTGTGTGGTACCATGAAATCGCCACCTCTTGTTTTATTATATGGCCGATGCTTTATTGGGTCACAACCTGTTATGGATTGATGATAACCGTAAAAAAAGTGAACAATTTTTTTAAATGCCTTCACCTAATGATTTCCAAGCAGTGCGGTCGTCTAGGGAATATTGACCGCTTCTTCCTACCTGGCAACCAGGTAATTTATTTTTTGTGACCCAAACCCATTTAGGTGAGTGTAAAAATTTACAAGTTGCTGGCCGCTCACAATGCTCAGGAAACCGCAGGGGTTTCGGTTAGATTAAGACCAAGGTCAACGCAAAAGCAACAATGAAATTAAGAAATTACGGCAGGAACCACAATAATGATTTGGAAGAATTATTGCTCCACGATATAACGACGGAATATTACTGGGATGAGTGGACTGACTATTAAAATTTATGACATTCGCAAAATTGTTGGAAGCCTCTCAATTCGCCCGAAATACTTGGGACTGTAAATTCATGAATTGAAGAACATTTACATGTGCGCATTCGGAAGCTTTTTTGTAGTTTTGGGACGGCAAAATTAAACTTTGTAAGAAGCGTTTTGACTGAGGTCACCGCAATTTGAACGCCATATCGGTGTCAGCTTGTTTTGCTTCATGGATAATTTATTTATAGTTATAATCGCCTTGAAGGTCATTTTCCGTGAAAATTAATTTCAAAGAAGTTAATAAATTAACATGAACTTGACCCGCTCATTGTTACAAAAAATGGCCTTGCCAATAAAGTTCTATTTTTATCCTCGCGACTTATCTAGTAACAAGAAGATAAACGATCTATAATAACAATAGCAAACGTTGCGAAACGTAAAAAAGAAAACAGCGATCCTCTGTATGTTATAAAACACAATTGATTAATCGAAATAGTTGGTTTATACTAGACGAGTCAAGGTTAGGCAAAAAATCACCCAAAATCCCCAACAAATTCTCTATTGAACTTCTTCAATTAGCTTACGGAATCACGTTTATTTTCCGGATCAATTAACGCAACAATGGCGGTAGATTTGCCGCGAAATCTTCGAAAATTTGTTCGAGTCTGTCTGGGTAATCCCGATAAAAACCATTGCGGAAGGATTCAATTCAACCATCTAAGTAGGAGAAATACATTCAAGAATGTAGTGTTGGGAAAAATCCGCGCTTTCCAAACGATTTCGATACCAATTAGGTATTGCGAAATTGAAAGTCAAGCATCAACTGCTAACTGCTTTAAGATGCATTCGGGGCAAACCGCCATATTTTATCATTCAAGCTATTTAATTAGCAGCTGTTAGTTTATGTGAAACTGAGAATTTCTACTATTCCAAAGAAAAATGCAAATTGCAAAATTTACATTGTTAGCCAATTATAATTAATTCTGAATAGAAACATTCATTATCTAACACATTCTTCGTTCAGATGTATGAATAATTCCGGTGAGAATCGTGTTTAGTTAAAAGTCAAGGTGAAACAATTTTTGATGAATTACACTGATCAAGCGGATGGACCGACAACAAAGTTTGATTTAGCGGTTTTGAAAAACGCAAGCAGTGGAACCGGACGTGCTTGTTGATATAAATTTGGATTTTTAGATGGCAACAACACAAACGGAAGAATCTCGGAACGCATTTCTGTGAAGAATAACAAACGAAAACAAACACGCAAATGAAATAAAAATAAAAGAAGGCGGACTTGGAAAAGCAGCACGATATCTTGGAACAATACAAAAGCCAAACGGTTTTGTTGACGAGCATGGTGTTGTTCCTCATTACTACTCCCACGCTAGGGGTTATGTCGGTGGGTTCCCTACGCCCCCAGAACGAGATGCCAGTTACTTTTACATGCCGCCAAGGACAGGTCTCCTGAAAACAACCCAACCTGAAAGATATCGATTACGTAAACAAGTGTAGGAAGTTTTTTTTTAACAACCAAATGAATGTTTTCTAGTTGCAATTTCGAGCTGAATTAATTCGAAATTTAACCTGGATTCTAGGAAAAATCCGGGATTTACGAGGTTGAAACACGAAACCGCTTTTTGAACCATAACGTTACATAATTGCGCTGCTGTTGCACCAATCCGTTAAATAGCGTGGAAATTTCTGATTTTAATTTACAAGCCGCAATCAACCATCTCTATAAATAAAGAAATTACAACACGAACAATTAAAATGTTAATTCGAGCAACCGATTACGTCTGCGACCTTTAGAAACCGGCCGGCAGCGTTTTGTTAGCACGGATGTGTATGAATGGCATAAACGGTTGAATTTTTAATGGTTTAATCACGCAAGGCAGGAAATAAAGGTTTGAATAGATAATGATAGCATGGTGCATTAACAAGATAGGAAATATCGGTTAGTTTTGTAAATATGTACGTAAATGAAAAAAAACGTTCCATATGAGGCATGGCAATAACACGCAATTCCTCCTCTCAGGGGAGGGCATTCACAAGTCCGTCAATTTCTACACAACAATTACACGCTTTCACTTAATAAATTCTCCGTTTGTTGACGAGACTTTATCTCTAACAAGAATTTGGTAACGTTGATGTCAAGGCGGTGGGTCAAGAAATTATGAAACGGAATCATGACGGATCTAATAAGCTCAATGCATCCTCTTCGCTCCAGTTTTACCACTTGCACCATTTGAACAACGTAAATAATTTCTGTGGCGTAACAACACGTCCAATTTCTTTAATACATGACAGTATCTAAATATCATTAAGCCAAGATCAAGGAGTAGCTTTATCATCCAACAATGTCGCCACACAAAAGAATTTCTTCAGTCAACAAACGGCCTTGAAATTCTCGAAACCCAAAAAATGTTGCCTGCATTCTACAGAGAGTTTGTAGCCAAAAATTTGCATAGTCCGATATGCATTGTTATTCATTTATAACCACCAAGGTGACTCATGTTAACATAACATCGATTTTTTTATTAATCGCTTTATATTCAGATAACGAGTAAATGTTGCGCAGGACTCGCTTAAGTTTGCAGTTCATGAATTAATTAAATTAGAAGTTTTTATAAATTTTACGTAGTGAACAGTTTATAAAAGTGGAGTCGATTGACGTGCTATTGTTTAAATTCTCACAAATGTAGTAGTAAAATTATAATTGGTCCACGAATCAATCAATGCCTAACACAAAATTTTAACTGATACCTCAAATTGGTAGCATAATTTTGAAATTTATTATATAAAACAAACTGAGTGTAAAAGCGTTTAAAAACGTTATTATTGTTAATCGTGTTCAATTTGATAAGGAAAATTATCGAAACTGTTCAGATATGCATCTCTCCGTAAAACTGGGGCATTGACTTGGTTATTGAACTTGTCCTTCATTACTGGAAGACGCTAAATATCTGAAGTATTTCGACCACAACCACACTACTAATAATATATGTGGATAATAGGAGTCTTCGATACACTTTTAGTTTATATAGTTGATAAGTTTACTGTAATGTTTGCTTCTATCGTGATGGTATAAAAAATACTATTCTAGCCATAATTTAGAATGGGTTTGTTACACTGAAAGTAATTATTTAGTTGAACAAAATACTATTTAATAATGTTGCCTTTGCAAGAAAGTAATGTAAATGACTTTACAAAATATTATCGCAAATTGTAATTGGCATGAGAAGCTCGTTCTAATCTAATCTACCCTACTACATACAATCTTGTTTGATTACTTGCTGCAATTAAGCATAGTTTGAAAGCTTGCGTCGATAATAGCGCGTTTCCTTTAATTGAACGTCAGTATTTGTGACTAACCCAAATAAATTGTCAAGTGGTGTATAAAATTATCTAAGCAAGGTACCAAGTATCTATTTAAGTAGAGATATTGCAACAATAACTACAACAATCTATTAATCGATCAAAAAAGCGAAAAATAATTGCTGAATCTTTTAGTCAATCATGTCATCAGAAAAAAAGGCAAAATAAATGTGAGTAATAGCAGATTAAGTGATTATGAAACCCAAATCGACCTTGTATCTTTCATAGCTGATCGATTCATGTTCGATTAATTACGAACGCCTTCCCTACGGCGTTCACTATTGGAACGAAAAAGCCAAACAGAGATCGTGAAATTATTCGAACAATGATTGATGGTGTTTCTGCCGTGCCTCGTAAATGGGGCATCCATAAAGTTGCCGATGACAGTTTGGGGAAACGGGGGAGAGTTGTTATGGTAACCGGCTCGTAGCACCCCTGCTCGCCAATGTAATAACAACAATTGGGCCCTCGTGCAACGAACGACCTCTCGAAGGTTCGATCCCATAGAAGTCGGGGATTGGGACGAATGGAAGAGTGCCACCGTCATAACGCAATAATGCGGTCGAAATTCCGCAACTGAGGAGCCCTTCGGGGGTTCAGGGACCCAAGCCGCTCAGACAAAGCCGGGCTTCCGATGGAATCATATCGCTTCCTTGTTCGAGGTCCATCAGCAATTGGACAATTAAGTGGAGTAGCAAAATGGAAAGCGAATGTAAGCAGGGAGACAAGTTCCTATGTGTATGCAGGTACGTGACATCCTTGTTTTTGGCAATTTTTCATGCTGTTGCTTTAAAAATATTTTAAGATGCTCCACTTAAAAAAATAAGATACACAAGATCTGATTGGCACAGAAATCCCTTTTAATCTTCCCGAAGTTTATCATGGACTAACAAATTTACAGTAGGATTTACAATTTCAATATACATTTAACATAAAAAATTGTTAATATAGAAAAAATGCTTTGGAATCATATCGTAATTTAACATCTCATTCATTTTTCGTCCCTTGTCTTTAACCTTGATATTGAAGAAGAAATCGGGGGAAGACAAATGTCCAAGTCATTATTAATCACCACCACTGACCTCGTGCGTGATTCTTGAATCAACCAGGAGTACGGGAAGAAACGCCAAAAATTAACATTCCTTTAATATAGAACAACATATTGCGCCAGCTGCTAAAATGGTTTATAATCAATAACTGAAAGGTTCAAAAAAGTTGTGGTGACTAAATGATTAATAGAAAATACAAATTTGGATTTTGTAACGTGTTTGAGAGAATAAGACGACACCATTATAATTAAACTGCAATCACGTTAAGAAAGTTGCAATTAAAAGATGGAAATTGCTATCACTTCCCAATTCTAAAAATTAGCTATAGTTTTCCTGGATACGATAGATGCCACTGTTGATAATACAATCACATTAGCGCCAAGTTAAGGAAAATCGGCTCATTAGGAAAATCAATGTGGTCTAATTGGCAACATTTACAAAAAGCGATGTGCTACGAACGGTTGAAGGTTGCAAAACGTCGACGACAAGCCTAAATAAAAATGAATGGGGGAAATTTCATTATAGGGGAGAATGCGGCCGGAAGAGGCGAGATGAAAGGAGATTGCTACCCCGGAGTTAATAAATACGTCGGTTGCATGCCCGACCGAAAGTTCGCAACAAACTCCTGAAAACTGATACGGTGAAACACAATGAACAACGGAGATTTAGATGAAAGGCCCCGGGAATTATCATCACATTGTTAAACGTAATTTAAACGAATGAAGTTGTGCAAACTCTTCGAAATTTGTTTGCTAAAACGTTCCGTTTGTTTTAAGTTAAACAAAGCTCGTCCTAAAGTAAACAATGAACCAAAAAAACATTTCTCCCAGTAGAATTCTATTATACGTGCCTGATAATTGGGGGCATCTAATCGAAACATTTTCGTCTGATTACAGGAGTCCAACTCACCTGCAACAAAAAATAAATAAATTAGTTTGAGTATTCAAATGAGAGTTTTTTTAATATGTGTTTGAAGCAGAAGAAAAGAACCACATATAATTAGTGTAAAGAGATTAATAGAAAGACTCGATTCAGAGGGGAGGGAATTTAATTACAGTGGCTGTCGTAAAATCAATTTTCATTTCCATTCTTATCCAGTGGTGCCGCCAAAGCGCGCGTAACAGTGCACTTGTAATTTCGTTAAACAATCGCGCGGTTATGCAAAATGGGACCTCCGCAGGTAGGATTATCACGTTGGAGGCCCCAAAGCGACCATCTGCATTCCAGACACATATACGTGCCATCTCCGGCCGTATTATTATACATTCACGATCAGGCTTGGCGCGGCTGAGACTGAAACTCCTGCATATAAATTAAATGGTGTGTGTTCCCTTGGTTGTTTGCTTATGCCGATCGACCTTTGCGAGACGAACCTGAGGCCGTATTTATTATGATTCAGGTTACAATAAGACGGAGGAGGAATCAACTGAAGAGCGCAGCAGCAGGTAAACGAAACCGGGCCTGGGGTCATGACGAGGGTCTTACACCAACTCAAGGTCGACAACCCCCTAAACCTGCATGTTCTAACCAAAAGATGAACCGCGACAGCGGAATCGATCTGAACATCCTTTACGTCCAAAGACATAATTCAATCTACGGTCTTAAACCCCGCCCTGTTTACTACGCCTGATCCTCTGGAACTCATTCAAATTAATCGTCTGATCGCGATGGCAAAAACCTGGCACAACGTCACCTTCAAACGACCTCTGAAGTGACAGACGCTTGTTTGGAAACAAGCACTCTCACAATCTATCCGCCGCCACTCCATTGTTTGCACGTTGGAGTGTTTTATGACATCAAAACAATAGCGAATTAAAAGCGCTTATCTGCTCACGCTCCAGTCATAATTGGGCGAAAATCTGAGCCAGCTTCCTCTTCCAAGTCGATTTCTTCGTTCGTGGCAACAATGCGGTTACTTGTTGGGTGCTTCGTGCACCGCGAATTTTACGGCTGGAGTTTCAGCCATCCGTTCAGGCGTGATCATTTTGTCTTGCAGAAGATTCGATACGTTACGTTGCCAGGTTCAATTCGGAATTGCCCAATCATTAAAAAATTCAGCTTGATTCAACGAGAGTTCAGAATTAGCAAATTCTTCCACAGTGGCGAAATTCAGACAACCGTATTCTGAATTTCGCAGCAGTCCTTTATGTTATCAATTTGAACCAGCAAGAAAGCGAGGTCAGCAACTTAAATAATGACTAAGGGTACTGATCTCATAATCTAAATATGACGCAACTCTATAAGAATTTGTTTTGCGTGTAAAACAAGACAAATTGTAACAGTTGAGGAGATAGCAACATGGACTTTTTACTTATGATTATTAATCAATCAATGCTTAGGGAATCGAATCGTAATGTTTGATATTTTTAGGCTCTTCGAAACATTATAATTATAATCAGAAGTGTCAATCAAACCTTCAATCTTACACGTAATGTGGAAAGTAGATAATAAAATCATTGTAAGTTGATCAAAAAAGTATTATTAACAATTAAACAACATAATTCAAAATTTATGGACATCCTTATGTGCTTTTAAAGATAAGTTTGCTTCCTCAACGAAAAACCAGCTGTTCTGTTCCAAGATTTTTCTATCATAGATATTATTTTTGTTCAATCTGCAAAACTTCAGCCGGACGTTTATAAGTTTTAACTGAACAAAAAGAACGCGTATAACGTTACGTTAGGAGAAGTACAATTAAATAATTTTAAGAATTGCTACCAAAAAAATAGCACGCGACATCGTTGAATGCCGCCAACATAGGCCAAGAGCTCTTTTGATACACGCCCAAATACTAAGTACTTCTGGTAAGTACTTTAAATAAATTATAATTGTTCTTTTCTCACTATTTATGTTACTCCACGAATGAAATAATTAGCTGATTGTGCTTCAGTTATACTAAGTAATACTAAACAGTTAGTAGAGAAAAACCGTAAGGTAAACAAGAAACTGGTAGATTTTCCAGTACAGTTACCATCGGAATCACAGATTCGCATACAATTACATATACGTAGAAGCCTTATGGATTAAGAAATTTGTATTAACATCAATTAACGCGAGGCCCCACCAACTGAAGTTGCTTGTTTCAATTCCACGAAAACGATAATAGTGACAATGCTTGTCATCGTAAAAATTTTAGGAAAACCACTTATCAGTGAAAAATTTCAAACATTCATGTACAGCAAAGTAAATAAACAAATTACGTGGGCTCTTCATTTATCTATAAATTGGCGATTTATTAATTTCCCATAGCACGATCAACTAACTACTTACACACGGCCGATAACGGAGGTATTTATGAAAACAATTTAGGTTATCACTGAAAAAATATTTGTTATCATCGCCTAAAACCCGGCGATATTTGTGGAGGACTCACTTGTGCGTGTTTATCGTAGGCCCGACATAATCTAGCAAAACGTTGCGATTTTGCAAAAAGCTCCCCAAGTCCTTTGGATATCCTAGAATCGGAAAAGCACGCAACTTCGCCAGAGTCCCTTTTATCGTCGAGGTTGCTCATTGCAGCGACGTGGCGATAAAGCGGGTGTAAAGGGTGCATTGTCATGCAAACGCGACCATGATTAACGGCCGTTAAGTTTACGTGTGTATGGTTTTCTCTTCATGGTGCGTGCTCGCTGGACATGACGCGCAATGGCGGCCATTGAGGCCGATCCAATCGCAATTGTATTGTCGTCGTGCCACGTTAATAATTTATCGCCAATGG
This sequence comes from Pyrochroa serraticornis, assembly GCA_905333025.2. NCBI lineage: Eukaryota > Metazoa > Arthropoda > Insecta > Coleoptera > Pyrochroidae > Pyrochroa > Pyrochroa serraticornis. The sequence goes on from HG995152.1 coordinate 41,028,341, forward strand.
AGTTTCAATGGTGCTCGACGGGTTGGCGCTGCGGCCGATCGCAGATTTATTCTTCAGCCTGGGGACTTTAATTACTTTCAAATTCGATTATTCAAGGGCGGGAGCTTTAATTGGTTCGTACAGTAAGGGGGGTTTAATGGTTGCGGGAATTCGTTAACTGGAAACGAAATCAAATATGGCAGGTCGATGGCGCTTACCGAGGAGATCTTTCAACCAGTTGCCGACGAATTATGGTCGAACCGCACAAAGCTCGATGAATAAGACCCGAAATTAATTGGGTGCATGTCCTGGCATAACTTGCACATAAATCACTGCATCATGTTCAATCCTACAGAAAACCACTCGCCCCCGTTACGTTGTCATCCGTAACATACACCGTTACTAATGGTCTATTACGACATACGATCAGCAGTAGGTCATTTTACTATCGACATTAAAAGACCAAGGAAATATTCTCACATTAGTATCAAGATCAATCTTGGTTCTTCACCGAAAAATCTGAATAACGACGTCGGAGAAAACCGACACTAATTTTCCAATTTAACAAACAAAATCTGTGAGGTAAATCGCTCTGTACCCATAAAATATTTGACAATGCTGATGCTGCAAAAAAGGCAACAAAAATAGACTCGATGCCTACTAAATAATCTTGTTGACTGATCACTACTTTTTTGAAAAAAGTGTTATTGTTGCCGTGTAACAAGAAAAATATCTTTGGAGTAGCAAGTCAGCAAGTTAATCTCCTTGACAGTCTCGGTTCGTTCGGTACTCGTTATGAGTGGTTTCCGCTTATAGAATTTCACGTTAATAAGAGGATCACATTGTAAAGCCTGTCATTAATAATTCCAAAGCGTATAGGTATATAGTCGGTAAATGCTTTTACTTTTTTTTATTTCAGGAACTCGTCACTTTATCCACGAGTGGTCATAACTTTACTGCCTGCAAACGCATTGTATTCACAACTGTTTAACATTGGATTCTTCTCATTATTTTTTAAGTACACTTACGTACGTGTTGCTGATTAAAGTAACGCATTTAAAATAAGACTTTGGGAAAGTACTAAGTTGTTATTTTACTATATTTGAAATTGTACCTCATTAAAAATTAAGTAACCACCTTTACTGCGCTCTGACAATTTCACCAAACGAGATGACTCAACGCAAGTAAAGTTACTATTGGACTGTTTACTCATTTTGCCTTAAAAGCGGAATTGCGTTATAATTATCGAGTGTTATTTTCTATCGAATTTCTGACTGAAATTTTGGCTTTTCAATTATTGCAAAATGTCTAAACTGAAAGGATTCTAACAATGAATATAAGCACGAGATTGAATTCAGCAGTTGAACTGATGCCAACTATTTTGTTACCACCTGTTTACTCTTCCACCCCAAAGGCTTAGCTTATGTGTGCGTATTTGACAAGCGTTGGGTGCTTTTCAAAAGCTTCCTTGTTTTGTAGTCGCTGAATAATGTTAGCGCGGTTTTAATGGCATCCTTCCTGAATCTGGTCAAATTTATATCATGCTTAAAGCTACGTACAGCGTTCAGACTTGCACCGCTTCTTGTAACGAATTACCAACGCCGTTATCAATTTAATTCTTTAGTGATACACGAACACAATATGCTGCTGCGCTCCTCAAGTTATCGGTGTTTACTCAAGCATCAAAAGACGTACGCCAACAGTGTTAGTCATCAGCTTTGCCAAATTAGGACGAACTTGTTTGCTTCTCACCGCAAAAACCATTTTAATTTGTGGTCTAAAACATGTAGCATTAGGTAAGGTACGCGGTGAGGTGTGGCATGATAAATTTCTCGCCTCGGTCTTGGCTTAAAACACGTCTTGATTAGTGCGGCCAAAATATCTTAAGGTGCTTAGAAAGATTTATTTAAAAATCCTAATTATTCCTGCAGGGGTTGACTAAAATTAAACGTTAACGTCAATAATGACCTGATGAAAATGAGAAGTGCTCACCTTAAAACTTGGGCTATTATTGCTTTTAAGAGAACACTCCTTTGGCACAAACTAATAACCACCGGAGACGCTGGCTTCGATTTGGGTAACGGCACGCTTTAAATTAATCCCTGACATTATTAACTGGAATTGCGGCACATTAAACTCCGTTACCAAAAATTTGCATGCGAGTTAATGGGGCTTCAGCATAATCTAATAGAGCTACGCTAGCAAATTGCTCGTGATGGCCGAACAGCGGGACCTAGCTGTTTAATACAGGATAATTATGACTGATAATTGTTTGAGTGTGTTGTGTAACTTTAATGCACTAATTATCAAAAAGTTCCGATCATCGCTGGTGAGCACCGTCACGGTCTCTTAAGTGTCCTAATTGTTTCTAAATTCATTGTTACATTTTCTAACAAAACAGCTTTTACTTTCCTTCGAATCGTATACCATGCGTTAAATAAATTACTTTCGATTAAATTTTTCTCATTAATCCAATACGGCGAAATTAAATGCGATGAAGCACTGTTGCATTTCGTAGCGGATTCCGGTGTAATTGTGGCGTGTAGAAGCCCGAATTAACTTGGTAAAAAAGGAAGAGGTTTATCCGTCCTGAAATAATAACGGCGGCTCATTGGGATTACACAGCAGCGGCTTCCAGACTTGCAAATTCGAGATAACGCCAACAGATAATTTCGACTGGCCATCGATCCTACGGTTCAGGTCGACTTATATTATAGGCAAAAGCGGAGATCAAGTGCCGCATTAACTCACGATGCGATTTAGGTACAGCCTAAATGGATACGTTCAGATTGAAAGAGAAGATTATGGAAAAAGCCGGGCTATCTACTTATGTGTTGGTAATCGAAGTACAGAATAATGAAATGTTCTCGAAACTGCTTTAATTTTTTAACAACTCACCCCTCTAATGTCAAAATTTCTCGAAATTCCGCGGTTCTAGATGAGAATAATTTTTTTTTTAATTAAGTGCCTCGTGAATCCGAAATTTCGGAGTTTACAATGTACATGAACGTACTAATTCGTCAAGTACTCTATCCACGGTTTCTCCTAGTTCCTGGATTACGGCCGGAGTTTCAGTTACGCGAGGGGGTTGCGTTGCGATGAGCAACAGGGGACGGATTTCCAGCTACATCACGGCCAGTCGTGCATTCTGTGGGGTAATTCGAGACGAAGGAACCCTAAATCAATAGGGCAATAAATAATATAGCTGGGGAAAGACGGCCCGATTGATATACAGAGTACCTATACGAGTAGCGATATGGCAGTCATAAGCGATTCCAAAAATTTCGATACACTCATCAGCATTCCTATTAATATATACAATCATAATCATAATTTATAATAAGTAAAGTTGCTTTTTTCACCACGCTTTTTATGCCACAATAACAAGAGTGTCGTTTGGGCTTGCAAAACATACAAAAGGTTTTAGTTTACTTACTGGTCGCCTTCTACCAAAATGTATTCTTACAATGAAAAGAAACAAAAAAATATCAAAGTGACAAATATAAAATTCAAAGTACTTGGGGGCAGAGAGTAACATTTTTGCCATGTGGATATTTGTTTCGGGGTATTGACAGTGATAATAATAAACAATAGTAAAGCAACGACTGGCAAGATAAATTTTTGCTGCAACAGCGCACTTATTTTTTACCATACATTTCATAAGAAGAGAAAGGAATGTATTCCAGAATTTCTAACATTTTATCTTTGGCTTTTTCCAAAACACGCCAACCTGAAAATGCTTATAATTGAGACGAAATACTTAGAGAAAAAGAGAGAAAAAATTATCGATTTACTAATTGCTACCGGTGTCAGTTACCATTATGAAACTAAATCATAAGATAAATAAAAAGTGTTTCAAAGTATTTGATTAGCACGCTTCAAATGGTAATTCTAGCTAAAGGCAATTTATTGTCAGTGCAGTAATGAGTAAATTATTCATGACAATTACAGAACTGTTGAATCGTTGAAGAAAAATACTCAACAATTTTAAAATTGGAACACGTAGGTAGAAATGCTTATTATAAATTTATCACGAACACTACACATTAATTATACATACAATAGCAATAAATAAATATGACGGACAATTTCCATCGTCCGCGATTAAGAAATTGGTTGTGTAAAAAGTAGAAAAAGGATTTCGTCAATTACCTATCCATAATAATTAAAAATTGAACCTTTTTCTTCGACCTTCTTAATTTTTGTAATCAGAAGGGTAGTAGTTTACCTTTATATACTGATTTTGACGTGTGGGTTAGTACTTATGAAAATTTCGATAATTAAATACTAACAGTGGTTGCAGAAATAACGTAAACACCAAATATTTATTTAGTTGAAGCAACCGCAACGTTTAGCACGAACAAGAAAAAGCTTCTACAGATAAAGACTGACAACATAATACTTGGATTGTGTTTCACTTCAAACTTTTAAAAGTTAACTAACGTTAAATTGGGATAACTAGTATGACTTTGAGGAAAAATCCCGGATGTATGTGTTTCTAAAAGTGGAGTTTTAAAACGACTTTCTGTCTACAGTGTTTTTATAAGAAGTTTGATGTAGGATAACAGAAAGAGTTAACACACGAAGTGGCTTTCATGTTACAAAATTTAATCTCCTGTTTGATGGATTATCCTCAACACGTTCTAAATTTCTTGACTGTTTCGCGAAGACCTATTTCTGTAACTGCGTCTCGTGAGGTTCTTGGTCTGACTCGACCTCGCTCGAACAACTTGGTTTAATTAGACTACGTTGGTGCAACGGAGTCATCAAAAGATTAACCGCTAAACCGTATATTACTTCCGTTAGTCGCGCATAACAGACCTTTCAACATTCTTAATTTCGTCGCCGAGAAGACATCGGATTCAGTCTGCATTCCCCCGTGCAATTACATTTTATTATAAACGGAAAAACCTCAGTCGACCCACTTTAGACGCCTCTATGAACCGTTAAATTTATCACAGGACGCCGTCAAAGCACCAACTTGGCATGAAGTTAATCCAGACCTCGACGAAATCGTTTCGAATTCGAATTGGCAACAGGGAGAAATTTTGCTGGCAAACGCCGTGATGGCTTTTTAATTAGTCATCAATTCTGACCGTCCGACTGCGATAAATTTCGCGAACAAGGACGGAAAGAAGAAAAATGGGAAACTGGAGCGAAGGGAAAATCCTACGAAATTGGATTACGACAGGCGTCCGACGTAAAGTGGTCTGAATGCCGGAAGAACTGGGGCTGAAATTTCGATTTAAGCCTTGCTGCACTGTTGGATTCGGGAATTTAATAACAATAAAGGGCGCACCTGGATCGCGATTTGCCTCTATTTTGCATATTACGCCGAACGGTTTTATTTGCACATGTGCACTATTACTGCAACGAGAAGGCGCACCCGATCAATACTTACACCACTTTAGACTACAGTTGCGAAATTATATGGCTCGCATTGAATCACGGACTTTGTTTATATCCAGGAAGGGTCCAGATTCTATTTAGGGATAACTCTAACTTCGGGGTATTCTAAAAAACTCACTGGTACCAACAATTTTCGATAAACCGCAGAAATTATTGGAGAACGTCTAAACTGGACCTGTTACATCTCCGCTGAAACGTCTTCCACGATTTATATTTTCTCACCAGACGTTCTGAAAAAGGTGCCGTTAACGACGTGGTGGAATTTGTGGTATTTCCATGATTTGTACCTGACTATTACGGAGGAGTTCTCGAGATTTACTTGGGCAATAATTTTTCACAAAAAGGGATCGTTATAGCAGTTCCCACTATTGTATTTGCCCAATAAAGGAAAATAAAATAACTAATTTATCTTTTTCTCTCGGTGCTCATCAAGAAGTAGGGAACATTTAGGAAATGTTGCCCCGTAACTAGAGTCTGAATCGCTTATTGATTGGTAGCCTACAATGTTACTTTGATAATAATGACTGCTTAAAGACTGAGAAATAAAGAGTTTTCTTTCCATTTTTAATTTTGAACTTTGAGTAATTTGAAACCGTTTTCGTATTGTTTTGTATCAGAAAGGACGTAGTCGATCTGAATCATTGACTCGAGAAAAAAAGGCGAGTTATTGTTTCAAAAACTCGTTTCCTTTAGCAGAGAAGACATCCATTTGTCTTGGCTGGAAGTAGCAAAAAATCCTACTATATCATTAATCCGTCCCGAGATCACAAGATGTAAAAACACGTCAACAAAATTTATGCATGATGCGCTGCTCAATTCAATCTCTGATAACGCATATGTCGAGGAAACCGATCGGATTACAGGATATGAACTGGAAGCCTGTCAGCTGAAAATCCCGTTATTGGACGAAACCTATTTATTATGTTACATAAAAGTTTCCTCAATAAGTTTTCTGTTATGCCCATAACCACCCACATGTAGTTATAGTTGGACATGTTGTGGGTCGAAAATGACAATGAACGGTTCTACGACCGACTCAATGGGATTTCATCAAGAGACCATTAAAATTGATGGCTTCTATCTATATTTTATTCGATGACTGGTGTCATAAAACGAAAAAGCCCCTTATCTCCAATTTTACCGATGTTGTGACATCCTTGACAATTATATTTCGGCCTGATTTGATTTCTCCTCCTGCATAAAAAAGCCACAATAAAACTGCGAAATCCTGACCCATATCGACATTGTGGATATTTTTTCCACAATTTAGTTCTCTATTTTATAATTTTTTTAAAAAATTTATAATAAAACGTAGAGTCCATAGCCCTGGGACTCCCAATTTAACCGATATTGTGACATCGCGGAAATTTATTTTTTGCTCGCCTTTACTCATGTTTTTTCACTTTAAAAAAAAATTAATAAAATTGGGTTATAATGAAACATTGAAGCTTGCCGCCCCCAGCCCTGACTGATTTACAACTCCTGACTGTTTAATCGATCGTTTTTCACCATCAATCCTGACAAAAACAAACCAGCGGTAACTAACCGCTGTCGTGCTCGTTTTTTGCCCGTCATCCGTTTATATTCCCTCTAACTGTGATGCGGCGAGCACAAAACGAGCAACGAAGATCTACTGCTCAAGAACGTGAGACTCGTGAACCTTTTCCGTACCATCAGGCAGCAAGCAGAAAGGCAGCCATGATAATGATGGTTTTTACCATCTCGGTCACGTTCCGTCACGAACCGAGCCCGGTTCAAATATGCAACTCGATTATGGTTAATTGGAATTTACAACTGTTGCTGAATTAATATGTGCAAGGGCACCCTCAACCAAATTAAACCGAGGGAATCCAAAATGGCCGCATACCGTGCGATTTAATGACCCGGAAACTCTCCGGTGATACAATACTCGATGCGAGATAAAGAGACGGTAACTGCACGAATAATAGAGCAAAGGGTAACAGCGACCGCGCTCGCATAATTCCTAACCGGAGTTTATCTTCAGGAAATTACGCCGCCACCTGCTGATTGAGCGACCAATCGGAAGGTTCTTAATCTTGGTAGTCAGAGTTGACCTTCGATTTTTTTTCGTTATTTGGGTTATTTTAATTGGATCCTTTTGATGGAAAATCCCCGTTTGTCGATAGATTTGGCGATGTTAGGTATGTATCTGGCGATCAACCTTGACTGCCGGAATAGGCGACTCCGGCTTAGATAATGGTGCGATCGTGATGCCGACGAATGGGTGCCCATCCCGATAGCCCCAGGACGATCGGGTCCATAGAGGTTGTTTGCTCCTTTGTTGGGTGAGGATAGCGCAGTCACGGTTGCGTTAATGGCACTTCCACTTACCATTGTGCCGGTGACTGGAAACCATTATTATTATTGTTGCAACGTCTCGCTTCCCCCACCGACGATCAACCTAATTACCATTCAACGTGCGTTACGAGGACCGTTCGCTAGTGGCTTCACGATTTAATAAAAATAAAAACCTAGACGGACTCGACTCCACAACGACGGTCGAGATAAAGCGGCAATTTGAGACGAAGAGCGCCACGATGGCCGTAAATTCCGAAACCGAGGGCGCTCCCTTTTTTGGTCGTGCTGCATCGCACGCGGATTTATAGTGGTTTGGCCTTTTTGCCCCGCAATTTTCAACAGGGAATCTCATGGGAGCTAACCGCATCTCCGGCAACAAGGAAAGAATTCTGATGCGAAATATTCATTTCGTTTCATTTATTATTACTCTAAGTTGCAAAAGGAGAGAAATCCGACCAATTTTTGGTTTCCGCTCCTAAATCGAAAGTCAACATTGTCGAATAGATCCCGTAGAGAAAGGCTGTTATAGCGACATTCCTTGCACCTAGACCAGCAAAATATTATGCAACTTCAATCTACAATAACATATACAGATTCATTGTGAATTTTAAGTAAGGTCACCCGCTAAGTTTCACAAAAATTTGGAAATTTGAAAGTATCGTATGAAATAATTGGTCAAAAACGTTTAGATTTTCTGATTTGACTATCAAACGTGAGACGGCCGATCCCTTCAGTAGGAATGTCAGAACGCAAATTAAAAACTCACCAGAATTACCACAATGTTCTTGACATAAATCTGCAAATTTTAAAAAAATATCAAAGAAATATGTGGTCGAAAAAAAAATCGCTTTGCAATTTTGCTACATAAAAAAATATATTATGTGATGCAGCGCCTTGAAAGTGTCACTCAAACTATATATGGTATCACTCTGAAGTGAATCAATGATCGTAAAATTTATTTAGATTAAAACAAGTTTTCATCCTACACTTATTAACGGTTACGTATAAAATTGGAAAAAATATTAAAAATATCACCTGGTTTGCTGTCGCTCTTAGATACAATCTTTTTTGATGAATGTTAAACAAAATATGTATATAAAATTAAGCTACAGGTGCTCGTGGTTAATGTGGATGTCACGTCCCCTTTGCCTCATAATACAGACGTACAAAGTTGTGCAGCACAAACTCGATAATTCAAATAATCGATTACTTTGACACTTTTTAAAAACTTTAATTTTATGTTGAAGTAGTCCCTGCAAATCACTGTTAGCGCCACTTCGGCACTAAATAAAAAAATTACCTCCGAAAATTTTAGGGTTTTGAAACATGCCGAAATCAACAGAAATGGTATAATGGCATGTTTGGTTGATGATTTAACTGATTCCATTCAGAATTCTGAAAGGATTTACATTTAAAACGTGTCGAAGTAACGCCCTACTTTATGGACCACATTTTCGAAAAAAATACAGAAAAAAATTGCTTAATTTGTTTTTTTTTTTGTTTTGAGAGTACACGCTACCGTCAGATTTGGGAATAGAATTTAATGAGACAACTGTCAACAAAACTGCGTTTCTAGAGCTTTGGTTCCATCGAATTATCAATTTATATAATGTAAAAAACCCATAACCCGGTCCTTTACTTTTTTCTCTGGCCAATTTTTCTTTTCATTCCCAGAACAGGATAAAGTTAAAAATCTAAAAAATCGTTTCGAGCTAATGTGTCCTTCCATCAAGTACGAAATTTCCTAGGAGTGTTTGTTGTGAGCTCCCACCTGTGTGCTGGTACTTCCGTCTCCTCGCAGTCAACCACCCGCAATATCGTCAGTGAAAGGTAAGTTGAAACTCACAGTAACATTGTTATTTATTTCATTAACTTGTGCTATTAAAACTAAAGCTACACGCAATCCCAAGATTAGTGTGCGTCTTGGATTGGTATTGTCGCCTATGCAGGACAACGGCGAGACAAGAATTGCGACAATTTAACGAGGCCGAGACAAGGACCTTTCCCTTCAAGACCAAGATTCTTGAAATGTTTTGATGGATGAATTTTTTGTTCCATTTTATTTCTCCCTGATTGACAAGCAAGACAAGATAAAATAATCACAAATAAACTTTTTCAAGACCAAGACCACGCTTATTTAGTCTTGCCTTGGTCTCGTAGTGGAGGCCTAATAAAACTTAACCGAGTGAAAAGTGATTAGAAACTTTCGCATATAGAAAACAAATGATTCACTGAATATGCGAAAGACACTTAGCAGTTACTGGAAAAATCATAAGTCAGAAATCATTGATCTAGCTTATTACAACTATCAATGGAAGTGAGAATGACTTAAGAAAACGCTTAATAATTTTAAACCGTGCTTGCCTAATTGAAAGAAGTTGTAATAACCAAAACAAAAATTGGTATCCAAATGTTCCAAATATTTTAAAAATTTAAATGCATTTAATGATGGCATAAATTAATTATTCCAACAAACTCAGTGTCTTTACGTGTAATTTTGGGTTATAAATTTTCTGTTAATCACAAAACGTTATTCAGAAATCCATTATCTTTGTGGGCAGAACAGAAAACCACCCTACAGAATGGGAATTCAAAACGGTCAAAGGAACGATACTTATTATATTTATGCCTTCAAAACCTTACATGATTGAGCCGATATATCAAAATGTTTTAGTTCAAGCATAATGCATATTACCAAAAAACCTAGTCGAGTGATACTGTGGCAACCAATCTCAAAGTAAAGAAATTAAAAGAACTTGGCCTAGAAAGATATAACTTTACTCTTACACACTAACAAATAATTCAAAATATTGGTGATAAAGATAGCAAAGCATTAAGTGAAAGTGAAGAATTCTAATAAACATGAAAACCGTAGCAGTTACTATAGTTCCAACATTACTGAAAACTGTTTAATTCACCCTGTACTGTTATGAGTACTTCTAGTTAATATAATTTTTTTGCCGTAATATGTTAAATGTGTTAGAACGACACCTGGGAACACCGCAGTCTTATTAACATATTGTATTTATAATGACGACTGAAATAGTTAAATTATAAGTCAATTAGAAGTCATATTGAATGCGGCGAATAATATAATGTGAGTATCTTTCGATTTCTGTGTTTACGTTATTCGCTACTCATAAAAATACTGCCTGATTATATACTACACCTTTCAAAGTAAGAAATTAGAGCCTCAGTAGCTTATATACGATCTTTCCACGTAAAATGATTAATTTAACTTTATTACTTTGTACACGTATACTTATTTCACTCGATGTTTTTTTCCTAATGACTATACTTTAGCTTTGAAGTATGTATCTTCATATACGAGTAGGTATAAGCCACTCCCTTGCAAAATACTATCTTTGGATAACAAAGACAAGACAATCCTATTAATATGAAAAGATAAGTGATTACTCAATTATGCTTGCGACCAAAAGTTATTGAATTGTTTACATTTCTCCTGATAGGAACAATAACACATTGTTTATGCATACATTATCAAACAGTAATCGATCTATAACCCTTGCACCATTTTTATTTTTAGACGTAAACATTAAATCATTGAGCGATAGATAGTTTCGAGTTCTCAAGTGGGAGGTTGAATCATACGAATTTTTGGAAAATGAATAAAAATATGAGGTCAGCACAATAATCAAGTTTTCCGACTTTTGGATCATTGAAGTATTATCATGGTGTCGTTGCACCTCTCTCTCTACGTGCTTGAAGTTGTCCATTATCATGACAAAAGGAAGACCATCAGGACCGGAGAACCGCTAATAAAACGGCGCATTTGCTATGATGGATGTAGACTCGACGACATACAACCGCCGTGATGGATGTTGTAATTGTGTAGAAGTGGCATCGGTTTTACGGCTTCAATGACATGCAAGGTCAAGGCACTTGGAAACATGTGCGCCACCGGGGACATTTTGTTGAACGCTGCTGCTAAAATGAAAGCCGTGCGTGACGTGCACTTGTCTGCCATCGTTTGGCTTCCGGCCAACCGCTTTTCAGCCATCATCTACGATTTATGCGGTAACTACCGGAATTTCCTGTGACTCTATCCGAACATTGCCAAGAAGCCGTTGTTTATTTATACAGTAATCGGAGAAAAGATGCTAAACCGCCCACGTACTCTCTTAATTAAAAAACCATTAATAATGGAAGTGTTTTGGCCCGGATTCTCCGCGAAGGGTGAAGCTGCGTGGGCGCCGGTGACTCCGGGAAAACAGACAATCGACTAAAATGTAATAAAAGAGGCCATATATTTCCAACAACCACTTCCATCCCTAGCAACCTCCCGCTGCGCGAGCATCTGGCACCGTAATTCTTTATTTTCCTGAAGGGAACAGTAAAAAGTTTAAAACGCAATTAAAAATGCCGGATTTGCGGCCCAAGAACTGTTGTGTGAACCCCGCCGACGCTTGCTTCGACAGTCACGAAAAATAAACAAAGCCAAACCAGAAAAGTAGATATTATAATAATTGCTCTGATTGAAGTTACGACAAGAAGCCATCTCGTTTGACCCCGTTCGGGGTCAAAAGAATCGAGACAATGATTGTAACGTGGTGAGGAAGTTATCAATCACGCAACGAGCGCCGCATCACGGCGTCTCGGGTTAAACTAAGGTCAATTTGCGTGGTGAAATGTGAAATTCGAACTTACCTTTATCGGGGGGTTCCGGTGAAACTCCTCCATTAGCGGAGTCCAACTGAGGTTTCCCTGACCTCTGTTTCCTAAGACTTGTCGATGTGGTTGAGGTCACACCGGATAATCCTCGGACAACACGACTCTGCACAATAGAATTACCTCAATTAGTGTTGTGGTTGCGATACGCAATACTTAATCGCAAATAGGTTCGAGGATTATTTGGGCTATAGGTAAAGGGTTTGGTTCTAATGGCCCCAATTATTCGCTTCTCGCTGAAGCTGTAATTGCGCCGCCAAACAAAAACAGTTTAATACTAGACGAGAGTCCGAGATGCTAATTTACAATTTAAGCCATCGTCTGCGCTTAATTTATTCAATTCTCCTTTATGGAAGTAACGACTCACGCTCCATTAATCTCAACAGTGGGCAAACCGGTTGGTCGGAGCCGAATCTATATGCAAAAACCTCCTATAGCTTAGCTCTTATTCCCGAAGATTTACGACTTTGTAAACACTGCCGCGTCGCTGTTTACCATTAAAACGCAAAAATGGCAGATCCAATTAGAGGCAGCGCGCCGCCCCCGGCTGCCCAACTCAGGCATGCTCACGTGGTGCAAAAGTTGGGGAAAAATAAAAGAAGACGATGGCGCGCCCCAGTGGCTCTCGTGTGGCCGTTTCATTTCAAGTTTTAATTAATTACGTTGCGCCACCGTCAACTTTCGCCGGGCGCCCCCGGGGCTTCACCGGAATGTAATTACTGAACCGATCCCTCCTCCCTTTCAAACGTCAGTCGCCATTCCACCTGCGTTTGATCACTAGTCCCGAGCCGCTTTCATAAACACCAAATTACCGGCTACCCTATTATCGATCACGGATTGTGTGTAGATTCCGATTCCGGGGCTGACTGCCCGGATTATGTGTTGATTGCAGGATTGACCCAATGGAAACGGCCACAAAAAGCCCAATGGCTACACGGGGGCGGCAAGCAATTACAAAGTTTATCGAAGAAGACCCATCAAGACCGCTGCCACCACAGATCGGATTTGAAGCTTTCAAGGTCGACAATGGGAAGCAAACCATACACGTATGGTGACGAAGAAGAGTTTTTTCGGCTGTGACAACGAAGAAATCGTTTCGGCTATGACCTTTGCGGGGGCTAGTTGGAGGTTTTGCGGGATTGATGGGGTGTATGTATGTACGATGGCTGGGGCAGCTGGAAGCTGCTACTTACAGGTTTGATCTGCGACGATCAGGACTATCACAAAAACACCACTAAGCACAGGCCGTGTTCAGGATCGCGAAGGGCACAAACCAACACACAATCACAGGGCACTGCGTAAATCCACTTTGGCCGTTTTGTACAATGGACAAAGCTCGGGCGCGGAACAAAGAGCGACGTGCTCACGGAGCTCTGCTGAGTGTAGTGCTGCGCGTCTGGGGCGGAGTGCACTCGGCTGGGCAGGGCACAGCAACGTGAGCGCAGCCGCTTACCCGTCGTCGTCTACCACAACATCGACTGCAATTCCAACGGAAAAATTTGGCATAATCACAGGCAGCAGGTATCAAACTATCCCACAGGAACGGCGCCCGAGCCTCCGACAGGAACCAGGAAACGGTCACCGGACGGAATTGCTATCGATTCAGGGGCGGCAGCGCGGTCTTTGTCTTTTCGCAACGCTTCCACGCAACTGTCTCCGTCGCGGCGTCGTGAATGGGATGGGGAGGGACGCCGTGAATAATGGGTTAGATCCCCTGCCTAGCGCCCAGCCGGCCGGAATGAGTCCTTTCAATTCGTCGACGAATGCTAAGTGATGCGTCTATTCAAGGATACACACTTGGAATTCTGCGCTCCTAAGTGGACTGTAATTCTTTCAGACAATGACACGCCGAAAATACAATCATCACCGCCTACAATTCGATTGCAATAACAGTCTCACTCAACTAGCGTTTATTCCTTCGTTAACTTAACGAATGTACACAACGGAAACTATTTCGAGCTCTGTGCGCACTGCGGTACCGTGAACCCGACTCTGATGAACCATAAATAGGACGTAGAGGTCAGCCATTTTGCATCGTTTAACACGCTAAATCCACTGTCAAAATGACAATAGACCATGGATTTTCAAGTCTTCACAACAATCGACCGCATCAGTGATGACGCAACGAAAACACCACAACAATCAAATAGAAATCGGAAAGTTGTAACATCGTGTTGGAAATAACGGGTTCAGTGATGGTCTAAGTTGCAGCCATTGTTTTCAACTATTCGAAGTTGATTAGATAACGTAATAATTAATTTGACAAATTTCACCTGAACGAAATGGAATTAAATCAAATTAAATTAATTTGTTGCGGGCATAAATCTCGCAGTAATTAAACAAAATTATTCACGGCGCAAACATCAACAATTTTTCAATTGTATCGTCCAAGGTTGCGCTAGAATTAATTACAGCATACACGCAAGAAATCTTTGAACTCTTTAATTAATTTGCACAAACAAGAAAAAGTTAATGACACTTTTTTCACGTCTACTGTTCTATTTGATGGTTATTACTTCCAGGATGGTTGAAAATACATGATTCAATGTTGTGCCCGGATGTTAGAAGGATTAAGGTCAATTTGACGTAACGTGGTAAAATCTGCAAGACGTTAGGGTTTTTCGCTAAAATTATTTTAAAATAAAATTTATTTCAACATCTTCGACGAGAGAATTTGGAATTTTATTGTAATAGAGATGACATTTGTTTTAAAAAATACCAAATACAAGCTAAAATAATATTTAAGGGTGCATGAGTAAAATTTTTGTTATCCAGATTTATTTAAAAGAAATTTACGTTTAAATTTGACATCGATTATCCTGTTGCTTGAAGAAAGAAAAACCTTCCGCAGTAGTACGTAAACGTAAACCTTGTAATAATTAAATTTACTTCAGCAAAATCTGTAATAATTAATCCTTTTAAGAGTTGCTTTTAATTGTTTCTATTTTAGTTCTATACTATAATTCTTTTGAAAATTTTGATTAGGGGTCACTGACTCAAAGCCATATTTTGCTTTGGTGGTATGGATGTAAGTAATTATTTCGTGCTATGACATAAAGCGCCCGTGTTACACTGTCGAATTTGTGTCAAATTTTCATCAAACCTCCATATCGCGAATCAGAACAATTCCACAATTTCTGTCTAACAATAATCCGTTATTTTTCTCTATTAACCCAAAAATCAAGTTTATGATTTTCTCAGATTTATATTTATAGCGCCCTTTTCTCAATTTGACACTAATTTGATAGTGTGGCATGAATCTAAATCGCACCGATAAGAATTGGACTGGATACCTCAATTAAGTGGAGGAAAACAACTGTAAAATAAGTAATGTAAACGCTTTTTAGTTCTGCTGATCTTCCCATCTCTTCTTGTAATTTATGTCATTGTTCCAGAGTGTGCGATCCGCTAATCAGAAATACAGATTTGGAGGTGAGATTTTTTAAATTCTAAACGCAACCAGATTAGAATTTTGTGAGGATTACTTTGCCAAAATTTCTGGCAAAGAAAAGCTAAATACCTACGCAATTTGACCCATGCCCTCCATTCAGCCGTTACACCCTTCTTAAAAGCAGCCAACTCACTTTAAAAAAGCGATCAGTTAACTTTCCCAAAGAATTCCACGAGTCGACCAAACTCTCAACTTTCCGTTTCCAGTATTAGAATCCTGATTGATCTCTCTGGAGTTTTAAAAATTTATCAATGCCTCTCCGAGTGGGGGAAGCGAAAATCAATTATGTGCTATTTTATTAAGTGATTTATAATTTCGGGCAAATCCGGTAACGATAGACTTTTGTTTGAGTTGAAACGAGTAACGCTACGATGGTTGACTACAAATTAGGGCTGTTATTGTAGCGATTTCCGTAAAACGGGCACGAACACCAAAATGGAGCTAACTGCAGATTGCAACGGCAACACTGAACAAATTGGCCTAAATTTGTTTAGGTCTGGCTTGATTTCGCAAAATTTTTCGCTATATTTCTTTAGTTTCCCTGCCAAATAACATAATCAGGTGCTGTTTCCACAAACAATGCTGTTCGTTGATCTGTATAGAATTTGGTTAAAAATTCACCGCGTAACTGTATTCCAAACAACTGAAGCAAATGAATATTAATGAAAGCTAAGTGGCCACCATTTATTTTGGCGAAGCTATAAATAATTTATGATAAATGTTTAGCGATCAACTCACGTCTGACATTTCGCCCCGAATATTAATGACGATTATCACAATGGAGGAAAATAACACTTGGGCCGATCGTTATTGTTATAGGCCAAGGACACAATACAGGTAGGAAAGTAAACAGTGCTTTTGCCAGACGAAAGATTAGGCGGGAAATAGAAGGTGAGAAAACAGGTAGAAACGGGTCCTTCGGGGATTACGCCCGTCTCTTCACCAAACCGAAAACCACAATTCCTTCTCCAACAGGTGTAACGGTACGAAGCGGTAACAGAGGACAAAGAAAGGTCATCAACCGAAGACAGAATTATCGCCGAATGAACTACCGACTCGTCGAAGTGCAATACAGTCGGGCTTGCCAAAGAGATAGATGGAGGTGAGCTATAAAAGGCGTATGACTAATAAGACACATGTTGTTCCGTACGAAACAACTTTCTCGCATTGCTATGCTAATGTAAGACAGGAAACGTAAATGAATGTATTTAATATTAAAATATACTTTCCATAGCTTACAGCAATTTCACGCTATGAACTGGATTATGCGGCGTTTCGTAATGCAAGGTTAACGGAGGAGACCGAAAGATTGCATTGCTGTGTCTTCATTACCATAGCTTACTGGTACTGACTCAACCGTAATCAACTACTTAATAAAATTGCAAAAGTAACATAAATAAGTAATTCAACAAAAAGTATTTGCAAAAAGGGTTCCTACGCTACAGCAATCAAGGAATTTCAAACCACAATTTCCCCATTATTCATTAAGAGTGGTTATTAACTCAACATAACAAGGACATTGGTTGAATATAGTAAACGTCCAATTTTGTTAGTAAACGCTACTTCACGTTGAGAATGTTGAAATTTTGTCAAATTTCATTCCCTAGATGGTTAAAAGTTAATGTCTTATTTAATGCTGAAACTTTTGTACTAAGATTTCCATGTTTATGTTAGCGTAGTTATGGCTAATAATACATGGTCAGCGTCTGTGGTTAAAATCATATTCATAAAAGTAAAAAAACAATTTTACGTTCACAATCCTGTACAACAAGACAAGTAATCTTTGATGGAGGCGGCTTTTGTGATAAAAAATTCACAAGTCTAACCACCAAAAATTTAGCAAGCAATAAAAGCATCCCAAAGCGACAAGTTCGTTCCGTGGCTTGCCTCAAGGAGTTTTCCAATGTAATCCCGTTGTTAATGGTAACCTGACAATGGAGCGTTTTTATGATGGTATAAATTATGCAATTTGCACCACAATGCACCTACTTTTGGGAATTACTGTTCCATCCTTTTACCACAGTAACCTATGGAATTAATTATTGTTGACGTTCCATTCTTAAAAATAAATATTGTTACGCATTACAACGTTGAGCAGAAAAAATATAACAATTTTTATAAAGATTCCGTACTTCCCTAAGTTTTATTTTTTAATTATAAATTTTTCATTAAAATGATGTTACAAGTTGATTTTAGAACTAGATAATCAATTGACTTAAACCGGATTAAAATTTGCTTGTAGCGTCTTTATTCAAAAATCCGAAAGGAATTGAACTATACAACAAAAATTTGTTAGTGCGGATAGTAATTCCTGCCTACAGTATTCAGGTTAGTAATTTGTAACACCAGGTAAATTTGATTTTGACCATTCAAAGTTTTACACTATACGCAATAACATCATTTGATTGGAAGTCTTTGCGTCATAAAAAAAACACCTTCATGCTTACGTATATTTTAGATAGTCGTCAGTTTGTCAGGTATTGGAAAATTTGTGCATTGAAGCAAGAGATTTGAGTTGAAAGGTTATCATTCGATTTTTGATTAAAAAAAATTGTGGAATGCCATTGATCAACCGAAGAAAAACCAATGTTCGTGCACTTACCAGCAGGTTATAATTTTCTTTAACCTTTCTTTCAAGCTACTGCGGCAAAACAAATCTCGCTTGCAAATCACGTTTCGTGATTGTTTACGCCTTTTTCAGTATTCAATCAATTACAAAAATGTTCCGCTTAACAAGTTCGCAAATGATATAGCATACAACAATTTTTTAACAAAAATGTTCGGAATATGCAAATTCTCAATGGTGTACAACTTAGTTACTAATTAAGATCACGAAAGAGAGCGGAGACTTGTGAATCCTAAATGTAATGTAAAATTATATATGTTGTTGTGGCAGAGCCTTGTAAAAATATAGGAAGAATAATAGTTAAGAAGTAATAAATATGTGACTGCCAGCTTTTTGCATTGAAGCAAATCGTGAAACCTAATTTTACAAATTGCTATTTACTGTATACCGTCTGTATGAGAATTAATTTTAATGCATGTAAAACCCGGTGTAAATCCAAGCACCTTGCACATTCTCTTTGTGGGAACATGAAAGACCATTAGGTCATTCTTGTGATGTGCGCTTCCATTAATCATGAACCCTCCAGAAGTAAGGAGATTTCTAAAAATGTTAAAAGATAGCACAGAAACAACAAATGACCTTGACTGCTGCTAACAATGTAGAATATTCAATTTTAAATCCTACTAACGACCAATTCTATGTCAATATTTACATGTAACAGGTAGGCAAGCAATTATCCTTGCGCGTTGTTTAAGGTGAAACCACGACAGTAGGATGGTTGTAAGTAACAAGGTAATTGAAAATTGTGGAGTTGTTAAAATTGTTGCTATTTAATACCGAGGTAAGCGTTTCCCTTCTACGAATTTGCGTGTAAAGCGAGACATTAAAAATGATGAGGCAAGGACTGTAGCGCGTCGCCCCAGGTTAGGAGACCCAAAACTGTCCCAGGGGGTTGCAAATTTTCCGAGCTGGTGGGGACGCCAGGTCATGTTTGTTATGTATGCCCCAGTCCGGGAAAGGGGAAAGTTGTAGGGAGGTGGGTAGGGTTCGGGTACTCACCGGCTGCTGCTGATGCTGTGTCTGTAGCACGGCTGATCGTGACCTCCGAGGGGTGATGCCCACGTTTTCCCCGCGCATGATCGACTCCACCACTGCGAACAAACACGCCGTTACACAAAATAACCAATTATGCCTTGAAAAGAGCCCCCCAGACGTTCGCCTCACAATAGATGTTGCGACGATGATAAATTCCTGTCGGCCGGGGTGAAATTGAATCAAACTCAAAAATTGCGCCCTCGGACGCTATGAATGATTAAACGGAGGCCACCGACGCCAGATTTCCTACGATCAATATGGAATGTGGCACATGCTTCATCGTTACGAGAGTTAATAAAAAGTTACGGAAAGTTTCTTCGGAAACTCATTTTAATGGTGGCGGAGTTCGGTTGCGACGTCGGTTCAAACGGAATTAAAAAATTTGTTAGGCGAGACCGAAGTTTGCTCCCTAAATTTGTTATTAATTAATCACCTTGCGGGTTTAGAGCCGGAGGCGCGGCTGCAATACCGCTTCAAAATGTCATAGCCCATTAATACTTATATGCCCTCAATAACAAAGTTGAAACCGATTTTCTCCAGAACAATCATATTCGACTGTAACTTCTAAAGCCCGAGAAATAAGAAATCGATTGGTTTCGCTACAGAATTTAATTAAAAACACAACACCAGCGAAGCTGAAGGATCTCTTAGATTGCTTAAAGTCGCTGATAATTTCATGAATCGTCTATTGTCAATCGGACTTAATGACTACAACCGAAGACTGGTCATTCTAATTTATTAGTACCTGTTAGTAGTACACTAAGCATTTGTCAGATATCATAAGATTGTAATCAGAACTAACTGCTGTTATCACGTGAATCGATTACCACCTAGGTACAGAAATATCATAAATTATTTTTTTAACGCTTACAGCTTTTTGCCCACCGCTTTATAAAGTTCCAGGTATTGTAAAATTTTGAGCCCTACCGGACATTTTCAACTGTAACATCCTAAATCGAAAAGCCTTTGGTTTACCTCTTAATCCGATTGTATGTGACAAATGATTCTTCTTTAGTAAAGTGGTTTTAGATGGTAAAGTTTTTGAAAATTTGCGAACGGAAGGGGCCAAAAGTGTTTTGACCAGTTACTTTTAGATCTGGAATGTACGATTTGTTTATGGTTTTTGGGGCATGTAAACCCGTTGGCTTTATTATTTTTTAATTTAATAACTTGCGTGAATCTACGAGTAGCAGCTAGCAGGAAGAGTAAACAAAACGAAAGCGTAAAGAATTTAAACATTTATGCTGTTTGCATTTAATCTCCGCACAAATAGTGAATAATAAAGCACACACGGACCTTAACGCCGGCTCAATTATGAGTGACGTGAATGACGTTTTGCTGGTTCCGGAAGAGAGATAAGACACCTGCGAGGAGCACTTCAGTCCAATGACTCTTTACTAGTATCTGAAACAGCCGAAGGCATTTATCGCGGACCTCATTTCGCCCACGCCCAGCTTTCATTGAAGCACATTCGCAGACATATTTTAAAATTTCAGGGATCAACTCTGCAACACTCCGAAACAATCAACACTCATTGATTTTTAAATTTCAACATCCGGTCTATCGGAAGGTCGTTGAAGGTCGGAAATTCTACTAAATGGCCCGTAAATAAATTAGAACTAAATTTCTCGAATAGCAAGATCATGTCAACAAGACATTAACTGAAAAGTTCCCTGACACGTAACGATTTATTTTTGATTTTGGCCAGATCAACGGTCACTATAAATACCGATGTCTATCTGCCGATATTAACGAGAAATTTAAAAATAACCCGTCAGAATCAACAACGAATTTTGTTATTATTGTGTATATTTGCATATTTCAGTAGAAATCAGGCGTGTTATTCAGCTTTAAGAGTCGGTCTATTAAAATACAATTCGTGTGAAACGCTTACGCAATTTATTTAAATTTATAATCCAAACTTGGATACGGCAGGTTTTTTCATATCAAAACATTAGGCGTTATCGAGCCATACAACCGCAAATTGATAAACTTTTAAGACAAATCTAGGTCATTCGGTATTTTGCGGATGAACACTTCAAATAATCATTAAAGTAACATCAGTTTGTTTAATTAACTTGTCGGTTAGTTGTTTTTGCGAGTTCTTGTCTTTTAGGTTATGTTGTGCAATTTTAACAGTTGTTCTACTTAATATTGTACTTGGCTTGAATCCAGAAATACCTTACAAGCTCAGTCACTTGAAAAGTAAGAACGTTCGCTTTAATAACAACAGTTAATCCTTCAAAAAACCAGATGTAATGGTGACCCAGCCAACGTAAAATTTTCCAAACTCTACAAATGGTTCAAAAATTGTAACTGCATCTAAGCGATCAAAACTGACATAAATAAGTAGTTTGCTTCGACATACCATTATTTGTTTAAATATCCATTAGATGTTTTCAGAGACTTGACCTTAAATTATCGTTTCCACATGTTGACCTGATAACGAAAAGATAGAAGGAGAATTAATGCAACTACAATCCGTAAAAAAATTCCTTCACTGGGTTTCTTGCTTCCATGTCTATATGGAGATTCAAATACGTACGTTAATGGTCCATTCACCAAAATACTTTCAATGCCACAAAATGGGAGAATTTTCTAATTTAAGTGATGCAATAACGTCAAATTGTCAAGCAACTCCTTGAAACGAGTTAGAAAGTTAGAACTTTTATTATCGCTGAATTAAATTAATTAAAATTTAAACTTTCTTAGTTTGAGAAATTTTTCAAGGTTAATTTTCATTCATAATATTAATTCATTTTCACGTGTAGGTCAGTCAATTTACAACAAACACCATTCTAAGCTTTCTTGAAAAAACAGTTTGTTGTGATAAAATTATATTGTGATCTAAATTACTAAATTGCATTACATATGAGTAAGAAAACCAAAATGTGGCTTCAATAATTATTTTGTCCAACAAGTAAAACACAGGCAAGATTCTGGGGACCAAAATTTAGGTAAAATTTTCAGCTTCCTTGTTGATTCTAGTAAATATGTTTACAGTAAACATAGAATTTAAAATCAGCCTAATTAAAAGTTTGTTTATATTTTTCTAATTTTCAATTATCTCTATATCAAATTTTAAAATAGTTTCTAAATCTTCGAGAAAAATGTGATTTTTAAGTTATCTAAATTATTTTCAGTTTTAGTCATGATCGTTTGACCTGCAGCTCCGTAAATAATTACGTCATGAGAAGGAGGCACCGATTCAGCCGATCGATTCGCCATCAATAATTTTTATGAATTGCATAATTTATCCTGCCCCGTCCTGCAATACCGTTCAATCTAAATCGAGCTTAATAACCTTCAATTAACCTTTATCGGTCATAAATCGATTGAAATTTGTGAGGTGGTGGCTCGAAGGCGTTGGCGGTTTACTTAGGTAAGATAACCGTTATAAGAAACGAGTAGGTATTCACGAATGGCAGGCGAATTTTACAGATACTCCCTTCCCACTAGTGTAAACTACCGGCTATGGCAAGACGAAGCGATCCACGACGACCTCGTTGCCCCAAGCAGGACGTCGCACTCCAAACGAATAAATACCAACATTTTACATGCTATTTACCAGCTCATAAATTATTCATCCCGTAATTCAGTCACTCAACTGAAACAATGTGGCGTCATCAACGCTGTTGCCAAGGAAGTTGTGCAGAAAAGTTTTTGCCGTCACAGCATCGACCCGATCGCGGTTTTCGACGGCAATCGAAACTGGGGCACCACAGATTCCCAAATTAATACACCATAAGAAAAAAAATCGATTTTGCTTCTTATTTCCTTTCTGTTACCATAAGACGATTGATAATATTGACCACTCACCTCCGTCACCTATTAACCGCATTTGCACCAATGCAGGATCTTCATTGTGTTCTTCCAAAACGGTATCATCTGTGACAGTCAGGTCCTGAAAGAAGAAATTTTTGTTAATCTATTTGGTCATAATCAACAATTTGTGGAAATACTTGCAATGATTAAAAAGTAAATGTAAAATCAAGTAGTATAATTAATTTACGACTGAGATAACTTATGACGTAATTGGGCCACAAGGACGATCGTATCTTCGACATCGCTGTCTCAATAAACATTTCGAGTGCGTGATTCAAGTTCTCGATTGTTATCGCTGCTATTTACATAAATACTTGCACAATTCCCATAATAGTAGCAATAATATCAAGCCACAAGGCAATCGTGTGGCAGGATGAGGAACTGCAGGTGGGTCTGTTTGGAGGCCAAACAACTAGGAATCGCATGGACAGATTGCCATTTTATGTAGCCGATTAAAGAAAGTGACCAATGTAACTTCCACTAAAAAGAAAAGTAATTTCTGGTAAACTCGAGGCAACTTCGCTTGCAAAAAATTTAATTGTACCGCAAGATCTAATGAATCCTGGTTCGTTGCTGGCCCTCGCCTGGTGGCGGTGGAAACAGCAACAGACAGTAATTAGCAATTATCAAAGTGACAAAGGCGCTAATATCGCTTAGATAATGGAAGGTAATTTTGGAAATTTGAAAAAATTGCTAAAATTTGCACAATTACTGGCTAATTCGATTTAAATTTACTCGTGGGTTAAGTTGATGACACACTTCGAGGATCGTTTGCTGATATGTGACTACGTGTCGTGTGTGTACTCATGCAAATTAGAGAGGATAAATTATTCGGCCTATCCATGAAGCGTACTAAATTCTGACCGCTCAATAAAAAAGCGAAAACTTCGTTTGCGGACGGACAGCGGAAAATTTAATGTTTACAAAAACATTACCTATAAATAAAACATTATTTATACCCGGCCCAATCCTCAAATATAACTCAGCTTGATTTATACAAAACTCTGTATAAATCTAAATATTAGCCGTGGAAATCTGCCAAGATAGTTTATAACAGCAAATTTGAACATTGACGTCGCGTAAAAATAACCTCGCTGTTGAGGACATGTAACAATAATTGATATTAATAACAACAACATTCTAGTAGAAGAAAACGAAAATTGGATTGAACAAGATCGATCAGTGCATTTGTTCAGGCAAATATCGGGAAGAGTCAGTTTTGGTCAGCTGGCAACTTATTTGATTATTCCCAGCAAATGAAGGAGCACCCACGTCATTGAAGATCTCTTTTGACCTATATGCCAGATTACATACTAGAACTCCGGATATTGATCTTTGCGGATCAAGTGTCCGGTAACGTTTCCAATTATTTTTGTAAGGATTTCCGGAAATGTCGCCGATAAGATTGAGTTTTCCGGAAAATGGTGGTTTGTTGGTAAGGTACAAATTAGACTGGTAGCTGGAGGAACTATTATGGCAGACGTCATAACCTTGAGCGTTTAACAACTTCTGGATTGATAGACACGACGTAAACAAGCCATCTCCCAGTATTCCGCATTATTGATCTCAACGCCGTTTCGAAGTTCTGAAGAAGTTTACGATCAAGTTTCAACCGTTGAAGTTGCAGCGAGAATCGTTTGATTTGTTAGCAGCAGATGCGGCCACTGGCGGCGGAACTGGAACTCGGCATCAACGGGCGCTATCAAGAAGAACAACTTGTTCGGCCCAAGTTTAGCGCGAAAATGGAGTCTCCCTGCACACGCACGTGTCTGTCTGAACTATCTCCATTAAAACTTAAGTTGGATAACTTTTGGTTGGATTTCCTTGGAAAGAAACTTTTCCCAACTCGCGAACAACTTTTCTAATGAATTCGCCGAGTTTAACTCCCGACTCGAGGTCCGGATATACTTTAATTTATATCGTCCTCTTTTTGTGTTATTTCTCCGGCGTTCTATTTATTTTACAAACTTTCTCTCCGCCTCCTTGAATTTATGAAACATATTTGTTGTATTATCGCATTCTGCTTTTTAAACGAACTTGAGGACGCGTTACGATAACATTCGCCGGCTAAGAAAAACTTTCCGTCCAAACTCGCAGTTTCATCAATTATTCTTCTCTTGTTATCCTCGTTGCCTGAAAACACGCCAAAATGCCCTCTGACCCAGCCCAAGCAAAACAAACACATGTACAAATCAAAGATAATGAATAAGGTCGGTACAATCGTTGTTTATAATTAAACCAGACGTTATTTTCAACGATTAGATTAGAAGCATCAATCGAAAGTCAAGAAACTAACGTTATTGCAGCAGCGAAGCGAAACAACATGGCTTGACCCCGCGACGAAGAGATATTGCCGGCTTTAATTGCGTCGAGATACACGGCAATAAAACTTCGATGACAACTGGTCGATTATGGCGAATACAATGTTAGATGAGACGCAGGGCAGTAACAAAAGCCATAAACAACGAGTGCCCATAAACCGGACCTCGTATGGAATATATGTAAATATGTCGCCCGGTTTTATGGTCCTAATTCTACTAAACAATAAAATAGTAACCGTAAAGACCGGAACCACCCACCCTCTTCAACAACCTACGCTCAGCAATGAAAGTCAAAAGTGCTCCAAAGTTTAAAAGTCAAATGAAACTATAGTTCTTCCGAAACAAGTGTTAAAAACGAAATTTTCTTTTGAGTAGAAAAGTTTGCGATACGAGGCGTAGCAAACTTCACGAACCAAAAGGAATTGCGGAAAATACGTAAACGCTAGCAAATACGGAATTTCAATTATTTTCAGTCCAAGAATAATACTAAAGTCATAAGGTTGCTCTAAACACCTGAAATTTAATAATTAGTTAAACAAAATTTATTCCTGTTCCATAACTTTGAAAATATCGCTAGTTTAGTTGCCAATACCGAAGTAAGTGACTTTGTACCAGGCCAGATTGAAGAAAGGTCAAATACAACTAAATTTTTATAAATTGTAGGTAATATTAGCACTATCCCATTATGTGCCAATTTTAACTTGATAATGCACGATTAGAAGGTCTCCTAATGGTCGTAAAAAACACAATTTACCAGGTTCCATTACACCTAAAAAGAATGTTCACAAAGTTTCTTGCTTTACCAATTCATATTGTCCATTAGTTACTACTGAATAGTCAGCTGGTACTAAAAAGATATTTAACTAGTTGGCATTCATTTGTATGATGTAAAAGAATTTTTTTGTAAATCAAATATGTATGACTAGAACCAAAAATTAGTCAATTTTAACTCTTGTAGTTACAAGATCAATTGGATAGTGTATATGAAAATTTCGGAATATATTCATTTAAACCGTTAATAGAAATTCAACCCGAAACACTCTCTTATACCATTTATTGGATATATTGTCTCAATATGTCTACATATTATTTCTTTTGTTTAGTAGCTTTTTGATTCAGTATAAACTTCGAGATCACCAGAATGAACTCCCTTGCATAATTTTTTTCCGATAAAAAATAAATTTTTATTAAATTGATTTGAATTTCTTGGTTATTTCAGGTTACCTAGACAGACTTTATTTTTCAAGTAGCTTCATAAAAAATAATGCCAGGAAGTTTTATCTGGTGATCTCATAGTTTATACCGCTGAAGACAAATTAAGAGCTACTAAACAAAATGAGAACAAAAAAAAATGTGAAAATTAAAAGAAACACCAATAAAGTCTTCACTTACACAAATATAGACAAAATACCTAGTGATTGGCTTGGGAGGACATATTTAAAAAACTGTTTCTGCAGAAGCCAATTTAATTCCAAATAATTTTTTATAGGTTAAAGGTAGAGCACTCTAATTAAGAGAATTATGAGAGTTTCTTCTGGTAGAATCTTGACCAGTTGGTAAAGAGAAAATCGGTCTTTGGTTATACAAAGTGTGTTATGGTTTTTTAATATGTGGTTAATATTTTTGCAGCCGTAAATATTGCAAGAGATTTCATTTAGTCTATCTGCTGACATCATACTTCTGACCCGTTACCTACGGTAGTAATAGAAAAATAACAGCAATGTGGTTAACAAAGATAAAGCGAACCTGATCACTGAAGCCGTGATTCAGCAATATTCGCTCATTTAACTAAACGAAGACTTAAAAGAACGAACAAACATTATAATTATAATTTGTACTCATTGTGTTAGAACCCCACAGTCCAATAGTCAAAACGCCAACGATATTGAACATGTTCAAGTTAAAGAAAGTCCAAATTCATCTTCGAACATTTAACAATAGAAGCATAGTACCAACGACATAGCTAAAGAAGCAAACAATATCTCGCATAATGGAAATCACGCTAACATCAGAATATTTGTGCTTACTATCTCTCTTTTCTTGTTTTATATCTCCTACAATGTATCACGTAAGTTTCCTCCTCGTGTAACGGTAAAGCGTTTAAATACTTATGTTGATGCAAAAAGACAAACCAATTTAGAAGCATGTTTCTCACTTCTCAGAATTGGTATTGTTAAACTTTGACTCCTCTATGCTATAATAATCAACCAATGAGACTGCTACTTAATGGAATAGCAACTGTAATTCATGTCTCGATGACATAAGTAAAAGAGCAATCAGTCTGTTTAATTTTCATATTGTCTGTATCATTGTTGTAATTTTTTTACTCGCAGCATAATAATTTTTAATATATTTGAAAAATATAACTATGTCGATCCAAACTATCATTACGAGTTTTTTGCAAACTCGACGCTCCTGGATGCACCAACATAATTTCTTATATTTACATCCAGCTTTTTTCTTTTCTTCCCGCTTCAGCTTCACACTTTGGTTTTGGTTCACTCCTAGAAACTTAGCTGTATTTTTATTGATTCTTATATTGAAAAATTCAAGTCACAAAAAGTGTTTTGGACCATGATTATAGTTGCTTAATTATGCATTCATAACTATAGTATTCACAAGCTCCAAAAAATAATAATTGTCTAAATTTGTAAAGAAATTGAATGCGTGCGAAAAGAAGTTATTGCATAATAGGTGGTCTCATGCAGTCGTTGTCATAATAAAAGCGTAACAATAAATAAGTGGTACATAACCCACGCAGTGCATACTTTATTGAAATGCTTTATAAATTTTCTAATTCAGAAGATCGCTGACCACAGTCTGTGCTTGGCCTGCATCAAATAAACCGTTGGTCAAATCGCGCTTTTACTCTTCATTTATAACAAATTAATGCGACAAAGAAGAATTTAATTTTTAATTTCCCTCTTTTTAATAGTCAAGAAACATTTAATTATAATTTGCGCGTGGCGCCGGAAAATCTTCATGAACAGGACTCTCCATGCGGTTACACTTTAATTAATTTTATCATAAACAGGTCTAAATACAGCAAAAAATATTCTGGACAAATAACACTGGTAAACAAGTAAAATAGTGAGTAATTTGCATGTTATGTTATTCAATACGATATACATGTGACATAATAACAAAAGAATTTGCGTGCGTTTATATACTTATTTACCTCGGACTGCATGAGTCGCATGTTCAACGATCTAAGATAACGCTCTCCTTATCTGTCAGGGAATTAAAGTTTAAGTAACCGTTTTCGGAGTGATTAATTAATTTTATCGACTCGGCACCTCGATAGCCTTGGCCGAGCTAAGAGGATCAGTCCACATACTCACCGAATTTGAAAATCTTTCAACACCCTCCAGGATTAAAATTAAATCGGTCATTTGAACTGCAGCCAAATGCATTTGGTTTTGACACAATCCTGCAGTGCACCATTTATTTTTCCCAAGTTTACCTGAATTTAGAGTATTAAACAAATGATCTAAGCATCCGGGTTGCAAAACCGTCCATTATGTCGAGATTCAGAGCAAATCACCACTAAGGGCGTGAGGCGCTTATAATAGTTTCCAAACAATTAAAGCATGTAAGTGTTTGCAAGGTCTAACGTAATTATTAGGTCACACCTGATCAGCAATATTGCCTAAATGAACTACTGAAGACTTGAAACTAAGCTACTCTCTATTGGAGTTTCTTAGGTCCTAACTATTTTTATGTCCTTTAGTTTTTTATTCAGTTCAATGTTATTTTCCAAAGTACTTTACTTTGAACTAATTTTATTTCTCACTGTTACATTGGGGATTTGTTCTCTTCAGTTGTGTTTTAAGGTGACGTAGGTCCCGAAGCAACAGCATCTTGTTTATCAACATGGTTATGCATCTTAGCTTGGTGTTTGTGGGCGAATCTATGGATTTATTCTTGGCAGTCTTAACGTTGAGGTCGTTATGAAAGTTAAGTCTTTGAACTGCTGTGCATCTAAGCTATTTTGTAAGTTTTGGATGGTGTCTAAGTTCGTTGGGTAGATACAGCTATAGATCTGCACATCTTAAGTTTAAACTGGTTTTCAAAACCGGCTTGTAGATAAGCTCTTTCTTGTGTGCAAAGAATTGTGATTTGAACCTTATAGCCAGTAAAATTTCTTATATTTTTTATCTTGCTCTACTCTTTTTAATGCGTGCTTTCCAGATCAGTTTCGCATTTAGGTTCATTTATAAATATTTAGCTTCATTTTCATATTACATGAATTCGATATTTGCACTTTCAACGAGTAGAGCCGTACTGCCAACAATAGTGACGGTTCTGATACTACATATTTCTGGGATATCATATGAAAAGAAGAAGTGTAAAGATACGTCGTTAGGCAGTCTATCGTTTTCAATATTCTTCTCTCCTCTCAATCTTTCACCTCGGTCAGTTTCCAGATCATTGTTGGTTCATTAGATTGATTATTTTTTTTACTTTCTTCGTGTTTTGCATTGTTCTTCCATTTTCACAACTGGAGAAGTTTCAATATTTCATTTTTCTTGTTGGTCCCAAAGCAAGTAGTTAGTATTTTTGTCATGCACCAAGTTATCAGTTGACATAATAAATATTTTTTTATATTTCTTTAGTACTTTAATACCACACCCGTTAAACATTTTTAATTTCTGCATTTTTAGATTGTCATCTTTTTATTCCTAATTTTTCTCTTCAATTGCTTTGTCAAGTTCTTTTGGATAGTTATTGCCAGCTGTTCTTGTCTTAATTTTACCATATTAAATATTAACACTCGGTTTAGTGTTGCAGTTATAGAGAGGATTAATATCATTATTTGTCTTAAACCTTAAGCTGTAACAATTTTCTAAAAAACTGGACTTCTGCCATATAAGGCATAGAAAGTGAGGGAAGCAAGTAAGTAGATCCACCATATTATTGCACACTTCTATAACATGATTACATCCAAATTTGTACCGATCAGAGCGGTCAAGTTAAAGATTTGGTCAAGTTATAAAAACCAACTAAGTAATGATGCTAAATGACATTTTTATAAAGTATTCAAAAGAAATTTGTCATCAATTACAGTGGAGCACATTGGATTTTGGGTCCTTCCGTATTTTAGGCCACAAAATTTTTTAACGTTATCGTCATCCACTGAGGTTATAACATTGTGGACTAGACATTTTATAGCTTATAAGCATACACAAGGAATGGATACTTCGAAACCGGGGTATTTAAATAATATTTCTAATTGTTGTGCAAAAGAGCACCATCGGTTTGAAAAGAAAATCTGTAAGTTGAGGACTCTTTGAACGAAAAAAAGAAAATTGATAATCAAATCTTTTTCAGAGACTACGGCCAAAGTAATTGCACTTCCGCCGAAATCGGATCTCATCCGCCATTAGTAATTTATGTATCTTAAACCATTAATTAATTATCAATGTCTTGTTACATAATTGATTTTTTAATAAATCTTCAAAAATTCTACAATTTTTACATCAAATTACTTTATTTAGGACACGGTAGCCCTACAGCAATATTTTTGCATAGTTTTAAAAGAAATATGTAATGTTTACTGTGATTGTGAATGAAGGTCGTATATCGTATAATTGCGAGTTAGTTATTAGAAATTTTTGTAATCCTGATTCTTGACAAGATAAAATAAGATTTATTCTTACAGTTTGGAGAAGGTTTACGTTAAGGCAGGTCTTCTATATTTACATAACAATCCCATAAAGAGTAAAAGTGGAACAAACCATCGATCTACGTGCTATTCCTCTCTATTTGTGCTCGGACATTGTCGTTAAGAAGATAATTTTTATTTCAGTTACAGGTATTTTTACCAACAGTATCATCAAATTTGACTGAACACCACCCCAAAATTGCAAGTAAATCGTTCAATTGAGATCTTTCGACTGAACTCTTCTGAAGTCGCTATTTATATATTATTTTGTTCTCATGCAGGTTGCCGGATGCAGACCAGCCTCCGCCTCAGTTATGTAAACGAGATGTCTGTAGATATGCGGAATACCCACACGGCGTGCAGATAAATTGCCGGGGTCAAAGTTGCACTATAGGTAATAATGCACATTGGCGGCGAAACAAGGAATGTCCGCGTATAACAGTTATCCCAGTTATTTCATCACGACGTGGCGCCGAGCAAATCTCCGTTCGAAATATCTGCATTCTTACCCGGAAAAAGCCAGA
The DNA here is from genome assembly GCA_905333025.2 of Pyrochroa serraticornis. Taxonomy (NCBI): domain Eukaryota; kingdom Metazoa; phylum Arthropoda; class Insecta; order Coleoptera; family Pyrochroidae; genus Pyrochroa; species Pyrochroa serraticornis. The sequence continues at coordinate 41,060,184 of HG995152.1, forward strand.
AGATGTTCCGAAGTTTCGTCATAAAACTGAACCAGTTTAATATCGTCGGCTGGCGCTGATTCAATATCATCCGAAATTCGCCAGCAAGAGTGCACTTTTATTGGCTTCAACGAGGTTATCGCGGTTATCGCATCGCATGTTTTCGGTTTATTTGTTTCCCAAGCTTATCGTTTGTTTGGCAGATTCCATTCACCTTTGTCCTATTATTGCATGGAAATATGGTCGCAGATGTTTAAAGTCGCTTGGATTCCGCGCCTCTCTAAATTTTACTCAAGTTTACCAAAAAACATCTCTTTGAACTTTCTTTGATTTATTTTCTAGATGTTTAGATCCAACTGTTAATACTTAGGCGCCGTCGTCTTTATACCGCAACCATTGACAACCGTTACTTTAAGAACTTCCGTCCTTTGAAATTCTCAACAGCTTTCTCTTATTTCGATTCCTTTTTTTTTCTTGCGGGGACCGTAACTGTAAGAGCAAGTAATTTGCAGCTTGCTATAATTATCAAGTGCTTGTTCCATTTAAGTACACATCTGCATGTTGTTTGACAGTTGTGTAAAACATAGTAGCAGAATTATGGTGAGCATCACTTTACGGATTTGATGCAAATTTTATTTTATGCTTGAAATTGTGATGCAAATGTTCTTGAAATCCTTTTAAAATATTGACTCATTAACACCAATTACCTGAATAAAAACAGTGGTTGTCTAATCTATGCTTAAAAATCGGAATGTAAAACAAAATAAAAGAAACTTGCATAAATTAGTCAAGCATTTTTTAACATTTATAACCAAAAATATGTGAGCAGATAATACACCAAAGAATATACTTAAATTTCGTTTTTTACTAGTGACTAAAAAAACGGAGTAATTACGTTAATTAATATCCGGCAAAGAAATCGCAGAATCTCTTTTTAAATATGTACATTTGTAACAGATTATGTTCAAAGTCATTAAAGCCAACTTTAATTAATTAAAATAAAAAATTGTGATCGCCATATTGACCTAACAGTTTGATACCAGCATGTGAAAAATTGAGGACCCGAGCAATACCTTGATCGATTCATTAAATAATGATTAAGAAATCTACAAACCAAATTAATTATAAAAAAAATTGTCAGCTGTCGAAATAACTGAATATTGCTACAAGTCACATATATTTTTACAACAACATTGTTACGGGTTTCCTACGAGGTAGTTTTGTAAAGCACGTGCTTGATTTTTTTTAGTTTTATCAATATGATTGCATAACAGACAAATAACATCTTTCTTCCAAGTGAAGCTGTCGTGAAAAAAACTTACTGTTAAGTCAGTCAGCAAGTTTGAAAACATCGTTAAAGATGTAACTAATAAGCAAAACTTCAGAATGACCTTAGGAGACAACATGCAATAGGGTTTACAATTAATTAGAAATTATAAGTGAATGACAATATACATTATCTATATCAGATACAATTCAATAAATCTTCAATATCAACAAAATAGTTCTACAAATATTATTTTCCCACAATTTGATGTGCACAAGTAACATCAAAAACTGACCGATATACCAACATGAAATGTTAATAACTTATAAAATAAAGACACTTACCCTAGTAGCTTCGTTGTATCCGACGATGACGGCAGTGTACCATTGCGTAGTTCCCTCTGCCCTATAAACTTCTACTCTATAACCCACCAAGACGCTGGGGGTAGTAAGCAGTATGCGTTGGCCATCTTGCTGTTCAGCCCATCTTCTAACTACTGTTCTAAGTTCAGGGTACTCCCTGACTCCTGGTAATGTTGAATCCCATTCCTGAAAAATAAAATCATAATTTAGACTTGTATTCAGAGACCTTAAACATATATCACAATTGTTTACAAGTAAACATAAAGTGGAACTATTTTTCGTTTTCGTTTTTAATTGTTCTAAACCGTTTTGTAGCAAGATGATTCTTTTTTATCATATCTCCCAGAATCCCCTAAGAAAAATATGGTTAACCTATCAGAAGTATTATCAATTACTCTAGGTTTGAAACCTGATTGCTTTTCATAAGTACTTCCTATCGTATCTACAATTCATCTTATACTCTTCCACTTTTTGCTATCAGCAAGTTAAGCATACCAGACTACATTTTTACACATCCATTAAATTTTCATCGGTACAACTAAGTAAACCTAGTAAAAGCTTTAATGGACCTCTCCTTGTACAAATTTGATCTATTCACCGAATCTTCTATACATTATCAATGTCTTTGGTGATGATATCCTCTATATTCCGCAGTTTATCTAGGAAACAGAAATCGTTCTTGCATCTTCAATATCCGAGCTATATCAAGATTCAGATAACGCATATTTAAGTGGTCTGGAACAGATAACAATTATAAGGCATTATTGCAGACTGTATGGTAGTAGAATGTTCTACTTCGTAACGCGGAGAAGAATTATTAACCTTGTTGGCCAACTAACATTTTAGAAACAATTCTCCCAGGCTAGTACTTGAACTTATTTTTAGTATTCTACGAAGTGCCCGCAGAAATCAGGCTAAACTTAGACAAAATTAGCAAGATTGATATCGGTTATGCCAGAACTATGGCAAATAAGACTAAATTAGCAAGATTCGTATCGTCGGTTATGTCAGAAGTATGTCAGATACGAGTAGGCCTGAAATTGTCCCAAGAACGACTCAAATTAACCAAGAGCTAAAATGAAGTTGTTATCGTTTCCTGGCCGACCTCTAGGAGGAATGACCATAGATGGGATTAAGTCATAAATAATGACAGTCGCCAGGAATGCGTTTTAATAATTAAGGCTTCTTCCTGCTGAGTCATAGCTTTTTGTTGACAGTGAAACCATCAATCTGAAAAAACGGCTCGATAAACTGAGTCATCTTCATCACCAACTAGCGTCGCCGACTTTCACCGGAACGTCTCACACAATCACCGCATATGTGCGAATCCACCAGGTCTATTTTCGTCGCCGTCGTCGCCGTCGTTATGATGTGTAATGGGTTTGTTTTTGCGACATGTACTGTTGGCGTGACGGCCGACAATTATCGATGGCGCTGGTTCGTTAATAATGTCTGGTTATTTCCGGAATGGCTTGTTTGAAGTTTAATCAGGATAGTGCGGAGTCGTCTCTTCAATTCGTCGGTTGACCTTTACGGCGGGTTCTGCGGACCTAATCCTCTTTAGATAGCGCCCCGGCTGCAACGTGGAAAAAGAACGGATTCGGTCGATCTCGGTGGTCAAACAAAAAATTTATATAAAGAATCTATTTTCAGGAGGTTTCTGGAATGAACCCGTCTCAACTCCAGCGGCCAAGCCTAAGCAATCATCGGCCAGGAAATGGAATGTTAACAACAATAATTCATTGTCATGGCGATTTCGTCTGAAAACGTGACTCTTCTAATTGACAAATTGCTGGCCTTGGCCTCTGCAAATTACAATTCCCCACATTTCGGTGAGCACTCGTGCATGGCGCTGCGTCATAATAGCCGAAAAAGTGATGCCGTGAATTCGCGGGTACAACTAAAGGTGGCAGCGGAGGCGGTTATGGCGCGCGGTTCTGATGACCTCATTTCCGTTGCATAAACTATTTCCTACAGCAATGAACTCGATAGTTATATGGTCAATTCAACAAATTCTTGTTAGGTAAGGAATTGGTAGTATTTCACAAAATTTACATCTGGTTGGCAAGACATTCGAATAATTAATTTCTACAATCATTGCAAAGGGCGGGAATTCGCTGAAGTGTTGTAGTTGGCAACGAAACAACTCTACAGTTCCATTATTGATAATGAAAAGAGACGAAATTTGTAAAGGAGGCGACATGTGAAAGCTAAGGGCGTGGGCTAGACAAGCCTCTTTGTCTCGTGTCACGTAATTAATCAATTTCAATCTAAAATTCAGAAACATATGGAGCTATTGTACGTTAAATCGTTCAGAAACCTCTAACAAGATCTGATTCACCTGCCTTGACCTCTGACGTCCGGAATCACTCAGGGGACGTGTATTCGACACTCACCAAAAGGTCAAATTACTGAAATTTTCGTTATCCACGTGTCATTGACCAAAGACCAAGGGTCATATCATAGCGATAATATCAAACCCTAAACCAAGTAACATGCATATAAGATAATCCTCCACCACGAATCAAGAATCGATTGGTAATCATCTCTAAAATAAAAATAAAAAAGATTATTGTTTTGCATTTCAAATTTTTGTGTTTGAATGGAACGTCATGGACTGACGGCTTGGTAAAGTTGAAGCGATTCGGATTTAGATCACTTGGGAAAATTGCAGTGAAACAAACGATGGCATAAAATTCGATCATCAATGCTTTATCGCAAAGTCAGGCGGCAATAAAAAAATAAACCCTAACACGCTTCCTATGATTACCTCGTTACATGCTACACGCTTCTTCCGGGTATTTGATGTGATCCCAGGCCGCCAGCGTTATTTCAATCCAAACGTTTGACCTTGACGGTATTTGAATTGTGTTCTGTGGCAGAACAGCACGATAAGTGCTTTCTAAGCACAGTCTTGAACCACCACGTCCGCCGATTATATTAAAAATAATTTCTTGGAATCGTGGACTCGCTGTCAGGAAACGGTGGTCGCTGCCATTATTACTTGAAATCACGCAAAGCGCGTATTAAGGTTGGATTGGGTTAATGGTAAACAACCAATGAATTCGGCTTTTTATTTAGTTATTGCCGGCCCGCCTAGCTCGAAGATATCTTGATACTACATAGTTTTTGAGGAAATGCAAGTTGCTCTAGGAATCAGAGTTTACTCCAAAGGATTACTGGAACGTTCAGGAAACGAGAGACCTCTAAATCCGAAGCAAGTAGCACATTTTAGCATTTCTTTAGCGGAAAAGGATGTGGTTAGGAACACCTTAAACACAAACATCATTTCGAGTTGCATCTTGTGTGATTCGTTTTGTGCTTTTCATTGCAACGTCTTGTTGGAATCTTTATTAGAAGTTAATTTCAGAAATTTTTCGTAGACAATTAGTTTCAAGAAATCTGCATATTTATCTATTCTAAGATAGATGGATAAGAAAATAGAATTTGGAAATTTTATTCGAGAAAACAAGCACAAAAGTCAACTTAGAATTCTAAGTTTATTAAATTTTACTGAAACTTCAATGTTCCTTTGATTAATTCTTATAACAAACGCCGGATCTTAATGCTAATATTTTTTCATTGCATTAAATAACGCTTGCTTCAGAGTATTTATTATAATTTATTTAACGTTTTATTGGACATTGGCCGCAAAATGATACAAAACTGCCAGTTATTCATTGAATTGTTAATTACGAAGTCTTTGTTGCGACAAACAATTGTTATTAATATTTGGTTTTATTCAAAAAAACAATTTTTGATAGTAATTTTCGAGGGAATTTCTTAATTTTTATTCGATGATTCTCTTGTCATGTATAAAGGGATATATTGCCGAGAAACAGGCTGGAAGAATTTTTAAAATGTGTTATAAAACAAACATATTGGAGAAAAGTATCAAGACTCAAAAATAAAATTTATTACTATATAATAGCACTGCAAGGAAAGCTATGATTGTATGGTTTATAAAACGTCCTCACACATGGCATCTAATTATAAATCACAGTCACCATAAGGTTATCTTCTAAATAAAAAAACACCTGACCAAAATATTTTATTCTGAAATTTTCCAAGTAGAAAAAATTTAAATGTGCTTAACTTAATTGTGCTTACATTAGATTAGCAGGAATAATTAAAGTGAGGATGGAACAAATTTAGTTGAATTATTTTAAAAATTTGAGAATTGGGACGAATCTAATTCTTCAGTTAGTAGAATAGAAGATAGAGAAGTGTAGATCAGTGGTTCTCAACCCAAATTGATCCACGGATCGGCTAAATGGGGAAGCAAAATCTCAAGGCCCTCGAGTAGGTGGACCCTGGGAGCTACCCCTTATGAAGCTTTTCTGCTTCTCTTTTGTAAATACAGGTTTTTAAGTAGGTAATTTTAATGCAATTTTAGCTCTTACTATAGTGAAGGGTTGATAATATGGTTATTAATAAATTAGGTAATTGAAACGGAAAACAATGTTGTTTATTTTAATCATAAAACCTAAGCAAATAATGAGTAATAAATAAAATACACCTTGATTAAATAATTATCTCAGTGAGATTGCTGTTGCTTTCTTTCGCTGACCAAGTTGTCAATTCTTGGGCTCAAGTCAGTATAACCAACACGTAAAGCAGGACCGATCATATTTCGTTGCTTTGTTTTTGTCACTGTCATGGTTGAAAATCTGACTTCACACAAGTAGGTGGTAGAAAAGGGCAAAAAACCTTCATTGATTTTTGCATAAAGACGTGAGTATTCCGTTTTACTTTTTACCCAAAATTGAGATAAATTGAGATAAGTGACTCAAATTGGGATTTCAATCCCAGATCGGAGCTGAGTTCAATCAGTTCTTCTTCTTCGGTCTTAGAAAGAAACTTTGGTGGTCAATAATCGGATTATTTATCCACAAATTTCCGCCATGTACATTCTCCTCTTGTGGGTAATATTTTTCAAATGCTTGAGTAAGTGCATGCAAATGTTCCACAATCATTCTGGCTATTGATTTTATGTCAAAGTCTTCTTTGGTGATAAAATCACAAAAAGTAGCAAAAATTTCAAAGTTTCTTTCTTCTACAACTCGTTTGAGCCAGAGTTTGAACTTCTTCTTGAATGCTTCAATTTTATTGTACAAGGTAAAAACAGTGATATTGGTACCTTGCAGACAGAGTTGAATCATGAAGAATGTTCCATGAAAATATGTCCGATAAATAACAAAACTTTGCAACCCATTCTTGATTACGAAAATATATACACAGTAAAGAATCTTTCTGGTTCAGAAATATTTCTACTTCCGAGCAATCTGGTCAGAACTTTTCCTCTATAAAGCCACCGCACTTTTATATGCAACAATAAATGTTCGTGATTTGACCCCATTGAGGCAGTGGTGTGCTGATTGCCAAAATTTGCTAATTTTGCACTATATCCTTAATTGGTAATGAAATTACCAATGGATGTTCAAATCAATTAATACTTTTTTTAAATAATAATAAAGAAATTCTAGAGACCGGTATTTTATTAATCTGATGGCGGACCGGCAAAAATTTCTTGCCGACCGGCACAGGTTCGCGGACCGGCGGTTGAGAAACACTGGTGTAGATGTTGTTTCAGATCCTTATCTACAAAATATTTGGGGAAAAAAGAAAATATGGGGCTAACCTTATTAAAATCAAATTTTTGGAGGTGGTGCTCTGTGTATCTCGCTGCACCTAGTAGTAGAGAGAAATGGAAGCAAATGAGAGAGGCGTTCATCAAAAAGATAGTGGACGGCTAGATAAAAATGAAAAAATTAAGCAAGTGAAAAGATATCCGAACGATTTCATGTGGTATACAAATCTCAATGTAAGCCTGGATAGTACCACAATCGTATTTCAACCTGAGACCACCGCTATGGATATCTGTGGATAAGGAATGATAAGGAAGAAATACTTTGAAAGAACGATCCGTATCATCATTGACATTCAGGCAGTTCTTAAAGCTCTGGAGTATTAAAAGTACGTTTGAAGAAGATAAAAGACTACTAAGCATCATTAGCAAAACTAGCGGAAAGCACGAGACAAAAGGACACCAAGATTACATACGACCTGCGCAATAGTCTATAGCAGAAAAAAGGGATCATTAAAAAAACTATTATGAAAATAATATAATTTGTGAACGAAGAAAATCACCAAGAATGAGACAAACGCGAAGAATCGTTACGGAATCGTTCTATCAAAGACTGATAAACTATTAAAGCTGTTCAGAAAACAGATGACTTTGTACAATAAATAATAACTAAACAACACCATAACGGTAAGAAACAATCTAAATTGCAGGATGTGTGGTGAAGAAGACGAGATTCTTCATTATATCCTATCTGAATGCTCCGCTCTGATAGCAATGAGACATCATTTACTCTAGGGAGGGTGAGTTAAGACCCAGAAGAACTCCCGTCCACCGTGTATTTGACTACTCGAACAGGAAAAATGAATCTATAAAGTAACAAGACTATGGGGTACAATAAACTAAAACTTCAATGACTAGAGCTTTTCCTAAGGGTTGGACCACAATCCAAAAAAAGGAAAAGATTAGAGCGAGGTGGGGATTTAGTTATCGAGTTTCAACGTTATGACATTTTGGTGAAAATAGGTTTTGGGTGCGCTGACGGCGCCTGGCAAAAAAAATCGAAAAAACGCTGTCGTGTTTGTCGACAGTTCGAGCTGTAACGTTAGTTGGTGTTAATTAGCTGTTGCAGAAGAGTGCGGGTTGGCCTGTAGCCGCGTGCTGGATGCGGCGTATTGAACTCTGCCAGCCGGAATTAGAGTCGGTGCCAAACAACGAGATCACACCTCGATTTGCCCGGGATCCAATAAGCTGGGAGTTTCGTAACGTTTATTCGTGAGCATCGTCGAGAGTGACCTTTTAATGCGGCCGACGCCGCTTCCTCGACGCGACCCGCGTGTACGCTCAACCGCTCGCCAAACAAAATTTATGTGAAACTGCCAGTAAACAAGTTCGGCAACTTGTAACGAGAAAACTTCATTTTACCGTTTAAAACTTTTCCGAAGCCCATTAGCATACCAAAGTTGACAGAGCAAACTTGATGTAGACGGAATAAATTTAACCGCCCATCGGAATTGCTCGCCTCATCGCACCAGAGTGAAAGTGCAACTAGAAAAAGTAAACGACACCTAGGCCATGTTCTTATTCATGGCGGCGACACGCGAAAATGTCGTTTCGTATTAGGTAACGGACGCGCTACCCACAAAAGGGAAAGCATCTTGCCTCTCGGGGCCAATTTTTTTCAACAGATCATTATTTTGCTTAGGATGATTTATGAAATTATTATATCATCCACCTACATTTCGTCTTTTTTGAGACATAAATATATTACCTATTCATAATTAGGTTAAAAGTTCGATAAACGCTCTCGTTAGTGTGAAGAGAATAAAAAAGTTATTAGCAGAAATTGTATTAAAAATTATTGCCAAAGACGTCCAGTTCCTTTAGATTCATGCCAAAAAAGTTTTATTAGTTTACAATGTCGCGACTGGCAATGGCTGGCTAAACTTGGAGATAGTTTCTAGACTACAGACTTGATCCAAGTTTTAGTGGCAATTAATTAATTATTCTAGTTGAGAAGCTTAGTCTATTTCATACTGTTTTGCACAACACAGCAAGGTCGCCATTAGTTTCAATACTAGGACGTTAAAAGATAAATTAAAATGTCACAGCAGTTTAAGTACTGCCGCGCAAATACTAAGTTTGTATCTGAACTGAAAGAGTCATTTCGAAAGCTTTCCAGTTACAAAATAGCACGACTAAATCTTGCTGCCAACTCTTTGTTATAATGACTTCACGGGATTTTCCCCTTACCACCTATTTAAAGAAGGAGAAAAACTTACAAAATATTTTTAAAGTATCTTGTGTAATATCAGTTTTCGATAAACCAAGAAATTGTGTTGCAACTTGGACAAAAGAGAATACGAGTTTATATATATGTATATGCAACGCGGGTAGATATAGAAGGTACAAAGTACAAAAATAAATGCTTACATAATGGAGTGAAAAACCTTAACAACGATTGGCCTCGCGAACTTGAATTAATTAGTTTATTGAACTTTGAACAATGCTACACTACCACAAAACAAAGTTCTTAACTAAATTTTATAACGTTTTTCTTCTTGAAAACTATTATTACTAAAAAGACGATTTCCTAGAGTTAAACTAGGAAAATAGCTGTCGCTTTGATGAAGACATGGAATATCTTTTGATTGAATCTAGAGCATGACCATCTGATATTCTTAAAAGTCCTGTACTTAAAAATCTTTTGTAGGAGATGTTAGATAAGAGTATGAACGAGTTATGTATAAACAAGAACTTTTTATTACCATCAAAAAGAAGAAATGTTCAACAGAAAGATACAGAGGCAAATGAACTAGAAGAATCTATTTCTTCAAAGCTCTCAGTTTATCATTTTATCCAGGTATGTTATTTTAAGCATAATCCCCTAAACGTATTTGATATCAAAGAGTAAACGCAAACATGTATTGAAGATAAATTTATATTGAGAAATAATCCAGAAAATAAGTTAGAATCTTTTTACTAACATAGTGCTTAATAAAAATAATGAGTTAGCAGAGAGAGCTTCAAACAAAAATTAAACTTAATTATAGTTTAAGTAAGAAGATTTTAATTATCTGTAAACAATCAAAGTAAGAGAAGTCCAATGTAGCTAATGTCTTAATGAGTGCATAATTGTTGAAATGTCATAACTAAAGGTGTGTCGTTGTGGGTCATTGATCTAGATTTATGAGTATATAATTGGGTAGTGACACGAGTCAATTTGAAAAGTGTGAATGTGGCTTGGGTAAAAAGGAAAATAAAAATTAAGAAGAAACAACTTATATTTTAATCAGTGACCCTAATAAAAAGCATTACACTACCTTTCTAACCTAGCCAGCATCACAAATTATGGAACCAGAAAATGTTGATATAACGTACTACCCAGTAAAATTGATAGCATGAAGCCATTCGACAAAAACAAAAATATCGTAGAAAACCTTAAAGCTTCCACAACGCTATCAAGTATGAAACCAAAAAAGTTGGGACTGAGGGGTCAAAAAATTGATAGTTGGTGTCGTAAAAAGCCAAAAATTTCGGCAGCTTCTGTTCTTCGACTAGATGATCAAAAGTATCAAAAGTAAATCCCTTCGTGAGAAACTTGGTGAAATGAAGACTTATTCAGAAATTTAGTTTTCAATCCCCCGATTCATAAACCCAATTATGTGTAAAGGGTGTCGCTGAATAAACCAGAAGGAAATCGCGTTTCTGAATTGGAATGGAAGTTGTAATTATTCCGATTCGATTTACACAGAAATCAACGCCTACGCATTCATCCAACATCACCGAGTAACCCTGAACACTAATGGCATATGCATAATGCGTGCCATTATTGATTAATCCTTCAGGTCTCGTCGCCCACATTCTTGTTTATGTACTCGACCTGTACAAACCGGTTCTTCGGTCGCATACTGGAACAACAATGCACCAATTTTATTAAATGCGGCTTTGATTGAGTGGGCAAGCGCGTACCTAATATCTTACCAATGTAAAAAAACAGTCAAGGTTCTTATGCGGTCACCGAACAGGTTATCTAACCAACAATTGGAAATCACAATAAAATTGTTATAGTAATTGTGGTTGTAGTAATATGTTTTTTTGCTCTAATTTTAAGTCGTGCATGCCTCCCACCGACTACTCGATCAATTTCGCTATCTTGGTTTTTCCAACGGCAGCTAATTTAAAACGTTGGCCTAACAAACGGGTTTTATCAAGCTGCGTGGGTGGAAGATTAATGGATCTTTTTGTGGATTAGTCAAGTAAACACGTAATGGCCCTAAATCTTGCAAACGCACCTTGGCTTTTGCATAATATTCAAAAAACCTACGCCAAACGTAAGACGATGAACGTCGAACCGTCTCCCGGCGCATCCACCATTTCGTTACTTGTAAACAGCCGCATAATTTTTGAACCGTTGTAATTTACTTCATTTAAAAAAAGTAATAAGTGGGTAGTGGTTACAGAACTAACTGCATCAGTGACTGTGGGAAATTTCCTGGCGATGCAAACAAGTTTGCACGAATTGATCAGGTTAATTACTTTGCCGGATTAACGACTGCGATAGCGGTTACGAGATCCTGATGACTCAGTTTACATATTCCATCGGCATGTAACGAGATCCGAGTGTGCAGACAGTCGATGGTGATGGTCGCCACGACTCCAACGGTCCATGCATCGTTACGTCCGCCCATCCGACCGCCCGCCTGCAAATCGTGTCTTGTACCCAAGCTCTTCGAACCTGTTTTTGCCAATAATGGGTTTTTAAATCCTGATATGGTTGCAGGCTACGATTTCTTGGTAAATTCGAGCTTTCTTGGGAACTGGCCCGACTGGTTTTTTCTCATTCCGCACGCAATTCTGGAGCCAACGGCCGTTGCCGCGATTCCAGAGAAATTAATTATTTATTTATAAGGCAAATTGAGGTGCGAATGTTAGAAATTGACTAGTTTCGGACGGAATTCCCGATATTGTTTTTTTATGAGAAGGAAGAGTCTAAATGTCAGATTCTGGTCAGTTATTTGGATTGAAGTTGGACGGGTTCCAATAAATCAGTAACAAGTTGAAGCCAGTTCCTCGTTCTGAAAACACGCTATTTATGCACCTCATTGACATCGTTCTGATCTTAAATATTAGATGGTTTTTTACATAATTCAATAGTCCCTTCATTCTTCATTATTTTGCAAACTCTTGTCGGTTCTAAGTAATGAAATATGCAGCTCACTTAGCCTTCCGCCATTTTTAGTGACCTTATTTGGGCGACTTGTAACATCGAAGTCTGTTTGGCGCTTTAAGAGTGTTCTATTGACGAAAATCATGGAAAGTTTTTTCTAAATATAATGTCATGTAGGCGACGAAACACGAGTCTATGAAATTGGTTTAATAAAATGGGGTGACGTAAATCAGCAGTTGGTGTAAAGCTACTATAAGGGTTGCAAACTTGCAACTTAAAATTATAAAAAATAGAACATTTTCCGGTTGATCGTTCAATCAACTGGGTAAGCTTATACTAAACTATGTGCCCTAAAATCGTAATTATTTAATAATGACGTATTTAACGAGGAAATATATTTACATATGAATTTGATATTTTAGCGATATTTAGCAATATTTATGGGGTAACACTGTTGCTCGGCAAATGACGTTGTTCTATCCGTGACTGATGATGGATAACATGTAGCCTCCACATTGTAATAACTTAATTATTGCAGAATTGTTAAAAATGTGATTTTTACTTAACACTTTCGCTCTGTTAACAAGTTGAATACCCATGAAACACCACTTAATTGGTAGATGACTGCTAGATTTTACAAGACTAGTTAAGATGCTTATCCCATTGACAGTTTTATATTTTTGTTCAATTTCTCCTTATCAACAGAATTTAAAGGGAGCAATATTCCTATTGTTCGAAGATCTACCTGATATTTTATATCATCAGTCTTCTGCTAATTGAATAAATTAAAATAGAAGGTGCAGAAAACATTGACGTCATCAGTTTGCAACCTCTGGTTGCTATATTAATTTTTCTTTAAAGTCACACGTCATGGATTCTTTCTTCAGGTAATGCAAAGTAGTGCAAGTTAGTGCAGAAAACATTTATTTTCAAAGATGTAAAAAAACAAAAGTATCCAAAAGACTTATTATTTTAGTGCAGAAAACTCATTATTAACACCGATCCGAAATTCCAACAGACTTAGAAGTGAATTGTTTTTAACTCACTTGTATCTTGCTAACGCTTTAATTTTTTACGTGGTTTCTTCAAATTTATTGCGAAAACCTTTCCCTACATAAAGCTTGTAATTTTTTTAAATCTTTTAACATTGATTGAGTACTATATGTGCAAAATCCGCCACAACTCTTCCCTTATGTTTGCCTTGTATAAGATATTTTAATATTTTGAGTAATTTATGTGTTCTAGTTTCTTTTTCAATTGACTGCCACAACAATAGATCTACATCTGCCAGCAATCCATCCCAAAATCGAACCTACGCCATTTAAAGACAATTCTGGTTGCTAACTGTTGCTGAAATGAGAAAAGAATGTTACAACAGTTTGATAAAAGTTGTTGCTACATATATTTAGAGATATCGCAAATTCGACGAGCAACCGCACTTTTTTCTTTAGAAAAAATATATTTAAGTCAAGTTTCGACAATTTCAATTGAAGCTTACAGAATTTTCTCCCCTATGGTGTCCGAGTTTTTGCAGCTAGCTATTTTAGAAGTTAGTAAAGTTTTTTTAATTAGAGTCCAAGCTATTTCAATATCAGTTTTTTTAATTAACACCATTTAAGTTTGTTAGGTTTTATGCCATCAATCATAAAAGCTACTGAACAAATAAAGCCATTTTTCGTAATTTTCTGTTGATTTCATGTCGCCAATACGCTTTTCCGCGTACTTACTTTAAAATCATTAAATTTTTAACAAATTAAAAGAAATTGGGTTGCATAATATTATGATAATTATAGTATTAGTTACCCAACTGTGGTGTACAAATAGCAATAAAAAACGAATCCAAGTAAAACGTGGGTGTTTAGGGTATTTAGGCAGGACTGCGATAAAAGTTTGGAACGGAGCATGATAAAAATTGATACAGAAAAGAGGGTGCAAATAAGAACACTGTCTTAGAGAAATCCTTCGCGCGTTTTACAGCCTAACCTTTTCAGAACACTTTGCCTACAGCAGAAATCGAGCGACGCCTGTTGAACAATGCTACCACAAGTTTAGTTTACATTTTTCGAAACTTTCATTTTTAAACTCCGCTAAGCTTCATAATATATTCCCATAAATTCAAACCAAACCTTTATATATAAAAAAATTATTTGAATTTGGAAAAGATAAAGAATTTAAGTTTTGATATTAAATCACTTAATTAGAGAGCTTTCATAAAAAATATGCGCTTTGAAGCCTATTTCTTCGCAATGCCAGCTTGAAATTATGGGTGAGTGAATATTAAGAAACTGAAAAATAGATTTCTTAATAGAGAAATAAGATATTTAATTTAAATGCTGTAATAGATGTAAGAACAAAATTAGGTAATATACCTCTAAAAAATATCTACTGGTAAGTTTTGGTAATGGACTTATATAAAGCGAGCAAATAGACCCACGTAACATAATAGCTTATATATTATTGTCTCATCGCCTTATTTTATGCGTTCCTTGTCTTTGGAGATCTTCAGTTGCCGTACACCTTAATAAATTATTGTTCTTTTTTGAGAAACTGGAAAAGTTAACAATTTGTCGAAAAAAATAAGGTACTATGTTAGCAAGCTTGTCATCATTTTTTATAATAAAAAACCAATACTAAAAGTAATTCAGCTTAAACGCTTTAAGAACTAATGTTTTCGAAATTTTATTTTAGTTCATGTTTATTAAACATATTCACTGAAAACATGAGTTTGTATTTCAAGTATTTATTAATATTTAGAGTAAGCTTGATGAATAATATAAATATAAATACTTCTTTTGAAAAAGGATAGGCTTTGGGAATAACCAAAATTTATATATTTACGATGGTTTAGACAGCATCAATGTTGTTGTTTATTGCATTTGATGACTTTCCAGTGAGTTGCGCGGTTACAATAAGTATGAATTAGTCAAACGGGAAAGTTGCTCATCTCTTTTACCCCAGGGTAATTGGTCTACATTTATATTATTGTTCTTACACTAATCACAATAACTTAGACTGGTATGTTATGATTAGAAAATACTTCAGGTCCAAAATCGCAACATTGTCTTGCTGACCTATATCAATCTGCAGTATTTCTAGCAATATAGCTTTAATAAGGAATTTTTTCACCTTGAACTGCCTCATTATCAATTCAATAGGTAAACAGAATAAGCACAGGTATTTTTATGGAAACCGACTGTGCAAAATTACTTTCATCATCGTGCTTGTTCTTATTATTCTGTCCGTTGACCTTTACATTTGAGCCTGCAATTACGGTCAGTTCCATGAAACTGCACTTTCTCATTGGCCTTGAGCCACAACAATGCAAGCAAAAAATTTGTAACGTTGTGTGATTATGTTTATTAATGAAATAATACACCTGAAGCGGAAGAAAGAAATAGACGACTCACATAAAATTAATAACATGCAATCTAAGAAATAAACAGCAAATCCACAAGCGATTTCATGTAGCTTATCTACGCGCAAAATCGGACAAAAAACTTAATGAACCTAGCGCAGCAATTACCATAACTTGAATAATTTATGAGCCAGACCGGCAATCATCCGGCGATTAAATTTGTTTTAAGTAACCGCGAATTACGCAGAAATAGTAACAGACAATTTCTTTTAGCTAGGAGCAAAAATTCCGTAGATCAACAGACAATTTTTTACACCTACCTGAAAGGGTTTGAGAAGTTTGTAGTCTTTGAAGGCCAACTCGCGGTCCAGCAGAAATTCGACTGGTTGATGTTGAGAATTCATCCCTACGGCAGATACCAGCGATGAGAATGTCTGGAAGGAAGCAAAAACGAAATCAAATAACGGAAAAGGAAGGCGTTGTTCGTGCAAACGGGGTCGCTTCGAAGCCCGGACTTTTAGCAAGGCCGTTCCCGGATTTGCCCAGTCGACAGGATTACAAAATTGCTCTCTCAGGAGATGTAATTAATTCGAGGCGGCTGATGGCACAGCGAAAATCGGATTTTGTGGACGTGAAGAAGGCGTTTTTTCTACAGCTATCTCTTGTAACTTTCTGCGATGTTCCACGTCATTGAAAAAAAATTACCAATAAGTAGCGAAACAAAGGAGCTTCCGGATTAAACTGAATTAGGTGATATTTTAGCGATTCGATTAACGTTCAAATAAAAAAGCGCAAATAAACTATTGTTAACCGAGGTCACATCTCAGCGGAGAAGGCAAAACAAGTCGATGTAGGTCAAGAACTTGTTATCTTCACCTTTACGACTTGAAGAGATGTTGCATATGCGGAACAGTATTTGGACTAGAGATCCAAAGTATTTCAAAATGGCGACAGTTGCTTTGTGTGTTAATCAAATTAACGAAGTCTACATTTAAACGAAATAGCAGAACGAGTGTTATGCTCGAAAACAATGGCGGTGCTTGCCCGTCTTTCAGAAATATTTAACAATGAGAAACGTTCACTTTTGGTTAGTTCATTTCGTAATTCAGTTAATTAGCGAATTATCATATTTACCCACCCGTTGGGAGAATAAACTTAAAAATCGCGAAAACGCAATTAGACCTAGACGAGCTAACATCATGTCGCTTTCTTTTTAAAGATGAGCAGCACAGGGGGCAAACGCATGACCGTGCCAGCAGATGTTCCTGTTTGATTAAGCAATTTGTGTCATATGATATACCGCCAAATGACGTGTTTTTGTGACATGTTAATTATATTTGTTTTGTTTGTTGAACAGTTAAAATGCCGTTTATACCGGGGTTTTTCAACTTGTCGGTTGCATAATAAGTGGAATTTTTCGCAAAATATTCTCGATAATTGAGGTTATTATTTACTTAACTTGCTGCTTTTAGACTTTCACGACAAAGACCTCACTTATTATTCGTTTCCTTTTATAGTCACAGTTGGCGTAATTGTTACGTTACAAACCGTTTTCAACGGAGCTTAAATGAGCTTTCCGTGAATTGCAATAAAACCAAGCATTGGAAATCACCTCTGGATCACCTTGGCCGTCTTAAAAATTTTGTTACAACAACAAGGAAGATTTTCAAGCCAAATTTTGTTTGTTTTCGACCATCATCTCCATATTTGTACAACAATTCCTATCGCATGTGTGGGATGGAGAATTAAGTTGGTTATTTCACATTTGAAACCGCCAAAGCTCTGCTACGGAAATGTAGAGAATTAATTAATAAGATAAATGACAACAAAAAACTTTACATGGTTAATCAATTGCAAGGACAACACCTGCGAAGCAGGGTTTGTAACTGCAAAAACGCAGACAGTTATTTATTATCATAATTGCATACCCACTTTCATCCAATTATACCTATATTCAGTTACAATATCCACAAAGTACATAAAAAGGCATAGAAAAGTCTAAGTTATTTTACAACAATTGCATTAAAAACTTTAATTATTTATTTTACGTCTTTTCCAGCTCTAGCAGTGAGTGTATTTTACTACCTTTTGGAGGTACTAATTTATTAGACTGCTCCGAAAGTAATTTTTTTTACGGGTTATGGATTTGTTTCCCATAGCCAGACGACCATACAGTTGATGGGGGGAGCTCTATTTGTTCTGGTGCCGTAGTTGAACCAAGCAGTCGAAAATTTATAAGTTCTCAACTCTTTGGTTGAGCCCTCGAAATGTGTATGTTTCATAAAAATCATCTTTACCATACCTCCCCCAATTCGGATTGTTCTTCATACTCATATTGTTCAAGTGTTCATGCAAAGTATAATATCCCGTTAAAATTATTACTGCACATTTCAGCTGATTTTTGCTCAACTTTTTTAATTTGGATGGTCTTCCAATGTATGTGGGATGGTTGCCTTATTCCTAGTGCCTAAGTCTAAGACAAGTCAGGTTTTTTATTAATTCCATAGGGTACCATTTGATATCACCTGGAGCTCAGTAAAAATCCTATCAATATTATTTCTGAGCCCTCCTTGGATGTCAAGTTTGGTCTCTTCCTGCCTACGTATCCTTATTGTTCTGACATTCACTTCAGTT
This sequence comes from Pyrochroa serraticornis, assembly GCA_905333025.2. Lineage (NCBI taxonomy): Eukaryota > Metazoa > Arthropoda > Insecta > Coleoptera > Pyrochroidae > Pyrochroa > Pyrochroa serraticornis. The sequence continues at coordinate 41,078,535 of HG995152.1, forward strand.
GTTCGCATCGTATCGCTCTTAATGTTTGCCAGTTTTTTAAATCTTCTTGAGCAAACCTTTACCGATTAGACAACTTTATAATCTCCCTAACTGCCGGTATTGAATTTTATTCTGGTGCTCCTTTAAATTTTTAATTTGTAAAGACACTACATAGTACCATTAATATGTCTTCTTACCCACCTTGCCCCTTCATGATTCTTATCAGGTTTTATAGAAATTGTAGGCTTTACTGATTTTGTCTGACCTTATGTTGAGTATACTTGTAAAAATATTTTGGTTTGTCGGTTCGATTTCACTGGAAAAAGGGCAGCATTTCTGTACCTGAGGTGGAAATTGTTCTTATAGCTTTTGTTATTTCCAGACATGCACGTTTCTGTACCTTGCTTAGTTTTCTCATCACTTCTCTTTTTCTGGCCTTGTATTGTACCACCAAATCAGGGTAGCGTAGGTTATTATCGACCCCTTGGTACACCATCATTCTCCAGCACAACGCACCATTATTTATTACGTAAGTTTGGTAGACATTTCTAACATTGCTCATCTATGTAATGTCTTCAAATTTTTTTAATTTCTTGGCCTTGTGAAAGTCACCATATAATGGTTTTACCAGAATTATTGGATAAACGTTCCTAGTAAAAACTGTATCTAAGATTTAAAGTTTTCCTTGCATTATTTCTAATTAAATGATCCTCATATTTTATCTGTAGTTCGTCTAACACCAAACACTACAGAAAAACTGCGAGCACCCTCTGGCTGATGACATCTCCCCGATGTGAATCTCAATATTGACTGATCATTTCTGAGGAGCTATCTGAAATTTTAGATTTTTATACTAAATGAATCAAACGAAACGTTGGCAAAAGTTTCCTCTATATTTAGAACGGTCTCCTTGTCCATCGCTTTTTCTACTATGAGAGTTAATATGTGTGTCGTTACTCCTGACTGCTCTCACTATTAAGAATGTATAGGCATAAAAAAATCCCTGATGTGTATCAATCAATTTCCAGAAAGTATAAAAAGAAATGATGTTTAGTTAATAGGTCAGAAGGACCTGTAAGTAAGGATTACTGCCTAGGTTTGATCGCTTTAAATACCGTGTTTACCTTCCACCAACAACATATCTCAGACCCAAAGTATGATATGGTGTTTCAAGCTTCAATTTGCAATTTTTTGTTTTTATTCGAAGCTCTTCGTACTGTTATGTAACTGGTTGGACTGTCTCTGTTTTGTGGCGTGGATGTGGAGTCATCATTTTGTTCTAAAATTGCCTCGCCTCAGTCAACTGTCAACAGATTCAACAATTTGTTCTCGGTATTATAGCTTTTCAGGTATTTTTGCAGTCATCATACCTTTCCTTTTTTGTGCAATTTTTTTTGAGTTCAGCAACTTTGGAAGCATTATTTATTTTTTCGCATTGCGGCTGTGTATTTTTCCCATCTTTCAGTCTCTTTTGCCTGATTACCACCACCTTCATTGAGAAGAGGTTGGGTTTGTAGAATAAATTTGAAACTAAGGTTACTTCACTAGTGGTACCATCTACTCGTTTCTGTTCAATTTTTGTTTTAGTAGGTGCGTAGTTACATGAGTATTCTACAATTTTTAAGGTAGAACTGGTATATGGATCATTAAAATGCACACTGTAAGTGCAGTCGGTACAAATGTGCTAAACACTACAGGACAATTTTTTTTAAGTGTCTCACCTTGATTTTGGCCGTGAAACTTTTGTTTTACATATAAAGCTTGGATTAGCCATGTAAACATCAAGTAAATATGTCACAACAAAAATAAACCAAAATGCTTGGATGTTGGCCGTGGTAAGTTTTTGTTTGAAGTTTTGTTGGGGGCTGAGGAGCGAAAACGCTAGTTGAGACGAGCAAACATCCGGGAACGATTACGTTCAATAAATAAACATTGCGAATTGCGGCTCATAAACGGAGAGGTAGGCAAAAATTTTCCCAAAGGTCGCACATAAATAACAACCTCGCAAACCTTGAACTCTGCACTCGCGAAAATATGCCAATAAAATCGCAAAATTGCCTCTCATAGAAGTATTTGACCTCTATTTACGAACAGATTTGTTTTACATAATCGAATCTAATTAGCATATCAACATGAAGCCTGTACACGTATACACACAACAGGTATAAAAGTTGCGTTACGCCAGCAAACTCGTACTTGTAAAAAATCCCGCATCTAGTCCTATACACAACTTTTTCACCTTCATTTAACCTTGTCCGTCGTTGTTTTCATCGGAATATACCACCTGGAATCCGACTCTCATGTTTTATTTAACGTGAGCCACTTCGGATTCGCTTTAATTATGTTTCTTTGAATTTTCTGCCATTGTGTCGTGTTCGCAGGCGTCGATCGTGAAGGTCGTAATCTTCGCTTAATCTGCAGCGAATCCTGAATAGGATCCGCTAAAAATAAATTACCGACGCGGCTGGATGGGTTCACGTGACTCACGCCGGTCCGGTCACCGGAATTATCTATAATAGAGCAGAAATTACCTTGAATTGTTGCAATCTAAGCGGGCGTTATGCGACTATACGATCGCTTTCCGAGATAATAAATCATGGTAACGATATGGCGATTATGTAAGCGCCACAATAACTCGCTTGAGTAATTGGATATTTTATGTTTTTAATTGGTACCCGGAAGCGGGGACTTTCTACTCTTCACCGTATTATTACCGTCATGGTCTCTATTAATCATACAGAGCGAATCGGCTGCACTATCAAGGTCTGCTCCGGGAAAAGTGCTATATTACACTAATTAGCACCAGATCGTCGATTAAAGAGGATAGCGATTCATGGAAACGGAGGGAATTTGTCCGACGAGGCAGGGTACCGACAATCAAACCAGGAACAACAAACAGCATTCCGTGTTAGGTGTCGTAAAATTATCATGCCTACCCAACAGACGAGTTATGCGCCTACGCAAGCAGCTGAGTTATGCCCACGGTCGCAAATCATCAAGTCCTAAGCCGGCACATCTATCTGCTATCAGCAAGGTCACAATGACTGCCTACCATTATGTAGATAGGAGTTTCGTAGTAACAAGCGTTTTCACTTACGCTTGATTTACAAAAAAAAAAATGAAAAATTGTATAAAATCCAAACAATCTGTTCAAGAGAATTACAAGTGGTGAAACCACTTATCAAAACAAAATAATGTCATTTTCTTATCCGTTGTGTCAATTATAAACAGTGATTGTAATACCCACTTTCACTCACTTTCCTTATTTGTACTCTTCGTACTCTTTGGACCCTTAGCATAGCAGATAAACAGCGGGGGTAGTCTTGTATAAACGTAACAGATCACGACTTTCACTATCTTTGCTATATTTTTTACCAGTTATTTGTCAAATTTAGTACAAATGGGGATTGAGGATAATTAATTTTTTTTTCTTTAAATAATAGGGATATATATTAAAATAGTCAGGAGTACAAGTAAGCTACAATAATTGTCAGTCTCTTGGTGCCCAGCCACTTATGAACTCGCTCTTTTTTATTCCACATTCGCTCTCAAGAAAACATTAATCATCTCTTTCTGTTACATTTACTCCAATTTGCAAATTTACGGACTAAATTGGTCAAAACATTCCAATAATCATGCACCGGTATCTGTCAGTAACCGTTTTCAACGAACCTAACCGTCAAAATGTAACAACATAAAGAACGATTATGATAACTTACGTGGTAGCTGGGTAGTTCAAAAAGAGAAGGAATCATCTAGATAACGAAATTCTCAAGATACGAATCTTGATTCAACTATTGTTGAAGCATTAGAAATAGGGTAATAAAGCGTTCAAGGTTGTTCTTAACATAAAACGTTAGACACAGATGTCAACGAAAGTCAGATTATAGATTATAATTGGAATTGGTTAGGATTCAGATTGTTCTACCAAAATCAATACGTGTGTCTGTATTTCTATCAAACAATATATTATAACCTAACGATAACGGTTTGAATATATTACATCTATCACCTACAATGAAGAAATTCATGAGACCAATTTGAATAAACTTTGCCAAAATTAATTGTTTAAAATATAACACAGCTAAGAAATTAAAAAAAGAAAAACAGTGCAGACTCAGTAGAAAGTAGGTACAGCTACCGAGTTTTAAGTATGGAAAAATTTGGAGATTTATTAACTTATTATCATAAAAGTAATATCAAAGAGTTGTTAAGAAAAATTACGTTTCACGCCAGTCTCAGTCAGTTCAGATTGAACCAAATCTGTCATGCCCTTAAATTCTTCAAATAGTCTCTTATCTCCTATTAACAATCATCAATTGTTAACGCAGTTAAAATGAAGAACTAAGAATCTAAAATAAATTCTAGAAAAATATAAGATCATGTAACCAAGTAACCCAAAAAATCGGATAAATTAAAATGGGTGAAGTACCATAGCTAAACATTGGTCTGGATTTCGAGAGGAATCATTTCAAACTATGACTCCGGTAAACCACAAAATCAAAAAGAAATGGTATTTCTAATAATTGAGATCAGCACCATTTACGATTACGGTCCTCCTTTCCACAAAAAATATGTAACATATCAATTCGAACATTCTCAAGAAGTATTTACTATTTAACCAAAAAGTATCTCAAACATCGAAAAAAGGTTCTCAAAGATAGGTTCGTGTAAAACTACAATGTGGAAAATAGTTCTGAAAAAAAAACACGGAAATTCCGTGATCATAGTTTTTTTGTAATACCAGATGTCTAAATACTAATGGCAAAAATAGAATCTAACAGGAAATGAATTCGGCAAATATTTTAAAACATGCGTGAACCGGGTGTGATGGAAAGAACCCATCATGTTGCTTTATTCTGGTCAAATCAAAATTGAGACGTTATTGTAATATGGCAAGCTAAGAAATCTATATTCAATTTGTTGTTACTGCTACACGACGACGTGTTAAAAGTTTATTAGTGGAATTAGGACCACATTAGTTAAAAAACTTATATTGTGACAATTAAGAGTCGTTATCTTAGAATATTTAAATAGTTGTAAGAAGACGAGAATGTCAGTTAAGGTTTCAGAAATTATTAAAGAGCACATTATGAAACAAAACCTAATAAACCTCAATTCTTGGTACTAAACATATTTTCTATTGCTTATCAAAAAAGTGATTAAATTTTCTACGACGAATTCCCATCACAAGAAAAGAGGAATGAAGTAAGGAAATTCAACAAGAAAATTTTCGAAAACTGGGCCACCGCAGCACGTTCTAGTAGAGTTAGAACGATATTTTATTTCAAGACGTAATGTACCTGCCTACCGATCTTATATTGTATACTACAGCTTTCTGAAGATTTTCCAATAGTTTTTTTGCGAGATTTAGGTCGGATAGAACTAATGCTTTATTGAACAAATTTTTACAGCAAATTTTCTGAAATTTGTTCTACTCGTACATACAGATGCGATTTTTTTTAAACACTACAAGAAGCGGTTTCTTAGTGTGGTGAGAAGGTTAGTAACTCAGCGGAGCTTGGCTTAGTAAAGCACCGTTCGATCAGTGGTCAAACTTGAATCTCGGCGATGTCAAGTATATAGCCATACGTTCTATCATAAAAAGTAAAATTAAATATTGTAATTAAAGTGCATGTAATAGGTTTTGATAATAGAAGAAGTACTTATTGCAAATTTCACCACCTATTTAGGTATCGAGTATTTATATTGTTCCAAAAATTCTATACTTCATGATATTTAAATATACGCTTTTTAATATACTTACTTGCAACTTTATTACATACGTTAGTATGTTGTCAGAGACACATAAATAAACAAACCAAAAACGGTAAATTAATCATACTCGGATTGGTTGGTGACAAAAGTAAGAATGCTAACAAAGGTTTTGATCAATATTAATACGTCACGCCTCTATACAGCGAAAAATATGGACAAAAAGTGGATGAATCATTCACTCCTCCACTACATACAATGTCTTATGAAAGTTTCATTAGTCATCCCACTTGGATTTGTAGATATAATTAATTCACCAGGCCAGACCAATCTGCATTGTAAATGCAACAAACTAACTGCACCTCGATAATGAGTTCCGTAAAAATTTCACGTAAAGTTCCATCCATGCCATGTAGGTCATATCAACATCTGTTTCTTTAACCAAGTAACAACAAATGGCTGGCCAGTAATTCCAACTTGATTACGGTGACCTACATATAACCTCTGTTATCTCCACTAGCCACCAGGCCATGCATTACGATGAAACAATACCAATGCATGAGAAACAAAGCAGCGGGAACTGCCCCCCCCAATCATTAATTAGTATCACCCCACGTATTTTCAGAGATAGATCGAAACTCAATTAATTAAAAATTGATTGGTTTCGGGGTGGTTTGGCACGGGTAGCAAATTTCCAAGGACTTTCTCGGAAAACCGCAAATATCGCCACAGTGTTGACGGAGAAATCCTCCAGAATGTATGCATAATGAATTAGCGCGAGATCTATCTATAGCGCGAAGCAAACAAAAAATGTTATTATCTATTCACCAAATATGACGCACTTCATAACACAACACCCTGCAATCTCAGGTTAACCGGTTATAATTGGATTATTCGTTATGACCAATATTTGACTCCGGCTCCTTGAATAAGTCTTATTTACGTAGGCACGTCACCATGAGAAATTTATGCATATAAGCTTAATGGAGAGTAATTAAATCACTGTAAACATTAATAATTATGTAGGTATGTTAGCTAACTGTCGCGACCAGAAATTCTAAGCAATTGCAAGGTTTTGCTGCTGAAATTTACATAGGGGGCAATTAACTTTTTACGTACGCGGATTTGGAGCTATATCTTCATCAATTTTCTTGTAAAAACGTCCTACCATTTCTGTATCAAAAGATAAGAGATAAGAAGAGTGTTTTGAGTGCATTTGAATAATTAGAGGGTTTATGGACACATTAGAATTTTAAGAAGAGCAGGCTTTTAAAAACATGATCTATCACCTACATGACATAATAAAGCGCTTCTGAAAATTCTCTCTCGAGTAAAAACTTGATCTATAAGTGATTTTTAGAGAATATTGTTGAGACACTGCTTCTTGAGATCTTTTAATATTTAATAATTAGCCAATTGCTAAAAACAATAACAAACAAATATGATAAACGCAAGTGAAGGTGGTAAGAAGCATCTGAAGAAGACTTCTCGTTCTTAGTCTCTACTTCAAATGATAACAAAAATGTATTTGTCTAATCTGTACCATATGAAAAGCGAAGTTTTGAGCGTCATTTCTTATTCCTGGAAAACTGAAATATTACCAACAGTTATCCAACACTTTTTGATCAAATTCTTCACTGGTCAGTTTATTAATTACCACACATCTTTGGCAAGGCTGTTGAAAAACGATGTTGGCCAAAAGAACGCGATTCGCATTTCCGAATGAAAGCTCCCCCGAAAACAATGGGCAGTTAAAATAGTTGGCAGCTGTTGTGCAAGTAGACCATAAATTTAAGTAAGTGCGTATCACGTGATACAGTAGCAAGCAAGAATGTTTAGTACTGAAGATGTTATATTTATTTTCGCAGGCCGGTGTATTTATACTGTAATCTAAACACATGTCCAACATATTTTTAACGAAAGCCGGTGTGTTTCATAAATAAACTAGCATGAATGAGTGTGGAGTTTTTTGCTCACTTAAGGCGACGATTGATTATTTGTAATTTACATTTGGCACGTCTTTGAAAACCCGCCGGTAAATTACCGAAATTTGTAAATCGTTCTGTGACGTCGTCCACCAGTTTTACTCACGGACCTTGACGATGAATTAACGACAGCCGCTAACAAATTAATAAAACGTCCGTTAACGCCGATCAGATTGGAGTTTCGGTCACCTTGATCGTGATTCCTGCTCTAAGATTGGATTGGCATTGGCTGTTTTTAATTTACTACTTTTCTATGAATTAGAAAAGCGCTGTTATTGAAGGTTATGATCTCTAATTAGTCTTTAACTGATTCGCTACGATAATAAAACAGAAACCGTTCGAACTCGAGTTACTTTCCAAAGTTAATTCGATCCTTAGAACAAATTCGCCCACTGGTGGTTCAATTTCTACTAATTGAACCTTGCCAAACACATTTCAATTCAATCAAAAATTCCGTCGGTTGCACGGCAATAACCGTAATTAAGAGTTAATTAAATAAAGCCAAAGTATATTACTGATTGGGGAGCGGTGGTTTTGATTAAAACTTTTAATTATGACGGCGATGATCAGGAAAAGAATACTTACGAGAGCCGGCCATAGAGCGACTGTATTTGATGGGGCGAAAGGGTCTCTGCGTTCGACCCATGCCAAACCCTGTTCGACCATGAACAGGTGGAACAACTTGTCTTTGTAGATGTGGATCCATTCCCTTCGGTGCCACTCGACACCGTCATATTCGACCAGCACCTGCAACAAATCACCTTCGATTATATCACGGAAACCTCAAGTGCGGCCGACTTTCATTCGACCTCCAAAATCGACCTGATCTTCGTTCTGCATTTAGAATTCAGATCGTAGAACGTTTCGCGTAACGGCGTAACCATCAATCAATCATCTCCCAATAAAAATGCAAAATTACCCATGTTGAAAACAGATGAACCACCTATGAAGAGAATTAGAGCTAAAATATGTTTTTTGGGCTTTTGATCTTGAGAGATATCAAACATCACACTCTAACAAGCTTTGCAGTTTTCCTAAATAATCTCTTTCAAGTTTTCCTTCAAGGAAATTTGATTCTAATACCGAAACCCATAATTTCAGGTTCGTAAGACCAAAAAGTTTAGGTGGGCCCCAAACTGGGTCGTGTAAGGGTATAAATATCAATTCTATCTATTTATCACTAAAATAGTTGCTGGAATGCTTAAAAATATTTTGTTGTTAAGAAAAAACCTTTGAAATAACCTTTGTCGAATGCAAAAAGATAGTTAGACTACGGTTGCTTCTTGAAAGTCCAATTTGAATTTTAGTCCAGGAAGTCTGGTTATAAAGTGGTAGCTTTGTGTCGTTGATGTTAACAGATCTTTAATACTAAAATTCCCTGTTTCAAATTATATAAGCCAGAACTGCATAAGGCTCGATTAAGATTAAGATTCTAGTTGGCCATTCTTCTTTTTTAGAACACGGCAAACACCGAAGCCTAAATAAAACTACACTCCCTTAAATCCTTCAGCCTTCGACCTTAAAAGTTGTCATTTCGAAATGTGTTTCAAATTTTCAAATAGCCCTAATTTCGAATGTATTGATGTTGTCATTCAGCAATTATTGATTAAGAAAATTTATTAACTAACGCTAGTTTAGTGTTACAAAATTGTTCCCTAGTATCACTTAGGGTGGACTTATATCGCGTCCCAAAAATTCCATCCGATCTTCAACTTTCTATTCCTTAGTCTCGGATTCCCTTTCTCCTATTTTAATCATTGTCTAAACAGCTAAAATTCTCCCGAACAAGTGTTGTGTATTTCACCTGTTACTTCTCTTCTACACAGTCAACCATCGTCAGAATAAGTACCCAGAATATTGGTTGTATGTCCTTACCCACTCAATTAGGGTATATTTGTATAGAACATGCGGGTAAAACTATCGGATTAATTTTTTTAACGATGCAGATATTTTTTTTAAGTTCCAATATCCCGTTTTAAAGTGTTTTTTTCCAAGGAGAACTGGGAAATAAACTGCACGTATTACTTACTAGATTATGCATTTCGGCCCTGTAATAATTAATGGTGCATGTTAACTACCAGTGTAGTGCACGGCATTTGGCATGACGGAGCGCAAAAAAGTTATTCATGCAACGGTCGTTTCTTGTCGGCCTCTCGCACGCAATTTGGATTTTCTGAGGACCACCACAACAAATGCGAAATCGCATGACGAGGTTTCCCTCGAATAACGTGCAGTGCGGTAAGGCACCCATTTTCTAGATAAATGATCGTAGTTTACGAGCTTCACTCGCACCTTCCACGAACATGCCAAATTGCGCCTTCGAATACAACGCCGTAATTCCCGTTGGAGTGGTTGGCAACAGTGGCATATTTTATGTTGTGCCGTTGTTCCATTTACGGTGATAGATCTTGCGGGGAGACAAGCAATGAATTTGCATTTATTATAAATCGACAGTGAGTTTTTTGGCCGAGTTTGGCGAGATTCGAGATTATGTAAATGGAGAGAATCGTGTTGAAGTTCTGTCTTGACAAGCGCATAGTGAAAGGCGGTAATTGGGACGCGGCAATTGTGGACGATCAAAGCTGCTAAGCACGCTTGCAAAACCAGATCTAAAGAAAAAACAAATGACACTAAACTTGTCTTTTTATTAAAACCATAGAAGTACTTGGAGATTTCGAAAAACTGCTGTCTATTAATGACAGTCCATCTTGAGAATAGTTGGCAAATCTTGAATGTTATAAACCTTGTACGACCTCTCAAGTTCCCACTTGAGGAAAACCAACACAAACCATATAAGAACTTGCTAGTTCATGTACTGTTTCTAACTAAACCCTTCACTGTTACTGTTACTGGTGAAATGGAAGGTGCCGTAACCAACAAAAGTAACTAAGAAACTTTGTAAAATACGCGTGGACACTTGAAATTGCTGACATGTGATTTCTTTCGGAGGTTAATCTTACTTCTTGCTGGACTTCATTCCGTATTTAAAAAAAGTATATAGTGAAAAAATCGCTAAAGAAATTGCTAGCTGGCTATAGCTGCATTCAGTAATGGTTCTAAAGGTACCCTTGCATAAAGTTTCAATCGTGTATATTAAAAAAGGTTGTTTAAACTCAACAGAAATCTCTGCCATAAAGACTATTTAAGATGATGAGACGGAATTAAGTAGATATCTTTTAAATCAGCCGAAAGTGGAATTTTGGTCACTTCCGTAATTTGTATAAAGCTTTTTCGCCAATATTTACATCTCAAAGTGTGTGCATGAAAGTAAAATTTCTTAAGAATGCACTATCTGAATTTACGATAATTTACGGTAGCTTTTACTCTCTTTTGACATTTACGGCATCGAAAGATAATCCAGTTTTACTGATAATGGATGGCCACAAAACCTATAGATAAATCATCTTAATTATAGGTAAAGCCAGGAGTCATATAAACTATGTCTCATTTATGGCTTCTTTAGAAATGTTTTATAATCAAAAAGATGAAATTTTTAAGAGAAATAATCCTGAACAATCTACCAAATTGGTAGTTTGATTTATGAAAGCAAATTCTGCTGAATTTGCTCAATTGAATGCACGGTTTTGAAAAAACTGAACTCTATGCTGTGAACCGATATATATTCATAAAGTGTGTTGTCCCCGCCTGCACTAATTCGTCAGAAGGTAGAGATAGATATTTGCCTCAGAAGATAAGAATAGCCAGGTATACACCTCTCGATGAAAAGCGAAGATCATTTCTTCCTAGCTTTTTACCAGCAAGTTCCAAAGCTATTTTTCCTGAGTTAGAACCTTCGCGGCTAATTATGTCTCGTAGTAGAAAACTTCTTAAAGAAATAAAAAGAAACAAGGACGAGGCAGAATAGGTCTAATAAATACACCTTACAGTTGATTGGTTACGTTTGATATGGAAAAAACCAAGACAGACTTATTATTACAAATTACCAAATTGTCTCTTCCAAACACATCAAAATTGCTTTAATTTTAAAATAAGTATCTTAGCAAAAAAATTTCTTAAAGTCGTCCAGATTTTTCTACGTAACTGTAAATCAATGAAATCTTTTTAACACCCATGCACTGTATTGAAGCATATATTCTCAACTGTCTTTTTTAACGTATTTATCCAATAAATTATTACAACATTGTGATACTTATGTTTAATTTCTTTTGTTTAGTCTATCTTATCTAATTTTCATTTAAAGTTCATTTTTACTAGATCACAAAATGCCATAGAAAATTGGAGGTGGTCTTAGATTCTTTGTGCATTCCCCTCAAACTTGAAAAAAAACTCTTATGATGTAGTTTCGCCAAAGACTAAAAAACTTATAAGCTCTCTACTCTTTGGTTTCGATATAACTTTAGTTAATCCTATTAGTTTGATGCTCACCTAGGAAAAAAGTATAATTAAAATCAAAGATGAATAGGAATTTTAGGAGCAAAAACGTATTGCGCAAAGTTGGCAACCTTGAACTTAGCGTGTGATGTGGGTTTCGTCTATGTTTACGCTATCAACTTATCAAGTTTCGACATCTAATTATGTTGGTCGGGAACTAATTGATTTTTTGCTGCTTCAGCGGCTAATTATGCAGTCTGGAGCAGAAGGTCGGTCTGGGTCGACTGATTGATGGATGATCATCTCTTATTATAACGACATCCCGCATGCATAATCTAATCTAGAACTACTGGAATAGGTAGCAATTTGTCTTGGGGCCAAATACCTGTTGAATCGCAAATAGTGAGACAAATGAAAAATACAGGATGAAGTAAATTAAAACTATTGAGTAAATATCTAAATATCGCAAATTTTTTCCTTCAATTTCCTTCAACAAGCTGTCTCGATTTTCTTGCTATTTGGCAGCTTTGCAGCTTTGGCCACGCAAATAAATTATGGTGGCAAATGAATCAATACTTCAAGGCCTAAACGTTCAAGGTTTCAAAATCAAGCAAGTAAATGAAATTATCTTAATAATTGCAGTTAGTATGCAGTAGACAATTTTGGTAAATTTGTATTTTCGTAAAAAACACGTTAGCGTGATTAACTCCTATTTTGATCTTCTGCAGCAATACACGTGGCTTTGTTGAGTGAAATCGTGTCTCACTTGATGTCCCTGGGGCGGCAGTGAAAATTGCGCCCCTAAATAGCTTAAAGACTTCAAAAACACTTTTTCTTATTCTCTCCTGACCCAAATACTTAAAGAGTCAATTGACCTCGACTCGAAGGCGCGGGAAATCCCACTCTCGTCTTCATCATAAGCTTGAGCCAAGACGCAGCGTCGCCTTCAACTTTATAAAGATTGACAATAAAGTGAGAGCAACAATAAAACTTTTGATTGATAATACGGACGACCGTGTGGAATACAAAAGAAAAGAAGTCGCATTGGGAGTAGCGCGAACCCACGCATCCCAAACAGAAGACGGCAGCCAAGAAAAACAAACATTGGCTCGTTTACGTTCTTGGCAACTACGCCACCATTATTCGGCATGACTTATTTGTTTTGGTTAGTGCGGGAGTTGCCGCCGCCCTCTTAAACCACCACCCTGAACGCAGTTGTAACATTGCGAAACTTTCTCACCGAATTTCGGTTGATCCTAATAGACATCCAGAGAAGAGTTTTTCGTAAAAGGATTATCCAACCGTTTGGAATGACATGGCACGTCAAACTTGTGTAAAGTGCAGTTTTGTGTCTGGGTCATAGTGTTCTATCGCACCTTCAGCAATTCAACTTTTTACGACATTACGCGTCAGTACTAAAAATTATAGCCCTTATACGTAACGACATAGACATTTCTTTTGCCTTCTTGGGGGGTTGTTGTCATAAAAAGAGAGTTCTGAGGCTGCGTCATCGTGTTCGTTTGATGAGTAAACAATGTCGGTGTCTGTTTAATGATCAGTTATCGATCTGGCTGATTGCCTATTTAAATTGAGGTCCATGAATTTTTGATAAAGGCGGCTGCACGTGTGAATATTTCAGCGACAAAGCACACCTGGGGGCCTTCGGCCTCGGAATAACTGTCAATTTCACTCAATTTTTTAAACACCATTACGCAATTCTATACATTATTCAACTGTTTATTTTTCACGCTCCTGTCTTCGGGATATTTCCAATACCTACGTCATTAATCATTATTATTTCAGGAGCTTGCTAACTGAAAAAATTAGGACGTGGAACGTGGGAGGTTTTAGATTTACGGCATCGAACAACTCGAATATACATACATTTTTCATGCAATTTTCCTCTACCTTCCTTCTACCGTGTCGCGGTATTTACTGGAACAGGAAAACGTTTGTTCTTCCCTATATTTTATAAATTTTAATTGAACTAATTTTTTAGTTTTAGCAAAGTGGCAAACTTCAGAAAAACACTTAACTTCGCGATCTTACATCCATCTCTGATCTATATTTAGGTTCAATGGTTTTAACAAAATTTGCATCAATGCTTATGATTATTTCTCTTAAAATTGTATTTAGTCCCCGAAAAGTAGGGAGGAGGACTTAATGAGTCTCTTACTAGGTTTTGAATCGAGTAACAAAACAAGGTAGACTAAATTAGTGTAGTAGTCTCGAAGATAATAGCAATTACCTGTAACTTAGTTAGAAAAAATAAGAATCAGACATTTTTATTTGTCTTATTCTGAAGTATAATACCAAAGAGCAAAGAACTTATAAAAAGGCGACGTTTCTGGCGGTTCGTTTGATGTTTTGAAGCCAAATTGACCGTCAAGCAGCAGTCCTTTTAATTTGGTAGGGTAAACAAAACATCGTTAAGCACGTTCGTGTAATACGATATTCGGCTGGCGGCCTGTTCTTAGCGTCTTGTTGTTAACGCCTTAGCCAAAACCTCAACTGTGGTAATTCGAGCCCGTTGCGGTCACAGTTTCAAAACAAACCTTTTAAATTGGTAGGTTGAGCATCTCTGTCGCCGAATCAGTTTCCTTGTTCGACCGTCGCCTCTTTATACGTTCTTTACTCTTTGATAATACTACGATGTCTTTCGTGAATATGTTGACGAGCAGGATGGATTGAACATTGCCGCAATCAAACAATCTGTATTTACAAGACGTGCCAATCTGACGAATCAAGTTTAAAGTAAAGAATTTTGAAATAAATTCAAGAAGGGCAATATAAATGAATGGAATTCCTTACAATACACTAATCAATGTATGAAACCTCTAGAAAGTTATAAAGAGAGTGTGTGGCTGGGTTCACATAGTCTGAGAGTTTCGGATAGATGATGAGAAGCAATAAAAATGACCGCTGGATGTCAAATTACAGTGTCAAGGTTGATTCAAGCATTGACTAGTGGCTAGTCAATTGTTTAAGTCTTTAGGTAATGTTCCTCTACCTTGCGGCTACCATGTGTTAACTGGTATAAAAAAGTTAATTCTCCTCTATATTTAGAAAATTTAAATCAAGAATCTACAAATTCATGTGATTTTAAGATCTGAATCAATTGTGTGGAATATCACTTGTAGTTTAAGCGCCATGGTAATACTCAACAGACATTTTAATTTTGAACCGAATTCAAATTAGGGTTGATAATTGATTCTTTTTAATTGGGTTTAGCTGCCAAGAAAACTAAGGAGTGAAGAAGTGCAACTACATTTCTTCTACCTGCTATAAAAATGTTTAATATTGAATTTTGTCGTTAGGATAAGAAGACTACTATGTGCACTAGTATACTAACACTATCTGACAAGTTTTTTCAGGGCTGTAATTTTGATCTAATTTACTGTTGTAGGTGATGAAATTATATAGGTAGGCATATAATACCTAATTAAAAAAAATCTTGTTTGCAAAATATTTTCCTGAGTCTCTAGATTTTTCTTTCATTCTTTTGGTAATAATAAATTTTAATTGGAATATAATTTTCTTCTAACCACTGGATATAATATGTATGTTTAATTTGTAATTATTGAATCATCAACTACTTCAAAGATATTTTCTTCGCCATCTTGGGACTCCGATTAGCTCGTCAATAATAAAATTGTTATCAATAACTTTGCCCTTTTTCATTATTATTTAGTGGTAAATGAATCTGAATCGAAGAGTAGGCATCTGTCGCTTCTGAGACAATAAAATTGACGACTTCTTCAAAATGATATTTTATATTATAGATTTACAAAGTCAAAATTTATCATTCTCTTTTTTAAGTGGAATTGAAGCAGCTTCATGATGTGGTCATCTCCTTAAAATGTTATTTAAATTAGAAGAGTCTTCAGGTGTAAATTTATTTTGAACCACTCAAAAAATTGATTTTCGATCATTCATCATTTGTTGGTGTGTCTGTACATTATCAGCAATTACTAATTTTGAAGGTTCCTGAACCTGTTGCCAATAACTTGTTGATCACAATTTCCTTGTACCATGATGATTAGTAGGTGTTTGAACATTTTCCTTCTAGCACCGATTTATTATTCTGATATACTACCTCTATACTGTATTGTATTGTTGTCTCATCCGGATTCTTTCTTTTACATCTTATTTGATCTATAATGTTAGGAAATCACTCTTGGAAACCATTTTCCTATTATTTCTAAAAATCAGATATATTGATTTTACCAACAATAACTGGACAATACATTACTTTTACCATTAATATTTTCGTAAAAATATCTTGATTTTAACCCGGTTATTAGATTTCGAGTGGTCTTAATGATAACCCTATGGGCACCACATTATTTTTAACTTCTGATTTATTAATAGTTGTAAGTTATCAGATTTATAAAAAGAGTTCTGTTAAACCAAAAATATTTCCGTTTGATGTCACAACCAAGTTTAAAATGTTGTGAATATAGGAAGATCAAACATTGTCTTCCCAATAAGCTAGCTAGTAGACGAGACAGAAAGACAAATGAGTAGCTTGGTGGAAGTGACCTAGAAGAGCGTGTAATACCCAGGTTGGTAGTTGTCTCGATTCAGTCTTATTTTCTAAGATTCGCTCAGTTTAAAAGTGTCAATATCAGGAGTCAGGAGTCTCTGCTATTTCTTCATGAGCAGAGAATGCCTGTAAAAAGAGCGTCATGTTGTTACAGACATTTGTTGCCAGATGTCCTGGTCAGGAAGAAGAAAATGAGGCGAGACACGACGAAGTAGTGTTTTTGGGCAGCTCCATGGAAAAAGGCGTTTAGATCCCGAGCACGAAGCTGTCTCCATCAAGGTTAGTTCATATTATGGTATAAGTAATTAGAAAGTTAAGGAAAAAGACACCAGCACCTCTGTCACATTGCATATTGTTTCCAAAATTACTAATTTAAATAGCTAGGTCAAGTCAGTGCTAGAAAATAAGAAATACTTGATTTCGCCTCAATTATAATCTTAAAAAAATAGTGGAATGTTGAAAAAGTGAATTAGTCGACGTGAATTGATTTTGCAGAAGGTCATGACAGATCTCCCAAAACTATATACACTCACTTCTTACTGGTAATTGTTCGATAGAAACTCGATTTTGCGGCGGTTTTTAGTCAAGGTTTAATGATGAAACTTGGAGTTTAAAGAATAATCGTCTTGTTTTTACAATAATTGAAAGCTGTGCTAATAGGAGAAATCTTGGTTAGAATGGTGCTATTATTAAATAAAATAAAAAAATGCTTAATTGCTTGTTGAACACGAAGTCTCTGGGGTTCTTGTTCCTAAATTGAATAAGTGGTTTCCGATCAGAAAATTCATTGCCCAGAGCTGGGTTGTGTTGAAACAGGATTATCTACCAGCGGCGTTTCCAGGAATCGTTCGATAAATAAACGCATAAATATTCGAAACGTAACCGTGAGAAGCCCCGTTGCATATTGAGTAGCCTCACTGTCTCCTTCCAACGGATACGAAGTGGCTTCTTATCAATTTAATTATAATTCGCATGTAGGTATCTACTTTATTTACGGCTCTTTCGTATTTAACATACGCGGTGGCGGCGGCGGCTACGTGACGGCTCTCTGAATGAATTCCAGATGACCTTTAAAAAGGTCGACGGTCTCCTTAATTTATTTTACTTTCGACGTGACATATATTCCGCCATTAATAATCAATGAAAGTGATTTGTTGGGCGGTTCCGTTTTTGTCAATACCATCGTAATTGTGGTCGTGCTGCCTACAACCCCTTTTTGTTTGTTTTGTTCGGAATTGTTTCACTGCGTCGTTACGTCGAGGTCGAACCAACGATAAAAACGCGAACACGTACATCGACGGTCGAGTCGGTAGATACACGGGAATAAAAAGCGTTCGAAATTTAATTGGTTTTGCGTAAATTGAAAATTTTAATCAAGCGTAAATGGGGCAAGGTAGAAACGTTTCGCGATCCACCCTCGAATTTTGATGCCATTATGCTTTGTTGGCGCGTGAAAAGCTCGAAGCGATCCACACCCTCCTCAAAGCAATTATTTGGGATGCACCTTGTTGGTTCGCCTTTGTTACCCATGCCAATGACCCCCTTTGCTGACTTCCCCACGATCGTGCTCAACTATTGAGCGACCCACGCGTAAAAGCAAAACTTCCCCGAATTGTTTAGTCGTTACCGAAACGGCATTAGTCAACATATCCCAAAATTTAAGCATGGATCGGCATTAACGTTTTATTGAGATTAAAAACGCATTTCAGACGGAAATTATAAGGGGCTGACGCCCTAAATGTTTTATACGTTTTATCCCAACGATTCTCTTTGTTTGCTAACCCTTCCTTTAATTCCACTTTGAGAACGTTTCGGAACTTCTGAAGTTTCCGGTGGTTATGTAATACAAAATCAAGCTATTTGCTAATCTGTAAACTATAATTACTCATTAAAGTTTCTATGATATAAATGAAAATTATGACCCAAGAAGTTAATTGTTTTACCATAATTTAAATGGTTTTAATTGGTATTTAACCTCGAAGGGAATTCATTAAAATCGGCTAAATTATAAAACGTGCAAACAGATCGTTAATAAACAAAACGCCTATGACTCTCTGTGATCGATTTAGCTTCAAACGCCAGCAAAGTTTACAACTCCACTCTTAATTCATTCAATATCACTTTCCAGACTTTCGACTATAACATTTTGTAATAACACTCATAAATCTCGATTTATAGCCCCAGAAGTAACGTAAACATTGCGTTTTAATTTCCGGAATTAGAGAAACGCCTTCCACCTGCACACGTATCAAAATGCATGTTTAATGTTGCTGTTATTTATTAAAGTTCACGGCCGGTTGATAAAAAACAGTTTTATTGATTTTATAAGATAAAGTAAACAAACAAGCAGTAATTGCGTATTAATCAAGCATGCGAACGTGTTTGAAACTGTTGATTTCTCGTAAAAGCTCTAGTAGTTGGGTGACGAACCAGTTTCAGGTTCGAGCCTCCGGCTCCAGAGGCCGCACTAGAACAGAGCTTCGGTGACGTCACCCAATTCATGATGGCGTCGAGTAATAACTCCGCCCCGTCACCGTAACTCCTCCCCCAGTAACCGGCAAGCACGTGAAAGCTTCAGCTGCGATCTCTGTTTGTTTCTAGTTGCTATAGTAATTACGAAGACGAGGCCATCTTTGTCCGTTGACGGCAACCGACCAATTTACTGTACTTTGACACTAGCACCAAAGATGATTAAAAAAGTTTAAGGTCATTCTTGTTATGGCCGGCTCGAATAATCGCAGATTAAAGAAGGGCGTACTTGGCTTTGTTGAAAAGACGATGGAAGAAGTGGTGTTTAATTATTGGCGGTCTTAGGTTTCTTTTTTGCGAGTTTAATTTTGTGGGTTGGAGAGCTCGGAGGACGGTTCGAGCGTTTCGAGGGTGCGTCGTGTAACTGTGAAATGGGTGCGATGTAATTTGGGTGTGAAGGAAGCTTTGCCCGGGATTCCGACCCTTTCCCTTTAACATCGCCGCACGTGCTCCCCAGCGACCTTGGCAATAGTTGGTTGCCTACACGCTCAGGCGCTGAAAGCACGCTGTTATTCTAGAGTTCGATTAACTTCCTGTTCGGAATATTAAAATTTTCTCGCTCTATTTACAATGTTGTCAGGGCAAAAAGGCAATGAACATTAATCCAAACAATTTTTAAGTAGTTTACAAGTTTATTGACAAGAAATTGTTGGTAAATAACTCGCTACGTATCTTTGTTTATTGAAGATGGGTTGAAAGTTGAGTAAGATTTTTTTTTATATTATTAGTTATGTGGTATCAATCGAATAAGATATTCTAAAATAAAACGCATAAATGCTGGCAAATAAATGTATATTTTTACGATTTTTACAATAATTAGGGAAATGTTGGAATCTATGGCAGATAAGAGAAATTATAAATTTAATGACGTTTTCAAAACTTGGAAAAACATAAATATCTAAAGAAATTTAGTTCTTGTCTTTCTCAAACCAATTTTGCTCAATTTCCACAGAACATTTAAATGTTTTAATCCCGGCTAAAAAACAGCAAGCAGATTCTGTATAGCGGCTTTTGTTTTAGAGGTCTAATAGAAACCAATTTTTTTAAACTACAAAGGCGCATTTAAAAATTTATATTTTTTTATAATAAAAAATATATAACTTTTCAAATGGGTCTTTGTAGTTTTAAAAAATTGGTTTCTATTAGACCTCTAAAACAAAAGCCGCTATACAGAATCTGTATGCTTTTAGGCAACTCTGCATATTTTAAAGAAATTTTGTAACTTTATACAGTTCATATGAACTAAGAAACTCGTACTAGAATACATAGCCTCGTAGGGCCAAATTTCGATGAGTGGCATTTTTTGATGCGTTTTTAAATACTTTGGGCATTTCTCCTTAAAAGAGGTACTCTTCATTTGTTTAAAAAAAATCACGTTCCGAACCTTCAGAGAGAGGCTTTAGTCATTAAGCCTCACGTTTTCCAGGTGGGCTGGGAAGTCAGCGTGTGTAAAGTCCTGAAAATTTGTGTGGGATTTGAACACGAGTCAGCAGTCTGATATCTATGACACTGAGCCATGCGCTTTTTAGCCTGCTATTACTTTAACAAAATGGATTTAATATTAAAACTAACTATGAATAAAATACCTACTAATAAAAGACAAAAAATTGAGATGTAAATTCAAAGTTTAGTGTGTAGGGTGCAGCGACGGCGCCAGGGGGGGGGCTGGGTGGTCTCGAGCCCACCCTGTTGAACGGCGTGCCCACCTGAGTGCCCACCCAAATTTGGGAAAAGGATTTTTGAACATAAACGTAGTTTAGATTTTATTAAATTAAATTTTTGCTGGAAGGTTCAGGCAGAGGGATAGACGCTCATTAATTAATAATCTGATTTGATATACTAGAAATATATCTAGGAAACATGAGAAGTTTTTAAATTGTGTGAAAAATTTAATTTGCTTTAAAACAAAAACCAAGTTTAGTTTTCAGTCTTCCATATTTTCTTGAACCGCAAAGTTCGTAATCTTCCTTTGCCTATATATTTTGTTTCTTAGGCTTGCCTGTTAATTATCATTACAGCGACTCGAAATGAATAAAAGTAGTGCCAGATTATTGAATTATTTTGTTAAACGGCCTGAATTACCCGATAGCAAATTCATTGTCAACGACAAAGGTGAAACAAGTGACAACAAAGATAATTCTATAGAATCGCTTTGATAACGTGATAGCATAAATATTTCCCATTTGTAAAATTTTCAGGAACTTTTGGGCCTATTGCCTAACCATATTCCAGAAAGACTGGAACACGGTCCCGAAAATGGAACATACACTCATCATGCCATTCAAAATCTTTGCCCAAAAACGTCCTCGAAAATTATTATTAAAATAAAAATGTTGTCACCAGATGGCCTTAGTAGACAATAATTACTAGCTGAACCAACAATTGAGTATTCTTTTTAGATTTTAGTCAGTTTATGCTTATTGGTAGAAATTATGTAAATTTGTAAACTTAATTCCGACTTGGGTTTGGTTATGAATAAAAAAAAATAAAATTTAAAGATCGTAAGGATCATGAATAATTGACTTCATCCCATTTTAAATGCAGATTCAAAAACAATGGGTTGTGAAAAACATATGGTAAGATATTTTAATGCAGCTAGGCACATACAATCATGCAGATTGGCCATGTGGGGACGATGATATTAGTCACTGAATTTATTCTTTTGTATGTTTGCTGATGAGGTTTGACAATCATTTTATTGATTTATTTATTAAACCTTAAATTAAGATTTGTTCTACATTTATCAAATTTTTTATTTATTTGTTGTTTCTTATTTGAGAGTATTAGCGAGATTCCCTGTACTGCACTGACGGCAATACTTAATAGCTTGTTGTGAAAATCTATTGAAAATAAATAGTAAAATAGAAATTAATTTTAAAATAAATGTTGCAAAAATACTTATTTTAAAAAAAGTTTTGTAACTTTTTGTTCGAAAACCTTCGACAAACAAAAAACTCGAATTTGGTGTACTTTTGCGGAAATCTATCCAACTGGGGATGAACATCAAAGTTTTACCAAACTTTGAACCGTCACTGGCGCACAACAGACTAAATTGGGACATTTAGTTTTCTTGTGGTTTCGCACCCGCATCACCCACTGTGTGGTCCTCTTTGAACTGGATCGCACAATATCAATTACCTCTTTGAGGTCTAATTTAAAGAGAGAGTCATGGATAATTCTAACAAAGAGGCATCGAATCCCCTTTAGTTTTGCCATAATATTTGTTTTAAAGGTTAGTATGGGACAGGTGATTTGGTGGATCCAGCGCGCTCCCAATCGGATCGTCATTTTCTCTTAGTGTTTGTTTTCATTTCTTATTTTCAGGTCTCTATGTAGTTTACAAACACGTCGTCGGATGTCAGGTGCTACATTGCTGTGCCTAATCGAACCACTGGAGCCAGCCGCCAGCCCATTTTTCGATTTGATACATCATGTATTTATCGCAAAATTACTCTCACTATTTTATTATTATTTTCCGATATTTTAAATCCATAAAATCGGTGCAGCAATGTTCAAGTCGCTCATCTTGATTGTCTTAGATCATTTTTTGTACTATGCCTTGAAAACAGGTATTTGTAGTAGTATGTTGACCAAACCTGATGCAAGTTGCTTTGCTTAACAGCAGGTTCGCCTACATGAACAATCGCCCAACAAATGTAATTTACCACTCTGTTGGGTTTTGCAATTAATGGAATGGGATCGTCAAACGGGTAATAAAAACTCAACAACATCCTTAACCGTCGACAAGGTCGTACGCCCTACCTCTTACTACTTACTCTACTACGATAGTAAATAATGATGACGGCATAAAGCATATACCATTACTGAAACGGCGTTGTATATTTACATTCCGTACCAGCCGCACGTGAGTCTCTGCTCATTGATAACACTAATTGTCAAGGCATCTGTCGGCCGCGTTCAACACCAAAGTTACAAAACGTTTTATGTATGAACTTGGAGTGTGCCTGACCTGCACAACTACGCATAGTTTCGCAGCCGCACTTCCGGTACGCGTGCCAATTTATGAGTCATGTAAAGGTCGGCAGTAAAGAAAAACAGGGAGCGGCAATTTTCGCAGTCACACGCCAATGAATTGTTATATTCAACTTCTAGAACTATATGCAAAATAATTGTTTTCACAAGAATTTGATAGTAATTAATCGAAAAACGATGTCTTTTTTTAAAGGATTCAAGTAACGATAGAAAACAGTTTCTGAAGCCGACGAGAAGTCTTAACAGCAACGATAGTGGTAGTAGTTAGTAGTGATTCCATTTCTTAAGATCTTAATGATTAGGAAAACAATTAATAAAAATCCAGGGTGCTTTAAGGAGTTTTTATTATTGTTGTGATTCTTCAGTAGTAAAACTTTCAATAACACTATCTCGTTATAACGTGATTGCGTTGGAATGAAGGTCTTGCTAGACTAGATTCCCGCCTTTGAACTACCTAATCGACTTATAATAGACCGTGCATTTTTTTCAAGCATTTGAATTAAACGAGAGACTAGACGTCGTGAAGCAGTTTTGTACGCCTACCTGAACATTGTAGAAAAAAGCATTGTAATACAGTATCGGTGTCTCAACTTTTCCTTGACATTTTCCTTTTACTTCGCTCTCAATCGAGATGATTTTGCTAAAGCGTAATAAGTATTCAAGTCTATTTTTATGCACCGAGATCTCCGATTTAGTCACGAGACTTTCTATTGAAATAACTACATTAAACTTATGTGCCGAAGGTGTATGCGCGTCTAAAGGTGACAAAGATGAGAAATTCAAACTAGGAAAACAAATTTGCTTGCCAAGCTGTATAACCAATTATGTTGAACTGAACTAAAGTAAGGAAACTGCCAATTTAATTACGTGCAGAGGATCACTGAATGGTGGCATAAAAGTAAATTGCTACTATCGAAAAAGTTCCAAACCATAAAACGCCATTAAAACGGCAAATATCAAAAACGTACCGTCGTGCCGTATCGCTACAATTATGGTTCACCTTTTTGTTGGCAAATACATTTCCGGTGTAACTATCATTTCCCAAAGGGTATTGTTTTCTTTAATGGAACCATCCCCTTTAATATATTATATCAGATAAAAAAATAAACGATGACAGATGCCCTAATAATTCATGAGGGCCTCGCAAAAATGCAAGCTATCTCGGTGAGTTATGTGTTTTCTTGGCAAAAGTCCGCGGATTCTTACCCTGTGAATCTCCCACTTACCAGAGGTCGACACGTAATTTTGTTAATGTGTGAAGAGAAACGAAACTAACTTTTTCACTAAAAAGTCTTAAATCATTTCCAGTATTCAATTACCGTCGTGCAACAAAACTGTGGCCCAATTTCGTCTGGAGTTCGCTTACTAAGAAGTCTGGCAACTGGGAGGATACAAATAGAACAATTTGAATTTTTTTCATCATTTTTGCCTTAGACATGCTCTCCTATTTGCTATCGATATTTTTAAAATTTTATTTAAATCACAGCTACCGCTCATTGCCATGCATAATTACATAATTAATCATTTTCCATAGAGATACTATACTATGTAATTTTTTCATTCGAAAAGAGCTTAGATTTCAGGAAATTCTACTAATTTTACTATAATAAAAGAATAATTTAAGTAGATTTTGAACTTTATTACATTTCAAATTTGATTGAATTAATCAAATCTTAATAGAGCGCTTGTCAAGCTTTTGCCTCCGCCTTCTGCATAATATAGGATAGATGGGAATAAACTACGTCTCGAAGAATTAACGATATATCTTTAATCTGAGTTAGCTGGAAAATTATTTGTCATAGAACTTGATGGAGCAATGGACAGCAGTAACAGTTTCCAATCCCATTTAATTTGATTTATCGGATTCAGTAAGGGGCTGCAATAGTTGAAGACTTACTGTTTAGCAAAACTATAGAAGGAAGAGCAACTGTTACCAAGTACCAAGTTGCTTAGAATTACAAATAATGTCAGAGCAAAGTTTCAGTAGGATTGTTTTGAAATTTGCGGACATGAAGCTCAGCAACAGTTTATAAGTCCTTGTAAAGATGGAATATCAAGGAGTAGTCTGGACAGACTGGAAGAAGTTTTAGCATCAAAATTGCCAAGTTTTCTGATAAATTTTGTTTTGAATCAAATTATTGATGCAGTTAATTCTATAAAAAACCAGACCTTTAAAATCAAGTATTTTTGCTACTCTTTATGAACTTGATATATATCATTGTTGCTTTATTAATCATTGAGGTGGTTCGTACGTGGCAAGATGTCGAAGCACGTTTTAGCGCTGAAAAATAAAATAGCTATATATTTTATCTTCAGGTTGAGAAAAATAATACAAATATATTGAATTTAAGTAAAAAGGTCAACGCTTATTCTAAGAAAATACAGTTGACAAATAACAAATTAAAAGAAAACAGATTTGAGATGTTTTCCACCATTTGTGAATTCATCCAGAATTGGCTGCCAGAGACAAAACATAAAAGGGACAATAGAAGGTAATTTAGAGAATACCTTTACGCAGAAGAAATTATGTGACTAGGTTTGGATAATAAATCCACTTGAGATTACAGCTATTGACCTATCGCTGATAGATTCAGGAGTAAACGATCTTGTAATAATTTTCTTATTATAGCAAGAGACGTTTCGAACATGACTATCTTCTCCTACTTCTTGTCTTTGCAAAACTGGTTGCTCTGCATTAGCTGCTTGAAAATGTAGATATTGAATAAAACTTCCATTAGATGAAGAGCTAAAAGTATTTACCTCAAATATAAAACTAAATCTAGATAGGCTGAGTACTAAACTATGCACATAGTATGCATAGTTGTCCTTGCCTTAGTTAGAAATGATATATCTTTATTTCAATTATAATGATTTTGTTTTGATGTTAGCAAATTAAAATTTAAAAAAAGATTAGGCCAGTAGACAAAATTGTCGATAATGAGAGCAAGAAAATGCTAACTGGATGATAGAATCTTATACGGAATTTCATAGAAGGTAAACACTTATATGGCGAGTTGCATAAAGCATCAAAGTTTTGATCTTTGATTACAGCGTCATCCGCTGCATTTCAAGAATTTGAAATTTAAATAAGTGCAGAATGCAACAAACATCTAATGCCCAGTTAATATAATAAAAATTTTGACGCGCTAACAGCTTGTTAAACTCTCGTCACGGTTGTGCAACCGGAGCTTAGTGATGAAAGAATTTGGAGCTGCAGCAAAATGCACAAATTTCCGTGCCACAATCGCTAAATTTAAATGATCTGGCTTGATATCAAGAGGAGACATTTCTTCTTCATTATATTTTATCTGTATAGATTACGTAAGAAGAATCTCTCCCCGCGGGGCTACCTTAAATTCAAGATATGTCCTTGCTACGAGCTTCTATTTAAATATTAAAATACTATACAGTATTAAAAAAGGCTAATAAAAATCATAACAATTAGTTTTCTGAGCAAGATTTTCGCCTTTTTCCACGAAACCAAAATATCCACATTCACTAAACTTCCTGGACGGCTTTCTATAAAGTCCATAAATTCCGGGCCCCTTCAACTGGCCGTATAAAAAGGCACCATAGCGTGGCTCCAGGCCGCGAAACTACTCCGGTAGGCGTGCAGCAGGAATGATTTATGTCCTGTGGAGCCGAGAGAGCGCTTTCGCTTATTGCAGTTATGGCAGTAGGGCGGTGGAAGGCAGGAAGCAACCCACCGCCGTGCCTCAATGTGGTGTCCCGGTGTTGTAGATGTACGGTCCGGACTCCGGACCGAGTATTAACCGCACACAAATCATCTCAATATAATACACCTGACACCACTATACTATTATTACAACGAACGAACAATAGCTCCAACCGTCCTGCAAACAGCACTAAATCTGTAATTTACTTTTTCTACATTTCATTTCACCCCTAAATGCAAATTGAAGCTTTCCCCACAATTACCCTAATCTGATTGCAGTTCTACCAAGTTAGTTGTTATTTTTTTAAAATTTGAGGTCAGGGGGTCGCTGAACGCTACGACCCCGCTACTAATCTAAGAATTCACCGCGCTTAATGCTGCTTAAAGTTGATTTACGCTGTCTTGGCAGTGAATCTGGTTGTCTGCGTTATTGCGTTGGTTCGCGGTGGAATTTTGGTTTATTTTGAACCGTTGCAGTGCTGCACGGTAACGATATTGCTTTCTGTTAAAATTGGCAAAAGCTCACGAAAACAATTTGCGCGGGCCGTTGCCGCCAGCACCTTGTCTGATGGATCGATGGTTAAAGCTTTGGGAACTCGGGTCGTTTCCCTTTAATGCGACTACGAAAACGATCACGGAAGACGTACGTCACTTTGCAGACGAATTATACTAGTCGAAAGTGTCTCCCTGGACGTGCCAGAACTCGAAACAAGAATTTCCTAATTTGATTGCAGCAAGATGTGGAAATGTCTCAAATTGTATTTTTGTGTAAAGCAGTGACTTCGGTAATTGAATAACTTACAGGAAGCAGCTCTCAATTTGTTACCTGAAAAAAAGAAAAATAATTAGAAGGAATCGAATACAGATAGTTTTTCTTAGATTCCACATAGAAAATGAAACATCCTTAAAAACCTATTATTGATAAATATACCTCCCTTTAACACAAGCCACTATAATATAGGTGAAAATGCAAAGAATATTACATCGTTCAAAATAAAACAGAATCCATGAATCAAACTAACTCTTTATAATCACGAACTGGAAATTTTTACCATTATTAGCGTCCATTGGTTCAAACTACAATTGCAAACTTGAATTAAAAAACTTTTGATAAAATCTTAGTAACACTCTAGAAACGTATACAGGGTGACCAACATTCAGAATCGGTGAGGTATCACAAAATAGTGTCAATTTAAACACTAAGATTTAAAAAATCAGTAATGATCACTCAAATATTATTTGTAGATATTCTTATAGTGAACAAAAATTTAACTTTTAATAAATAGTGATAATGTATCTAACATACATCGTGCATTAATTAGAAACAAAATACATTTTATTTAAGATTCTTGCTGTAATTTGATTATAGTTGGGATTTCTGTGGTACGTAATCGAGCTTATATTGTATTGGATTAAAAGAAACCCCACGTCCTAAGTGCACATTTGGCGGAGGCGCCGGGAGAAATCGTATGAAATCAGGAAAAAGTAAAACCTAAGTTAACTTAATAGCATTAGACGAATATACAGTTTGGCATAAAGAAAAGAGAATAGCAGAAGCCCATTGCTTCAGGCAGTAGGAAAATTATAACAATTTTATACAAAATCTGACTGAACGACACAGAAATAAAATTGATGGGGGGTAATTAATAGCGATAAAATCGTCGAATTATGCCCCACTTGCCATTTTTGACAGAAGCAGTCTAAATATTATTAAAGGAATTTTTTGAGGCGAGATTTTTAGATAAGCCCAACGCCCTTGCATTCGCATAATACGTTAGAGCAAACGCTACCGTGAAATCCCGCTCCATTGAAACTAATGAATAATTTGGCCGTTCCGTATAACTTGAGCTCGAGAGTTCCACCGTTAATGGAGGCTTAAGCCTTCGCGTTGCGTTAATGCAAACTTCCACTCGGGAGTGGATCTCCTATTGTATTTTGCTTCTCCAAGAACGCGTTGGATATAAATGCATTCACGGAGGATTTCCCGCACACGAACCTACCCGGAAAACGCAATTTAATTAAGGTAATCTCGTTAATGTGTGCTACGTCAAAGTTGCGTCACTTTTAATTCTGGATTGGAAGATTAGATGATTGGTTCGGTGAATTACTGGACCCGGAGAGACGTTTTTAACAGATTTCCCCGCGACTTTGACTTAATTGACAATTTTTGCAGTCGGAACGATGACGGAAAGACGGATTTACACGGCATACCCGCAACCACAATTCTCCAGTTTTTAAGCTGTGAGACTAGCATTTAAACTCTCAATTTAAATGTGTCACGGATTTGATCTTCTCTTATCTAGATAGTCACTGTAAACTTTCTTTCCCTTCAAGATACACATCTCGGCATTTCAGTTTTTTTGCCCTATTGATTACCCTCTACTTTGTTCATCCGAACATAAAAGAGGTGGCCGGGAAACTTTGAAGTACAACTTAAATTTTACAATTATAAACTTTCACAACTATAATGGGGATGAGGAATTAAGAGATTCGAATGCAATCGCTTCTTTACAATTTTTACCAAACTTTCGACGATAAAACTTGCAAATGTTTAATTGAAAACGTCAACGTTTCTCCATTATAGAAATTTCTTTATCAATTCTTTAATTTTGCAGTACAATAATTCGATATAAATCTAAAATAAGCTGTTCTCGTGAGGGTTGCAAATAATTGCTTTTCTAATTCACTACTTTCATCTTGAAGTGCCATAATTCTGGTCCACAATACATTTTAAGCATTACATCATAGATTCAGGGAAACTTGAGAAGTTATGGTGTAACCTTTTGGCATCTGTCTTAGTCATCTTAAAAAATCTGAGAGCAAGTATTTCAATTACACTCAATGAAAAAAAAAACAAAATTAATAATGCAAATAATAAGAAAGTAAAAAGTTTGTGCATTACGTTCTGACCGGATGCTCGTTGCCGGTTATTAAAAATGTTTTGCTGATACCCATATATTCTTCAGTAATATTTTTGCACCAATTACCTCGAGGCTGTTTGAGATTGATAAAGAACCAACTTCAGGTGACTGTCGGAGGATGATTCAACAGATCCTCTTCTGTCAATTGATTTGTGATCATTCGGGCACTGCTTACGTGAAAACATATAGTAGCATTTAGTTTACTCTCAGACAAACCCATAGCAATTGATAAATTGTCATCATGTATATTATTCAAGTGTCGAGTGAATGTCCTCATGCATATGGGTATTTTGTCCAATTAAATTTTTTATTCCCAGTTGCATAAAAATAGCCGATAGCTGTTAATGAATCGTAAATTTTTTAATTACGTTGCAAGTATTAAGTGCTTTTTGATTCTGATAATTACTCGGCACTCATTAGGATGACGGTCAAATTCGTTAAAATTGATTGGCTTCTAGTTAACGGTCCATCAAAATGTTGATCAGCGGCCAATAAACGATTATGCAAACTAGCACTTAAATTTTGAAAATATTAGACTTTTTCGTCTTGTTGAAACTATGAATCTGACAAATATTTCACGTTTATCGTGAGATGAAACATGACCACACAGAAACCACTCTTTTGACTTAAGGTCATTGTTAAATCTATTACCTCAAATATTGCGTAGGTTTAGGTAAATCCGGAAAGAAATTTGCATAAAATTATTCCAGAACTATGTATAAAAAATGGCATGAAAAAGTTTTATCCAAAAATGCTTGATATTAGACCTGGAAAACTGAGGTCTCTGGAAGAGACAACATCAAAAGCAATTGTAGCATGTTAGAAAATTATATATCAATGTACTGTATGTCCAGGTTTAGATGTGAAATTGGACTACCAACTAAACGTCTTGAAAAGTGATAACAAGCACGTAATTTACGTATTCAAATTTTCGAAAAAAAATTTTTTGTTGTTCGGCTGTTCAAGTCCACGACTTTATAAGACTCTGGATCTCGAAGTCATCAATCGATAAATCAGTTGTCAAAATCGTAAGGTTTGACAAGATTTAGAAAAATTTAGTGGATCACTCCGGAACTTTAGAAATTTGCATAAAATTATTCCAGAACTATAAATAAAAAATAGCATGAAAAGGTTTCATCAAAAAATGCTTGATATTAGATCAGGAAAACTGAGGTCTCAGGAAGAGACAAAGTCAAAAGCAATTGTAAACTGTTAGAAAATTCTATATCAAGTAAGTCCAGGTTAGGATGAGAATTTGGACTACCAACTAAACGTCTTGAAAAGTGACAACAAGCAATTTACGAATTCAAATTTTCCACAAAAATAAAGTTTTTAGTTGCTCGGCTGTTCACGTCCACGACTTTATAAGACTGGGGATCTCGAAGTCTTCAATCGAGAAATCAATTGTCAAAATCGTAAGGTTTGACAAGATTTAGAAAAATTTAGTGGATCACTCCGGAACTTTTGGTCTTTTACCTCAATTTAACTGACGTTGACATTGAGAAGTCTGCGGTTTTAAAACTTGCCTTTAACAACGGAATAACAACACCTAATCCTTTCTGGCGCCTGACACCATTTTAATCGTCCTTAATTAGCTTTCGCAGTCAGTAAACATTCAAGACATGGGCCCCCAATCGGAGCGTCATCTGGTGTAATAACAGCTGCACTACCGTTGGCAACGGTCTATAAAATCCCTATGTAAACAAACATAACTGTTTTTATCGTCGAATTACGTAATATTTGATTTGCTGCCTTGATGTTACACAATTACTCTTCACCTGTAAACCCGCTCCAATACAAGTCAAGGTCTTCGATACTATTCCGAAATAAAAGTGTTTTCAAAATTTAATTGCGTTGCGCCGATGATTGATCCATCCATTTCAGGTGGAAATAACACGCACGCTATAAAATCCTTGGTTCCTTTCTTGCGTGCGTAGCGTAACTTTTACCCAAAAATTCATAAGGCATTGATACTTTCCACATAATAGTACCCTTCGAAAACGACTTGAGTTTGATCTCTTTGTACAGAAACCAAATATGGTTGCCACTGTGGAAATCGAAGTATGAACAGTTCTGCTGTCATCGCTAATTAACAGACGGAATTCCTAATCTATTTAACGTCGTTAATTAAGAGTCGGAGACTTTCACTTGTCGATTGTTTGCTGTAATGTTAATCAACTTGTTTATATACGACGTCCATTAACGTGATACCATCGTGGTCTTAAAAGACACTTTGAAGGAGCGACGTCAATAATGTGCTTATTAGAGCATGGTCTAGCTAGAACACTTTCGCTGTCGTTAGTTGCGTGGCGCAAATTACTTCTAAATATGCATAATAATAAGTAGTTACTGTTTTGTGGTTTAGATTTTTTGTGATGAAGTGGTGGTTGTCAGTGGAATGTGATTACAGTTATTTAGTTTGAATAGCCCCGAGGTACTTTGATTGATTAGAAATTCACGAGTTAATGCGTTCAAATTGTTCCAAGTTTTTTCTTGCTGTAGATTTTCCTTTCGTTACGAACTCCTCAGTGGTAAAGTTAGGCAATAATACTTTCACCGCATTTGTGGTTGGAATTTTTTCATGTTTTTCTCAAAAGTTGCACCTCGATATAACATCTAGAAAGAAAGCAGTCTATGGAAATGCTGGTAGCATTTCTGTATTTGTATTCTGTATTACTGTGAAACATCAACATAATAACCACCCCTTTAATGAGCCCGTCGCGGGCTTTTGCTGACATTTAATAAAAACAGAGCGCTTCGTCATAAAAACCATTTCAAAACCCTTCGGTGTTATTCCGGAAAATTTTGCGGATAGAACGACGTGATCTCCGCTGAAAGAAAGCTTCGGTATACGCCGTAAATTAAGGTGGCCATATTTCGACCGAGCTCTCTATGTAGCGTAATGAAAAGCAAACAATAACAGTAAATTCCATAAAAATCCGGCACATATAGAAATCACGACGAAACAATGGGTACGGTGGCAAAGCCGGAATAATGCCTGCAAACCCCCGGCATTCTTTATTATTAAAGCCCTTGAAACATGCGCCGCCACTGTCTGACGGTTGTCGAATTTTTCTATGGATTTCTCCCGATGCGGGGACCTTTATTAATCAAGTTAATGGTGATGGTCGTTAAAGTTGATTGTCGTGGAGGTGTGATTGGAATTTGGCCGAAGCTAGATGCAAATTACGCGGCAGCTTCTAATTTCGTATAAATTCTACCTTATTTGTGTTGGAACATTTTGGATTTTATAGTCGTTAGAGATTCAAGCAATATTTCTCGGTTCATTTGCAAGAAGACCCACGTCAAATTCAAATTATTAGCAGAATTAAACTGGTGAAATTAACTTTTGATTTTTCATCCGTTAAGGTGGAAAAATCCAACGAAGAAGGAAATTGTTGAAAATTTAAAAAGTTCAACTTTAACTACACAATCTAAATATCTGAACTTATTGAAATTTAATTTTTTTAATAACTATCACCGGTTTAAGTATTTAACTTAAGAAAAAATAATTAAATGCACCATATAATAATTGCACTTAATGGTCGTCATCACACCATGTATGTTTGATGCTAGTTGTACTCCTTAGCAGCACAAGATTTGAGGCTTCGAATTATTAAACTTTACTTCAAAGAAATTTGTTTACTATATTCATACATTAAGTAAGATGAATAGGTAGTACACAAGCAAGGTTGTATGAATACATATTTGGTATAAAATTAGACAAAAAACAAAAGTATTTCATGAAAAGTTGATTATTTATATTAAAATGTTGTAAAACTTGAGTAATAAAAAATATTTATAGAGAAGAAAGTCAGTACCCACAAATTTTAATTTCTACTCGAACGTTTATTGGTTTACTTTAGAAACATTTTATGTACGAGTGTATTTATTACCAGTATATTTACAGTTAACCCTAATTAATACAAACTTGATTAAGTTGAACATCTTGTAAATGTAAACTAAAATAGTGGTACCGGTTAATTTCTCATTTGGCATGTTGTTCGGTTAACACAAATACAGTTTAACGACTTCTGAAATAAAATTTTAGGACCGAATAGTCAATAACACCGTGACTTTATCAGTTTGTAAGATAAAACAACTAATTTTACTTGAAGTCGATGAAGATAAATTGAAAACATCTGTCATTACAAAAAAAAAAAAGAATTTCTCAAAATTGAAATTATTAGACACCATAAAGAACCGATAGAAGGCTGATGAGGTTCTTACTGAAACAGGTTGATGGTGGCAAAACTCCAGGATTTCAAATTTTATGAATGAATCCATTACATAAAAGCGTTGAATTTGCCCATTCTGGTAGGTCTATGCCATTGAACAGAAGGCTAAAAAAATTGGAATTTCTTAGGGAAACCTTTCGTCATAGATTTATGCCAAAGCTTTCAGGAAAGAGAAAATTAAACGTTTTTGGGCCAAAATTTTAATAAACCATCAGTAAAAGTAATAACTAAAGT
Organism: Pyrochroa serraticornis; assembly: GCA_905333025.2. Lineage (NCBI taxonomy): Eukaryota > Metazoa > Arthropoda > Insecta > Coleoptera > Pyrochroidae > Pyrochroa > Pyrochroa serraticornis. Next base: position 41,112,683 of record HG995152.1, read on the forward strand.
TATAAAGTTATATGTTGTATAAAGAAATTACCAAGGACATATAATGTTGTAGTAAGATTTCAAAAAAATAGCAAGGGTTTAGGTTTGAAAGTTAATTTTAGATTAAATTTTTTAACCTCCATCAGCACAAACCGTTTTCAATATTTAAGGGTAGGTTTAAATTTTCTTTTTCTTTCTGAATTTTTGTAAAATAAATTGTTAGAGTATAGAATATCATGCCATTTAATTGAAACAAAAAAAAATTAAGATGCAATGTTTAGGCAAATACAACAATAACAAAATTTAATTTTATTACTAACACCGCTAAGGACCCATTCATTCAATGGTTGTATTTTTTCATGGAATTAAAGCTACTTCAATCTACTTTGCAAAGACGCATTTTTATTGGCTTCCAATAAGCAACACTATCATAATTGATTATTTGCTTTTCGAAGAAATTACTGCAAATTTGGTGTAGCAAAGAATAATTAATTTAGTGCATTAAACCGGCAGCTATTAAAATAAAATTACCTTCTTTGCATAGCCTATAGTTTCTTGTTAGTTATCGTTTTTTATTTTGAAAATCGCATCAATGATCGCAAAGTCATGTTAGTATTAGCAAAACGCCGTCAAATTATTTTCTGTTCTTACTTTCGCTCACTCATTCTATTTTTCCCCGCCAAGTAAAAATACGCAGTTGTAAGGGAAGTGATCTCGTATTTCGAATAAATAGTTCACAAATAAAAGTTTTTAATGTTTGTACCTTTTAAATGGTATAAAGAACTATATTACAATATTTTCAATTATTCCGATATTTGCAGAAAATCCTGACAAGACATATAAAAGAATATTAAAACTGCAAGTTATTGATGGAAGTACCTACTTCTAAGTTTTATTGTTAATTTGAAAACTTTACTATCGGATAGAAAATGGTTTTAAGTAAGGATTCCGCGAGCTTAAGGCTGTATAGTAGGCATACCCACAGTTTCACCTGCGGGGCAGCGGTAAAGGGGAGGGTAAAATTTTACTTATAGAAAGGCGGGCCTATAGCATCCCTACTCTCGCTCTGAATGCGGACCGATAGCAAGGCAGTGGCGGAGTGTTTATTAGCCGGGTAAAATAGTTTTTCTAACGCACTGATATCTAAGGATAAATATTGGGTTCTTTGTCATCCTCATATAAATCCGGAACATTGTTTTCACAATTTTTAAACGCTCTTCTTTACAATAATATGCAATTTGAATCTACCATCATTTATCGGGGTAAATACGCAAGAGATGAACATTTTGTTGAACTTTATATTTTTACAGCAATTGCAAGGGGTGTAGAATAATATATATTTATGGATGCCTTACCTAATACCTAAGTTAAAATTAAACATGAAGATACACATCAGCAAATGGGAAGATTTTAGAATTTATAAAAGTAGGAAATAACAAATAATAATAATAACATTTATCAAACAAGGGTTTAATTGCATTTTACAACATTTATTACCAAATAAAAATATACTAAGATTTCACAAATGTTACACACTATAATTCTATGAGGCTTTGACTTTTTTTTTTTTTGCTTGCTCGTCTATGATAGCTTGCGGTTCGCGAATTTCCATGTTACGTGAATGTCTGGGGTCAATAAGTTCTGGCAGCAAACAATTCTGATAAAAAAACGTCAATTTTTTCTCCATCTCTTGCTTCCAAAAATTATCGTTTCGGAAGATTCTCTCGCATTTTATTCCCAAGGGGGTCCACACCGTTAAGATACAATAATTTCTACGGGTAATGTGTAATTGCCCCTGTATTTGGTAATACCAGTAATGTTTCTTGTTCAAAGTGTAGTCATTATTCTTGAATGTCCAAATTGTAATTTTTTTATTTTTTATTCCGTCCTCGGGAGTCATTGTTCTTGCTGAATAAGGACACTTAATTTCTACAATTCCATCTAAACCAATTAAACCATCGGGTGTCGCACCTAGAAATTGTATAGAGGGATCAATTATTAACCCGCACTCTTTAATTTTTAAATTATAAGATCCAGATGCGAGCTCCTCCTTCACTACCGGTTCTTTTACTTGACCCCAAAATGTTGCCTTTGACTTTATTGCTGTGCTATATATTTTTTTTACCAAATTCTTGCAGCTAGTATGTGGCATTCGACGACACACCGATCCAAAATTTGATGCTGTTAACAATTTCCGTCTCTCCTCAAACCATTCTACACTATCAGCTTGGCCACGTGTTCGAGCTTCGATCTCTTCACGATCCTCCTTAGACCTGCAAAGAGTTTGAAGGAAATCCTTTCTAACTGCTTCTAACTCTTCAGCATTCATATCTTCCCTTTGACATGCACTTCCATAATCCTTGTCGGACTGACTATCTTTCTTTGTGGTTGATGTTTTTTTTTTTAAAAACTTACGTTTGCAAAGATTTTGGTATCTGGTCTCTTCAACCCGCTTTGCAAACTTTCCAGGACTACTTCCTGACAAGTACTTGCACATACTGTAAAAAGGTTTTTTTGTATTGGTTGATACTACTGCTGCAGAACATCTTGACTGATATGACCTACGCAAGGCGTAGTTAATTCGCTTTCCGCCAATAAATTTGCAAATAATGCTATTAAACTGTTCAACATAGTTGCTGTCAACATCGCATATTAAGCTTCTGCTGTGTTGAGATAAATATCGGAAAATATCAACAATATTATTGTACATTCCATGCTTTTGAAATTCATTCATATAATCGGTTTCATCAGGAGACACTTTAGTACAAAAATACTGCCGAGAAGCACAGTCTTTGTGTTGTCCAAAAACATGACTTGGAATGTTTATGATGTCTTTTCTAAGTTCAACCACTTTTATGTCCTCGGCAATATCTTGTCCTTTCCGGTATTGCGTAGCCTTTGTCACCGCAGCTCTGCATCTTAGAACATTAGCGCCCACTATTTTTCGAAGTACTATTGGACCTGCCTTTGCTGAAGTACTAATTTCACGTAGTTTATTACATAAATTCCGCAGCAAATGGTTGCGACATTCAATTTTTTGAACGGTGAGGTTCTTATATGGTCTAGAATCTAAAATTTTCTTGTAGCAACTGCTGTCACCATCAGCAATCATTTGGTGGTACCTAATACCATACATTTCTTCACTTTTTATAAATCCTTCTGTAAGTGCTGCAGCTTCCATGCTACTAGAGCTTCCAGACCAATTCTTGAAACACAGGTGTTCTGAAGGTTCCACGTTTAAATTATCAGCTCTGGCACAAACTGTACAATATTTGTTCTTCACACCTATGTACAAAACTTTTCTGCTATTGTACCCTACGATAGCACCAACACCAGACAAGGATGAGTAGTTTGTTCTGTAGGACCTTTTAGCCCAACTACCATCGCATACAACTCGTACTAAAGCAGTTCCGTCGGTATCGATACTTCCGCGCTCTAATGCAATTTGCTTCTCTTCTTCTGCCGCTTCCGCCATTACCAATTGAGCTGTATCTTCCCATGCTGTCGATATTTTGTCGTGGACTTTTCTATAAAAGCTTGCTGTAATTGGCGGAATATTCAAACAAGATGTCAGCGATTGTAAATGTGAAAAGCCGGATCCAATATTCATTATGCCTGCTACAGCACAGTCATTGACGTCCATGTTTATGGCAGGATCTTCAGAGTAAACTTTTGTAGTAACATTACACATATTACAAAATAAGAAAAATGTTGATCTGTAACCTTTTCTTGCTTCATTTCTCAGTTCCATATTGTTTAAATTGCACCCAAAAGCCGAGTTGTGATTACTAACGTACTTTAATCTGTCAAAGATATATTGAAAGTCAACAATACGCCGACCTTCCATCAAAAATGGTTCAGAACTGTCCTTATTATTTCTTGTACCGTCATTAGAACTAGGATCAGATATATTCAGGAAACCAACATCACTTTCTTCGTTTCTATAAAATAAAGACATTTTTAAAATTTACTTTGAATATAAGAAATATGCATTATTAACAAACACTCACTGTTTCAACAACTTTTTAATTTTTTTTAATTTTTTTTTAAATATTTTTCTCAAAATATTTTTCACATATTTTCAAATATTGGGGTTGGACCAGTTTCAATTACAATAGTATGTACAAATAATAGTTTTGCAGTACCTGCAGCTTTTTTCCCTTGGGGCACAAATGGTCTTATCTGCTGCTGTTGACCGAGGGATACTAGAACTATTACAACTATAGTTATTATAATTTCACACAACTAAAAATCATAAATACAAGATAGAAGCAGCGGCAGACGGTCCTGCAGTTTCTTCATTAGCAGGTACATTTTCTAGAGATTCTTCGGAAGTTTTCAAATTTCTAGAATACATTATATACGAAATTACATCATATTTTAGTTTAGTAAGTTTTTAAATTTACCTTGCATGCCACTTCGAGAGGTTTGATGACTGCCTTCTTCTAACATTTAAACGAAGCCGTGCTTTTTTACCTTTTCTATAGTCTTTACCTTGATTATCACTCATGTTATAACAATAAATAAACGATCACTATGCCACTTTTAAGACGATCAAAATAAGAAAACTGTAACTTTGGAACTAATTTACCGAACAACAAAACAGAACTAAACTGAATCAATGTCGAACGACGAATAGTTTCTGAAGTTCCAAAATTTCTTATTACATTTCAGGTAACTATAAAAATAATTGCACAAACGTGCCTTATCTCTAACCATACTGTTTGGCACTTGATGGCGAGAACAATTTGTCGCGATCTTGCCTGGAACCGGTTTCTTATCTTGGGTACGAGTGACAGCAGTCCTCGGGCGATAACCGTCCTTTTTGCAAACCAAGTTTCAGTTTGCTGGCCCTTCCGTTTACCTGAAAGGCCAGTTATCGAGACTCGGTCAAGCACGCAGTGCAGATGTACATCGCTATTTAGCGTATTTTGTTTTGTTAGATTGTTCAATATATTAACATTATAAAACCGTGATTCGGAATTACTTTTTCTACAATCCATCTTCTCACCAAACACATACCCTTTCCATTTTTCCATACAACAAACCCCAAAACGATCCAAGTCGTTGCCCGTTTCCCGCGTCTTTTCTATTTATTTTGCAAAACTTACGAATCTGATCGATTCCCGTATTCACGAATGAAACATTCTGTATTCGCGAATCCCAAACTAACGATACATATTGTATTTTTAGAATAATGTGCATTTATTTCTCAAAATTACCTATATGTAATAAAAATATTTATAAACAAACAAATTATAGTGTCATGTGAAGATTTACGGACGACCAATGAGCTTTGTGATTTCTTCAAAAAAATTGATCCGCCTATGGGAAGAAGTCTTGTTTATAAGAGGCAAATTGATAATGTCACAGCTGAATATTAATCTAAATTGAAAAGTCTTTTATTAGCTGCAAAACAAAGCGAAATAATTAAATTCTTTAAAGCATTACCTAACTTCTGATAATAAAAGTTATAATTTTTTGAATTTATCTCAAAAAATTACTTTTATTAAAATATTTTTTTATTATTTTGCAACCTTGGAAGACAACCCTTATATTTCCATATAAGATTCCACTCCGTATTCGCGGTACATTTTCGGAACGTATCCCCCGCGAATAAGAAGCTTTTACTGTAAAAAAAAGAAAAAAACTACCGTAAAGTTCAACATTATTTATCTTCTGCGCTTTTCTTTTAATTAAACATTAAATAGAAACAAGCGTTTATATTCTTCACAAATGTTGAGGTTTACAATATTTAATTTTATTTCAATTTTATTTTAATTTTATTTAATATCCAAACGGGCACCGTAGCCAATTACATGGAGAAAAAGATGCAGAACTGTATAAAAATATTCACTTTTAAAGCTAAGATAATGCAGACGACAAATAATTTCATCAAGTTTCAAAATTCCTTACGGTCCAATTCATTGACCGTTTCCCGTAACTTTTCTCTTTTATTCTCTGTGCACCTTATGCACGCCGCCTCTGGTTTATATTAACCTATGTTCGATGAAATGGAAATGACGCGCATCGATTTCTTTTTATTTTAGGCGAGTGTATTGTGCAAGAGTGAGTAGGTGCAGAATACGTAGGTCAAGAATAATGCGATAATGCATAAAAGACAGAAGATGCCAGGTAAAATATGAGTAAGTGAGCTAGCACTTCGCTACTGCAGTTATGTGGCGGCGGCAGCACCGGTCAGAGTCAAATCTGCAACAAAATTCGCCGAACAGCGTTTCGAAGAAAACGTATTTTGACGTTATTAAGCATAATACGGTATTGATACTTTCATTATTGACAAGATAAAAGATGAATCTATGTTGATCATTTGCAACTTTTCGAACAAAAGTTGCTGGTAATTTAACAAAACTGCATTAGATTTGTTGATATTGTGACTATAATATCATTAAATGATAGCAACTTATAAAAAAAATAGAAAATGATAAACATGCATTGATCCTTTTTCTAAAAGTTTGCGAAAAGTATTTGTCAAAAAGTTAATTACAATAAGCCCAGAACGTTTTCTTCCAGTACATGTTTTGTGTACTTTTTACTGCGCCTACTATACGCTCTTAAGCTAGTTAGTTGCTACCAAAAGTAACGATGTACTATACATAATTCTACAAGACAGTTTTAGAAAATGCTAGTTGGATTTATTTATTATTCACTATAACCACCTTTAAAAAACTGAAAAGTCATCGAAAACAACAAAAAATTGTAAATAACAGTTTCTTGAGGCTTCTAGCTTTATTAATTAAGTACCAGATAGTACCTTCGAGATGAAAAACTGATACTTAGGAAAAATTATATATATTTTAAATATGCTGTACTAGGGAGAATATAAAGAGACGTATCGAGAAAAAAAAAACGATAAATTATCGACATAATTTCTGTTGTTCTTGTTGCGAGGCAGTCGATTTTGCAGATATTGTATTGAGAGAATGGTAAGAGGCATGGACGAGTTAGATCAAGAAAAAGTCCACCTGCAATGTCACTCAACATTGGTTGCGCTTGCATAAATTTAGTGCTAGATCCGAGATGCTAAACAATCCACAATTTCTTGATGGCAACTTACAAAAGTATAAAAATAGATCTTAGAAGTTACAATAGGAGACGATGGTTAAACATACCTCGTTATTTTAATTAAAACTTACTTTGAAGCAAAGAACACTTACCTACCTAAAAAATGTTGTAGAGAAAATCTTCTATGCTAAAGTTTTTCTAGAAAACTTTGAATTATGGAACAATTTCCAAAAAAAAAGATGTTATTATCGCCCTCTGAAATATTTTTAATATCTGACAAACTTAGGGTACATAAATATACTTGACATAAAACTTTCTAGAAAGACTAAAAATGCAGTTGCTCAGCTAGAATTAAGGAAAGTTAAAACTGGATACATATGTGCAAACATGAAACATCCTGCGCATCAAGAATAAAACTGACTGCATTGAATAAAGAAGTACAAAATAAAAGATTTTGATCTTGAAAGAAATGTCCTTCATCCACTTCCGTCGATTTCCACCACGATCACTAGGAAAAAATATTTTTTTAAATGATGTAAGCCCGATGGATCATAGAAAAGCTTTCAACGTTTCACGAAAACTTTAGATCTAAAAAATTAAAATACATCAAGAAGAGAAATTTGAATTGCCCAACTAAGTAGATGATATAAAATTATTTAATATAACAAACATTTATATTTGCAAATATTATTATTATTTGTACCCACAATTATTATATGAAACGTTAGTTTCTTTTCATCGGGTTAATTTAACATAACTAACTTATAAAACAAATAACGCAATAATGGTAAGGAAACCAAATAGGAATTCACATATGCGTTCGACATAAAAAAGTATTCATTGATTTGAGCTTTTACGTATCCTTCTAATAATGGGTTTTTAATGGGGAAGCGCTTCGATTTTTCGCTAAAAGCCGCAGTTTCACGCCCCGAGTCCCATTATCGTAATTTAGTCGACCTTTAAATGGAAAATCAATCAGCTTTCTTCTGTTTTAACGACGCCATACATTTTTCGAAAAGCTCCGCCGGGAAATCGATTAAAATTGCGCTTTCCCGCGCAATTGATGGGCGTCGGTCTCGAGTCGAATACCTCGAAACTCCGCCAGCGGCAGCGTCGCATGTGTAATCAACCAGAAACATTAGCGCCGCATCAATTAGCGGTTGGAGCGCCATTGTGCCCGGGTTGCTGCCGGAATAGAGGATATTCCTAATTGCAGGACGCCGTGCCGACGTGGAAATGGGTCATTCTCTCCGGTCCTATTTCGTTCTATGCGTTGTTTCCGCTCCAGAAATCCCCGCCCTAGCAAATGCGACCTATTCCTTGAACCGAGGTAGCGAATTCTTTAGAATGAACGTTTCCGCGCGCTAGAAACTGAAGAGATGAAACGATGGATAAAACGCTGCACTCCCTATTGTTTCTTAATAGCTGCATTTGAGAACTCCTTGAAGGAGGGAAAATAAAAAAAATTATAGAAACAGAAGCGCCAGTGGAACAAAGGAACATTTTCTATTAGGGTAAAAGTTTGCAAGAAATGTATGTCAATTTCCTGTTTCTATATTAAAACAGAAGGAAGTGTGAAGGCTTAATTTACAACTTTACTTCTAGATTTTCCAGCAAGTACGCTAGCTTCTATGGAGATAAATAGTGCAGTAAAAAGACACTTGGCTACCAATCTGATGTAGGTAAGAAAATCTTTGTAATGCTGTTTGTTGGTAATTAATGCCCATCATATTCGACCGCTAAAAATGGAGTTGCATGTCAAGAGAAGTAAATTTGTGGAAATCCAGAGACTTGAAAATCACATGTTTTGAAACCAAATCCTGCGACCTCCAAAGTCCTTTTAAACTGCGTGGGTACCAACTTTTCTGTTTGTTTCAAAAGTTCAGTTGGAGTCCTGGATGTCAGGCAATTAGACAGCGTTTCCTTCAAAATTCAGAAGAAATGTGGTCGACAATGTGCGCCAAACCTTTATTGTTTCGTTTTGACCTCTCTGTCGCTGATTCATTTGTCTTATCCTTATAAGTTCTCTACTATGTCTATTTTCAAAACTATTGTTGTAGCTTATGACAATATTACCATTCAATCCATAAAATTAAACTAAATCAGAGGAGAGACGTTAAATATTCGAGTGTTAGCATTTATATGATCTAAACATGAAAAAATCAGTCGATTGGTTCCGCAAGACCTAGAAAGTGTTAAAAAATATGATAAAAAAGTTCTTACTTAAGTTTTGCCAAACTACCTATAGCTGGAGGGACTAATTCCATGTTATTAATAACTGTGCAGAAAATAATTCTAGAAGGAAGACAAGGAACGTCGGTTAAATTTATTTTGTCCTTTTAAGATAAAAATTGGTCTGCAAATAAATTTTAAATTGGAAAAAGCACAATTCGTAATATATTGCTCAAATTACTTGAACGCCTTCCTTGTTCAATACAACTGGCTGTTTTAGATTATGATTTCGTTCTTCAATTAAAAAAAGATGTAGCAAAATAATAAATTTTCTTCAGATAAAGAAGTAATAAAAATTTTTGACAGCTGGCTTACACGGTAAATTTTTTTTCTCTAGTGCTTATAGACGTTCCAGTATCCCGGTAATAACAGTGTTACATTACAAAGAGAATATTTTTATTTTAAAGTGATTATTGTTCCTATGGTAAGCTATATCAAAGTTTGCAATCTACCTTCATACAACCATTGACTTTTCACTTAGTAGAAATAATTAATCAATCCAACCTTTTCAATCACCGAAGAAAAAATATAGTATCGACTGCAACCAATTTCAAAAACATTTTATCAAATCACTAAATTACCTTCTGACAAATTAAAATTAAATATGTTCACATGGATTTCCGCATCACTACCCTAGTACCCTAGTACAAAATATAAGCTATATAGTCTTAAAGCATATCTTCCTGGTCCAATTTAAGCTTTAAAACAACTAATTAAACGCAATTTACTTTGCCCGATCGCATTCCCTTACATTTCGATTTTATAATTGAAGGTATGTACAATGTAAATAAACAGTTGAGTAAGCAAACAAACGATCTAATTAATTTGGTCAGAGAGTTCCGGATATCGATCTTATCTCTCCGTAATTGGGGTCTGAATATAATTACCACGTCCACCATTATACGGGTAATTGTTACTATGAAGCTGGGATATTGGTAGCAATTAAGCCTTTCCAATCTCGACGCTTACTGTAATTCAGGGTTCAGCAAATAAGGGAGCAATTTCGATTCAGTCAGCGCCAAATCCATTGAAATACCTTATTCCAGAGACGTCTTTAACTAACTTAATTATTAGGACGGACAGTACAACTCCTTTTAAGACTCATGACGGCGATAATGACAGATATTTGTACGAAAAGACCAGTCCAAGAAAGGAATGACAAATAAGACAAAGAACATTAAGGGTTAGTTAGCAAGCAGCAGTGAAAGCGTATCTGGAAAATAAATTGCTCAGTATTATGTGTGAGATTTCGACAATATGTTTAGTTAGCCCCTCCGTAACGGTTAAAATAAGAAACGGAAAAGGAAGTTATCGTGAATGTTAAGACTGAAGAATTGGTTTTATATGCAACTACTCTCCCTGAATTATGAATAAGTAGCTTTCAAATACTTGGGGTAGTAGTAGTTTTACTTGATACATGGTCATTTAGAGTTGCAATTAAATTGTTAACAAACAAAATGTTATCTGTTGTCTTTTCGAATTCTTTAATTATTTTACACATTGTTAAAAATACAAGTAAATCTACAATAGAAAACAATTACTAATAAGTTTCAAGTATTATACTAGTAAAACTGATTAGTTACTAATAATTTTTCTGCAGTATGAATATGTGAAAGGAGTTCAGAGACATTATATTTAAATTAAAAATTGAATAAGAAGCCAGTTCAAAATGAGTCTCCAACTTCTTTCTGATATCAACAGAAAATTTCATAAACCTCCCAAAATTGTCACATTTTATAAGTTCTAAACACATTGATAGTGAAGATTGAAAATTCACAATTTGATAACATAGATTTTGTATATTCTTCTCATTAGGATGTTTCTTTATTCAAACACATACCGTTATTAAGGATCTTGTTATCTTCAATAATTTTGTTTCAATGTCTTAAGTTTGAAGTTTTTTCATTTTACAGTAGTGAAATCAAATTAAAATTGTGTTAAATTTAATTCTACAGAAACTTTTACACATTGATATCTTAATATACTAATTTTTCAATACAATAATAATTCAATATTGATGATAGCTAGAATAAAAAATTGGTTAGCTTTATGCCATATCCTAAGGCAAAACCACCGTAAGAAAAAATCCAAGTCGTTGAATACATTCAACAATATTACAAAAAAAGCCAAAGACGTTGGTTCTGTGTGCAATATAGAAGCTGAAACTAAAGATAAAAAAACTCAGACATGGGGCCTAATAAAATAGAACATGCGAAAAGTTTTAATGGTTGCAAAATTAAGAGTTTTTTAAGAATCAGATTATTCCAGAAACACCACAATTTATTCGACAAGGGATGCTAATATTTGTAAACCAAAAATATTTTAAAATTTGTATGCTTGGTTTCAAGCATACTAGAAAATTTGCTTTAAAATCCAAGTCTGTATAGGAATAGTTAAGCCATATAGATCCTCTAAAATGTCATTACATCGACTCCTGCCTGATTCAGAACCTTACCGGTAAAGTTTCCTCCCAGTAATAATTTGGCTACTTACATTCTTTTTGTCTTACTTTTGTCTTACCAAAGCAGACATGAAGTGCGGATAAAATAGATAGTTTTGCAAACTGTTTCTTATTAGTTCCTCTTTCAAGATTAATTGAATGCCATCAGTAAAAGAAATTTATGTTTATTTTAAATTTTATTTTAGTTCAGTATTTAATTTTATTCACTTTGGTCTTCACCTTACACTAACGTTTCCGTTTAAATTAACAGTGAAATTTAAACTAAACTTTGCAGTTGTATCATAAATATGTGAAAACCAAATGGCAAAATATTTTTTTTATGTGACGTTAACGCACGAATTCCTGGACGTCCCCTCATATAACTTTTATCAATCAAAACAGTAAATACAAATAACGAAAATATCTGATAGTGAAAGTGGCATTGTTAAAATTCGAGTTCAGAACTAGAATTGATTCAAAGTAGAAGTTAGAATAATGGTTGAACATACAGGTCACATGTTTTCATAACAAAGACAGGGAAGTATTCAGAACTATTATTTTCTGGAAAGCTTTTGTGAAATTTAAAATTTAGGTAAGGGGGAACAGTAAGTACTTCTACAAATATATCTTTTTTAGACTGAAATTACATGAATAAGAATATACAACGCATATCAAGAATTTGTCGTTAAAAAGCGAATAGACCGTGTTGGTGAATTATTCATCAGCAATCTTCTTCGTACATTTACTAGGAGCATTAGCCTGCCACTTTCCTGGGAAGGGATTAGTAAATGAGTCCCTTATATTAGAGGCTTTTAAGGAAATGCAAGGACAATCCCTAAAATTAGGGCTGTGAAGCAAGTTAGAGCGTGTTCGTTGGCGCTTTATCGCCGTCCTTGACTACGCATTAAATCCAACACTACCGTTTACTATCTGCACGAGACCTAACAGCATTATCATTGTTGTCATTCTTTACAACGGCAATAGTTGATTTTATTGTTTTCGCAATTTCTAGCGGTTTATCGGGTTATTGCGCCCGTTGTGTTGTAAACACGTGCCATATTTAGAACAATCTATAATTTCAAGCCGAACTGCCACAACAGCGGCCCGGATTCAACGAGAGGGTAGCTTTAAGCAGGGACACGCCCCACAAACCGGAGAATTTCGCAACGTAGCCCGGACTTAGCGTAACTTGGGACCGGGAAAAGTTGACGATGTTTTAATTTTGCTTTTAGCGAACGTTCACATTTTCGCAATTTCTTAACTTTTAGATGTGGACATAAACTTGAACTTGGCCACTTCATCAAGGTTTAGTTCGGCTCGGGTGGGTAACTTTACGTTAAGGAAGAGAATTGATCGACGTCTCGATCATTAAATTTTCATTGAGTAATTCGGAAAGTCGTAACTTAAGCTCCTAGGTCAGTGACAAACGCGGATATCTTGTAGAAGTTTTTTTAAACCATATTTACGAACGCAGGAAAATAATAATATAGAGAAGGGATGATTTGAAAAATATAAATATCGTAGCATCAGAGACCGTCCCCTGAAGGACTCTCCAAAAATGACACGAGTATATACTAGGTAGTGGGAAAAGAGCTCTTAAATTAGCGTGGTGTTGGTGTAGAGGTCGAAGTGGTAGTTACGCAACGGATCCTTCTTCGTTACCTCTCTTACAATTTCTGGAAAACTTTGGCATGTTCGGCTCGGTTCAATTGTTATCGACTAGCGTAACAGTTTCGGTGCTTACAATTGTGTGGAGCCTGTACCAACTCTTTTCTCAAAGTAGGGTAATATATTAGAGCTCAGATCGAGCTTTCCGCCGACGCATTTTCTTTCCCTAACAAAATCCCATTGTACCAACTGGGCGCCGCCTCTCTGGCAGCCGAAGAACATTTAAGCGGAACTAAGTTCGGGCCGGAAACTTTGCAACCATCAGAATTAGATCCGATAAGGGAGAAGAACGACATTTCTCACAGCGTTGGGGCACTTGACAGCGTAAACTGGAGGCGACCTACAACGGGGACGCCTTATCGAAGCGCTATGCTTTCGTCCCCCAAGCCATTACGGGGGCGTCGTTCTGCAGCGGCGGCCGCTGCCTCCTTTGCCCGGTTCCCATCCTTCCACACCAATCAATTGTGGAAATGTTTCTCCCGGATGCAAATTCCCGAAATTCACCTCCATCAGTGGCGAAAGCGGGAGATGCCTGCCACTTGAAAAATTGCCTATTCCATAGCAGAGTTCAAGGCTAGATGAGAGTTATTGATGCTAGTCGAAATAAGCCGGGACTTACTTAGTTTGTAACTGTAAAAGCTGCGGTTTTCAGCGTTCGCCTCTGGGATGAGTACTGATATTGAGGAGGAGTTTGGTTCGAATGTAAATACAGCGTTAGCTCGCGGTCGTTTTCAGGAATGTTTATTTTGTAGCTCGCGTTGTTGACTATAATAATACAGTTTCTTGTTCGAAGTTCGAAAACGGGGCTTTGGGCGCAACTGAAACATGCATAAGTACTCTTGGTAATGCAGCTACCTAACCTAACTACAGCTGCATGCAAGTAAACGGAGCTGTGTTTATCCACCATACTTAATGACCTGAAAAAAGCTTGCAACAAAGTTCCACCCATAGCAAGGAAACTTCTTCGCATTATCGCAATGGGATATTAACTAAAATATTAACAAGTTACTATCGACGTAAAATTTCTTGCAAAATTAAAGCTCGGCAACCACTTCTTAAATTACTTGGTGAAATATCCGGTAAAATAAATAAATCCAAGATTCAAGTATATGAGTTGGTCAATAATTGGACTTATCGCTCAGTTGATTACGTGATCTTTAACTACTTTTGTTAGTGTTAGCTATTTCCCTGCTTTTGCTAAATTAGAATAGGTTTAAAATTTTATAAATTCTTTTAGTCAAATTTTTGTCATAGCATTTTTAGTATTCTCCGTTTAACTATTTTATAATATTTTATAAATATATAAATTTATTTAATATAATTTTTAATTTTTTAAAATAATTTAATATAATATAAATTTATAAATAATAATATTTTATAATATATTATATAATTGATTTTATTGCTGGTTACGCTTTTATTGTGAACTTACAAGGTTATTCACTACCCGTACTTTATAGATTTTATAATTACCATTTTCCATTCGTATAGATTCTTCTTATTGCAATTTATCGCGGAAAATCTATTGATTCTAACAGATAATTTCAGTTCCTCGTTTCATGTTTTGCTAGTCCTTGGTGCGAGAGGTCAGTATTATCCCAATTTGTTTATATGACTAAATTTTACTTCTCATTTCATGGTTTTGGTTTGTTTTTTCGCATTCTGTACATTCTTTTGGACGTGTCAAAAACTCCTCTTACAATTACTACCAATAGATTGTAGGTCTAGTATCGCATTTTAAAAATTAGGTTTGAAGAGAACTTTATGTTAAATAAGGATGTATACAATAATCCAGGTTCATTAAGCATAATAAACAAGAAATAGGGTGGACGAACATATTTGTATGATTCAATAAACACCAAATTGCTGATAAGGAAAATTTTTTCAATGAAGTGAAATTTACAGAAAATTATATAGAGAAGAAAGCGGGAACAAGATTTTAAGTACAAAGAGATCTAAAAAATGGAACAAAACCCACAACTAGTATAATTAAGATGAAGAAAAAAAACACAAAGAGACAAGGTTAATTATATTTGATTTTTAAATATTCTCTTCTCAGTTCGATTTACTTAACCTCGAATTATCACACTATTTTTAAATACGAGTTTTTGGCAATTCTTCAAAATGGCAATTCAAAACATTTCTTAATTAATTTTCTTTAAGATTTCCATAGGCCTGCAAGTCAAAGGATCGAAAACAGTCAAACCTGGCCACTTCAACTGTGTAGGACTGCCATGAAGTCTTAGAAGTGCTGGCTTTTGAATTATAACAATAATAAGAACTTACGTGATAATGTTGAGAGAAAATCATTCCACTAAGGCGATCACACTGTTTATATAACTAAAGTACCTACCTACCTTAAATTCAAATATCGCAAAATTTTAATCAAATGGCAACCAGTGGCATTGGTGCGTTAAAAAGACCACGAGTGTTAAATGTGAGCAGATATAGTGCATAATATTTCAAAACAATTCATTTGAGTAAACTGGAAATAAGAATTAAAAATATCCAGACAAATGTTCAGAAACACAAAATCAATAAAGTGTGTATCTATATTAAAATATGAAAGTCTTTTGAAATCACAAGAAATTGTTACGGAAATAAAAACATAAGAAGAGACTCAATCAGCGACGAGGAGGAATGCCAGAAAGGCCTTTATCGAGAAAACACTTTTTTCGTTACCAGTTTTTTGTTTCTTCAGCAAAACATTGACTTAAATATCAGAGAGCCAAAGTTTGATCAAAGAGTAGAGAACTTATAAAGAGGTGACAGTCGAACAAGGCAACTGGTATAGCAATAAATATGCAAAATCTATACCAGAATAGAGGTCTATTAAAAAACGTAAAGAAACTCGGTCACATTAGCGCTACACAGGTAAGCCGTCGAGTATATACAGGGAATAGAAACATATTATGAATAACAACAAAACTTTTTTGTAAAACAGAAACTTGAGATATATTTAATAAAATGATTTCGTCACATTTACGGATCTATTTAAAAATGTATTTATTAAGAGTTTGTTTTCGTTCAATAAATGCTTGGGTCTCGGTTGAGTACACCACCTGTTTTATCTTATGTCAACATTGCCTGGTTTGTGGCTTGTTCGGTGATCAAATGAAATCCGAGCTGCTGCTATTGACAGGCAAAAAAAACAATATTCGACTGAATGGAGTTGTTGCTGTTGCCATTAAAAAGCCAGCATTTGAATAGCATCTGGACGAGTACGTACTTATCGTCTATACCAGTTTAAAGAAAATCCATTTCAAGATTCTCGAATTTGGTTTCTAAACTTCAAACGAACCGCGAGAAGCATCGCTTCTTTATAAGTTCTTTACTCTTTGATTTGACTTTGTCTTGGTATCGCATAATTGAACTTCAAACACTAATATCTGGATCCGACAGATCAGCTTCAGATGAACCTGTAATCAACAGACAATTACGTGTCACAGAGGTATGAAAGTACTTGAAGAATGTTGGCTCATCTTTTTGTACATCTTGCTGCAGTGTATTATAGTGTACATTTTTGCTAACAGAGCTTGCAAAAAACTTCTTGCAAATTTTGGTTTCTTGTTTCAACTTTTTAAAATTGACTTCATAATTCAAGTAATACGCGACATTAGATTCAGAAAAGTTGGTTTTCGGTTTGATGAGAGTGTTTAATGATAAAGTGGTCTAAAGTGAAGGATGAGTGGTAATCATCGAAACTGCCCGAACGTCGATGTTGTTCTCGCCGGAGGACCTTCTCCTTCACATTAGACTTTAATGTGTCGAAATATTCAAGTGAGCCTCTAGCAGGTATCGCATAATTATCTTCAATTTCGGCAATAAAACAACTAACGACTTATAACCGACAATATAACACAAAAAATATAAAAAAGTTATTGACATTACGATAGGAATTTTTAGGATTCTCTTCAAGGATGATAAAAAGGATTGATGAGGGTTTGGAGACAGTTGATACCTTAGTTATGATATATGGAGGGTTTAGAAGAGCTTCCGCGTAAAAAGCTTAAAAAAGTTTGTATAAATATTCGATATCAGCAAAATGTTCCTGATTAAGGATTAATAAAAGAAATAAGTCGAGTGTAATAGTACCGAAGATATGCGAAAGGTTCATATGAAGAACAAAAAATTAAAAAAAAATAATTTTAAAACATATACAATATGACATAAAACAAAAACACAATTGATTGAACTATAACTTGAATTTTCACGCCTTCTGTAACGCATGCACCTATGCTAATTTTTTCGCTGTAAAAACTCATATAAGCAGGTTAATTTTTATTACCTTACATAATAATTTTTGTACTTCATATTCTTTAATTGGGGGTGCAAAATATAATTTTTTAACTATAACGACGCAGTTTCCCATTCTTACCCCCTTGCTGCGGCAGTGAATTCACTGGTTAACGCATACGTAAAAATACTAAAACGGGAGTAATTGTCCGTAATACGAAAATGGCAGTAATTTTGCGGTTCTAAACGATAAATTTTTTAGCGTTATGACGCCAGTATCCGAGCATTCGATCCTGCAACACTCCCTTCTCCAAAAAAGGAACGTCGCCCGTGGCAATATTCCATCCTCCTTCCTATCCGGCGGGAATATTTATGGTTATGTTGTCACGTATGCACTTTATTCTTGCCAATGCCAATTTTCATTCGGGCTTGTACCAAAAGGGTGCAAGGAACCGCACCGTGGTAGTCGTGTTGATAGCGCATTCCAACAACCGTGCCGCGGATGCCGCCACGGGATTTATGTCGTTTCGGATTCCGGATTGGCACTTGCAGGGCGCGCGGAAATGGCAAATCCTGCCGAGCAAGCAGGAAGCGCTATTGCCGGACACAAGGATGGATGTTCTCGCGTTTCGAGGAAACGTTTCGGTTATTGTTGTTGCCTCATTTCTATGCCCGGACAGAAGCAGAAGAGACGCACAATAGTGGGACCTAAATTCGGAATGTGGGTCAATTCATGCGACTAGATAGAAACTCAGGAGTCCCCTTCTTTCTATTATCGTAAAAAATAACAACAAGGGAGCCGAAAGAAACTGCGTTTTTGGTTTGTTTTGTAGTGTACTATTCGCTTCTGTTAAAGCAGTGCTGCTAAAACATTTCAGTATTGTGATCCACTAGAGTAACGTCAGTTTCAATTTTTGCTGTTCACCTATATCAGACTTTCTTTATTATTTTGATATAACCACCTAATGTTCACGTACACTTCTAATATACCTTTGGTCACTTTGTGTTAAAAGATACACAGATTTTATTGCCTTCTAGTTTAAATAATCATAAATATTTCAAAAAAACAAACAAAACAACACTTTTTCTGGGAATGGCAATGTTAATTTATTTTTATCAATTTTTCGTATATTCATATTCCAGAAAAGAAATCATACGACAACGGAAGTATAAATCAAATATTTTTGATTTAAATTTATCTAATTATCTAACAGATACAGCTTTGAATGTAGTTGCGGATTTAGTAGTAGATATATTGTGATCATTATTTATTTGCTGGTTTGATATTTTCTGCATGATGATCAATACCCATATCAAATACAATAAACAAATAAAATATGCATGACACACACGTAAATATATTATCATGTTACAAGTAAGGATGAACGCGGCAAATCCGTTCAACTAACAAATTACAAGTGGTTTTTGAGAAAAACGTAGAAATTATCTACTCACGTCGATTGTACATAAGCACAAGCTGCCTGTAACGATTGTTGCAGCGATGCTTTGCCACCGCTCTACTCTAGTTCAATAATGCAAAAGAGTGGGAATGCAGCGTTTCGTTACAATTTTGCCGACTTCAATTCAATCCACTTAAGGGTGCGTAAAGAAGTTTATCTTCAACGATATCATTTCGGACTGCTTGTAATCTACAGTTTGGGAAACGCCGGTGTTGGAATGTTAGTAGAAGTTCCCGAGTAGCAATTTCTTGAAGAGCCGAGGCGATATCGCGTTCGTTTCAATTACGACACGCAAATTACCATCAAGGCTTTGCCAAATTAAAAAGCGTCGACATCGCAGGACAACTCCCCCTGTAATTAAGTTCAACAAAGTAAACACTAGGTAGTTAATACAAGCCATTGCGTTACTATGTAAGCCAAGAGAAGAACGCAAGGGTCAAAACATAACAACGAATTCGCGTAAGTGCTGTAGAAAAGCTTAAAACGACGTGGTGCTCCTATCGGGCTTAATGGAATGAATATACAGGCCGGTTAGAGTATATTATAAGGGATGGGCTATGGGCTCAAAGAAAACCCGGAAAAATTGAATCCACCACAAAAAAGGGGTCGGTTTCGAGATCGAACACAAACAAAGGACGGTAATGAAATAATCAAATATACCGGCAAAAGGACGGATGTCGACCCAATTTGGGTGAGCTCGGATAACAAGGACGATTTACAGGCGGAAGCCTAGGTGGAATGGAAAACCAAACGATCAGGTGGCCAGAGCGAACCCGTTTCAGCGACCGTCCCAATCAATACTGAATTGCTAAAACAAATATTTGCATGGCAGTGTTTCTTTTCTGTAAGCTCAAGTCGATGGAAATATTGCGTCGTGATTATGCTAATAACCTAATCAAAGTTTCAACAGAAACCCGAATCCCTTTAAAGCTTGCCGTACACGAAGCTGAAGAATAATTTAAAGAAGAATTTGAGAGACGCAGTTTCTAGATTTGGTTAAAATTGCTCGGTAAATATTACAATAGCTGGGTCAGTTCAATCAAATTGGAAACAAATACAGCGCAGGTATCATTAATAAAGTGTCAAAGTTTTCATAATGTTGTTGATAATAACCAATTTTTATACATGTATTACGCACATTTTAAGCTTGCGGAGATTCTACGCTATATGTACACATAACTGCTTTTAAAAGTGTACTGAAAATAAGTTGTAAATTATTTAACAATTAGACTAACCTGAACAGTAAAAAAATTCTTTATTCCCTTAGAACAAAGTAAGACTATTTTTCTATTGTCAATAAAAAGAATATTTTTAGTTAAATGTCTAGAGTAAATTAACAAAAAACTTTCTATATGCAACAATGCTTTGTCACTTCTATAAGTAATAATTTCAGTAGTCATCGTACTTACGACTTAGCTGCATGTGTATGACAACAAATTCACTATATTAGCCTTAAAGTAAAACTTCTATTTAGCGTTAGGCGCTATTCAAATTTAGAAATAGAAAATTAAAGAGAAATACTTTTTGCAAAATTTCTATAAAAAAAGGTCATTTCAGAAAAGTGCAAATTACTTATCTCTTGGTAAAAATTCCTAAATTTTTCACTGCACACTAGAACTTAACACCATCGTTTAGAGAAAAGTGCATTGTGCAAGCAAGTATATGGTTAAAAGTTCTAATTCACATTGAATCAAGAATATGGAAGTTACAATTAAAGGTTAACAGATATCAAAACTAGAAAACAAGCTAAGAATTTAATAACGCCAAAATTAGAAAAATTGCTTTCCGCATCAGTGTTTGTTTTTGTTGCAAGAGCCGAAACTTTGAAAATGGATGAACGGAAGTAAGAAATTGCTTGCCAGATTTAATACAATTCGTTCTATTGAATAAAAATGAAAAAAGAGTTGCAGTATAAATTTAACAAAAGAAAACCGTCTTACTCCTATGGACATACACCTTTTCCTCAGTCTTGCTAGACGCGGGTTATAACGGCCCCCTTGAGAGTGCCTCCAAGAGGACATCTACCGGGTGATCAAATTGAAAATTATTTTTATTGCAGAGCCCGTTATACAGAACATTCACGTATTTCGAGGAAATCGCGTCTGCCAGAATTTCCACAACTTCCACGGTCGATCCCCTGAAAGTTAGATGATTGTCTAACCAATTTGTTTCCTTAATCTCCACGGTCGTTGGGCATCTGCTTAATTACGAATAATTACAGATCGTTCTGTGTGAGAAGACCTCGTGGAAGGTTTCTGCTGTTACGACTTGGCTCGTGGGCCCCACGTTTTACAGTTACATCACTGATTCTCCGCGTTATTTATCGCACCGCGGCTTACGAAGACCCGACAGGTGGGCAAATCATGGTGTTGGTTGCCGCGACCGCGATGGCCCTATTTCCTCGCCATCACGAAGAACAGGTTCTTGCCGGCGAGTCCATGAAAAACCCCGTGATCGCTAACCGCCACCACCGCCACACGGCTATCGACCCCTGCAGAACTCGTCCGACAACAGAAAGAAGCTCTTTTGAATCATCATCCCATTTTCTGCTGCTGTTCGGCAGACGAGCAGACGAGTACCTTGCCATTGTTTCCCTATTTCGCACGGTCTAGACGTGTTGTTCGGCGAGATAAATCGATTTTTGAAGTTTATGCACCTGCAAACGTCGAGATTTCAGCAGAAGCGAGACGGCTATTTGGGCTCGGGTGGCTGCCCATTTCTGCTTCGAACAAGCTTGTTCCACAACCCATCATTACGTTTGGATGCGTTACTCTGTTCTGTAATTACGATTTGGGTCCGTGGCTTTACACGAAAGTTCAATGCTTAATAAGCATGTAGGAGATTTACCTATATAACACGGATCTTGTTAGCGTTTTTAGGCCTTTTCAATAAAACGCCCAATCGTTAAAGTACCTCTAAACAAAGTTTAAACGTTTGACACGCCTCTCTTGCAACACAACCACTTGAGTAAAAGTGCACAATTCTTCTGTCGAAAGAACAATTGCGCTACGTTACTTTTCTAACATTCAACAAGTAATTTGTAATATGTGCCAAGTTTAAATTTAAGGAAAATTCAGATTGGTACAATTTTCAAGACTTACGGTCTCCATTAAAGAGGGAAGTGTGGGAATATCATTCCTTACCTGAAACAAAAAAAAATAGGTAAGTTTGAGTATAAAAAACTTTAATTTTTGTAAGAACACCAAACAAGCAGATGCGATTAAGAAGAACGTTCGTAGTAAAGTGCCTTGCAATTATTCTGCATCTGTAGTTATTATTTTCTGGATTTCGTATAGTAACGATAATATAACTTTTCCCTCTGGCGAAGCAATTAGTCGTTTTCAAAGTTTATTATTATTTCCAATGAGATTCCTAATTGTTAGCATAGTACATTCTGTTCTCTCTGCAACAACTAAAACACTTTTTCAATTTTTCTAATCTGAACAGAGCTTCGATCTTCGAGGTATTTCTATTTAATTCTACATTTGTTGTATGGTTATTTTTCTATGATTACTTTAAAATTCCCAACCTCCCTTTGTGAAAAACGGAGCTCACTTAACTTACTTGTCCTTTTTCTAGTTTTGGTTGCTCCTTTTAAAGTTAAAAGTAGATCACACCAAAGGATAGTACACTTTACACTAACGTATTTATTGAAGTGTGACCTCAGTATAATTAACCAGGGTTAAGAAAATATTTGGTAGGTGCCTATATGATGATGATGATGATGATGGTGAAGATTAAAATTAAAAACAAATCTTAAAGTAAAAATAAAATGAACAATACAGTAAAATAAGAAGTTGACAAGGACGTTCAAGAGGATTGGGCCTCAAATCATGTACCCTACCGCTAGTGAGGTATGAAGAGATAACTACCTGTTCAGTCAATACTCAACTTAATAATGTTTGTTGTCCTGTAACTATCTTCTCTGTTTATTTGTAGAATATTACCATTTTGATTTACCATTTTGATTTTTTCCCTTTTTCGTTTCTTCTATTCTCTTCATTCTTTCTCTATTAACAAAGTTTCTCTTCATCTTGCTCGATGTCTACTGAATAAATTTATTTTTGACCTCCAATAAGAAGCATTAAAAATATGTACCGATAGAGTTTTTTTTAACCCTCTATTAGTGTATTATAAAACAGATATCTTTACACAATTTTTTTTTTGTTAACTTTATGAATCTTATTCTTGCTACCTTTTTTACTTTGCCTTCCTGATTTCTATCCATTTATTTTTCAACTCTGTTGTTTCTCTCGTCTCTTCACTTCCATTTCAAACATTACACAGCAAACATTTAATAGTTTGAAATTTGGCTCCATTCGATATATTAAAAACTATTGTAGAATTCGTCCTTAATTTTAATTAGACTATGTTCATTGGTAAGCATAAAGATTTCGTTTCGAGCTTTACTCTACTGTTTACTTTATGCATTTAGGTAACTTAAACTTCATACTCCATAACGATCACCAATCATACTAAAGCCATAATTGGTTGTACGTCACCCATGGTACACTTAGTATAAAACAGGGAAGATAAATGTGTAACTTGGTTACAAGTTGTTAAATCTTACAAATATTTTTTTTATTTTCTACTTCTAATTTGAAGCATATTAGATAGTGTTCATTGACGTAGTATTTTCTCCCATAAAACTTACTTAATGCAGATATTCATCCTTAAATGAGGTATAATGGAAGTACAAAATATATATACATATATAATTCCGCTGCTCCCATCTGCATTTGTGCACGATCAAGTAGCCTTCGTATTAGCGATTACCGGCTTGGAGAAGAGACTGATAACATAACCCTCTTAGTACTTCACAATTTTCCCCGAAAATTCATTTTTATAAAATAAAATTCGCCCTAATCCGAGCAAACCCGTATTATGCATCCCCACAAAAGCTCGTCCCTTTCAATTACGTCTTCCTCGGTCCTGGGGGCTTAATCGCAATCGGATAAGGTCTAGAGGGTATTCACCTGTCGGCGTCGGCGATGAACCGGTGCAGATTATGCAGTGACGGTAATCGTCGAAGCTGGAATTCGGACGGGAGGGCGGCGGCGGCGCGTACGTACGCATCGCTCCTCGATGGCGTAATTAAGCACACAAGAGCGCGTTCTACAAGTACCGCCCCCGCATTGACGCGTGCTGGGCCTCCACCAGAGCTCGACATCGACCCAGCAGGAAATCAATAGACGCGGCCGGGGTGCCGAACCGAAACTTCTAGGCGTACACCCTGTGCGTACACCACCATCGACGTCCGGCGTCCATTTCAAGGTGAAACACGCCGAGAAACATGCTGCACCACTGACAGCCAGAGGTCAAAGCTAAAATATTAAGGATCACCCGACGACCCCGCTAGCGCCAGTCTAGACGGGAAAAACTCTGCACGTTTACGACGTTGCGGCGGATCGGAAAATGTTTTTGACACTTTTTTCCGGCACCAACACGGATATTGCGAGGGTGTGATTCGTGCTGGGGAGCAAAATTATCAAGTTTAAAAGTCTCCGACTCCACTTCTAATTTGATTAAAACTGGGATTGCGTAAGCTTCCACTTTGCATACCATGTTGCTTGTACGGACTACGTGTTGAAGAGTTTATATATGTGAAGGACTTCGAAATGGTTTGCTAAATTATATTTTATTGTTGGTCTCATACATCTAAGAAATCTGATAAAAGCAAATCTGAGAAGCTTTCGAATAATTTGAATTCTTAAATTTCATCTGTTGCATGCAATTACCGTCTGGATTATCATTGTGAAACCTTCAAACTACATGATTTGCCTATCACTGGGGAATCCACCTGGATTAGATAAGGAAAAAAAACTGCAAAGTTGAGCTTCAAACTTAATCAAAAAAGACAAGCATCGTACGTTATTAACGAGGGGTAAAATTTGAGTGTATTTCTATGACCAAAAAACAAACGAGCAATACTTGAAATGGAGCATTAGGGTTCTTCAAGATTTGAAAAAGTTTCATATCAAGAAATTTTTGCTTCAGCTTTTGAGGTTGTCTTAAAGCGTTATGATTGAACTTTGAACAAAAGTGCAAAAAGACACGAAAAATCAACCCAAGATGTTTTTGCAGCCATACTGAACCTGCAAACAAATCACATATTTCTATAACTGCCATATTCTCTAAATTTCAAATTATTGGTCCCCTTTTTCATCAGTTCTGGTTCCCTAAGACCATCATCTCAAATACAAGAAATTTGTGAGATCCTAAATTTTCTTCAAGAGATTATAGACGCTGTGGACCGCATTGCAAAGATTTTTTCTTAAAAGTTCTATAAGTTCAGACACCAAATTATACGATACTCGCTTCGGTGAGCGCTCTGCCTATATTCGAGGACAATATAGTAAAATATTTTGTTTTGCAAATTATTGTTGTTGCTACAACCAGTAGACTAGGAATTGATCAATATATCTTTGTACCATCTCACCACCTTTTTACAATATTTCTAGATTTTCGAAAAAGCTTTCTTCTGCTTTTGACATTCGTATTGCGGAGGAATTTATTACAAATCCAATACTTTTCTTATAGTCTTTTAACTTTTTTTACAAGTAAATAGAAATATGAGACCGAGACGAGTAATCTGATGAAAGAGTAAATGTTTAAATATTTTAAAACCCATTTATTAATATTCTATGTAATGATTTTCCGTTTGTAAAGAAATGCAAAATACTTTAGTTATTCCTTACATCATTTTGGATGTTGTTGAACTTTATCCTTTTCCTGCACAGTGCATCATGATTGATTTGCCGGGTTTCGAATGAGGAAAATCATTATAAGTTCATTCTATTCAGTTATTTCCGATTCTAAAAATGTTCTTGAAAATTTAAATAAAATTTGATAACACTTATTAATTTGTAACATACAAAAAATCTTTTTTCTGATTTAAATTTAAAATAAAGCACATACATTATAATTATGTTGGATTTACCATTAGTAAAGTGACGGCATCGATTTATTGGAATTCGACAGTGATATGACTAAGGTTCGGTTGTTTAATGCTAACGAAGCATTAACCAAGCAAGAACGCCCCTTTTATTATTAGTTGAGTTGACAGCAGTTATTTGTTGCATTTAGTAGATGTTTGATAGGTATTAAAAGTGTAAAATTTTAAATTCTTTAGACAGCGTGAATGATAACCTTAATTCTTTCATTAAAATCTTGACGATTGTTACTGCAATTTGATCTAAGCGTCAAACCATACGTGCCTAATAATACGCTAAATTGTTACGTTAATTACCAGAAGTAATAAAAAAGTAGTCATCTATAATGCTAGTGGATAATGTGCTCTTTCAAGACAAAACTCCCGTCTACAGATTAGATGCATCGATGATTTCAATTTAAAATTTAACGGTGCTAGTTACCAGAAGAAGTTGTACCAGCAATACTAAAATATTTGGAGAACAATTATTCTTTAAATTTTAGGACCTAATATATTATAGTAGCAATTATTTCATTAAAGGTATTGTCAACTTACGATATTAAGTAGCAAAATAACCACTGCGTTAAATGAATCAACAACGTAAGGACATCTAAAGCTGAATTTGCAACAATAGTTGAAGAAGATACAAATGGCGGAGGTGCCGAGAAAAAGTTATAAGAAGAATGTAGCGACAAGACGTTTTGTATTAAAGTAACTAGTAATGAAAAACATCAGTTAGATAATGGAGCTTTTGCAAGCTTTATATGAGATTTGTCAGACAAATAGATTGAATGATTTTTCAAAGAAAACAATGATAGGTCGACATTTTAATTTCTGTAGGTAGATATCCATTTGAGATTTTGAGTAGGTAACCGAACCTGCATTCTGCAGATGGTATTTGCTGCAATATTGAGGACAGAACGTCCCTGAATAAAAAATATATACATATGTAACTTTGGACCTACTGGACCACAAGCGCCCCTCATTCAAGATTAATCTATAGGATTAATTCTGGCGTTCGATCCTAAAATTAATTTGCATTATTTATTGCAAGTGTCCAGCGATAATTAATTATGCAAGCCTTTGAGAACGTTGGACTCTCCGCGGCATCATTAAGCGCTTTGATTCGGGTGATTCATGATAAAATCGCAGCGGTTTCACAACACTCGTTTATAACAAATAAAAATTGTTAATTGCAGCCTTTTTGGTATTCAGTAGTCTAGACGTTTTTAAAGATTGGTATTTGTTTGCGAAGACGTTGGCTGCTTGGCGACAATCTCGTGAAAGTAAAACTAGGATGGTTGTCTGAAGTTTTAAAACTGTGCTGCATTGGAGGTCAGCTACTATCTCTGGTTGGTTGCAAGCCAAGTTGTGCATGATCGGTGCTCCCTACTCGCCCACGATCTCCATCTGATGACCTATAAATACGTTCGACCTGGCGACCCCACACTTGGATACCAGGTCGTCGAGGAGAAATATTCAGACACAAGCCAAGATACTAACAAAGTTGTCTAAAGGTTGTATGGAACATAAGATGACGTCAAAATAGTGCCAAGATCGCTGTCCAAGAAAATTTTTATTAACCAGGAATGGCAAGAATTCCTGGAGCTTCATCGTCAATAGTGCAATATTTTTTTCAGAAGATGATGGGAGGTGGAAACTAAATTACTGTCTGTCATAAATAAAGTTTAACATCTTCATCATCATGTCATGCCATGTATGCCAGTTACAGTAAACGCCAGTGATCACAAAGGCAAATAGTCACAACAATAATTAATTTAAATTACTCCTCACTGATCCAGATTAATTAAGAATACAATTTCAGTTGTAGTTTTTCAACAATTGCTGCATATATTCAGAATTCCATACTCTTGACAAAGTGGGTGCTTGTCCACAGAAATAGCTCCTGGTATATCATCCATTGTGTAATTGGAATCAATATCGTTTGAGATGGTAAAGCCATTTGTAACCCTACACCCAGTATTCATTACTCAGTGAAGTCATTGCCTTCTCGCTGCAATCCTTTACTTATCAACGATGATAACTATATTGTGCCGTATATTATATATTATAATGACAGTTGAACTCTTTCTCACTAATTTTTCGCATGGTGGAAAAATTTGTATCACCAAAGGTATTACGTTGCATCTAAGCACACATTTTCGAAATCGCTATTATAAACATCCAAAATGAGTTGTCTTAGGCTGTTTAACTTTACTACTATCTTTTTTACGCAATTCGCTGGAATATTAACTCCCACGAGTATAACCAACACGTAAGTGCTACCAGTAGCTAACTGTACATACTGTATTTTTGTTCTTCATTCACCTAGAGCGTTTTATTAGTGGTTTTCATTATGACTAGCATTCTAAATATTCACCGGATTCTAGAAGAGTGAATAAAGTTCAAATTGAGATCTATGTCAGACAAAGTTTCAGCAGTCAAGGGATATCCAAAGGGTGATGAACTAACTGAGCATAACTGGAGTGTATGCGTTGGTGCAGGGAATAGACTGGTGGAGTAGTGTCTCGAGTAAGGATAATTAATTAAATAATTTTGATTATTTTGTAAGTATCAGCGAATCAATAATAATATTTTACCTTTATAAACAAGTTTTACGTGACGTGGTATCCCATTATAAAACCATAAACCAAATAAAGAACTTAATACTAAGGACTCATCTAGTAAACGATCATTAAAGGGTCTTTCTGAGTATTTTAGAATCCAGAGACCATGTAATAAATATTTGGTAAAGTTGGTAAAATTAAATTGTACTCAGAAAGAAAAAACAAAAGTATGCACCAAATTTGTACGAAATAAAGAAGGAACGTTTGCCAAAAAGAGTTAACTTATTATTAAATTAAAAAATGGTAGCAAAAATGATTGTTAATCCAAAAATTCGGAAAAAAGGGCTTTCCCAATATCTATGATGCTGGTTACTGTGTAAACCATATTTATGCAATGTTGTGTTTATATTATTTTATGTAGAATCACAATTTAAATTTACAGATCTCTTAACACCTTGTATATGCTAGAAAGATCTTCGGACGTCTATATTCTTGCTATGTGTAAATTTGAATTTTGAACAGTCAAGAAAATGCTATTTAGGTATATATTCCTCATAGTTTTATCAAAACGATTTTTTTGTGTAATTTTTAACAAGAATTACAGGGATTTTTGTAACTATGATTAGGTATCAAATAGTGATAACTAAATTTGCTAAAATCCAAGAATTACAATTACTAATTTAGAACGTGGGCTGCTAATCGATATACGCACTTAATTAAGCACGTTTATCTGTTGAGTATTCAGTTCATATCGCACATAAATATAAATTTAAATGACCAATTATCTTGAGGAGAGGTGATAAAACAGCGGGTGTTTGGCTTTGATCCGATAGAATTTACCAATTATTTTCTGAAGCAAAACCTCACAATAATTTATCGACCCTACTTTTGCTTTCATTTCTTTCAATTTTGTTTTAAAAATAGACTTGTGATGTTCTCCCTGGTCAAGATCTCCGACCTTCAATTTTGGCAAAACGGTCATCAAAACAGCCAAGTCCAAGTATCGCCAAATTCTCAATGTCAAGGTATTTTTACGTTTCCAACAACACAAGACAAACAAATTAAACGATCCAGAACCGCCCAATATCAAGACGTAAAAAAAACCCGTAAAAATGATTACTAGATGTTTTGTCACAAAGCGGTAACTGTTGCGGTTGATTACTTAATGTCTTCCTTTGAATTTAATCATTTAAATAAGAATCCACATGGTGTAGTAGCGGAGAAAGTGTGTGTGTGAAGCCGATCGTTGAACTTCAAGAGTTCTCATTATGAGAAAAGTTGGATCGTCGGACACGCTTTCTATGGCTATAGAAAAACTGATGTCTCGCTCTTGATAAATATTAAAAATACAACCGCAAACCTAAATAAAGCAAACAACAATGAAAGCAATTGCGCAATGTTTTTGTAAACAAACTGCAATTCTCCATTATGTGGGTTAATTAAGAAGGCAATTACATATTCAATCAAAAAGCACTATTATGTGAAACTTTTTCACATAGGTAACGACGCCGCAAGGGGTAAAATAGGTTTTTAGTTGTAAAGGCAGTTTTTCTAGTATACTTTGTGTTTCGCTTTAGTAGTCTGAACCATTAATCATCAACGCCAATGGTCTGACATTAAATCACTAAATTTTGATAATAATGAAATATTGATGTTAAACTATTAACTACTGGATTAACGAGAGATGTTTCGAACAAAATTTTTATTACTCCTAACAAACTCTAGCAGTTTGAGGTAGGTATTTAGATCAAAAGTTGGTCTACCTTTTCTCAGTGTGTAACTAGAATTGCCTCCAGAATATTTAAGTTTTGATTGCTATGCCCCTGGTTCTTTAGCTTCCTATAATTTAGATAATTTGGGAGATATAAATCTGCTTTCAGGCGAGAATCTAGACTACCTAAGAGGATTAGTTAATATTTAAATGTTTTCATACAAAACTTGATTAGTATAGCTGGGGCACCAGTTTATTTTGAGTAATTCTTACAGGTTCAATTGAAACTGTCCAAGTGTTTCACAGTCTTTTGTAGTCGGCTCTGAAGACACCAGTTCAAAATCTACACAGAATGTGAACTCAGGCCATATTCATTTATTTGGACAATACTTCAGCTCATCGTTTTGTCCTTGCACGAAAGGTAATTCAATTAGTATTTCTCAATTAATTATTTTATCTCAAATTCCTTCCTAAATTACTGTGGCGCAAAAAGGGAATGTAAATAAATTAATAAATTGACTAACATTATTTTTGGTGGTAGACATTATCAATAGGCAGTGGTCAATCGGAATAAAAATCATCCTGTCGTCTCATTATTTTACAAATAACGGTAAACTGATATCAAGTTAAATTAAACAAATTTTGAAAACTCGGTGATCTAAGCAACCACCCTGCATTGCACCGATGTAAACATACGCCATGAGAGCAACGTACTCGACATACTCGAACAGTATTCATTCACAACTCTAACAAAATTGCAAAAACAACAAACCCACTATTCTTGACCATTCTTGTCCATATTTTTCGTGTGGGATTTATTTTGCGAGACAAATATATTTCATTCACTTTCTAGTTAAGTTTTTTCACTTTCCTTGCTTCTTTATAACAGTCGACTTAATGTAGATATAATTTAATTTTTCTGTGACTTTGGGTTTTTCTTTTTCTCTTTTATTTCGATTGCATATTACTGTTATTGAGTCAGCATTTCCCATTTATCATCTATCTTCCTTTCGATATTTTCTTTCTATTTTGGTAACTTATTCATTCTCTTCTCTTTTATTTCTTTCACAATATATTTTATCGTGTTTTTTTGCCTGGCATTCTTGTCATTACCAAACGTTAAAACACGTAGAAATTGGCTTCTATAGTGGGTTGAGATTCTTCGTGGACCATACTCGTTACAGCGACCTATTTCCACACCTGTCTATGGTTTGCACCTTTTTATTAGTTCAAATAGAAACTTGAAATCTACAATACCAGGTTGCTGTCTTCACTATACATAATACTACTCAATGATTTTCTAATGCCTTCCGGGGGAGAGTGATTAAAGAAAAAAATCTCTAGACTAAACCTGGAATAAACTTGGAGCAAATTGTCTTCTATGAAAATGTTAAAAATTACTCCTTGCGTATCCTGACATTATTATACCCCCCATTTTTCATTTTCAATATGATTATTGACATTAAATTCTGTACGGGACAGAAAGACCACCAGAGCACACACATTTTTTTCATTCTTATTTTTTCTTTGACAAAATTACCGATAACACAGTTTCACATGCTTGATAAAAGTTACAACTTCCAACTGTCTTGTACTGTATAAAGATAAAAAAAAGGTTACAAAAAAATCACGTCACAAGTAATAATTTATCAAATGTTGCCACATTTGTATAAATGTAATATAAATAGTTTTGCAATTTCAGGGTATATTTTATATATAGGAAGATTCAGAGTCGGTTTCAGTATAATAACGAAAATTTGTTATTTTTCGAAAAAAATAATAACTGTTAAATAAACTAAATATTGCATTACTGCAGAATTTGACGCATGAAATATTAAATGTGATTCGCTTGTTACCAAATACGCCCATAAAAGCGCGGGATTTACAATTATTACAAAAAATGTGAAAATGCTTTATTTTGTTTTTAAATATTTGGTAAGTGATTTGACTCTTTCATATATCGATATTGATCCTTGTAAAATTGTTGGTTAATTTTTTATTTTATGATTTGATTGAAATCCTCGTTAGTTCACTTATAAACCGTGGCTTTCTACATTTATCATTTAAATTTCACAGATTCTGCTGCTTTCAAAAATAATTTTCCCGCTTTTCCTTTAATGTAGATGTTCTGTTGATCTTGCTATATTATCGTAGATCTACTGATATCTACTGAACTATTTCCTATAAGACCTTTAAAAAGAAAATTAGGAAAGATACAGCTTTATTGGAAAAAAGATACATCGAGAAATCGTGTTGATGTAAACAACTGCAAGAGAAAAAAAACAAATTTTAACTGCTATGAATCGATGAAAAAATACTTTGCTAAGAAAATATAAGAGTAAATTGTTTTGAGGAATGTCATAGGTTTCAAGAATATGCAGATTCAGTTTTACGTCGCTTCGGAATTCCGTTCCATACGAGAAACAAAAATACTCCAATTTCGAAACGATTTCTTGTTTGATGGCCAAATTGCGAAAGCAACATAGACGCGTCTCATTTAATTGGGTTGCGTAAGAGTTGCACGAGGCAATAACGAACTTGTCGATCCGTAACCTACACGAACACCATCTAACCCCATTAAAGGTAAGCAAGGATCAGATAAGATTGCAACAATCTTCGAAAACACACAGTCGACACGTGTATTTAAAAACTTCTTGGCAGACAGTAAAGTATGCGGATATAAATAGACATGGCCTGGTTCTTCTGCCGTACTGATCTTATTTCAGGAAACGAGTTATATGCACCTGCTACCTACGCGGGGAAGAATTTTTTCTCTTTTACTTTGTTATCCAACAGACACTCATAGTAGGATCTATTTCGGGGATGAACCCCTCGCCGGGTAAAAGCGCCACCCGCTTTGATGATAACGGCTAATTAGATTAGAGGCAGCGGCTTCATTCACGTACCTTTATACTTTTTATGTGCTCGAGCTCGCCGTTATCGACAACGCAACGTCATTTTAAATTTAGCGCAAGCCGTTGATACAAAGCCGGTTCAGTGGTGCAATTTCTAGTTTAGAATAAAAACCTCAATGTTTACATTTGAATAAAAATATAATTAGCTGAATTTCACAAATCAACGGATTTAGGTTTAGAACCTGTGGCTACGCGCACATCCTGCAAGAAGGCAGAAAATCTGTGTGCAATAGGAATCTACTAATCGCAATATACAAGCAATTGACAATTCAATGTCACTGCAATTCACCTAATTTTTAAGAAGACAAAATGTTGGACAAAGAAGTTATTAAATTTATAAAGGGCATTACTATTTTTTTATTTGTTTTTAACATTCTGTCTAAGGCAAGTAACAATTGCTCGTATTACAATGAAAATTACAGCAAAGGATTGTTGTTGGAAAATGTCATTTCTATAACCAATACAAATGATGAAATTATTTTTGTCAGTCGTTGCATGTTACCTTATCTCTACAGATCAAAATAATATGAAACATTACAACTACATTATTCGAATAAGGTGATATTGACAAAATATAAGGAAAATATCAAAGTATTAAGAACTTAAAAATTTGGTTTATCTATAAAATAAAAACAATGATGATAAACTACGGAAAAGATAAAGAAATTGAACTCAGATTTTGACTGCCATCATAAATAAAATTACTCTGGTAGAGGCATTGAATCAATAGAAACCGTAACATAAATTTCAAAATTGTAAATTGCATAAAATTCGGTGGCAATGGATACTTTCTGATTATGAAGAAACTGGACAGTTTCCACTGCTAACTATTTTAATCAAGTCTTAACAGGAATTATTTTTTTTCGGCTTAGTAGTTCAATTTCCAGTATTATAAATATATTATTTGGTTCATATTATCACGATTGGACTGCATATACAGTATTGCTCGCAAACAATCTGAAAATCGGACCTATGCAGACACGAGTTTTTATTTTTGACGCGAGAATAAAATTAAATAACCACAAGAAGTAAAAATATTTAATGTTTTGAATTATTTTGTGCTTGCTCATTTTGCAAAAAAAGAATGATTTTTATAACAAAATTAGATTTGTTATGTGCGACTTAAGTTAAAAGGTCCATGTTCGATAATTATTTCCCAAACTGTTAGGAGGAAGTAAAGATCGAAAATATCCAAACATCCAAGCCTGACCTAACCTGAAGCTCGACGATCGAAAAGAACAAAATCCACAATGCGTTTAGACAGCTTAAAGTCTCCATGGAAATGCAAACAATTAGTCTATTTAAAAAGATATCAAGAATGTGAGTGGTTACAGAAATAAACACTAAATGTTACGCAAATCTTCGAAATGGTTGGAATTTACTCAATTCCGATTCTATTAATGAACAACAAATGGAAAATATGTAAAAAAAATTAAGACAATGTGCTTGTTAGCTTTCATACTAACTACGTTTAAAACGTCTGAAAAAAAATATTTTTGATTTCCTCATATGCGTTTCAAGTAGGGTTAAAAAAGTTAACAATTGACTTATGGGTGCAGTCGAATCGTTTTGGGTTCTCTGTCGAACGGGCAGGGTGTACTTGAGTCAATCTAACGCTAATATACAATGGAAGAAAAATTTTGTCATGGTTGTAAAGTAAAAAGATGAAAGAAATAAGACACATCGTTTATTTTTAAATTTAAGTTACTCCCATCTCCTTAAAAGTGACCCAAGTTGTGATCAATATTATCTGAAAATGAATAACGAAATTCGAAACTTTGACGCTGAAACCTGATGGGCAATTTAACTGGCAACTTGTTACTATCATCCGAATTTGGCTATTTGCTATAGCTTTCTTGTAGTGATTGAAGTACTGAAACAATCACAAATCGGATAAACGTCCGATAAGGCAACTCATTTTATCTCAATCAATAAACGTGCATTGTATTAGTGCTAAGATCAAGATGAACTGCATATACACTGTTCTCTGAGAAGTATTTCTTGTTTAATCTTCTGTCCTCTTTCTAAAAAGCTTAAAAAAGCACATAGCAATAAGATAGATTTTAAATTTTGAATCTTGCAGATTTTATATTGTT
Source organism: Pyrochroa serraticornis (assembly GCA_905333025.2). NCBI lineage: Eukaryota > Metazoa > Arthropoda > Insecta > Coleoptera > Pyrochroidae > Pyrochroa > Pyrochroa serraticornis. The sequence goes on from HG995152.1 coordinate 41,147,941, forward strand.
TTAAGAAAATACACTGAAAAGATAGTAAAGGTAGTGTTTGTACTATTACATATATACCTAATTAAGTAGTTATTAAAATATGTGCTTTTGTTGCTCTTTATGAACCATGAACCGCAGAATAAACACGGAAGGGTTGGACACACTTTTTTATGCAACCAGTAATACAAGCATGTAATGACATCTAATTACGAAAAGCTAATAATTTGATCCAGAAAGGGGTACATTTAGTTCAATTACTATATATAGCTTACATCTTTTAGATTCATCCGATATAACTAATAGCACATTACAATAATTTTATCTTAAACCATTATGTTGACTAAAGAAGTAAACGGACTAGTTACAAAATAAGTATTTGTGGATAGCATTTATTTACTACCTTTATAACCATAAATATGACTACTAAGAAGCAAAGAATTTCCTATCACATAAATCGCAAAGTTAGATCGTTAATAAATATATTTCTTTGTGAAAGGTTAAGATAAAGTACTAGGAACTTTACCCAAGACATTATTTTAGGATCAGTGTTCTACATATCTTCAGAGTAATTAGCAATAAACGGTACTGGTAGCGCTAGAGCAATGTTAGTTTTTGGAACTGGATATAAGAAATTTTACAGCACAATCTCCATTAGATTCTGGTACATAAATAAATAAATCAAAATCATCACGCTAATTTTACTGTAAAAACTACGATTATCCTCAACAGCAGGATTAAACGCTATTAAATTTCTCAGCTCACATGAAAAACAATTCGTTAGGCATTCGAGCGAAGCACATGACACAAAAAAAAACAACTCTACTGTGGGATCTTCCAAAAATCGCAATAATCTGCAGAGAAAAATTACTTATGAACAAAATCATAGTGAAACCTTTGCGGACGGTATTTATATTTTGATAATAAGCCCACCAATGGTTCTACAAAGTGTAGTCGATGCCCCAGTACATATTCGAGTTGAGCTTTGTTATGGGAAGGGTAACTTGCCTCCAAAAAGAAATAATTAACTGCATTTTAATACAATGTCTAACTGTTGGCTGTTATACCAACAAGAATGATGTCTCGGACTTCAGATTTGTTTGAGATGATGTGATTCTGAAATAACTGCGAATGATTAAAATTGAGTTATAAAACTGAAACGATTCTAGGTACTTATACCATAAATATGTCTTAATTATTAGTAAAAAAATACTCTTTACTAAAATTAAACTGCTTATGGGTAATTAAAAATAATTTTTTAATAATTTTATTTTTAATTTTCTAGTTTTTAGAAGTTATTCGATTTTTTTTGTATTTTAATTAATATAAGGACCTTGCTATCACGATAATACGTTTTAAGAGACCACGCCCGATTTTTTCTTGAATGCTCCTCGGGCGCTATTTGTTTGCTTATTCGATTTTATTGCTTACAAAAAATTACTTCTTGGGAATTCAATTTTGAAACGCATTATAATTCAAAATTTAATTCCACCATTTAATAAAAATATCTCTAGCGGGTAAGTATCAGAATTTTGCCAACATTTTAAAATATTGTCTTACTATACTTTACACTTTTGCAACAATACTGAAAATGTATTTGATTTCACGTTACAAAATTCTACTAGTACAATCAATTTTAACATTTTTACTAATATCAAAAAATAAATTGTTAAAGGCTGCATCAAGGGATTAAATGTGTTTACTAAAAATCACTCTAGGCGAAGGATAGCATGTTCAATAAAATGACAATAACTAGGTAGTGAATTTTATAATGACTTGGTAGACTGTGCTCAATACCAATGAGTGTCCTATTAATATCAATTATGTGGCTACTTGATAGCCCAGAAACAAAGAGTACGATGACCTACAATTTGCGATTAGTCTTCAAGACATCAATTGTATAATATTAGATAGGGTCATAAGTAATGATTATACCTATTAGCACGGTGTTCTAACCGTGAGGTCTTCATTGAATAAGAGCTGTCGTAGTGATGAGTAATTTTTATGCAAATAATGTCAAATGAAAATGCACGAGAAACTATATCATTCAACAGGCATTAATTATTGATTGTATTTAAAGAATGCACACCTATCTTCAAAGTAAAAAGAAAAACTGTTATTAAAAACTGAAGATCACCTTAAAACACATACAAATATAAACAGATAAATAGATAGCTTTTGCTGCTTTCTATAATACATGAGCCGCAGCATAAGCATGTAGCTTTATTCTTTGCAATTTGCAATACACTTATTATAAAAAAGAAAAGTAATAATAAATAGATATACAATTTGATCTACAACGGACCTTATTTAAGTTGGTTAAGTGCCCTTATTTAAAATCACAAGGATGTATAGCATGCTGTCAATATAAAAAAAATATCACCTATAAATAAATACTGATAATTTATAAAAACTTTCAACTACATTATCAACATGCTTTCATTGTTCTTTATTCCCATTTTCACGAATCGTAAAATTCTCTAAATATCAAAAATTGTTTATTTGAGAAAAATTGCTTACCCCACAAAACTAAAAATTGTAGGTAAAACTGACTGAATTTAACCGAATTCTTTTCACAACAAATCGAATTAATTTCTCATCTCATTTATTTATTTCCGCCATAGAAAATGGCTCTGCTGTTTTTTAAACAGATAACAAACGTTAAGTGACTTGTTATATCTTCAACAAACGATTTGGTGTTCAGCCTACTCCAATTAGGAATGTTTGTTTTACTGTTCGCGCAATATTTAGATTCCAATTTACATCTAAATTGATCTCACTACGTAACAACCACCCACGTGATTTATCTTTATATCCGTAATAAGTTCAAGTAACATTGTAAAAAATTCTAAAAATATAATTTTATTCTTGGATCAACTTGGACGTTTGTGAAACGGTAGTGAAAGATTCTATAATTGTTTTGATAACACCTACGGTTTTACGTCATTCATAGTGGACCGTGACCACAAAAATTCACACAGCTTTTATAAGCCAATAAATATCTGGCAATGTTTAAAACTGTAGAATTTAAGTAAATCTTTTTTTAAATTTTCTTAAAATTATTTCTTGTAATCTTGTCGACAAGTTAAGTGTTATGTCATTTAGTTCAAGAATGAACTAAATCATTCACTAATTAAATTAAAGAATAAGGGGATACTGTCAATTTTTGGACAAAAAACAGGATGGTGGAAAATATATAGATACCTAACCTTTCAGTTAAAGAATGAAAATGTAAGTTATCGACATAAAATGCTTGGTGAGGAAAAAATATAGGAAAGTCTGAAGAGTAAAAAGGGTGGATAAACACTTAGGCAGAAAAATAGAAATAATATACAGGAAACAAGAAATAGGTTACAGGTGAACGAGAGAATGAATGCGGAGTTTTGCCCCGATCTATTTGCAGCTTATATTGGAATTGCGGAAAAATGTTTACACAGATAAACAAAAATTGGTAACTACCGAAAAGATGGCCAGAATATGTCCATAATAAATTTAGTATTGTTGTTAACGAATGAGGAAAGTATTTCGTCCACAAAACACTGCTAATAAATGCAGGGAGATTTATTTAAAACAGAATAGGAATAACGGAAAAAAGTAGAGTAAAAGTGAAAAAAAAAACAAAAGAAGAGATTCGATTTAGGGAAAATGGGAGTGAGAGAATTGACTAATCTGAAAGCTCCCAACAAAAGCTTATAATACAGTAGAGCAGGTGTATTCAGAATAGGCAGTTGAATTTCAGGATATTCGGATGTTGGATGTAGGGAAAAAAAAAGAGTGAGTAGTAGAAATATAGAAATGTCTGATGATATAAGAATGGTGGAAAGAATGAATAGAAAAGTCAAAAGTAAAGCAAAGAGTAAGTCTTATTATGAAAGAAGTGGAGACTGCATATGGACTGGAAGAAGCAAATAAGTGGGACAATAGAAAAAGAGAAAAGTAAAAATAAAAAATACTAGGTAAAAAGGATGACGGAAAAGCTTCTGATGCATCTAACATATTAGCATTATATTAGAATAGTAGAGAAGCAGGAAGCGAAAGAGAGAAAGAAAGAATGGGAGTTGGCGGAATGAACAAAAAAGTTCACTTGGATAAGATAGTATAGAAAGGAATTGATGGAGGAGATTTAAGAAGCCTTGAAGTAGATCAAAGAAGCAAAAAATAGGAGCCAAGAAATAAGAAAGAAAATAAAAGACGAGAACGTATGAGATATATATATATATATATAAAATGGAATAATTTTTATTTGGTGTTTTTTAAAAACTGGAAATAAGTCAATGGCAATCTTCTCAAGCCGTTTGGTTGAAGGGAACCAACAAACACAAAACTAAAGTGGATTGTAGAAATTTTCCAAATAATGACTGTTTAGTGTCGGACTTGGTAGTGTATTTAGTTGGATCGTTATTTAACTTTAAATTAAATATTCGATAATATTAATGAGAGAATAACTTTTAAAACAATACTATTATACTATGATTTAATTTAGAGATATACATACTATTAATTAAATTTGGGGCAAAACATATTACGTGTATCCAGTTTTGCTGAACGCATCTGCAGTTAGCTGTTTTGGACATAAATTCGAATTTATTTAACATCTGATCGCTTATATTAAGATAGTACTCATTACTACTAAATATGTCAACCAGAGTTAAATAGTGCCTCTTTGTCAACAAGTATACCTAATCTAGGAAATTTTATAAAGGATTATAAGGCCAATCCTGAGTTCTAATTACTAATTAATTTCTACAAATAATAATAATAAAAACTTAATTCAAAATTCTAGCAAAGACATCAATTATTATTTTAATTCTATATAAAATTTAAAAAAATCACTTTACTAAAACTTGAATAAAAATATTTACATTATTAGTGATTGTCGTCTGAAGTTATATCAAATTGTTTGAGTTTGCTATAATACCGATTCAACCTTTTCGCGCCAAAAACCATGTTGGCTATACGAGAGTGTTGTAAATATCCGTAAAACAAGAATGTTTGCAGGAATTTCAGTTCCTGAGCTGCTAGCCGGGCAGCAGGTACACACCCCCTTTTTGACGTTTGGCATGCAGTTTGTTTTCTTTACCTGCAATTCCGGATGAGTGTTGTCCTTGTGTGTAGCAGCACGTATAACACCAGCTCTCCAACCCCACTCACTAATTTTACCAGATTTTAATTTGGTAAATGCACTCACTGACAAAAAACGTTTGCCAACAATTTCCTCCCGGCATTTGTATGCCATCGTCGTAACACACAATTAACACATGCAGATCCTACAGTTGTCACAAATTCATTATATATACAATTAATTTGTTAGCGGTGTTAATATTAATTTTTGAAAAAAATTTTTTTTTTTCAAATTCACTTGTTATAGCGCGCAGACCAACGCATGTAAAGATTTTCGATCTCTGTGGCGGACCTGGCGGACCAGCGAGGCCAACGTGAAAGAAACCTCTCGCTCAGGCTCGTCGCGCTATCGGCTTAGGTCGCCTCTTGTTCGCACACATCCACCACGAGGAGAAACCAAACTCCTCGAGGTGTTTCTCCATCAGATACAAATAGCGGAATTGCAGAAACTTCCGAAAGAGGGCACGTGAGGAAGGGCCGACCTACACCGACATCTCACGGCTAGTGCCAGAACCATCACTATTCCACGGCCAACTAGATTTAGTTCGGCAAATGTATTAAGTATTGCATAGGTGTCCCAATATAAAGCACTAATTTTGAACAAGAGTTTGTGAAAAACACAATCAACGTCACTTTGAGCCAGTTCGTTTCTAGCGATATTGTCAACTCACAACTGAAAGTTACACTCTACAGAATTGTTGGCGTCATTTTTTTTACCCTGCTATTTGTACTGCTGGGGACTGGTATTCTGACCAGCTACTCAGCTACCTCTTTCTACGAATGCAGTTTAGGAAGTTGTATCTCTCTGATCAGTAAAAAGGATACATTTTAAATTTTGTCTCCTGTATTTTATATTAATTACTGTTTCGAAACATTAGTACCCTTGGTAAGAGAATGATTAGTATCGCCAATGAAAACTGTAAATAAATGTAATAGTACGCGCAATAGAATTAAACTTCTCAACAATGCGTGCAGGGAAAGAGAAGCAGTGGCGCCACTACAACATTACTAAACATTACAAAAAAACGCCACAGTGTTCCCGTAAAACAAGAATGTCCACTCATCATAATGTTCCCTATTCTTCGTAAAACAATATTCGTTCGGAATTGTATTGTAGATAGAGTGCAGAGCGTTTCACTTTTTGTTACACTTTTATTTTCTTTGTTAGAAAGCTCGGCTAAAAGTTTTATTTCAAAAATTTTGTATTACTTTTATACTTATCATTCCCATGCCTTTTAGAACGTACCGGCCCTGCATACAATAACTCTTTAAAACCTAACCGATTATGCAGGTTCTATAGTTAGCTGAAGCAAGTTGAATTTCTTAACATGTTCTCGTAGTTTTTTAAGTTATCTTTAAACCAAAAATACATAAATAATGGACAAAATTTATATGAATTTTTGACGATTAAGACCTAAGTTGTGATCAATTTTTCTTATGAACTTCTTCGACAAATGATTTTGCAAGTCGCATCATACACGATACACGGGACTAATGTCTTTCAACTAGGCTCATCAGACATAACTGTTAATGTAATTTGCTTGGCCGTAGCTATTTTAAAATCAAAATCTTTAAAAAGCTTTTCTTTAAAATTAGTTATTATATGAAAATCCTTATTTTAAAATTTGGAAATAAAAGTACACGTGATTTTAAAGAATGAGGAAATAGATCATCAATTATCCTATCGAACCTGATAGAGTCTGGCCTGGTGTTATAATTATAGAAGTTGCCACAGTGTTCCTATAAAACAGGCGCGGACACTCGGCATGACCTAGTTACTACAGAACAACAGATGCCCTTCCGTACAGTATCGTGAGGCAAACTCAAACTCTAGGCTTGTACATACATACTATAGAAACTCAAACTATAGAGAAAGCATGCATTTCACTTTCTGTGCTAAATATTATACATTTTTGCGGATTTTACGCTAAAGGGGTTACAGAAAATTTTATTTAAAAAAGGTGTGTGAAAAACTTTTGTGCTAATTTCGGAATTTTTCAAATATTATATTAATTATTACTTGTTCTGAACGTTTGGGGTTTAAAATGCAAACACTTTTACAGGTGGTTACAAAAATAAATAATTATTTTCTCAATTTTAAATTTGATTTACTTTTGTAATACATTTAGCACTAAAACAAATATAAGAGAAAAGTTGGAATTCATTGTATGTATGTACAGTTTTATCTTCAAATTTAAGGTTACGTTATCGGGAAAAATTAGTTTTTGCCCTTTTTTGCAAATTATGAAACGTAGAATATTTAGGCAGGTGCTATATACACTTTGTCTTCATGTCAGTTATCAAATTTAAAATTAATTTACTTAAATGTTATAAACAACTCTAAGGTAACTATTAAATTAATTTTTGATTGGGTGTATTTTTGATAAGATTTTACATTGATTCCGCAACCAGATATACAAGCGTTTAATGCCAGTTAAATAGATAACGAAAATTGTTCGATCTATGATCTATATTGACCACTGTTGATTGCATGAAGCAGTGGCCCCGCATTGTTACGTGATTTACTTGGAAAGCCGCTTCACAATTAAGAATCGATGTACTATGTTCTGAATATTTTTTTTATGTTGTATGTTGCCGTCAATATTACCTAATATCATTGCTTATAGATATTATCTATAAACAATGCTAATATGTAATTTAGCAAATTTTGCATCACAACCATGAGTCTATTTATTCGAGATAATTTCTAAAGATTTTCTACATTTCTCTACTGCGGCATTGCAATATGAATATTATAATTATATTTGAGCGATAGTATTTCGGTGGAACGTAAATAATTTGTTCCACTATTATCTTTCGTAACGTGAGGGCCGATAATTTCCTGCTCTTACACAGAAGTTTGAAGTTATTAGAAATATAACGGACTAAGAAGAGACATTTTTTATCGGTGAACCAAAATATTGCTTATTTATTACTAAGAAATATTATCTTTAGTTAGTGGAAAAATGTTTACAACAATAAAATAAGTTATTTTTATTTACATCAATTATTAAAAACTGAAATTTTGCGAATGTTTCTTAAAAATAATTTGGAGTCCAATGCAAGAAGTTGAAAATGAAATTATCTTTCTCATAAATAATCTTTCATACCATATATGTATGGTATGTGCTGGTTATATCAGTAATTATAACTAGAAGATAAACATAGAACATATATATATATATATATATATATAATCTTACTCTTAATATTAGCACTGATTAATTATAAAATTCAATGATATTAGGTATGAAGAAATGTTTCTTTGCTTTCATCAAGTGCATGTAAATAAATATAAATAATATGATATAATATGATATAGTTTCTACCATTGTATATGGATAATCATACGTTTCTACCAACAATCTAACTACGTTGGCGCCACTGCTTATCCAGCAGGCCTTGGTTTGGTATATTGCCGTATTTGTGTGTGGAGGGGGTTAAAATGGAAGATGGCTGTGACGGCTGGCGGGTTTAGCAGCCGTTCGCTTTTAAATTTTAATTTACCTTGACAGACATCACCGTAGTGCTAATTAAAGAGTCGTGTTTAGTTATTAAACTAGTGAATTCAAGATGATATCCTCTATTATATCCAGATTAGTCATGTAAGTATTGAAATTTCCCAATTTTGAGCCATCTCTTTGTGATGTTTTGAAATTCCGACCATCTGATAATGGTGGAGTGCGTTCAAAGTAAACAAAGAACAATATTTTGAATAAATCCTTTGTGAATGACACGTTTAGATAATTTGGCGCAAACATCCAAGTTTTTTGGAATGTATTGATTAGAGCGTATTGTTAGACGAAAAACGAAATGTCAAAATAACCTAACTTTTCGTTATTATCAGTCCCCTGGTTTTGGGGATCAAGTAATTAGTTCTGTTACAGATAATTTGAAGTTGACTGAACTTCTTGGGCTCGTTACTCGTTTGCTAGTTGCCGAAATTAGTCTTTGCCAAATATGTGAATCATCAAGCTAAGCAAAAACGGTGGGATCAACCGTTTTGGCTTTCACTGTTGCTTTATTTGAATTAGTACCTTACTTGTCGTGCTCTGTTCGAGCCATATTAGGAGACGATGTTACCTTGAATTTTTATTTGACCTGGTTAAAGTTTTATAGATTTTTATAAAATCATTATACAACAGCCAGGGTGAATATTGAAAATTATAATTTCGCGAAAACTACTCCTCTTGTTTCATAACAGTATACAACCTTCTTCCAAAAGTAAAATCCGAGGTAAAGCTATTTGCACCCGTCATCAATGCAAATATGCAAGATCGCTTTCCAAGTAGTAACAGACAGATCCAAGGCTTTCTTTTGCCTGAAGCTGTAAATGGTCCAGTCTTGTTTAGGTGGGCAGAAAATTTGACATTGTCGTTCCCAACTACTTTTTGCTTGTTACCTTTCCCTCTTTACAATCATTCGGTGTGAAAGCCCTACCAGCGGTCAACGATCGTTCTGCAGTTTAAATGAGCTCATATGTAAATAAAATTTTCATCAATGTTTTGAGCATTAAAATTGCCAAACGTTTCATTGTTGTGACCCACCGTTCCAGGAGTATCAATATATATATTTCAAAAACAACCTCAATATTGAGATATTTGTTTTTTTATAATATACCTTTAAATTTTGCGTTTATGAAAAGGATTAATGAATTGTTTCTTCTATATAAAAAAATAATAATGAAACACGTGATTTTGAATTCCGTACACGCAATATGTAGGTCGCGGGTCAAGAAATGAAATTGCGATTGTGATCAAGCTCCCATGCAGCTTGAAGGAGATTGCCCACTCTTCAAAAACAATATAACAACAATAGAAATTGGCGCCACCGGTTTTTTCCCTAAAAGAAATCATAAACAAAACCGGAAGATTTAGGGTGGATGTGTTCAAGAACAAAATATATCGTTGCTACGCCGAAACTTAGTTGGGTGCATTCCGCGATGTTTTTACAACATAAATTGTAGACCAAAAGTTGGTGGTTTCACTTTGGAGATGTTTTGAGTGGCTTCTAATTCGTCTCGGACACCGAATGCAGGACGAAGCTAATGGTGGTTAGAACCGATTGCCAAGCGAATGAAATTTATCTAAGTTAGTACCATCAGTAAAAAGTTTGCCGCGACATTGGTCTTTCCACAATATCCGATACAATTGAAACTGGGTACTTATGATAAGTAGTCCTGACTCAAATCTTAAGGTGTGTGTCGAAGTTTCTTTTAGAAATATTGCGAAAATAATGACAAATCGTCTAAAGCGAGTTGATGTTAAAAATCAACAATGTTGTGTCCAGCCCTTTACCAGAACGCCATCAAATGTTTCCAAAGGAAGCGAATTTAATCGAAGAAGTGTGTATCGCTCATGACTCCCAAAAACTGCCGAGCGTTGCCCGTGGTGTTTGAATTTAAATTTTCCAGAGCTTTTCCCGAAAATTGTTTTATAATGATCTTCATTTCCGTTTTTATTCGCGTAAATTTTGTAAATAGATTCTTTGTTAGCATTCCATCGTTCGAGGAATTTACACAAACAAAATTCAAAAGTTTTAAATGTCCGCTAGTGTGCGTAAGACCGTTACAATTCTCAATTTATTCCGTAGTTTGGTTTTTGTGAAACGCTGAAATATATTTAGTATAAAGGAATATCTGGAAAAACTAAATTATCTTCTTAATATCTTTATTTACATGTTTGTTTCCAGATCGATAGATTATCTAATGAAATATCACGATAATGTTTGATAAATGACCACCTGCGCCCTTCATCGTCAGCAGGTTGTTATACTTTCTGACTGGTAATTGTTGACTAACATTGAGATAAAATTAATAATGTCAAAATAAGAGCTAAAGTAGAGAACGCAGGAAAATACCCTGAAGTATCTATCAAGTTGAATAATTCTGGTAGGTAACTTTTAATTGTATACAGTAATTCTGGCTGCCAGGCTCTCAAAAGCTTTTCCTACATCAAGGAAAACTTATACGCAGTATTCTTTGTTATTTAAACTGGCGGGTGGTAATATACGATGACATTGCTGAGTGGTAGAATGCGCCTGGTGCAATACGATTTAATAATCGGGATGCATTCAGTATTAAGTATTTTAAGCACTAGTTTTTCAAGCAATTTTGATATAGCTGGCAGCAAACTTGTGGGGTGATATGATTTTACCCTATTTGGGTCTTCACCAAGCTTCATTTAATTTTTGGGGCCAGAACTAGATTTGGAGGATTGTATTAAAGCTATCTCACTTTTGGCATTTATTGGGATATATGATCCATATCCGCAGATTTTCTTAGATTCAAGAATCCTATTTCATTTTCTATTTCTTTAGATGTGACGGGTTTACTTCGTGGTATGACGGGAGACTTGTAAGATCTTCATTCACACAAGATGTACTTGCAAAATATATACACTTATCTAAAAACAATTCTTTCAATTCTTGTCTATCTTGTAGTTGAGAAAGATGCTCTTATACTTTTATTTTAAATTTAAAAAAAATAATTCTTCAAGCAATGAGATTTATCACTTGAGGTGATTTCTGATAACTTTGTTGTTAAGATGTTTTCCTTCTATAGTAACGAAATATATCTGTTAAGGTTTCAGTCATAATGTAATTGACCACGTAATTACAATTTTATGATACTGAATATGCTGGTTGACGTGAGTACACTTTGGTAATGTCTAATAAAGTAAAGTTTTTGGGAGTTTGTTCAAATACTGATCAATTATTGTTTAATTCAAACTCTAACAAAATAAAGTTATAGACATTAACAGAGTTACCTTGTTTCTGCAAGTTGAAGTATTTGATGCGGCTCAAGAACACAAAATAATAGAAATAGTTTTTTACATGTTGACAATTCTGGGAAAATTTTTGCAAGATGATTGACAAACGCTTTATAGTTAGTAACTGATTGATTGGTCATCTAGTTTACTTTATCTATTATATTAAAAAAACAATTAAACTCACTTTGTAAATGCTATTTCTACTTATACTGAATTACTTGAAAAATTACATTTTGGTGGTTTTTATGGCGTAATGAAACGGTCACTGGTTGTTTGTAACTTACGTCGTTAAACGCAAGAATGAGTGCTAACGAAGTGGTGAAAACTAGGCGTTAAATATATATTGCACATTTCTGTTATGTAAATAATGTTCTACGAACTATTTTGATGTCATTTCTTAGTAAAGTTTACAACATATAAAAGCGTTAGCAAAATGAGAATATCTTTAGTCTTGTAAGGTCAGCAAGTAAACATAATTTTAGTCTTGATTTTTAGTCCTGATAGTTTTGAGATCATTATGCTGCATATGGAAGTTTCAATTTTTTATGCGATTTTGTACTAGGATTCATAAGTTACAGAGAGAACTAACACTTTTGCTTTACAAAAGTAGTGATTTAAGATTAAAATTTATTTTATTTGTTATAATCAGCAACTCATTGTTTCACAGAAAAGGGAACTTTATAGTGTTCAACAAAATTGGTATTGATTTGTGTCAGTCATTACCAGGTGGAAGAACCATAATTATACTTTGTCATTGTTTAATTAAAATTTCTTGGATATGAATGGCCTATCCCCACTATTGTTGAAATCATTTTCTTGTTTATGTTGCAATGCGTCATATCCTGTGTTTTCAAATCGTTGCTAACTTTATTCTTTTGCTTCTTACACGTGTTTCATGCGATGTTCACCTAGTTTATTTTCAAGTGGCTGACCGGGCGGGTCCAGGAAGCTGGCTAGTGGCTGCGAAGGTGAAGCACAAATGATGCTACTATGCAATATCTTTAGTGCTTCGTTAGTTATTCATTGTGCTTAAAACCAGAACCCATCCACAGTTACGGTTCCTGAGAAATAGGGCCTCAAAGTGCATTAACTGGAAGCTGGCTACGACTTTTTTTTTGTTATAGAAGCACCAATGACGCTACTATGCAAAATCCTTAGTGCTTTATTATCCTTTAAACCAGAACCCAGCCACAGTTACGGTTCCTAAGAAATAGAGCCTCAAAGTGCATTAATTGGAAACTGAATACAGCTTTTTTTGTTATAGAAGCACAAATGACGCTACTATGCAAAATCCTCAGTGTGCCGTTAGTGCTTCATTGTGCCTCAAACCAGAACTCAGCCACAGTTACGGTTCCTGAGAAATAGGGCCTCAAAATGCATACTTGGAAGGTGGCTACAGCTTTTTTGTTATAGAACCACAAATGACGCTATTGTGCAAAATTCTTAGTGCTTCGATATTGCTGCATTGTGGTTCAAACCAAAATTCAGCCACACTTAATATAGGGCCTCAAAGTACACACGTCAACTCAGACGATTTTGCATAGTAGCGTCATTTGTGTTTCTATAACAAAAAAAACTATAGCCAGCTTTCAGGTAATGCACTATTAGGCTTTATTTCTCAGGAACCGTAACTGTGGCTAAGTTCTGATTTGAAGGATAATGAAGCACTAACGAAGCACTAAGGATTTTGCATAGTAGCATCATTTGTGCTTCTATAACAAAAAAAAGCTGTAGCTAGCTTCCAGGTCTGCACTTTGAGGTGCAATTTCTGAGGAACTGTAACTGTGGCTGGGTTCTGGTTTGAAGCACAATGAAGCACTAAGGATTTTGCATAGTAGCGCCATTTGTGCTTCACCTTCGTAGCCAGCTTCCTGGGACCTGACCGGGCTAGTTCACGTAGAAATACTAGTTTTCATGTTGTTGGCAGGTTTGCTTTATAATTTTTTTGGAATTAAAGTTGTATTTCCTAACTTCTATCCTTTCCCGGTATATAGTTGGGGAAAAATGTAATTTCCGCGCCAGATTTTTTTCTAGTTGAGTTTAATTATGTATCCCGCATCTATTCATTGTTGTGCAAGACGTGATTTGGTTGGGTAATAGTCCTTCATGTTTCTGCTGAGGACTAAGGTATTGATTATTTCTGAAGGTCTTTTTGCCAATAAACAGGTGATATTCTCTAAAATATTTTTTTCCTGTAGTTATTATCTGTACACTCTATCTATTCTTCGAACTTTCCGGAGCTATTGGAGAAACTTAAAAGCATCAAGTCGACGATTTAGTAGCGTAATTGCAACCGCAATTAAACACTCATTTTGGTGAAATGTATACCTCTTCCTGTGTTTGGTCGCCGATGAAGGAAACTAGTCTCTTCATAACGTTGACATATTGTTCGAGTGGCTGAGCGAGTCATATTCGGTGTTTGTCCTACGTCTCAATGACTATGCGAATTTTTGATTAAAATAACCTCTTGGGAGGCTACTTCCGGGACAGCATTCATTTAATTGAAGAACATTTATCACTGGTTAAGTTCCAATAAACGAATGATGTCTAAATTGTTGTTAATAATGCAAAATGTCAGAATTTAATTCATTACTTTACTTAAATAAAAAAGGGATCAGAATAAATAAATTAACGAAAAGCTTATGTACCCTTAGAAAATATTTAGAGATACAGAGATGATATGGAACTTTAGGTAACGTCTACAGTATTTCTGTAATGTTTATAATATTGTTTGAAATTACTAAAAAGTTCTTTAAAATTGTTTATCTCGAGAACGGTAACAAACTGGAAGTAGGTTTAAATAAACTTTTTATTTGGAATAAGTTTCTCCACTACTCTTGCTTTTGGTACATTAGAAGTGAAACACCCAGTACGCATTACTATAAAGTTGAAAATGTCTATTATGAAGCGGTTTCAGAAAATATTCAAAACAACCATTTTTCGTAAAAGTCTCATAAATTTATTTGGTGTGGTATTCTAGAATTATCGTCTTTGACTTGACATTCAACAAATGTTGATCCCATTATGTTATTTGTAGACAAGTGGTCCATGCAACTAAGATGTAAATATTTTGTTGTAAGGACTTTGAATCTTTTAAATTTTTTTGGTTATAACTGTCGGAAAAATTTGTAAACAACGTAAACGTTTTTTATGTAATGTTCTCATAATTTTAACATTAGATTTTAAGACTTTGCTTTGGTTTCCAGTATAATTTCGATTCAATCACGTAATTCGTGTAATGTCCACATTCACGCCTTCAATCCATCAGTCGCGCAATTACGTAAACAACTCATCCCACAGATTTATTTGTAAACGGCTCGTTTTTTATAAGCAATTTCAAACGTTTCATGCAGGTCCACAACGTCAAGCAGTCGCGCTGCTCTAAAATTAGTTTACCGATTCTGGCACAAGAGCCGGACCACATTATAGCTGGACGTCTTTCCCAGTTGGCATTTCCTCTCCGGGCATGCACGCAATTTTTTTGGGTTTTAATATTAGAAAACTCGATTGTCGCTTTGAGACAAACAAAACACAACGCGTCACAATGTCTCAAAGGACAAAACCAGAAATACGTTTCACGATTTACTGGAACGGGCAAGTTATCGTGGTATATTTGTGATGCAAAGGGTAAGGTGCAGTTAAGAGAAGTTCCTATAAAACGACATAGAAATGGCCTCTAATGGCGCCTTGTCGAGTGTTTCTGAGTGTGTTTGACTTTTTTTAACAAGGGGTTTTGCGACAAGGTCGCAATATTGATTAAGTTTTATTCCTTTAGTTCCGAATGGAAAGTTTGGCATTATTATTCTTTATGACAAGCACGAGTTTATGTTACTGAGGTTATGGTGACACGTAGGGCAGATGGGTTCGAACCCACTTGATTTTAGTGTATACTTGGGTAGGCATAGAATCTAAGAAACAATGTTCAGTATAGTAGAACAAATTTTGTAGAGATTTTATGGAAGGCCATCATTGTTACTCGAGCTTGGGTAGGTAGGCTTAGGGGTCGACGTAAATTACTTTTTTTATTCACTACGTCGAACCGAGCGATAAGTCTCTCGAGATTCAACCAGCCATCAACTACTTTTTTCTAGAGCAGCTTTCGAGCCAAATACTTCCAAATTTAAAACTGAAATATTTCATGATAACTGCAGTTCTAGGTTCCACGATAAAGTCAGGTGGCAGGACGTTACTAGAAGAATTAGTGTATAATATTCTTGCACAGTTCTTTGTAGTTGCAGATTTTTCTTAAATATAAAGTGCGCTTAACTAAGAAAAATAGTTTGGCTTATCAGTAATATAAAAATTAAAATTGTGTTAATAATTGTTCTTGTGTGTGCTGTTAACATAAAGATTATTTAATATATTTTTAGAAGATGAAAACAATAAATTATTCTACAGTAGGTGCACCCTGACGAGATTAATTAAGATAGCATAATTAGACACCTTCGAAACTGATTGATTTTTATATTTTGATTAAGCTATAAACATGTTATTTATTACCTAAATGCCATAAATTAAATTGGTGGATCAACACAATGGAAATTGATGAAATCGAAAGTTCCACCATTAAAATGCACGATATACTTTACTAACTTTCTTGGTCTTAAATAAAAGCAAGCGTAATCTAAGCTGAAGAACAAAAGTCTGGTCCACTAGCTAAACGCAATATTGACCAACTGGCGAATTAGCCTCGTACCTAAATTTAGCCACTTTTATAAGTAAACAGTTGTACCACGTCTACGACGTGTTCTTGCATTTCACTTGTTTGGTCTATATTTAATGCAGTGAACTGACTGAGAGTTGTTAATTCGATAATATTGAAAAACATTGTTGCCGGAATTGTGACCACCCCTTGTGCGTAAAGTTCTTTGTGAGACGTGCACCTCCGTTTCCAGCACGATGTCGTGCATCATCATGTAAATAAACGGTACCAGTCCAGTTCGAGTTCTGCTTTCGAGCAGGAAAGAGCAACGCACTTCCAAACTGTTGCATTTCATGTGCACGCACTTGTCACAGAAGCTATAATGAGCTTAAGATCGGTCTTCCCCAAGGAAATATATTTTATTTCGAACATGCTCGGCTTAGCGAAAGTGAAACCATCTTTGTCCTTAGCAATAGTGATGCTGGGACTAGTCACCGTCTGCCATAACGCAATAACTTATTTCGTCCTTTATCCTGCTTTCAGATTGGTCTTCGGTACGCTATATCCTGCATATGCTTCATACAAGGCTGTGAAAACGAAAAATGTCAAAGAATATGTAAGTATTTGCCAGTGTTGCTCTTCTATTGTAGTTTTCCTCTTTCAAATCTTTAATACTAACTAGCATCGAACCGTATTTAATTGCAATAAAAGCAAAGACACAAACTTGTCTTCCGGTCGCGTTTCTTTTTGTTTCAAGAAATTTTGGATGCGAGTTCAGTGACAGCTGCCAGTATGGAATTAACTCGCCTAAAATTAGATCCTGCTGGAATTTTATTCTTTGTTTCATGAAGCGATCCTCATTTCCAGGTTAAATGGATGATGTACTGGATAGTTTTTGCGCTTTTCACCTGTGCAGAAACCGTCACTGATGTTTTTTTCAGTTGGTTAGTAGGTAATTTTGACATAAACTAATCAAATTAAAAATTCAATTTTAGGTTACCATTTTATTACGAAATAAAAATAATTCTGGTAGTCTGGTTGCTTTCACCGGCTACGAAAGGGTCCAGTATCTTATACAGGAAATTCGTTCATCCCGCTCTTAGTAGCAGGGAGCAGGTAACATACGAACTAACCACCCTTGAAATCAATATTTAACAAAAATTTTTAGGAAATCGACGAATATATTTCTAAAGCCAAAGAACAAAGTTACAGACAGTTCCTGGATTTAGGTTCCAAAGGCGTGTCTGCTCTAATGCAAACGGCCATCAAGGTTTGTACTTTAGCTTTACCAACAACCTGTTCTAAAACAATAATCACTTTACTAAGCACCACGGATGTGTATATATCCGTTTTTTTTGTTTTTGTTTTTTTAACAAGCTTTTTTATTTTCATGCACTTTCACAGAACCTTTACCTTTCCTCGTCCATGATACCTTCATCTATCTCTGATAGCAATCTTTCTCAAAAAGATCAGGTCGACGGTGCCGTAAGGTCCCGGTCTGCTGAACAATTGCACACCGATCTATACTCGGATGATGACGAAATGGAGTTGTATGAGCCTACCGTTTCTAAACCTAAAAGCGCCAAGACCGCGAAAAGCAAGCCAAGTAAAACCGGAGTAAGAAAAAGTAGTAGAAAAACAAAAAAGACTGACGAATACAGCGACTGATTATTTTTACCGATTTGTACACAAGTGCTTTTTCGATTTTATTTAATTTGTAGTGTGTTTTATGCATTTTGTGAATCGATAGTAGT
Source organism: Pyrochroa serraticornis (assembly GCA_905333025.2). Classification (NCBI taxonomy): domain Eukaryota; kingdom Metazoa; phylum Arthropoda; class Insecta; order Coleoptera; family Pyrochroidae; genus Pyrochroa; species Pyrochroa serraticornis. Next base: position 41,166,204 of record HG995152.1, read on the forward strand.
TTTTCAATAGTTTTGTTTTAGTATTATATTTTACACTTATATTAATAGCGATTGTCATTAAAAATCATTTGGATTTTATGGTACATATTTCATTTATTTTCCCTTATCAGAGTGAAACTGTAACAAAATCATCTATTTAATAAGCTCTTATTGCTTCGCATTGACGTCATCAATTGGCTATCAATAATCCTTTGTGGTTGCGGAAAGTGTTAAATGTCGAAAGAGATATTGCAACTAATGAGAACGGGTATCTAAATTTTAACACTGCATAACCATAGATGTTAAAATCCCAACAACTGCATGCGCATTTTCTTTTATGTAAGTACACCAAACTATTTTTGCTTTTTATTAATTTTGATATGCTCTAGTACTTTTACAGGATAGAGGAAACAGATCATGTAACTTTGCAATTTTTAATGTATACATCTAGTTTATTAAAAAAATTAAATCATGTGTCACTTCTATAAAAATGAACCATCGTCGTAGAAACTAAAATTTTGTAAAATTTTATTCGTGCGTAGTTGCGAAAATAATAAATTAATGTCATCTGATTCAAGTGGTTACACTCCGTTCATCACCCATTTAGTAACAGGAAAGTGTTAGGTAATTATTACCCGTTAGTTTTCATATTGTGAACAAACCGGAAGTAATGCATGGCGAATTAGCCTCAATAACTATTGCATACTTAATCATTTATTGCTCAAAAGTAGTTCGCAAAAGGACATGTTTTCGTCTATTCTGTAATTTTCGTTGCTATGTAATACCGATATTATAGGTAACTAAAAATTGTAGGGCGGTGGCGGCATAGTGAACCAATTACGTAAAAGCTACAGCCTTAGCGATCTAAGTGATCCCAGTCTTGATGGTGGCGATGGTCGTGACGAAAGGGATGTCGTCATAACTGACCCCCGCTTACTTCGAAGGAGACGCAGTCCTGGTAGAACGGCTTCATCTTCATCGGTGTATTTTTCTGAGGTAGATGTACGATCCGACAGAATTGCACAGGTGCAATCGTTAGAAGACATAAGTTCAGGCTACTCAAGCGGGGAAGGTTTGTACCCTGGACAACCTCCTAAGTTGCAAGCTCGTGAAGGGTTGGTCAGGGCCGGTTCGCTGACCAGAACTCGTGTTACGAGGGTTACCAGATCGACTGCACTTCCCAAAAAGGCCTCTGTTAGTGAAGTAAGTATATATCTTTTTTTATTTCATTTATACATTAGCAGAAACTGTAATTTTGTTGTCGTGTCGTTACGGATGTGACACTAGTTGAATTCTGGTCTTGGAACTAATTTGACTTCAACAGTGGCGCATCTGTATGATTAGTGGATGATAACGATATTGATGGGGGTAATGTTTTAAAGGAAAGCGATGAAAGTGAAGTTTTCGACACTAACGTCGTTTTTTTAAACGATAAAGCCCAAAATATCGACGAACTCGACAACCAACAGCGGGATTCAAGTGAGGGAGAATTTGTGGATTCGTTAGACACCCTGCATGAGCCGCAATTAGAGGATAAGACAATTAACATTACCGGTGAGACTCTATTAACTGCATGTCCAAATGTACCAGTTAAATTACCTGCCACAAGAGTTAAAGATGAAATAGCTATCACAAGCAAAGAGATGCATGTTAAAGGTTGCAATACGGGCGACAGGAAAAGTGTTATTGAGAATCAAATTCTGAATGTTAACGAAGTTATAGTCGCCGATAAGAAAGACACAACTGAAGAGGAAGTAACGAAAAGACTCTCCCTAGCAAATGCCGTGGGAACTATTAGAAAAGATGATATCGCCACGCCACTAAACACAGTTACAACATTACTAAATAATGCTCAGAATAGAAAAGAAAGAGAACTTTTAGAGCCTGAAACGATTTCAGAAATTAGCGAAAGTGATGAATCCACCTTGAAGGAGGTTTCGGTCTCGGAACCTTCTAGGCGTGGAAAGTACCATAAAAAGGTCGCTCCAAAGCCCCCAGAGGTCACCAAAAAGTGTGATTTAGAGTCCGTGCCTGCTATAAAGGCGACATTGGTTTTGAAACCGGGTGTCGTCAAGCCAATAGGAAATTCCACCTCAGAATGTAAGGAAGTGTTCATTCAATCGCCTAAATCGAAACGCAGAACTTTAATTAATCGGTCGCCGTCGACCTCAAAGAGCAAGCTCGACTCCTCTTTTTCTAAACTTATTAAGTTTCCTAAGAAGATTGGGTTTTGGAATAAAGATGATGCCCAATCAAGTTTCACAGGCGAGAAGCGATCGTCGTGGCACGATTTTTCCAACCACCTGAAATTGTCTAATTCCAAAATACAATCAAAGAGCCATAACGATTTAACAAAAGTTTCGGAGTTAAAAGCGGAAATAACGGTTAAGCCTGCCGGAAGTCATTTTTCGATTCAGGCGCTAACGGAATCGCCACTTGCCAAACGGAGGTTGAAAATTCTAAGGAGATACGTTGATGAGGATATCGACTAACTAATACGATCAAGGCATGGAACTTTTGTGCAATATTTTAGCTAATGTGTTCGAATTTGAATTTAACATTTAATGTGGTGCTGTGATCTCTAACTGATTGATCCTAGCTTTATCCGTTTATCAACGTAAATAATGCCATTTTAAAGAAACTAATGTGTTGCAGGACGTGTCAAGCGCAACGTTACCAAGAACAAAGAAAACTACTAAAAAGAAAACCCTGTGAAGAAAGAGTGAGACGACACCTCGAACTGTATTGTGATTTGGTTTGTTACTAATTTTAGTCAGTTACAGTTTCTGTATATTTTATGTACCATTTTCTATAGCAAATCTTTTTTATACCAAGAATTGCTTTTAGAATTGTTTTTTAAAGAAAATGTATAGCTAATTATAGCAGCCAAATGCATGAAAGTGATATATCATATCCTATAAAATGATGTTTTAGCAATGTTATTTAAGATTTTGCATGACCACGCGTCTAGCTCATTTTACCTAAAGATTAAGTTATTTTAACGCATATAGACACGTATACGCAACTATCCAAGTTGCGCGATGTTTGAAATAAAAAAATATTTAAATTTTTCTTTTGTTTATTTCAACAAAAAAGAGACCGGCGAATAAATTTGAGGACTGAGTTTTGTATCAATATACTTATTAAATTTGGTTTCCAAATCTGGTGGTCCTTCGATAACTGGATCTTAATTATTCTAACGGAACAAAAAAATGTAAATTTAATAATAATTCCTATGTTCATCCTGTTTACTTCTATTTGAAGTGGAAAGTGGCAGTTATTATCTTTTAGTATACTAGAGTCTAAGAGTCACAGTTCTTCATTAGTGTTGTACTTTTTAAATACAGTTTTAAGATCCTTCTTCACATACCTTTTGTTATATAATTTCCTTCATTTTTATAATTAATTAGTTTTGTTGTAAAGTTCTAGAGGGGTTGTTTTTAAATTAGGTACCGTTCTGAAACTTAAGGGTTTTATAAGCAATGTACGTTTAATCGCTGAAACTAATACTAAATAGATTGTCATTAATTTTCATTGCATTCCATACTGCGTTATAATGTCAATAACATACATTGCTATAAAAAAAACTAATACAACTTATAATTTCTATTTGCTACAGTAATTTTTATTCTAATTTCTTAACCAGTGTTAATTTGTGTTTTTATTATGTCGTTTTAACTGACATTAGTCGCAAAGGCCACTGCAGTATTTTTAGCGCACAGCTTTTTCAAGTTAAATAAATTTTTCGTTACTGACTTTTTTATTATGTCTTCAGCGTTGGAACATATAATCAATCGGTGCTACATAAATATTGCTAATAGATTATAATTATTTGAATGGGACTTGTATTAATTAGTTTTCTCACTTTGCTTCAATGTATTCCAAATCAATAATTCACGTAGAATCTATAACGTATATTAAAAGATGTAATATTTTTTTAGTCATGAATCGTACGTACAAAAGAACACAACATGAATCGTAATTCAAAATCATATGGTACAGACATTTTGAAAACTTTAAATACCTTCGAATTACTTAATAAGTATTTTGGATACTATTTCATTAGGATTAAAATCACTAGCAATGTGAGTGTTGCTACGAAAGTGAAAAAACCTTTTTGGTTAATACGTGTAATGTGGATGGTGATATCAAGTATCATTTTAACATATCGCCTACATGCTATGTATAAATTCGCCGATTACAGCAAGTTGAGGACTTATTTATCATTGTACAACTGTGCAGCAGATTTAATTGTATTTGTATCAACTTCTACGTTTATGACCTATTATGAAGAACGTTCCGTTATCGTCTATAATGCTTTATACTCAGTTGACACTGAAATGAAGAAGACTGACCTGACTATTGATTATAGAATCATTCATCTCACATTTTCTGTTCTTTATTTCGTGGAAATAATTTACACTGGAGCTCTACTTTTTGGACTTTTCAAGCAACTTCTATTTTTCCAAAATTATGAGGTAGCTCTTTACCATACGATGTTTTATACTTTTGAATGGGCACAAGCAGCTATGACGTTGCGGTGTTGTTTGGTACTGTTTACCTTACAGCAAATGTTTAAAACAATCGACTTAAAAATATCCCTTTTGTTATCAAAAGATAGAGGCCTTTGGGTAGATAAGCAATTAACTGAAATTATTAAGAAATATGCCATACTTCATCAGAACTTGTGTGACCTAATTCGCTTGAATAATTCCATATATTCAACTCCTGCAGCTTTCATGCTGTACTACTTCAATTCAATTGCGGTTTACTACGTCTATTGCATTTTAACTGGAGAAGAATCGGTTACGGATTTCCTAACTCCCATGTGGGTTGTTTGTTCCGTAGGAAAAGCCATAATTATGGTTTTATTTCCATCATTCTGCGTAAATCAGGTATTTTTATTTGACTTTTTATTTATAATAAAACGTATAATAATTTGTTTATCTGAAATTTGGAATAATCATGTAATCGACAAGGGACTAATTAATATAACAGTAAATATGTTTTTGCTGCCCGGGTAAATAATTAGTTAACGGGTATTTTGAATAGATTTTACTTTATTATGAAAGAAATAATACTTAGTCTCGGGTCCAGCGATAAAGTAAGGGGTTTCATTCTATTTATAGGGTATAAACATTTTAATTTACTTTACATTGATTTTCAGGCGTCAGATGCAATAAAAAGGACATTATACAGAGTATCGTCTAGGTGTAATAAACATTTGAGAAAAGAGGTACACAATTTTTTTTCAGCATCTAGAAGTAAAAGTTTCTTTATTAATTTACTTTGCATCAAATTAATTTTTGTGACATTAAATTTATCGAGATCCATACCTAATCGATATACGTTTTACGTTATAATGCATGCTTCAATATTTTTTTCCACTTCTGCCGAAATAGCAATCTAACAAGTACATTTCAATTTTTAGCGAAGATGAAGTCTAGTGAAAGAACTGTAAATTTAAAGAAACAATATCTTATTGAAAGGTGCTGGTTTTGTTATGATTCAAGTATAAGTTGAGTTTCTTATTCGACGATCTTGCTAATTTTAATATCATTGAACTAGATTGTTCCCATGTTGCTTGAATTGATTAAGAACTTTGTTTAAGGTGAAGTCGTTTGGTTTACAAATGTGCCATGAAGATTTCAAGATAACAGCAGGATTTTATGACCTTAGCATAGCGTTTCTTTTCAGTAGCTTTGCAACAATCATGACTCGAATCTTAATTTTGTTGCAATTTAGCGATACGATATTTAAATATTGATCGATTTTCAAGTTTTTCAAATACCGAATAATAAATGATTTAAGTTGAGTGCAGTTTATGCTGTTTTAATTAAAATCCTCCTTGTACGGAAAAAAACAATTAAGGATAAGAACGAAATTCCATTTAAATCATACTTGTTTTTGTTGAGAACAGCACATTTGTTATATTTAAAAAATTAATTACCCATATAATCACTATCACCAGGAAAGAGGAATTATGGCTACATCTTTTTACATGCAGGTATATTAATCTACCATAAAAGTGTTCATACGGTAACATTGCAATGACTTTTTTTTTTAATTTAACTCCTGATATTTCAATGAAGTCTCTTTGTGCAATACTTTTATTTCGATGTTAACACTGTTAAACATATAAAATTATCAGATGGCGCCTCTAACTGCTTGCTTATAACTTTAGGACACTTAATAAAATTACCATCATGTGTACCTAATCAATATTATATTAATATTCGATAATAAAGCCAATTCCGAAGTAGAAATACTGCAGTCTAATCTACTGGCAGATAAAAAATAAAACATTTTAATTCCCGATATTACTTTGAGATGCTTAAGTACTAGTGAAGTAATTAACAAACAACCGTTTTTGGTAAAATTAAATCCTGTATCATTATTAATTTCTTGAAAATGTTTATACCGTGGTCAGAAGTAAACCACACAACTTGGTACACGAAAATTACTAGTCAGTATCGACATTCACACAATTTGGATCACTAACTAACATTTACATGAAATTCTATTTTACTTTCGTAAATTGGCTTGACGAATGTCAGTTAAGGCCCTTGACTAAAATTTTAATATATGAAAAAGTAAAGTTTACGAATTGTTTTATTTACTTTCTTATTGTCTTTTTTTATTGTATTCTTTGAGTACCATACTCGCTAACAAGCGTCGACGATACGTTGTAACGATACTTTATGTTTTGTTGAAGTTTGTTAAAGTATTAAGACTTCACTTCAAATGTATCCGAAGCAACTAGAAAATGTAATTATTACTTTCCTGAATAATTTCGAACGCTACATTGAGCGTCTATCTAGAAGAACAAGAATTATCAGTTGATATGGTTAAATAAAAAACGCTTTACTAAATATTTTTTATTTTCCTTGTTTTTCTATAACAAATTTTGTACATAATTTTAGTACATAATACTTTGAAATACTGTTTCGTTACATCAATTGCTCTAAAACCTTATTTAACAAATATATAGAGAAACACTTTAGGAATAGGTCTTAAGGTGTTTACTATTATTATTAATTTTCTAACACTTTTAATTATGATTTGTACACATAGTAAATATCTTCCTTAATTGCTATTCTTCTTCATCACTTGACTGTGACGCGTAGGCCAATTGTTCGTTCCACCAATCCTTGATCTCATGCATAGCATTGGATGCTTTGGGAACCGTTGTTTTGTTGTTAAAAACCTCTCTCGGCATCCGACTGGCTTCTGTAGTTTCGTTCAAATGAGGAAGATTTTTGTTGACAACAACTAAAATTCAAACAATAATATTTTGTTCAAATAATTTTTAAACATTCAACCAGTTTGCCTATTGGTCTTCTTTTTGGTTGTCACTCTTTCTTTCTCAGTGCGTGCAGCCGGATCCGATAACGTTGGAGCCAAATATTTTCTTCCTGAACTACTACCAATGCTATCGGATCTCGGAAGGGTGACAGTTTTTTGTTTTCTTGTTGAAACTTCAGTTTCCTGAAATTTCTTATAAACATCTCAATTCTGGGCAACAATGACTCATAGAATATATCACAAACCTTGACTTCGTTTTCACTTTCTTGATCCGGTGTTCCATTTTTGTTTTCTTCAGTGGTGTCAGGCATGTTAATCAATTCATTCGTTGCTCTCAAACCTGCAATTAAACTGTTTTGTTGTTTCTGAAAAATTAATACAAATTAAATTGAACTCTTGTAATTTAATTCCGCGCACATTAGTAGATCTGATCTTTTTCAAGCAACCTTCTAGCCATGTTCTGATTGTTTGTTTTGCTACCTCTTCTTCAATTATGTATTCGAATTCTTCTCTAGCTAACAATTCTTCTAGTTGTAGAGCTTTACGAATATCAACAGATCTATAGGATAACATACTAAAAATAATTATTTCATTTTAGATTGTCTGTTAGTTAAAAGAGAAATCTTACTTAATAACATCGTGAAAAGTGACGTCTTCACCGTTATGCAACCTCTCTAATTCGTAGCACATATGTTTGAACAGCAGTCGATCTTTCTGGGGATCAACTTCAAGTCTACCTTTTAGAAGACGCAATATGAATTTGATCTGAAATTTTTTATTTGTTTGATTTTTGTAAATCACAATAGGGAATAATACCCTTCTCACTGGAATCACGCCTCTTTGGTGGATGTCGACGATGTTCCAAGTATTTTGGAAATTTCTTATGTCAGCATACGATAATAAGGCGTCTTCTTCATTAGAGTAAAACAAAGAAAAGTTCTCCATGATAATAGCTGCAACATTTAGGATTAAGCATTCAAACGGATTCAGAATGGATGTCGTATAATTCTTACCCACTAGTAAATTTAATACGATATACGTGATAATGACGTAGAAAGTACAGAAGTATATTAGGGAACCAGTAAAATTTCCGCAGTCAGTTTGCCAGTAATTATCAGCAGGGGTGCAGTACGGTGGTTGTATCATACAGTCGTGCATAATTTTATTCCAGTCTTCTCCAGTCACTATTCTGAAGAGCATAGCCACTCCAGTCACGGGCGACTCAAAATTAGCACGCCTAAATAATATAACAGCAATTTTTACATGTAATTAGATTTAACTTTACCTTCCAATTCCTTCGCCATATTTTACGGTTCCAAAAATTATTGTTCCCGCTAAAGCATAGAAAAACACCAAAAGGAACATTCCGAAAATAATAAAGAAACTCTTGCAAACTGAAACCCCGACTGTTAGCATCAACATTTTCAGGGTTGCGTGTTTTCCGGTGATAGTAAAGAATCGGAGTATTACCACCATAAATCCAATGAAATAGGTTAGTTCATTCTATGGGTACGAAATTGATGTAAAAATTCTTTCAACTAAATACTTACCTTGAACATGATGTGGAAAAACATCCAAATGACTCCCATTACTGTAACGAATAGGTCGTATCGATTTCGCCTCGACTGTAAATATCCTCTTGGAGTAAATGCGATATTCTTCATAACTACCTCGACTAAAAACACTAAAGTACAAATCATTCCAACTGTAGCCAAGATGTCTGTATGTGCTTCGTCTTTATTCCACTATGAAAAATTGTGTTACTTTTTTATCAACAATTTTCAATAATTACTGAATTACCGTAACTCCTAGCAAGGCGCTGTTGATTAAAACCATCATGGCGACACACCTCTTGAATTTTATGTTTTGAGTTATATCGTATATAAACGCTCTGAACTTTTTTCCATCAGGTCTGGGTGGTAAGTGTAAAGGTTGGGCAATTTTCAATCTCTTTTTAAGATCGCACCATCTTCTTTGATCTACTGTCAATAATGCAGTACCTTTGTTCTCTGAATAGTTTGCAATTACAACACCAACAAACAAAGTGAGACCAATCATGCAACCCAAGAATATGTATACATGTATGTAGATAGCGTGGGCCTGAAAAACCGTAATCAAAATTATTGGAAATAAAATAATTCTTAAATTTTACAGGTCCTAGAGCTTTAATCAAAACGTCTCTGACATCCAACCAGCCCTTAAAGGATAAAACTTCAAACAACGTTAACATTGCGTCACCAATGTTATCAAAATTGAATCGCCTTGGATTGGCCCTAAAACAGGATTTTAGTATCTTGTTGAATTTTTATGGAAATAAATTACCAAACTCTTGGAACTAAAATCGAGGGATACGTCTCGTTTTCACCTGGAAGTAGCTTCATTTTGGTTACAAAGACTCTTCTGAAAAAAACACCAACGCAATCTTCTCGTCTTAAGATACTGGGGTCGTTACATCGTGCTAATTTGCCACCATACAGTTGAACTCCGTAACTTGCAAATATAAACATCAACAGTACCAGTAATGTGGATACCAGGAGAATTTCTTTGAAACCTCGACATAACTCATAAACTACTTTTCTCATATGAGGAACTAAAGTAAAAATTCGTAATGGGCGAAGACATCTCAAAATCATTAATAATTGTGCTCCCGAATTAGGAGGAACTCTTTTGGGCATCCAGCAAAGAAATACAAGACTCACCTAAAATTCACATTGGAATTTAAAATTTCAATAGAATTATTAACTATACAAGATAAATAAAGACGTCAAGTAGTGCTGCACAATCTTTAACGTAAGCTTTTGGAGTAAAAAATAATCCATCGGCTAGAATCTTCAGTGCTAATTCAATACTCATAAATATTACGAAGCAATATTCAGCAACTTGAAGACTAACGTTTTCCATAACGCGATAGTAAGGTGTTTCGAACATCATTGATAAACACGAAAGTGTAGTCATTGTTATCATTACCCAATCCAAATACGTTACTAATCCCAAAAAGTTGCTAAAAGAATATTTTTTAATTATTTTTCTAATGAAGTCATGAAGTATTACTGTAAACTTTTGTATTGCACTTTTCTTTCCTTGCCAGTTAAAGGGTCTTTTAATCGTGCGTCGTAGCGGGCGTAAACAATTAATTGGCAAAATTTTCTAAACCGACTCTCTCGAGGAACCGCAAATAGGGGTGTGTCGAAAAAGGGATGGTTTTCTCTCAAATCCTCTTCTCGTTGGTTTCTGAAATGTTATTTTAAGATTTATAGCATAGATATAATTGCAACTTGAGACGCGATGCGCAACACAAATGGCGGAGGCGCCGGGTGAATTAGTACATAAGTATTAGAGTGTGTTAAACATAATGCAAGTGCACTCACATATTATTTTATTTGGATTTAACTAAAAGCAAATAGATTTGCACCACACATTTGGAAATTGGTTCATACGTCATCAATTCAGTACTATCGCAATGATGTAAAGTAATGATAAACAGTAAATAATGTGAACACGTTTTCTTCACACTGATTACTCTGCACTTTGAACACTGGAAACTTCTAACTATGTGAACAAATATAATGTAATATTAAAGTTAGTACATACAGATTTTATTGTTGTGATGTGGAATTGCCATCCGAACAAGACATTGCTACATGAATAAACACTGCGTAGCAGTCAAAACGACCAAAGTAATAGATTTTGTCAAATCGTAGTTTTCATTAAAAGTTGAAAACAAGATTCTCAATTTGTTCACAAAAACCGACATGGTTGCAATTGTTAATCCTTTAGATAGTTCTGATAATGTAAATTATTTTGATTACTTGAGGAATCCTGCTTTAATTTTGTTCACATTTACCGCGTTCTACTGCATTTACATGATGTTTGCATTTCCCTTCTCCTTTTTTATTTTAATGCGTAGTTGTTCTAATAGCTACCTCCTCATCTCTGCTTGTTGCCGCTTTGCCTGTAGCAATTTGATATCTAAATCATGAGGCCTGGCTCTGCTTGAGGTGACTCTGTTAACTCCTATATCGCCGTTCTCCATCAGATGTTCGTAAGTTTGTTTCAGTTTGATCGATCCACTGCGAACACTTCGTCTGATTGATCTTGATCCAAATCTATAAACTTATTGTTTTAATTGCGTATAATTTGATAAACATAAAAGCTACTAAACTTTGAAATTTTGCTCTAAAACAGTGAAATAAATTTGTACCTAATTACTCACTTTTTATGATCAATACGTAACTGTTTCATACTGTTAACAGTCCCTTGCGGCTTTAGAGGTGCTTTACTTCCAGGTACTGGAATTATGGAAGAATCACCAAGCATTAATCTTTGATTGTTAGAATCACTGAAAGTTTGAAATTATTATTTTCTCATATCGTGCAAAATAGTAGCTTACTTTATAATGTGCGTGACTGAAGTCTTTTTCAATTTTGTGTTTTCTACCCGCACTTTAGGCAAAGTATTTAGTACTTTTAAGGGTTTCTGCTTCCGGTAAATTATCTTGGAATCAAACATTTCTTCGTTTAGTTTCTTAATACCGCTTTCAGAATTTTCGTCATCCTCTGTTTCATAAACGAACTGTCTCATGAAACTTTCACGAACCTGAAATTAGATTATTTAAGAAAGATCGATTAAAAGTTAGGTTGCACTCGCCTTAGGTAAGTTGAAATCAGAGGGAACTTTGTGTAAAGTTACCATTAGTGGACTATCTGGAAATTTTTCAAAAATCCTAAGCCTGAACGGCAAAGTTTCTTTAATTTCGGCACTTTGCTCCCTGTATTTCAGTTGTTTTAGTTTTTTTATATCCTCGTCCAGTTCCAAATTATCCAAAATAACTGCTACGAACAAACTTAACACAATCTAAAAATTAATAATCTAATTTAAATTTATGATAAAATTAATTAATATTACCAAAGTAACGAAGAGATGGTATAAAATAAAATAAACTGCCACCAGAGGAGCCAGCATCGATCTTGTTCTCAACATTGTTTCATCCATGACTTCCACCCATGCTTCTTGCGTAAGAATTTGGAACATGGACATAAATGCTTCTGCAAAAGTCTCAAATTTCGTAAAATCCAAGAAACAAAATAGTTGCATGGAAATGCTTGACGAAATAATTAGTAAGCACATGGTGAAAATAATTAGACTTCCAAGTTTTTTCCCGGGACCAAAAATTTTGTAGACGAAATCTTCAAGAAGAGGAGAAGCTTTGATTAAACGTACCACTCTCAGTACTTGAAAATACGTAAAAACGCTCATGTAGCATCCTGGTAATACATGAATCGTTGTCCCCACTGCTAACAGAAGCTCGAATTTATGGATTGAATGTTTCCAGTAGCCTCTCCAACCTAAGCACCAAATTTTAAACATCGTTTCTAGATTAAGTAGAATTGTAAACCCCACTTCTGTATAATAGTAATTTTCATAAAAAACGTGTCGAGGTCTTTCGTCGTGTTTAAATCTCATTGTTGCTGTTACTATTCCGTTGGACAGAATCACTCCCATAACGAAAAGTCGAAAATGAGGTGATCGTAAAATGATGTGACAAAATTCGGGTGCTAAGCCTCCATGTTTGTTTTCGTCTAGCGTTACCAGTCTCCATCCCCTATCGTCGCCTGCTAAAATCTACAATATTCGTAAATTGTAGAAAATGCTTTTAATTATAAATTTTCTACCTGAGAAGCACTACTGTTTTGGATGTGCCCCCTTACTCCCCACATTTGCTGAAATTGCACCCGTATCTCGTTGAAGGTTTCCGTTATTACGGCAATGAAAACGTTCTTCACTAACCAAGCAAGAAAGAAAATCATTGTACTAAAATACAGCACTGCTCTCCAACCAGGAAGAGAGTCAATTGCTCTGTACATAATGAAGACCCATCCTTCTTGAGAAGCGGCTTGGTAAACAGTGAAGAAACTGGTTACTGCAAAAGTTTTATTGTAAAGAAGTTTGCACACTAAGTTTTGTTAAAGTTATACCAAATTCATCAAAACCATTAAATCCGATTATATACCGAGATAACCCGTCGAGTTTCATACATTTCATGCCTTCGGGGCATTGATATCCAGAAGTGGGATCTAATGAACAAAAAGTGTCAGGAATGGCAAGACTGTTGATAGTTATACGTCTGCAAAAATTTGAAGTAAATTTAATTTTTTAAATTAAAAGTTAAAGTAGTAACTTACTTTAAATCTGTGGTATTTAATACACAGTGGTTTTTTAGTTCGCCAAAAAACTGGACGCCTAGTAATCCATAAAGAGACATAAAAAATAGGAAAAAAAGGGTCACGTTGTAAATTTGTTGACTCGAGCGCCTAAAATTATTGTTGGTAGATTTTGTATGTATTAAAAGTAAAAACAAACTTAAAGATTTGGTTGATACGTGATTTCGGCATGGAAAATTTCAAAAATACTCGGAGAAACCTTATCATAATTAATGGTCGTGGTGCTCTAAGTATCGAAAGGTAGCTGAACCTTGGTACTGTACTTAGCATTTCGAATACTTGCAGAATCACGGATATCCATAAGAAGAATACCATACTTGCGTCGAACTGGCACCAGTGATCTTTTAAATATGGTTTTTCTCCCTACAAAAATAGTTATGCGACCAAATTGTTTATTGATATTTCTTACCTTTAGTATTCCACGAATGTGCATTTTAGCTATCATTTCAGATGTAAATAAGATAGTTACGATAATGTCAACTATAAAAGTAGCTGATTGCATGGGAGCTATCCTTTCGAATGTCTTGGGTGTGTTGCAGCTTACTGAAGCTAAACTTAGTAGGGCACATGTTCGCATCAATCGTCGCACCCATCTCTGAAATAGGAACATTTTATATGTATAGAGCAATGATTTTTGAAAGTTTTAAGGCACATAGTCAAAGCGTGCTTTATTTCTTCTGTTATAACGTCGTTTGTTGAATGCTGAAATATCAAGTAGACAAATATTTATTAAGATTTTTCGTAAAAGCTAACGTTACACTTATCCACTACTTTCCGGTACATAACGTTGATAGTATATACAACACAAACAATTGTTTTTCTATTTTTTGGAAGATTGAAGTAGTATAGTTATTGAAGCATAAAGGGGGGTAAGTGCAGTTTACCGGTCGAAAATAAACTGGTATGCACTTAACTTCCGAATTGCTTTCTACATTTCTTGCAACAATCACAACAGTGAAACAGAAAATATGAAACGTTTTTAAAAATATGTAATTACGTTTCTAAATATACCTGTGGCTTGGTTGTTACCAACATATGGAGTTGGTCATCTACCGTTCTTACTTACCATCCCCGTGGTTTCTTTGTGTGATTTCAAGCTTTGTGGTCTTAATAATCAAATATACTGCATTGTAACTAGAACGACAGAACCCATGATCGTGCAAAAGTAGATAGTGTGATAACAACATTTCCCAAGTAAAAGTTATATCTCAATTTACCAATGAGTTTTTTCAGCAAGTTCTATTGATCTAGTTGACAGTTGTTCCAATATCGTATTCACTCTAGGTTATTTGCAATCTACACCATGTTTCAATACTGTTAACTTGAAAGTTAAAGTGCATCGTAGGGTCACTAATATTCTGACAAACTGAACTTAGGTTCCATACAAAAGTATACAACGTATTTTGCGTAAAAATGGATAGGTGGTGTACTTAGGATAGGAATTATCTAAAAATTGGTACTGTTCAACCACTTTATATGAGTTTTGTTAAAAATGGCCATAGAGACTCTTTAGTAACTTAAACCGTGTATCGATTAATTATACACGAAGATCGCATTCCTGAATCTTCTCCTACGTAATTAATGGAGATAGATAAGTTAGATCACTCTCAGTTAGGAATATTTGGTACAAAGTAAAATTTTGTGAATCATATTATAAGTGATATGCTTATTTACTTGGTATATGAAGTAATATGTCTGACGTATTGTTATTTTTACTAAGTACTCTTACACACTGTGTTTTGTAATACCTCAATTAGATGGCATCTTTTCCATTTCTGAATTCCGAATTTAATTTATAACTTTTGTTTCTTGTAATGCACTGCAGTTTCGTTATTTTGATTTAAAACATTTTAAGTAGTTTAATGTAAAGATTATGTATTTTTAGTTTGGAGCTGTTTATTTAAATATTGCCGTAATAATCTTGTTGGGTAATTTATTTACTGATTTTTCCTTACTAATTGGTTTGTTTATAATCAATCATTTATCGAAACTTTGATCATTTTTGAGTACATTTTTATGAAACTTGAATAATCTGGAACATTTCAAAAGTAAACTTTGACTACACTATTTTGATGTAAGTACTTCAACTGTTTCGTTGAGTTCTGTTGATGATTTTGTTCTTTACATGGTTAGATGATTACATATATTTTGAACTTAAAAATAAATTCTATAAAAAATTAGAGAAATCTCAAATAACTGGCAAGATAACGTTGTCGTTAATTTATTATTAACATCATACTAGAGCACTAGACCAACAGGAGTTATAGTAATTGTTTTTTATAATTAAAACGCAACATTATACTTGTTATAAAAATAGATCAAGCTCATAGATAAGTAGAAAAAAGATATCTATCTAAAACATTTCTATAATACCGTAACTTAACTTCTCCTGGATTATCAGGTCAGGTTTATCTATTGTACCTATTTTAAAAACTTAAGCACATAAAACATCCAAATTAAATAGTGATGAGATATCATGGCTAGCAACTGTCTTGTGTGGATTCATGCAACTTGTAGAAACATAACACTAGCAGTTTGAGGATTGAGGGTGAAGACACGTCGAAAATACTTACGTTTCGGTATATGGAGTAACACCACTCGCATCCGACCTCTTGACCCATCTGTTAATTTGTAAATGCAAAGTAGGTATATTTATATAATATAATGTAGAAGTAGACATTTTGAGAAATACAGGGTGCTCTATTGAGATTTGGAGTAAATAATTGATTGAAACAAGGAGAAACATTAATTCCCATTTATTATGTGATTATTGAATTATCGATTGCTTTCTGGAAAAGCAGAAAGGTGGACGTCTCTCAAATTTCTAATCAAATCGACAAACTACGCGTAAAATAACATTTTAAGAAATAGATAATGAATCATGAACCACACATAAGATTTATACAACTAAATCCTATTGTTAATCATTGTTTTAATATAAATGACGAGCAAGGCTATGACGAACGATGAGAGGAGAATTAAAAAAAGTCATGCTAGACTGGCAAAAGAAATTAAGGCAATGCTTTCTACTTATTCAATTTGATTGTTGTCTTTTTCACATGGTTTTGTGTCAATAAAAAACTAACGCTATTTTAAGTACTAAACAAAGTTGAAATGCAAAATAGTGAAAAATAAATGTTAACCGTGCTTGATCTTGTACAAAAGCTTGTTAAAGTAGTGAGTTAATTTTTCCACAACGTGATTAATTTTAATAATTAAAAACAATTTAGATGTTTTTCAATTGGACTTAAATAAAAATGATATATACAGGTGTCCTGCAACAGAATGTCTATTGCTTAGGTATATATTTCTGACGTTCTCTTAAGACAAGCATGGCAATATGGCGAGGAGTTTTTAATTTTTCTAATTTATCCATATTATAATATAC
The DNA here is from genome assembly GCA_905333025.2 of Pyrochroa serraticornis. Classification (NCBI taxonomy): domain Eukaryota; kingdom Metazoa; phylum Arthropoda; class Insecta; order Coleoptera; family Pyrochroidae; genus Pyrochroa; species Pyrochroa serraticornis. The sequence goes on from HG995152.1 coordinate 41,183,097, forward strand.
ATATGATCCAGGCTCTTTGGCCACTCGGTTACATTGAAATTCAACAGTTTTGTTCCTGGTTGTAGTAGCATCCAAGGTTTACTGTAGTTGGGAGATCTGATGTATACCTCAATTTAAATATTCGTCCCAGAACGCGGCCACGTGGAACTCCAAAGCTGACCGTAAAAGTGTCTAAGACTTTGCTATTAACTCTGAGAGAAGCAGTGCTTTATTTTAAAAGGAAGCTTTTATGCCAGACTTTATCGAAGGTTAGGTTTATGTCGAGAAATACAAAAAGGAAATATGTTTTCTCTTCAAGGGTTTTGTTGACCATATAAACGAAATAAACGTTTCTATAGCATTACTGTCTGGTTGAAGATGATGATGGAAAAAAATAATGATGTGGATTTTTATTTATTCTATGGAATCAGAAATTTTCAAGAAGTGCAGTGGGTAAAACCTAAATGGGTCCCTACATGAGGCCACTTTATTGAGATTTTTTTCTGATTTCTTCACATCATCTTTACTCTATGGAAGACGAACTACCAGTGTACTTAGAAGATCTATCTCTAAACAACAGACAGAGTATGTAAGTATAGCAATTTGGTAAGGCAGAAACAACGTTTAAAAAAAACAACAAAATTATTGAATAGGACGCTAGGATAGTTGACCTTCTCTAGGCAATATGAACTAGTTGGTGCATTCGGTAAACTTAAACAGTAAAGATCATTCATTATTTGGGGAATCAAATAATTCATAAAAACCGATCGTAACTTTATGACTGACCCTTGACTTTATGAATGACGGCAAAATGCTGAGATGATCGAAGAGGTCATTTTAAAATTTGAGATAACAATTGATATGTGACTGTGCATTCAATACTACGAAACTTTATTTGGTGTCATTATTTATTAAAATTTGGGATTTGCTTATTGTTGTTTTTTGAGTAAAAGCACCAGCAACTTTGCATTTTTAATTTTAGGCTTTAGAATTATTACAACTTTTCGACTTAAAGCATCAGGAATACGTATCTAATCTATACACACCGTATTGCAGGACACCTCCATATAACTATCGCTTGTCTTGCTCCTTGCGATTCAGAATAGAATGAAGTTAGTTGAATGAACTCAATAATTGCTAGTAAATATTAGCTTTAACGTTATTTGTTACGTGTTTTCTTTAAACTTCCGCTATACCTATAACTGTGCAGCATTGAAATCAACAAACTCTCGTTAAATTTTTGTAACATAATATTTTATATGATGTTAAAGTAATAAAATAAAAATGACTAATTTAATTTTTATGCATGGATAGTTAAATATAGAATGATTGAGGAACTTTGAAAATAAATTCAAATCATTTATAACATTACCTTATTGACCCATTCTGTATCGGCGCTCTCATTAAACGCTTCATCAGGTCCATAGTCGGCCAAAACTGGCTCTCCCTTCAAACTTTGTTTCCTACCCAACATCATGTTGAGTTCTTTGGATTTTTACAAGATAAAAATCCACTGAAAACTGAAAACCACCATCACATCTAATAAAACCGATGAAATTTATTTTCTATTTTAATTTAAATTATAGGCGCCAAAACTGAACTATAATTCAACGTTACTGTTTAAATAGACTACATTTTTAATTATTAATAAGTACAATTATCCACTTTAAGTTAATTTTAGCATCTTGAAAGCGGATAAAAGGAAGCTGCGGAAGCTGTCTGAAACTGAAATCCTGAAATTTAAATCAATATCCAGTGCCAACCTAACGGAATTTTGATCAGTAGTGGTATTTCGCTTATAGTTGTGGCAGTATTGCCATTCAAAATTGACATTTGTTCGTTTGTTGTTTATGCTGTTGTTTGTTTGCGGTTAATGGTTTTGCTCCACGTTTTTTTAACAGATCAAGTTTTTTTAGTTTTTTCTATTTCTAAATGTAAATTGTTAAATGTTTGGGGTAACAATACTAACAACGTATTATCAAATCCATGGCCACGTGAACGTAACCGTTTAAGTTAAGATTTAAAATTATACCACTAAACAAAACAATTTTGAAGAATGGAAAGCATCACAGTTTTGTTCGTGGTACCCGAGGGTTGCGACGATGAATCAGGGGCTTCCGATGTTATGCTACAGGCTTACGAAGTAAATAATTTTATTATAATATTCAACGTTTTACCCATTTATTTTTTTCAGTCATGCAAGCAAGTTGTTGCAAATCTATCCTGGATTCAACAATCTGAATTAGATTCTGTGGACTTATCAAAAACTCATTTTGTTGTGTTTCAAGATTTTCATGGTAGTAACTTTGAAAAGCTCAAAGAGAGCAAGTGTGCGTAAGTTTGTTAAAGTTAAATTATTTCTTGATACTTATGACTAATTGTATTATATAGCAGAATTTTGGGACCTCTGTGCGTTTCTGTATGTTTAATGGAAGGACGACCAATTCCAAATTACCCTTGGCCCATCTACAATGTAGCAATGTCGAATTGCATCATTGCTTGTTCACACATTTCAAAAGAAAAGAGATCTGTGATTAAGAAAAATATAGAAGCTATGGGTGGATGCTACACAGAGGGTCTTTTATCTACAAACACACATCTCATTACTGATTCAGTCAAGTCTGAAAAGTATGCTGTAAGTGTTCAGTTAGTTTTCAACACTTGCCATTCATTAAACAAATTTTAGCAAGCTGCAGAAATTGGATTAACAGTAATGTTATCAGAATGGGTCGAGGCAGTGTGGAAAGCAAGTCAGACACAGAATATTCACGCAGACCACAAACAGTTTGCCAAATATCGATGTTTACCATTCCATAACCTGACTGTGTGTTCTACTGGCATAAAAAATGCCCAGGAACGGAATGAATTAGCACAAATGGTGGTTAAAAACGGTGGCGTATTCACAGGCAGTCTCAACCTTTCAAATACTGATATCCTAGTTGTCTGCGAACCTGCGTGAGATATTCTTTCTAGATATATTAACTTATTATTTATAACAAATCTAGTCTTACATTTGACATAACAAACATCATCAATGATGGTTTAAGTGTATGCAGGCGATTTTTAGAGAAATCCAAATTTTAATTAAAAAATTTGGACAATTATTGAGATGTTAAATATTAACTGCTTAATTCTATTTAATTTTCTTATCTTAGGCTTAGAATTTCAGTCAATTATAGCATTGCTATAATTGTTCCTATGACTTCAGTTTAGACCGATATGGATAATTCAGAATCTAAGTTAAAAGTTATGCATTATTCAAATAATTATTTCTGTGGCTTTTAATTGAGATTTAAAGTTACAATTTGTAGAAATAATGTGAGCAAGAAGTTCTACTTTAAACTGGTTTGACTGAGATTTGGTCTAACAAACTTTCATGAAAATTATTTAAAGTTAATAATTACTAATTTTTCACTTTAACAAACAGGGGATCAACCAGTCAAAAGTTTATTGCTGCCAGAAAAGTTTCCAACATTCATTGTGTAACAATGGATTGGATTAAAGATAGTGCTATAAAAGGATACGCCTTACCTTGCAATTTATATGGTGTGAAGGTGCAATCAGCTTCAACTCCTACTAAAGAAGTTATCGACCCCAATTTTTCAACACTTAGCGCAATAGCTGCACCTTCTATTTGTTCTAAAACTACCTTGGAGGAAACTGTGAATCCTAGCGAGATGTCTTGGATGCCAAATCATATTTCTCCCAATAAAAGGAAAGGTTGTATAGGGAAGAGACAAAATAGTTTTAGTAGTTACTTGTGATTTTGTAGGTTCTGATATTGCGGAGCTCAGCTTGTTAGTTGACGGTCTGGATGTAAAGAAAGCAAAGAAGGCTGGCCAGTACTTGGATGGATGCAGTGTAAGGCGAATCAAACCTATTCATACTATTTCATTATCTTAATTTTCTTCATGTTTCAAATGTTAGTATGTTAGCAGCATTTATGCCACTGACCTTGACACTCATCGGTTTGTTTTCAATTAAATTCATCCTACTTGCATATCGGACTTAAATTAGGGAAAAAATCATTAAAATGGATGCACTTTTAAATTCTGGTGAAGCGAATATGATCCATAATCAAATTTTACTTTTTCTTATGTGCATGAAGAGACTATGAATGACTTATTAACACACCGTCATAATTTCTATAAAAATTATGTTAAGTATTTAATAATGCACTTAATTTTTATCAATTAATCTACATTTTGTTTGTGTCCTAAATTAATAAGATCCTTTTTTGCAACTGCAGCTTTGCTCCGGTTGCACAAACGTGATGAGACTTTAACAAGCCATTAGTGGATCTTTAAAAAAAATATTACATCAACTGGTCATTAGCCGTATGTTACATTCTGTAGAGATTTAGCAGACATTAACTTTGCTTTCTTTCAAATTCATCAGCGGATGGTTCTGTAATCACAAATCAAAATTTTGATGAGAGTTTAATCACGCTTTGTGCAACTGGATCTTAGTGTACAAGATTTCATCGATCTATCCTTACTTTTATATTTTTATTATTATATTGCAATTCTCACTACATAAGCTGGAAGGGTTTAGTTCCCAATATAAACCCCATCTCTCACGTACTAGGGAGCATGTAGTATGTTTCGTAAAATTTAAATTTTAAATTGCTCAAAGCAAGCATAATTACTGTTTTTTGTATAGAACTACAACTTTATGTCGTAGGTCCATACTGGTCGTAGCACTATTTATAAACCAATAATTTATTAGGTACTGATAGTTGGAAATTTTTTCCGTAAACCCACTACATGGTGTTAATTTGCCTTTTTACTTTTTGATATGCTCCTTTCGATATAATTTTACTGGAAGTTAACGGAACAGATTTTTCCTCGTTAGTTTTTATCCATATATTTATTTTATTAATTGCGACTTGGAGCTTGGCTGCTGTTTGTTCTATTGTATTTCCAACATTGCGGTGTTGAAAATGTTGTTAATTTTTATGTTTTCTGTTTCTCGAATGTCGCATGTATACTGGAGATATAATAATACTGCTCTAAGGACACTTTCTTGGAGCACATCTGGTTTTATTATTTTGAGTTGGGAATACTCACTTCATGCTTCATTTTGAAAGTTCGACTCGTTAAATATGCACATATTGAGTTGCCACATCTTTTTAATTTTATTAGTAGACTGGCGCCATAACTTGCCATACAAAGATTGCCGAACGAATATTCTTGTTCTTCAAAGGATTTTTCTATTAACGCTCTAGTGTCTATGTCTATGTCATGAGCACTGACATCCTTTAGGAATGTCAATAAATTACTGCGGGTTCAGTAAAATGAATATACCTTGGAGAACTTTATTTGCTTATTATTTATATTGTTAATTCTAAGCGAAACAAAATTTATCCTCTCTTATGTTATTGTCAATTTTTAGGTTTACTTGGCGGGATTTGAGGGAGAGCAGAGAGAAAAACTTTGCAAAGTCTTGAATCTCAGTGGTGCAACCCGTTACGATCACATTTCTGAACGTCTCACCCACATCATTATTGGCGATCGAACCTGTTCAGAAGTTAAATTAATCGTTTCAAAAAATTATCCAGCTTGTTTGGTTTCTCTTCATTGGCTTTTGGACAGCATTCACAATGCTCATCCGGTCGATGAAGAAAATTATTTAATAAATTTGAACGAAATCGACAAGGAAAACATCAATAATTCTCCTTTAGGTCGTAAAGTGAGTATTTTATTACATTGAGCAAACTAATTATTAAAATCATTTTTTTATTAATATCAGGGCCTGGATTTGCTCAGAACCAATAAAGTTTTGACAGAATCGGATTTAGAAGCTGCTAATGCTTGTACACGTACCCACGACCCGGTTCCAGAAGAAGATATCATGCAACAATATGTGAAATCTCAAAGCAATAAAAGTATTTTGATGGTAATTTCATAAGTTCTGTTTTAAACAAACTTTATGTTTCAGGTCAAGACACTTTAGCTGAATTATTAAAAGGTGCTGACAGTAATTTTGATAACCTAGCACCTGCCGCTGAACCTATGGAACATAGTGCTAGAACAGAAACTCAAGATACTGCCTCAAATGCAACTAGCCAATTGGCTTTGTTTGAAAATTTGAAGTTTTTATTAACAACTGATGTAGAATCTACTTGCCGCAATTATCTTGAAGAACAGATAGAAGAATTTGGTGGATTTATAGTTTCGAACCGTTTTAGTGGAATTCCAGATTATGTAGTTAGTCCGATAATCATATCTTCGGGAATTCAACACACAGCCACTGAAGTCGTCAATGATCAGTGGGTTTTACAGTCCATTCATGATGGTGAACTGTGCAAAATAGAATACTATCATCGTCCGTACGTTATCCAAGATACAAACCCGTTGGCTAATTGTGTGGTTACGATTAGTAGTTATACAGGATGTGAAAGAGTGTTCTTAAACAATGTAATTCAAGCATTAGGTGGTTTAGCGAGTGAGCAACTTGCCCGTATATCACGCCCTGAAAAAAATATTGTGGGGTCGACACATCTAGTGAGCAAGGAAGCTAGCGGGAAAAAATATGAAGCGGCTTTGAAATGGGGTTTGCCCGTTGTCAGCAAAGAATGGCTAATGGAATGTGCTCGAACCGGACTAAAGGCGGCAGAAGAAAATTTTTTGGTTGGAAAATCTTCAAGTAGGTTGACATTTTAAATTAATAGGTTAACCAGGGAGTTTTCACACAAGTACAATTTGCTTACGAAAATAGTAATAGTGTGCATTTTGTAACACAAAATTTACAATCATTTGAAAAAAATCGCTTTCAGTAGATGTTAACGAAACAGAAAGACTGGCATAACTATAAATAGTGCGAATTACATTTTTCTATTATTATTTTTAATAGCTTCAAAATTATACATCAATTTTTATGGCCCAAAGTTTACTTTTAGTACTTGTTTATTCTTTCGTTCTTAAAATCCACAGGTACTTGCCACTCTTACAACCTTTGAGTTAATTGTTTTTGAGCAATTGTAATGGGGATTGAGAATTACCGTTAAATCAATTAAAAGCTTTTTCGATACTGATATTCAACAATCAAGATTGATTTTTGTTTCAAAATTCTTTACAATTAATAGAAAATTATTTCTAGTGGTGCAGAAAACTAGTGAAACAAGCCGACAACTTTCGTCGTTTTCAACTCCTAGGACAAAGAGTGGAGCAGATAGTCTGGTTTCTGTCAGCAGAACGCCCTTAGTAATCCCAACATGGATAGATGGGGCCAGTATAGCTACCCCAGAAGTTAACAAAGAGAATAAAACTAACATGTCCTTTAATGAAACCTTGAAACCTAGTTGTAGTAGCAAAGGTAAAACTCTCATATGACCGTTATCGATTTAATATTACAACGTTAACAGAGGCTACACCAGTTCATCGTCCTTTCAAAACTGGAGCAGATAGTCCAATTAGTCAGGTTACTCCTGTGAATCAAATTATGGAGAAGATTAGGCAGAGTCACCAATTGGGTACACCTGCAAGTCCCAAGTGTTGGTTTGATGTAGATACACCAAATACTCCATTAGGCGCTTTCCTTCGCCCTAATCCTTCACCAAATTTACGGAAAAATATTCAACGGTTTATCAACGAGTTTCCCGATTTTGTTCCACCAAGACGAGCTAGCACTGTAATTTATTTTACTACTTTTGAAATTCGTTTAATAATTTGTAATGTTTCTAGCCATTGTCTGAACTCAAAAAGCGATTGTATAATAAATTATGTGATGTTAGCGGTTCAGAATTAAATAACGAAAGTCAAACAACAGATAATCTATCAATTGGAGAGGTAGATGATCACGAAAGCGCTCACGGTAGTTCTAGTATCAAATCTGATTTGAAGGTAAATAAGAAGAAAAAAGTCTTAATTTTACTAACTTATAATTTTAGTCTGTTTCCGAAAATCTTTTTATTAATAACAAACTTCAAGAACTGGAAAACATGGTGAATTCGAGCGGTGATAAAAGAAGGGCAAGTCGAGGATTTCAATCTACGGTTCCTGCAGAAGGTAATATTTTGTTGAGATTTAAGTTGTTCATAAAATTTGTTTATAATTATTTGTTATTTAATTTAATAAGGTTACTTGTTTGTTTTTGAACAGAATAATGCTATGTTTAATTCTGCTTTTAAAGTAAATTTCATTAGTTTTCATCGAAACAGAATATGATGATGCTATTGATAGTCATTCACTAATACAAATAAGACCGATGTACGTTTTGTGATATGGCAAGTGCCCAAAATTGTAATCGATAATACAGCTCTTTATAGTAATTTTGATCTCTGAATTGGTTTGCTTCTCAATTATCTCCTCTCAATTATCCATAACAGGTATAGAGACGACTTTTTAAACCATTGCAATTATCTGGCTTTTTATGTCACACCCGAGCAAATTAAGCTAGTAATTATTTTTTTTCTTTCTCGAATTGACTTAATTCTTTATGATGTTGGTATTTGAATCAACTTCATACAAATCAACTTGTTACCCAGTTTTCTCCACAGACGCTATTTTGGTCTTAATTCTTAAAATTTAGCCATTTTGTAAATGGCTTATGCTTTTTCCATTTAACATGGTTCAATCGTGTCTGGCAAGAAGAGATAGCAATGCTAGCTAGGACTGGAACTACATAAATAAACGATTGAACAAGTGAATCCCAGTCTCATTTGTTCAGTTTTTCAATCCCGGCGGAGCCAATTTATGAGAGCTCCTATCTACTAGAACTGGCTCAGTAAAATTGTAAAATTCTTGGGTCACCAAATTGAGCTGGTTAGTTGAGGAGCGTTGTTCACGATCAATCTATTTCTATCACAAATTAAGTCCTTGGTCGGTTTCATAAGGTTTTTTTGTTCGTCTTTTTTTTAAATTCTAATTTGCAGCAAAAACTGGTATAAAGTAAAATTGAGATAAACTAAAACTTATTATTTATTTTATTTACCATTTTTTCTCCACGCTATTATAAATTTTATGAAGAATTTGTTTCCATAAAAGTATATTTTCAGTCTCATTGTGCAATTTGTTTTCTCAGTTAGTTACTCAGAGCCAAAAGATTCGCAACCTCTCACAGTAGGATGGGACTTTACTGAAGAAAACCTTCCAAAGTTAAAGGTTCTAAATGCTACCTTTCGTGTTATAAAAACTAAAAGTTATTTTGTAGCACGTTCCCGAAGGCCGAGCACGAATATTTATGATATCAGGATTTGAAAATAAATTACGACAAGACTACGTTACAAAATTAGAAAGTTTAGGAGCCACCGTGTCAGATCTTGCCCATTATGATCCTTCCTGTACTCATTTAATATGTTCTAAACCAGGGAGGAACGAAAAAACGCTTGCATGTATGGCTTCGGGGAAATGGATTCTTCACACTTGTTATGTAGATAAAAGTTTAGCTGCTGGACGGTTTTTGAATGTGAATAGTTTTCTCTTTATTAATGGTAGTCTTTTAACGGTAGTCGCTTTTAGGAAGAAGAGTTCGAATTTGGTAATCCTAAGTCTACAGAAAACTTGAAATCGATTGACGCAGATTGCGCGAATCGTGTTAAAGCTATATACGAATGGCGCAAAGAAATTTCCCGGAGAGGATATGGAGCTTTTAACGATATGCGAGCAATTGTTATTGCTAAGAAAAGAGAGCCTATTGTTAATGTTATTGAAGCTGGAGGTGGAGTGGTGATTGACGTGAAGTAATTTTTTTCTCTCAGTTATAGAAATTAGTTATTATTGTTTCTGTTTTAGACCACCATTTGAAGATAGTGTACATGCAACCCATTGTCTACTTGAACCTAAAAGTGTTTCTGACTTTTCCTTATATATACCTTTGGCACAACAAGGGATTTTTTGCGTTAACACCATGTATATTAGTGATTGTCTTCATAAGACTAGCAAAGACATTAGCGACTGCATATTGCCGCATTTAACTAAATACTACGCCCATAACTAAGTGTCTGGTAACAGATACTGTTATCGGGTTCTTCATTAGTTATGCTGTTGTTTTTTATCCAATGTATATTATAAAATTGCGTCCGTTGTATTTTATTAAAACAAATTGGAATTTGACAAGTGTTAATCTATTGCCTTTGTGATTTTATACCACTAACTCAACTTTCTTGTTTGTTCTAGAGTAATAACTGGAACAAAAAATTATCATTAGAAGTTGTAAATATGCAAATTGTTCCTTAAGACTATGTAGAAAACTGCGCCTGTGTCGTGCAGTGTCCGGTTTAGAAAAGTGACAACTCTTTATAAATTTAAAATATGCTATAGTGTCACTAAGCAAATTAGTGCAAAAGTACACAACACAATGACGAAATTTTTGTAAAAAAAAACACTTGATGCTGGGCTTTTACAACAAATGAACTTTTATAGGCATATTTTTTATGCTGTAGGGTGTCAATCTGCCAATACGGATGAATAGAAACAGCGGATTTTTTTCTAAAATAGAAATATCTTTTCAAAGGTATCGCCGTCAGTAGAGTCATTTTTTTCTAACTGACAAGGGTTTTTACAATTTGTTACATTAAATTGTTTATCTGCCACATTCATGAAGCTATTTAGGCTACATGCTGACATTATTTTTGTCAGTTGGCTGCAAACGCATTGAGAATCAATGCTTCAATATCGACGGGGCGTTGTTCCACATTATTCATCGTAACTTCAAGTGTTATCATGTTGGAATGATTTAGGTCGTAGTGGCATATATCGGATGGCACAAAATATATGTCGTTTTATAAGGTCCATTCTATGGATATTATTCATAGTTGAAACAATTTTCTTTCCCCAGATTAATTTCATTCATATGAGTGAGGAATAAAAAATTTATTGAGTTACATAATGGCCTTTTTATTTCTGAATTCGTCGTTTTTTCTTAATTTTCGAAGCTAATTCAAACGCCAGACTCTCATATTGGTTGGTTCTGATAAAAGTTTGTTTTTGTTATTGCATTTTTGTGTTTTAGTTCCAGTGGCAAGAAATTTTCTCGCAGTTTACTCTCCTGTAGAAGTTTCTATCTTTTTTATTTATTTTAACAGAAACCTTAAAGTAGAAACTTTACGTTACAGTGTACCTTTCTCAGTAAGCGTTAGAAACAATTTTATTAACAGATTTCGTTTGTCTCTTTTTTGCATGTAATTTCTTCTTTATTTCTCTTTACAGTTAGTTAGGCTTGGTCTTTATTTTTGTTATTAGTGCGATTTAATTTTTTAAGGTAAGGGCCACTGATTAGTCTCTTTCTGTTAGACGGAGAAAGTTTCTGAGTTGACAATATCGTCTTGTGTATTTCGGTTTGATTTTAAATAGAAGTGTCAGCTGCAGGCATTCGTTGAGTAGCTGTGAGTATAAAAGTTACTGAATAACTGCGATTAGTTGGATTGGATTAATTGAAATAATTTTCACAGTCCCAATAAGATGGCACTGTATTAACTATGACTTGCATGTCCATACAAATTTCACTCTTTTTTTTTAAATGAAGCGCATTGCTTAAGACTAAACTGTAAAATTATACAAGGGGTAGTGGAGTATTGTCCGGAGCATATTTTCAAATTTGACAAAAAATAAGTTTTAAACATTGTAATGTATTCTTACTAAATCATAAATATTTCTCTCGTGAGAGCACACAGGTCAAAATATTATTCCAGAGAGTCTCGTGTAATGTTGGATAGATCAGATTTTAGTGGTGGCTCACTTTACTAAGGTAGTCAACTGTTACGGTAAATTTGTACCTACATTTTTAAATTATTCAACTTAAAAAGTCAAAGAAAATGAAACTTTTAGACTTTTTTTGCCCCTTGCATTTAACAATTATTGAAATACCTTTTGTCCTGTACTTTGCTCTTTAAAACTAAAGAATTTAACGAATCCTTATTGGCGAGGGTGCAAACTCAAAGATTTGTTTAACGTTCACTTTGAGACGTTATTGTGCTTATAATCCTTAAAATTTGACTGAGTAAAGATGATTTAAGTTAGAAAATTTCTACCTTGGAAGTATAACCCACAAGAGAATCTTTGGCAATGCGAAGAATGGAAACCAGGATCCCTTGAATCAAAAAAATTATATAATTTTGTGTTTTTTTTTTTAAAGTGAATCTTCTGTAACTAATTGATAAATTTCAGATATTTCGCACGTTTTGACAATTTAAGTACGGTATCCATTAGAATAAACGATTAAAAAATATGTGATTCCTCTAATTATGTTATTGTTGAAAATTAAATTTGAAGCATTTGTTTATACCATCGCTAAGCTAGTTTTCAGCATGTTAATACTATTAAAATTGCTAGAATAACTCGAGTTCCGAATATCATTAGTTACAATCTTAAAGACAGTAAAGATTTTGATGTGGTGGCATCTATTGATTCTGGGGCAGCAGCTCACTCTAAAAATGTTGCTTTTGTTATGAAAAAAATTTTTGTTGTTGAAATTACGTATGACTGGATGAGGATGTCTAATGGTTAAACACCTGCCTAATCTGGCTATCTCAAAAAAATTCCTTATGAATTTGTTATTAGAAACTGTGACACAAGTCTTTTTCTAAGGACATGTAAACGATACGTTCATGGTTTTCGGTCATTGTTAAAGCTTTGAAAGCCAGAGTGGTTCAGATATTTTCTTTTACCACTACTTACTTCTGTCGATAGCGGCGAAATGTTGAATGAGAACGACGTGGGGATCTGTATTTGGTTAAGGGAGACTTTCTATTGATTATGGGTATAGGCCTTAAGGAAGGGTAGTACCTTGGCGCTTCCTTTGTCTGTAATTGTTACATTTTGTTATAGTAGGTACTTATCATCAATAGCTGGCAGCTGTAGTTATTGTTAATTATAAAACTGGTGACAAGATTGACATAGAAAATTGTAGAGTAATTTCCATTATGCAACAAAAATCTTGAGTTCTCGATTGTCAGTTAGATCTTACTACTTTTGGCAAACCAAACACAAACTTTGTTCCGTCTCAGAAACATGGCTACTATTAGTTAATGGTGAATATTTCTTTATATTACTTACTCGTGGCTAAATAAATATGTAAAAGACCAACTGTTCTAAGGTGACTTGAGTCAGTTTGGCTTGGGCGTATTGATTCATATCTATATGAGTTGATCTTTTTCCGGATGGCACTTTTGGTTCATTAGTGTATGTCACTTCAAGAGAAGCTTGAATAATCACAATGCGTTACGCTAACTATATCTCTTATGTATATTGGCTTTTAAGATTTTTTGTTCTATTTTCATGAATTTAAAACTTCCACAATTAGTTTTTGTTAATTTTTTATTTCCTGCTAAACATATTTTTTCCCACATTGCCGTTCCACAGCATTAACAAAAGTGCGCTTGTGGGAAATAATTTTTAGTAAACTACTAATTTTATATTTGATTTCTTTGTATTATTATAAATTATGATTTCTTTCCAATCCGGTGTTGTATACGATTCCGTTTACTATGTATTTAGGCATACTTATTGGTGCAGAGAGCAGAATTCAACAGAACCCCTTATATGTCCGCTTCCATTTAAAGGAAACAGGATTCTAATGGTTTACAAGCGTCTACCTTTGAAATAGTATAACCCAATTACAGTCGTCTCGTTAAGATCTCTATTTATTTTTTGCACATTAATACGATTAAAATGCATACCTAGTTACTCTTTCATGTCTTGTTAAATCGCATTTAATTTCATAACGGACATCGAATACGACACGCGTTATCGACGGCTTTTATTGTCTGTTTGTTAACATATACCAGTAATTATTGTTTATTGCGATTGATCTAATCCTATCAGAGTTTCAAGGTTATTAATTGGAAATGTGTACATGGTGACACTATCTTCTTAAGTCAACGTCGATATTTTATAGATTTGGAACTTCTACGATTAAAATTTGAGCAGTTATTATCCATTTGTACAAAACTTAAAAAACAGTTATGCATCCTGAAGAATGAACGTTTCTTGTTCACGAGGTTGAAACTATCCAAGTCGCTATAAACCCAAGCGTCCAATCGTTGGTTTAATTGCTATAAATTTAGTCTAGCCTTTTAAACCAGGTATTCGCAGTTAATTTGTTTCAGGTAAAGCCAGCAAAGTCGAGTTGTGTTTTCGTCTAGCCTTTTGTTTTACTTCAGTTAAAGTGACAAGAATGTAAAAAGCTGATTACGGGAGGTAAAAGCTTGTTCGTATTTCCATCCATGTTCATTCGTCTCGGAGTAATGCTCAGTGTAGCGTCGTGATTCGAGTTTTCTTAAACTGGAAACTGTTTTGTATGACGAGATAAAGTGTCGGAGTTTTTGTGACTATTAGTGCAACTAGAGAAGCTCTCAGATGACAAGAAGTAAGTAAATAGTTGAAAAATGTTTCAATACAGGTTCGATTTTGCTGATCCGACAAATCTTAATAGGTGCTATAAACTTAAAATATTCATTACTTTTTTGTTGTTTCTCAAAATTATAGGACAAATCCATTACATAATAGTAAAAACCTAATGAGTCATTACTGGGTGCAAGTAACACCTGGAGCAACGTTTTTTTCTTTGTAAACAAACTTCTTTCATGTTGTTACGAAATATTGCTTTCTGCTTGCTTCCAAGATAATGATAATTCAATTTCTAATGTTCAGTTAATATAAATAACGAAAGTTGAAGTTTTAATATTTATTTTTTATTTAGCCAACACTTTAAAGAATCGCGAATTATTAAATGGGAATTGCGTAAAAAAGCAACGTTATGGTTTGCTCGCACTTTTTAGGCAATTTCGGGCTTATATTTGTAAAATGGGGAACATCAATATCAAGCTTGCAACGAAAATTTTATTATCTGATGTCCAACTAAACTACAACGATCTCCAGAATATCGAAACTATCGGACATCAGAAGAACTTTCTACAGTTCCAGAATCACAACCGTTTCGCCGTGTGACTGGGATAGGTAATCTAAGATTCGTTAAATTGTGTGATTAGTTTTCAGCTTTGGTCATTTTGAACTTAACTTTATAAGTTGAATTTCGGTGTCTTCATATGGCTTTTAGAAGATATTTTAAACCTCGTGTATTTCTTTTTTGAACGACCTTCTTTATTTGAAGTAGTTTGGCTTTATCATGACAGTTATTCAAAACCTACCGGGATTTACTCGTAATGGTACGATATGATTATCTTGCTTGGTAAAAAACCGTTAGAAACTTGCCGTACGTATGATGGACAGCTACTTAAAATCAGGTGTTTCAAAGTCTCAAGTTTATTGATAGATAAGATGAGTAATATGAGTGTATATGAGCCAAAATTCAATTTGATTATAGTCTTGTTTATGCATAATTTCGTTAATGTAAATAGGGAATTAGCTTCAAGCCTTAATTTAATAAATCGCTCAAAGTTGATTAATTGTATTATTTAACGAGCCATCCTGGCGGTTTCGAACGCTTCGGTTTGCATTACATCCATATTCTACAAATTTTATAATTTTATCAAATAATTGTTTGCTATTGCTATGTGCACTACTAGAGGATTATTAGTCTTATTATCTTTTAATTCTTTAACTTAAACTTTTTGGTTCAGTAATTATGGTTAAAAGTTAGTTTCTCAAAGTTAACGCTTAGGAGTAAGCCCTTGGCAGAATATTTGCGTGCGGCACTGAAAACACCGTAGGTGGATGAGCCATCTTTAATATGCAGGATATTGTTTGATCTACCAAGTGCTTTGGGTTAGGTTAGTAAAGTTTATTGTATAGAATTTCATTGTTATTGTTTAGCTGTTCATTATACACAGTTGTAAAACAATAATAATATCGCATTTCAGGTCTACTATTAAATTAGTTGCTCTATGCAAATTCTGCATAATAGCTTTGTGTTTGAACCAATTGGACGTATCCTATAGTTTCTCAGTTAGGTTTTAATTGGCATGTATTATTCGCGGTATAAATTATTTGAATAGTGTTCTCGGGCACTAAACGACAGGCTTTGATAATTAACAGCTCACTTTGCTTGTCTACAGGATCCGAATAACAACCAATTATTGATTTTACATTTTTTTGAAATACCTACAATACAATTTTTAATTTTTCAAAAATTTTATAAGTTTTACATAGGTAACAGAAATTAGTTGACTTGTTGGCTTGTCACAACTTTAGTATGTTCTAGAAAATACATTAAAATGCAATTGTCTATTCTGAATCTTTACGTTGTGAATAATAATATGTTTGGTTTAATTAGACCAATCGTTACTTGTCACAGGAAGTATACACACGTTGTTAAAAAAAATTGTAAAGTAAGACTGCAAATTGATACAAAATACGTTACTTCTACCTTTACATTATTGCAGGATAACATTTTCAGTTAGAAGTAGGAAAGGAAACCAAAGTTTCAACTAAAATATCTGAATTAGCAACTAATATGACAATTAAAAGAATAGAATTATATAATTAAATAAAAAAATATGCAAATTTAAGTTACCGTTTCGATATCTT
Organism: Pyrochroa serraticornis; assembly: GCA_905333025.2. Taxonomy (NCBI): domain Eukaryota; kingdom Metazoa; phylum Arthropoda; class Insecta; order Coleoptera; family Pyrochroidae; genus Pyrochroa; species Pyrochroa serraticornis. Next base: position 41,199,503 of record HG995152.1, read on the forward strand.
GCAATCTACCGCAGAAAGATGGAAATTTGGAAATTAAAGTACTCTAAATATCTACTTTAACGTTGGATTACTTTGAGTGATTTACAACAATCGAAATTTCAATAACATTATAACAGACGAATAGGGGATAGGGGCGATTCTATTTGAATTCCCTTCAATACACTTCTAAAAATATTTAACTAAAGTGCTAAACATACTGTTATGAAAAAATCCAACTGGCATTTTGCATTTCAGTAATTTGTAAGGGAAGTTCAGACAAGCCGTAAATGTGAAACACCATTGCCTCATTAACAACGTGTCTTGGAGAACTGAGTTATCTGAACAAGGGGGATGCTATGCAAAATTTCGTGAATTTCCCTCTTTATTCAATAAGTTATTGACAAGGTGTGCCAGACCCGAGAGAACGATAGCAGGAAAATAAATAATATTGGATTTTCATGCTTCTCCGACCAAGACCTTTAGTGTTTATTTGGGTCAAACTTTGCGATAGGATGCCGGGTATTTAGTTAGTAACCACATCTCAATTTACCTCTAATTATAGGTGGAGTCAAGAGCCACGTACCTATGCAAAATCCTTATGTCGGAGATGGTAACGTAAACAGTTTTAATCATGGTTAATGAGAAGAGCTAGTAGTGTAGTAGCGTAAATCTACACTATCGGAAGTAATCTTGTTCGTTCATTATCTTGAAGTACCGTACACACAATTTAGGCGTAAATTCTATATGGTTGAGTCAGCAATAAATTTTTGGAATTTCCTATTGTTTCAGGGGTAGCTGATGATAGCGTAAATTACGGGTGTTTGTGTAGTTTATTCGGATTTGTGCCATGTACACTTCACTAAATACGCATATCTCTACTAAAAAGGGAGGTAGAAGCAAACATGCGAGCAAGGCAAATACATAATGGATTCAAGATACCAGTTGACTAATGTCCGTTTAAATTCCTATTGAGATACAATAATGTTACACAATACAAGTGAGTCAATAATTTCACCAATATGGTATCTAGACTATTCCCAACGAGACACGTTGTAATGTGACAAAAAAGAAGCGGGTCTGTTCCGATTTGTCTTGTCTTTAATTTATCTATCCAATATTTAAATTCTAGTCTAACATGGTAGCGAATGAAACTGTTGCTCCTTGTTACGAGTCTTGCCTAAGTAAAATTTGCTCGACTACAACGTGCCTAAACTTATTATCCGCACATACTTCAGAGCGAATATTTCATTTAACATTCTGGACTGAGTTGTAATAACAAGAAAACTAACGATGTTATGCATAAAATGTAATAAACAACCCTCCACGTCTCATCGTGTGAAATGTTCATTCTAAATATTAATGTTGAGTTACATTTTAAAGATTTTACTCAACGCTTATAGAAAATTGAACAGGAATAGTAATAATCAACTTTTGCTAGTTCATGAGTATTTTTGAGCACTAGGTCAGATAAATACTCACAAGTATTTTAACCCATAGACTTTCCACCTTTGCGAGCGGAGAATTTGATTTATACAGGATGTTACAAAAATAATTTCAATCTGGTCAAGTAGTTATTTGTGAAGAAGCTACAGTGTCACAAAATAGAGAGAAAAACTAATTTCCCATAATTTCTTTTGAAACGTGTTAGGATATCAAGTCCATTTAACAATTTTGTAGTCATGTGCAAGAAACTGGATATGTATTATTGTAATCCAGAAGCCGTTTTTTTAGGGGGTCGTTACTATACAACTGTAGGATATGTGGCCAGAATAAACAATTCACTAGTTTGTTACCAATATTTTAAGATTCTTGTAAACCTTTCGTGAATTTGTTTGTTTTAATGCCATCTTGCTTGGGGTAATTGGTTGATTCGCTTATGGAAATATTTAAGGAGAATTTATAAATGGAGTAGTTGCTTGCTTTGCTAATATCAATGCTTATAAACTTAATTGACGACTTTTTTGTACTTTCTATACAACGTTGTTGGCTCCGGGCAACACGGTGGAACCCATTACGCTGATAATTCGAAATGTTGGTGACGTAGTCTAGAAACTAAAAATTTCTGGAGGAAAAAATATTTTTCCTTAATATAATTTTCTTGTTCAATATTCTTTTAATAAATGGGGTTCTTCTCTTGAATGTTCCTAGATAACTGGTCGAAAATTTCTTACAATCGAAACAGTTTTTGAAATAATTTTAGCATAACAGACTATTCACTACTTTTGTCTTTATCAAATGGCCAACAAAAATAATTCCCTAACAATCTTAAGTTACAATAGCCATAAACTTTATTGTTGTTCTTTTAACCATATTCCCGCAGAAAATACGAGGAAAGTTGCCAAAAGCTGGCTGCCCACTTTACGTCATCACATGACGGGTTGCTGGCTAGCCTAAGTGAAGACGGACATGGTTCTAGATTGGATGCAGGAAATTGTCGCCAAATTAATTTTATTTCTGTAAATCAACCACGATCGCTTATAATCTTTCTAGTAGAAGTTGAAAGGATTCTATTGCTTCAAGCAAATATTTTATTAACAAAGCATAAGGTAAATAAAATGTTGTTTTCAAATATACGTCACTGATAATGCTTCTATGATGCTAAATGTGATTACACATCACTCACAATTATTAACAAAATCGGTGGGTGAAGTCCTGACTTCTCGATAAATGAAATTAGTAGTTTACAGCTTAAGAAAATAAAAAATAAAAGGAGTGGTAAAATCTTTATGATAATAAATAGGATAAGTTTATTAGTTTTCTCTTGAAATAGAAAAAAATACAGCACACAAAAATTAGGGCAAAGAGTAGCAATAAACTCGCAACTGGAGATTTTATATCACCAAAAAATATTGGCCAAGTACAAAGACCAGACGCAAATTAATTTCCTACGTAACTTTTAGGAGAATATATATTTGATAGAGACAGCATTTTTCCTTCCTTAGGTAAAATATAGGGACTACAAAACCACTTATAATCTTATAATAATAGTGAACACAGTTGATTACACCATATAATCTCCAATTTTCTTCTCCGGTAGGATCTTCGGTAATTGATACTAGAGATCAAATACTTTAACCCCAGAGAATGGAAACTTTTTCTTCAAAATTCTCACAGATGGAAGCCAGTTAAAAAACTCAACGCACTGTATAAAATTCGTTGACAGAAAAGGTTCACAATAGCGATGATGGCTAGAAAATGGCACCATTATACGGTGGCGGATAAGTTACTATGGAAACTAGATGTGAGACATACCAGAGAGGAATAACACCAGAAGATTAACACGTCTAAAAATTATATTGACAATACACCTTTTCTTTTTGTTAAATTTCCATAAATGAGGAAGAAATAATGAGAAACTAATTTTAGGGTCAAATTTGAATCATGAACAGGATGAACGCGCGTGAAAAATTCATCATAATTCCTCCACAGGAAGCTAACAGTCCTTTTGCTTGACATAACATTTTGCAGTAAGTCGTCATTTACAATAGATGAAATTGAAGTACAGTTCAAACTGGACCTGCCGTCGAATTACGCGTGTTTCAAGTTTTTGGTGAATTTGTTTACAATTGATCCCATTTATCCTATTTTTTAGACCTCACAATTTTGTTTTAATTAAACCATTGCGTTTCAAATGTGTTTCTTGAAAGTAACTAATACGAGGTAATAGCTTTGTATGGTCATAATTGAATTCGTTAGTTGCTTTCGCGATAATTGTGTAATATAGCAAAATTATATGTAAGCTACACTCAAACTTTGCGAACAATACACAATTATTCTAGAGAAAGGAAAAGCGAAATAAAGTAGCGCCCCCACGCAATATCAGCTAACCCTCTGCGAGGTAAAACGTTCCAAAGAGAAAGGGTAAATTTAATGAGCTACTTTGTGTAATTATCAAAAATCCGGTAGTTCTCCTGCCACAAATTAAGGAAAGCGTTATTAGGCTTCGTTTTAATTGCTATTGATTAAAACAAGATTTCCAAAAAAAATTCAACGTTTAAACTTTCTTGCTTTTACTTACTTTGATTGAACATCAGTAGCAACTCCTTTGTTCAGTCAGTTTAATTCAATTTAACAAAATTTAACTAAATAGTAAGTAATTTATAAAGCGCGTACCGATTGAAAGCCTTGCAAACTCGTCAAGTTTGGCCTGATCAATTTGAAAACTGCCAACATTATTCGCCGATCGAAACCCTTTCAATTCACCTTAATTGGAAACAATAAGTACTTATCGAAGCCCCCTCAGTGTGATAAAACCGCTCGAATACTTAATTTTCGCAGTGCCCAAGCTTTGTTGTTGACAATACGGCACTCTGGCGGAGAGGCTTAGGCCTGAAACATCCATTGAAGCCTATAGATAAGGTAATAGCGCCGTTTCAGGGTCGTAAATAGGTAATACTGAGATACAGGTCCCGTTGGCCCCATTGTGGGAAATTTAATTTTGAATCATGAAAGGTTGAATGGTGCGCCGCAAAAGTTTGAGTATAATTTCACTCCCTCACGATGTCATTAACTTTTTATTTTGAAGCTTGTTGACCAAACGTGGTGAAAATTAATAATATTTATGTTCCTTATCTAATTCAGAGCAGCATTTGGTATAATTCTAATTTAATAAAATGTTGGAGATGAAATAGTTGTGCGATATTTTATTGATGTTGCAGAAAGTTGAAGATATCTTTTAACTGTAAATTTATGATTTGGAAATTCATCTTAAGTTCAAATTCAATTCGAATTTAACTAACTTTGTTTAAATCATATCGATTCTATAAAGGGTATTGCCGTTTCAGCAATTCCATTTATTCGCTGAGTCAGGCCGATAAACCTTTGCAATGCAGCCCTTGAAATTCTAATCTTCTGCGTGGGAATGCTGTTTGATCCTGGCCGGAAATTTTCCCAAATTAACCAACAAACATAAGCCGACTCACTGACAACCACAACGATCTCTTGTCCCTCTATTTTGTAAATTAGATTCTTCACGAAGAACTGTTTTTGCGAATCCTTCCCAACAGCCTTTTATTCCGAAACAAAGCTTCAGTTGTGATCCATCAATTCGTCTATATTCTGGTTTATGACAGGTCGCCCGTCTAATTGAGCACCTTTACCCTCGCGTTTTCCTTCGTTTACCCCCGACAAAACAATGCAAATGTGCCCGTGAATTATTAATAGTGTATGTAAAGCTTCACCTCCGTAATTAAATTAGTGGTGTGTTTGTTGAATTTTAAGTTAACCCTGTTAATCACCGGTGATTATACACATCTTGAATCGTACGAAAGCAGAGTAAATGTGGCCCGGGCCAGCAGGTCTGATTAAGTCAAATATAACAACTGTTACGCAGTATTAATTTCAGCACGCTTGCGACTTCCTTTTTAGACGAATAAAACACGTAAAGTTGAAGATTTCCACGCTTAGTTTCTCCATTATGACGGAAAAGTTAATGCGGAAATCGTGACGTACAAGGTTCAAAAAGCAGATTTAGACTTCCTCAAATGGTCGCTGTACCAATTTCGAGAAGTTAAGAATAAATAAAATATATTTAAACAAATTGTTTTATTAAATATTCTTCTGTTTGTTTACAAGATCCACTAAACTAGGTGGTGAGCTTTAAGTTCAAGCTTGGTAGCAAGTATTATCATTTGTTTATAATATCAAACAATTTTAAGATCTTCTGTGCTAAAATAGTGTTAAATAAAGGTTGTCATTGTTTTAATGAAGTAGTTTGTTTATTCTCTATGCTGAACTTACTGGCGTTTAAAATTGCTATTCTTCGCAGATTCATTCGCTAGACTTGATGTTCTCCAATTACCCATGCTTCTATACGAACTTTGAAAATATCTATCCAATTCCAATTTTCATATTAGATGAAGGGGACCATGGGGACTTCGTTAGGTAGAAAACTATAAAATTTTGACAAATAAATGAAATAATTTAAATTGATAATAAAGGATGTGGAGTAAATATCTTTTATTTTTTATTTGCCTTCTATAAATATATATATTCTCTGGGTATCACTTCATTCAAAGTGCACAGTAGTGTGTTTAGTGTATTATTGGTTGTCTACAACATTAACCCCTTGGAATCAAAGTGACACATGCTAAAACTTTACAAAAGAACAATAAATATTTTTTAGTGTAATCTGGAGTCCTATAGTTTTTGAGGCAAACTAACTTCAGAATTTTTTTCAAATAATAGCTTTGTGAATTAGTTAAAACTGTTAAAATACCTTATTAAAGAAATCATTCTGAAATTTAGTGGAGCTTCGGGCTTCTTTTTATATTTTTTTTTGCAATTTACAGGCTTGCTCCTTAAACTGTCGGAACAATAACGTTCTTCTCTACCGTACAAATCTTTACTGAACACAGATACTTGCACTAATTAAAAATCTCCGTTTTTAATTAGTATGCATACGTATAGTTACTAGCGCCGAACACAGGGGGTATGTTGCCGCAAAGCTCGGAGATAAAGCGTGGGAGTTTTGCACAAAAGATCCGGGCAGACTAAATCGAAGAAGCAGGCATTGTACTCCGGCAAACGCTATTATAAATGCAAAAAGTAAATTGAAAATCTATTACACGGCTTTAAAAAATTATTATAGCATCATTACCAGCAATTCCTTGCGCTGTTGTATTCTAGGGAAAACCCAACTATTATTTGAGCTGAAATTACAAGCTTTTAATAAAAAAAAGAATTTGTGAGATGGTAGGAAAATCTGAAACTTGCATTTCCGAATGCACTGTTTTTCTCTTTGATATGAAAATTTTATTCACAGGACCCTAAAAAATTAAAACTTGGTTTAACGACAATTTGTTCTTTTGAAGACTAGGTAGGGAGATGATTGTGTTGAGAGAACGTACTCATATAAAATTTTAAATAGTCTACAGTTTAATAAACTTATTTAGTTATTTATGAAGAATACAAACTTGAATCTTATAATATAAACCATTTGATATTATTGCTTTTTAAAGATAAACTTTTCTGTTTTTATTGTTGCAACTTGATGTAATAAATGTTGCAAATTGCCAGCTCCTATTTAAAGTTGTGTCGTTCTCTCGCTATAAATTTTATAAGTTCAATTCCAAGTTAAGATGATACATTTCTATTAAACTAGATATGCTCTATTTCAGACGACAAAAGTGTACTTATTTAAAAAGGATTCTATCATATGTAAGAACATATTAAATCGTTTAGTGTAACTGTTAACAAATACCTATTTTTCTGCTTGATTCGAGTTATTAATGAAAGAGTAAATTAAAATCGTTTACTCAGATTCTTGGACGATCGTTATATTTTGGGAAGGTAGTGGCATTCCTTTCAAATTATTTTATTGTAGTCATAAAATTAGTTTGCAGGGAGACCAAAAATCGCGATTTGCTACTTGGTTAAATTTAATATGTTTTTTACAAAACTTGGTATTTAACGTGTCAATTAATTTTTGTCTAGGTCGAATGATTTACATATATCATTTACAGATTGCTTTTTCTGCATAGTTTCGACATTTTACTTATTTTCTGTAAAACATCTATTTTTGTTCGTATAGAAATAATAATAAAGAAACTTAAGTTTTGGTTTAGCCAATTTCATAAATAACGTCATTGTTTCGTTGACTAAAAAAAATTATTGGTTAAACCCAAGGGTCAAGTTTCTGTCCAGCGACCTTCTAAATTTGTAAAATTTAGTTTGTTATTGTTGCGCGTGTGTATATTTCTATAATCTGCTGTTGAAAAATGAAATATTTAGCAGTCTTCATAATGCTTCTCATAGAAGACTGTAAAGCCGCGAACCCACTTGCCCCACTCCACGCCATCTAACGCCGTACCACGCTGAACGACATTTTGTGCTGGTGCACCCACTTGCACTACACGACGCTAAACATGTATTCAGATCAAAGGTTACTTTAAAAATCAAATACATTTATAACAAATCTATGCAACTGCATTTTGAGCATCACAGAAGATCAATTGATGCAGCTATCAGCTTACTTCTTCTCATTTCAGTCTTATTAAGTTCTAATAAAGAATATAAGCGAAGTTAAATAGGTCAAGTTTAATTGGATATTGTTGTGCGTGTGCAAGTTTCTGCAATTTACTGTTGTTAAAAAAAATTGCAGCAATCCTCAAGGCGTGTTCAGACACTCGGGCTCGGGCTCGTGCTCGTAAACTCGTACGAGCTCATCTAGATTTATATGGCTTGCACAGGTTACGTTCGATTGGATAGCTTGTTGAGAAGCACGGGCTTGTAAGGATTCCTTTGACTTTTCAGTACCCACACAGAACGAGTCACGAGCACGAGTATGATCACGAGTGTCTGAACGAGGCTTTATAAGACGTCTCATAAAAGAGTCTTTTATATTCTAATCTTGACAATTCGTGCATCTCTATTATTTTTATTTTACAAAAACGGCTAATTGACTGTTAATTTGCAATTGGCATTTACGTTTCTAAAACTGACACTGTTGACACAACACTCCATTTGAAACGTTCTCTCGGGATTATTTAAACTATTTTCAAAATGGTTGAACCAATTCAATGCGTTTCTGCAACAAAACGGTCCGGTTCAAATATTGACGAAATAGTTTGACAAGAAAAAACGGCTTTAGCCATTGACTATTGATTATTATAAAAAAATAATAAAGTAAATTTGTATTTTTTATATAATTAAAATTATGCAATTATTAAACGAGGTGAAAGTGTTCTGCAATGTATAAGTAACTACAAACTTAATCCGCAGTATATGGCGTTTTAGTCGGAGAATTATCAAAAAGAGGAATCACTAATGGTTCATTTGTCCGATTACTACAGCTGGTCACTGAATTATTTTATTACTAATAGATATTGCTACCGCCGGAAGCGGTAAGGTTTACAAATAAAAAATACCAGCAGCAAGAAAAAAAAATATAAATTTTTCTATTATGTCAAGTACTTTATTACTTATTTTTTAAATTTATGTACTTAAGAGTTAATAACATAAACTAAATATCTGTTATCTAAATATTTTATGTTTGCTTGCTTTTTTAAATTAAAATTATCGCTTATGCAGCACTCATTCATTCGAAATGGCGGATGCGCCGGGAGAATCTGAATATCGTATCCCAGCATATGGACAAAGTAATGCAGGGAATTGGAGCATAAATAAAGCAAAATCAGCGCAGTGGGTTTCTTAAATTTTTCCAACAAATATTCGCATTAAGTGGCAACAAAAGTCTTGGCACTTTAAGTGTACAAATAAATAAAAATATTTAAGGACGGGAGATAAATGCCATCCGATTTGTAGTTGCCAATGCTGACTGCAAGAATTTAATTTAATGTCTACAATTCAATTAATAAGAAAAGCCTGAGAAATCTCGCAACCTCATTTTTTAAAACATCTGTTTGTTTGGTTGCCTATACGAATCACTTATATTGACTGGGACGTCTGCTTCCATCTCCGTAGTTCAGTTTGATTGATTTCATCAATTTCAGAACAACCAGAGCGATTTCCTATTTAATTTCTCGTGATTAAGTGGGTGCAAAAGGTGGATGATTAACAAACGGTACGACGTAGGTAAAGTATTTAATTGCGATTTAATTATACCGAAAGCTCGCTGAATTTATCCGGTCATCAAGCAAACACATTCGTAGCCATAAATAACAAAGCATGTGAAGGTTTTATCTCTGAAAAACGTTTAAAGCGCGGTGGCTTTTCAAAGATACTTTTCCTGCACGGATACGCGGCTAGGCTATTTCAGCCATTGGTAGCAAGCTCGGTTCAAGTTGCGTATTTATCTAAAGTAATTTCTAGATTGTAATACTCAAATTCTCTATTGTTGGTTGTTAGGTGTAAATTTTCGTAATTTTAACCCCAAGGGTTGAGGCATTTCCGAGAGTGGTGCGGTAATTAATTTCCACCACCTTCGGTCTCTCTAAGCTTAAAATTGTCCAACATTACCGCTCAGTGTCAACAGTACGTGACTAGATATACCTGACTTTATGGTTTCTGGTGTGAAATTACTTTTTTTTGTAATTTTCTGTGGAGAAGCAATAAATAGAAAGGCGGGTTAGTACCCTCTCGGGTGTTACGGATACTTTACGTCTGTCCCTGACTTTACATTAGTCTTTTTCTTGTCGGAAACTTGTGATTTTCGAAGTAAGTCGATGCATTATCAAAACGAATCTTACTGCACTCACCGCAAATTCTCGACCGTTAAAAAAATATTGTTGAGTGAAACAATTTAATGTCTTACATATTTTGTGGTTCGAATATTTAATTATTTAATTGCATAGGTAATAACGAAGAAAAATAGTACTAAACCATAAGATTTCATATTACTACTCCCCTGTGAGCACAAAATAAATTTAGATAAATGAGATTTTAGTTGTGCCGTTCAAAATTGGAGTGTAAATATTTCAAGGCTGAGTAAAATTTAATTCCCGCTGAAGCTTAATTTCGTAATTAAGATGGGGGAAACAAATGGCGAGCTTGATTCACTAAAATTCATGCTAAGTGGTAGATTTTTTTTCGAAATTAATGATGCGTTCGCCCGACAAAGCAATTCGATGCGATTTATTTCCTAATTTTACGTAATTAATTATACTGAAGACTTTTCAATTAGCTCCGATTAGACCTTATTAGTTCTGGCAGCTTGAAGGGATTAAAATTGCCAGTTGCCTATCAACAAAACGCAATAAATTCCCGAATCGAATAGAAGATTATTGTTCTTGATGTTTACTTGACCATGTATGTGTTTCAGGAGGTCCTATGTAAATAGTAAATTTTGGTCATTTTCAGGGATGGCGCCACTTAAGGCTCCACATTAAAATTAATTATCCCAAGTGGTAGGCAATGTAAAGGTTAACGGTCTGAACGGACGAAGCTGTGCCTGCGGAGCTTCAGGTTGCTGCAGACTGTCAGGCTGTTGAGCGGATTTGACTCTGTTAGAGAGTACAGCGAAACGTGTGGTTATTCACCGGTACGACATATGCCTCTTAAGCACGACTTGGTCGTGATTCTACACGAAAACGACATTTCCGGATAACTTATGTTTCCCCGGGCAAATTATCATAAATTGTTTCAGAATTTCAGCAAGTGTACCTCAACCGTTGGCATAAGATTACGAGTTCGTTAATACGGTGCGGTTTTCAGGATGTTTAGACTATGTCTACTTAAATAGCTCGGAACACGAATTATAATTATATTTTCTATGCTTCTTACTTATTTACACTAAATAGTGTAAAGGCTTCATGACTTTCAAGTTTGGAACACTAGCAAACTTTATACCTAAGTATCTAGATGAACAATCGACTGAAAGCTCGAATAGACTTATTTCTATTTATTATATGAGAAGCAACAGCATCTCAGGTGTACAAAGCTTTGCTGATCTTATTATAAGTTTTATGCAGATGTAATTGAATACAAGCTTGAAATATTTAATGCTGCATATCAGGCAATTTTCATTATACATAAATAACGTATTGTGATTAATTAATTTATATATAGTGAATATAGTAAACTACATTTTAAATAAATAAGCATACATGCAAGAACTGCACTTTCTAATTTAACCTGAGTTTGTAACTTTGTTTTCGAATTTGGATATTTAATTTTGGGGTTAAAATGTTATTAAATTCTAATAATTAATCAAGATTTTGATCACAAAAGAATGAAAGAACATTTTATGGAAGGAAAAGACATGACGAAAACAATGAATAAATACATCAAATAACTATAACTTAGAAATAGAAGACGGTGAAAAATAACCACAACAGAAATAGAAGACGTAATTGGGATATATAAGTTGGAAAAAGCATTTAGGCATGACGGCATAACAAATATAATGAGAGGAACACCACCAGAATCGGCAATAGAAATGACGAGACAAATATTGAACAATATAATGAAACAGGGAGAAATAACACAAGAATTTCAGACAGACATAATAAGCCCAATGTACAAGAAAGGTGATAATCAGAACTGTTAGAACTACAGTTCAATTATCCTACTCTATTGAGTAGCTAAGATATATGCAAAAATCCTAGAAATAAGAATAAAAACTAAAATAGGCATTAAAATATACACAATTTCGGTTTAAAACAAACAGGGGAATTCAGGAAGCTTAAACTTAAAAGAAAACAGAGAAACCCATATTTGCGTTATTTGCCCGGAAAACGATTTTGTTAAAAAAGATAAAAGCAACATTTGAAATCTATTGACAAGACGAAAAATTCAAGAAGGCTTCATTAAGGGATAAAGAAGCTTGCAGTAAGCAACAAAAAGATATGTCCGCGCACGTGGTCATTTTAAAACAATTTTCAACCCCCATCCCCAACTGGACGGAGAGACTAAGTTACATACTACTATTCTTACTGGTTTTGGGCAAAGGAAAAGAAAATGAAAGAAAGAATACAGAAGTATGCTATGCCGACAACATGGTAATCATAACAAAATATGAAAAAATACTCCAGAAACATTTGAAAAATGCATCGACACATACTACACAAATATAACGTGCAAATAAATGTTGGAAAGACAAAAACAATGATCATCTGCAATAGCGAAAACAGGCATGAGACTAAAATGTACAATAATGAATTAAGACAAAAGGAAAGATTTAAGAATCTAGGAGTAATAATAACAGCATACATAGGAAGAATAAATGAAGAAATTACGAAATGAGCATCAGCAGCAGACAAGCTCTTCAATAAACATAAATTCTTGACAAGTCAACATATACCCAAAAAATAGAAATTTGGAGCCTAAAACCAAAGCAGAAAATCATGATAATAGGAATGAGATACCTACGAAAAATACAGGAGAAGAAATTATTTGAATATAAAATTGATAAGCCATATAGAAAAGTAGAATTAGCTACGATGTAGGGCATATTAATATAATGATCAAAACGAAAATGGTAATAATAGTATACAAAACAAAGGCAACAAAAGATTGAAATAAGGAAAGTGGAGAAAGAAAGAGGAATAAAATTTGAAGATAATGAAAGATCTTCACAAGTAGGACACTACTGAAGAGAAATCTGGAAAAGAAGCCCATCACTAAACGACTCAACTCCCATCGCCCGTTTTGCATTTTATGAGTGGATAGATACAAGTAATAAGATAAAATAAGATAAATTAATTTAAGAGATCATTGCAAATATTAAAGAAATGGAATAAAACGTAACAATTTTTAAAGACTTAATAATGGCGAAATTAGTGTATTAAAGGGATTAGGAAATAACCAATATCAAACATTTTTAGCTTTTAATTCAGTTTTAGTGACTTGTTCCTATAAGGTCATGAAAATCGTTAGGAAAATTTAATAAATTTTATATCAATTAGGTCATACGAACATTTTAATTGATAGTTTATAAACGATAATGAAGCAAAAACTCTTCGGTGGCTCAAGTTTGAGTAGTTTACGAGTCTCTATAATAGTACCTAAATAAAAAACTTCTTATAAAGAAATCTATTAGGTCAATTTGCCGATGTTAAAACTGGAAACTAAGAAAATATTCCAATTGAGATCAGATTTCTAGGTGGAGGTCCGAGTAATTTCAGTGAACAGAGAAGATTAAGATTAAGAAGATTGAATTTCGATAAAATTATGCATTTATGCAAGTTTTTTTTTATTTCATGTATTTTGGTAACTTTTATGCCAATTTACAGAACCAGTGGAACAGTACAGTAATAAATTTATTGACTGTTTGATTTGTTACGCGTCATTAACTTATTCAATTTAACTGAATTGAATTTAATTGTTAACCGACTTGTTACTGGTTACGAATCTTGGGTTCATCATTATGACCCTTAATTAAAACAGAAGTCAATGTAGTGACATTGCAAAGGCTCTAGACCTTTAAGAAAAATTTACTCTTTCGTATGAATAGTAATATCATTGACTTTTTACTTTTAGAGTAAAAAGTACCATAATCAATGGTAATATGAATAATTTTTTATGACTTACAGGGAATTTTACTGGTAAGAAACTAACACGATACTATTGATACTATGATTTTAAGTTTATTACCACTATATGACAAAATACCCAGTGCACAAGTGCACATTTGAGAGGCTGCTGATACTGATATCGGTTGCCCAGAAACTGAATACTCGCCCCATAATTCAAATTTGGCATTCAGTGGTTCTTTTCCCAATCTCAAGAATTATTAGGAATCTAAAATTGAGGAAGAATGACAAATGTATACCAGCTACTGTAGAAGATTTTGGGATAAATAAATAAATATTTTTATAACGACTTAAACTTATTGTGCTGTAAAATTTGGGAAATTATATTGAAAAATAAATTTTTGTAGGGGCTGTAGCCTTTTAGTTTGATGCCTAGTTTGGGAATATAAAAAGGACCCTTCGCATATGTGAACAAATGCATTGTTTTATAGTAGAGCATAAATTTTTTTAGAGTTTCAGATCAGTTTGCTTTCGCTTCAGTACGAATTGTTCTAACTTAACTAGTCATTATAGGACGGTTTTCTATTATAAGCTAATAATGTTGCTAATACACATTTTCTCGATAGTAATACTAATTTTGACAAAGCTGATTAATTTTATAATGAACTGACAGTCGCCTATCTTGTCTCGTCTTATCTCTTATACCTCAAATTCTTAATATGAACGTCCTATAAATTATGTCGATGGGAAGCGAGCAAAAGTGGAGCAATTGTATTTTATCTGTTCCTAATAAAGAAAAAATTGATTTGTTGAACCATGTTGTTACAATGAGTATAACTTTAATACATTTTATATGACCTGAAAATAACCCATAGACAATTAATAGAAAAAGACGGTTATGAATATTTCTCCATGCAGTAACTTGTGGTACTCAATCAAGTTTGAGCTTTAGATAGAATGGGTAGTGTTTAATTTTTCGTTAGCTATTAGGCCATTTCACGCTATTGCGGCTAATTTACCTCAACACATTCAAAAATTTTATTTTTTATAAATTATTAAAATCCTAACTAAACAGAAGTGAAAATTGTTACTTATTTTAATAATTAAATTTTAGCCTATAATAAAAGATGCAGCAAATTAATACTTGCGTATTTAGCAATATCTTAATTGATCCAATAATTAGGAACGAATGGATGTTACATCTCTAGAGTCGAGACACTAATTAGATTAAAAAGCAGTGATAGACACAACATAATACTTTTATTGACTAGACCCTGCTCTGTAATTCGAGCTTTGACGTGGAAACTGGCTCTTAATTAAATTTCAGATACGGCCATCTTCGGGTCAATAAGATGATTTTTATTTTTGTGTTGTAAACGATGTTTAGAAATACGCCAAAAGAACCGTTACGCATTGTTTGGGAATGGACCGGGTCGGCGGTGAACATTATTTCTTCCATTAGCTCGAAATTGTCTTATAAGGCGAGAGACGTAATCGTCCCAGCTCTCACTTGGAGTAATCTTGATCCCGGGAGAATTTAAGTTTGATATGGGTTCGTAGTGAGGTAACAATGCTAGACGGTCATAAATTGTATCTAAGAAAGCGGGCTCGTAGTAAACGGACATCGATTCCTCGACCTTTCATTTTCTGCTAACTTCATCGAGATTCAGCGCGGGAACGCATCTCCGATCGAATTTTGTTAGCGTAACACACAGCTTTGTAAAGTTGATTGTTCCCTTGCTGAAACTGCACACTGAACTAACCTACTTCCTGAAGATTTTTGAAATGTGCGCGAACAACTTTGTTAGTGTACCCTTGTCTCAAATTTCTTGCGGCGTCCAAAGCGGCACCGGAAATGGAGTTGAATTATAATTTATTAAACTTGAAGTTGGTAATAGTTTGCGTTGAAACAACTTTTTAAATTACGTTACCCTTACTACGAAGTGGGTTTTTCATTATGGCTTAAGTTACCTAGTAACAGTATTCTTCTCTTATTTTGAAGCTGCAATATTGCACATTGCACACAGTACCAATGCAATATAGCTGTACAAGCAAATAAAACTGAAATACATACAATTAAATTCGCATTTATTTATGCGACTTTGCTACTTGTAAATAATTAAATGCACCGTAGACGTAATGAAGAGTTTTTGTGATATTTAATATTCTTAAGTTAGTTATTCGAAAAATTTTTGCTTCTTGTCTACGAAGTTTAAAAGAATGGATTAAAGTTCACATAAAAACAAGAAACAGACAAAACTGTATTGGAAGTCAATTATAATAATGAACATCGTTACTATTTCTCTTGAATTAATAGCCATTAGTGGAAGAAAAATTAACGTTTTCTACTTGTATTGATTTTCTATCCCGTCTGACCTTGATTCTCATAAAAATCCCGCCTTGTTATATTTTATATATATATTTTTTTTTAAATATTTTTTATATGCGTCTTATACAATATAAATTTTGCAACTACTTCTCATATGATCATAATTATAATAATAAGTCATAATTTTTTCTTAGAATTTTATATAAGTGAAATGAAGCATCTACATTGTTTCAAATCTGCAGTTTTAATTTTGAACCTCCTATTAATTGTACACCAAATTCTATTTTCATATTTATCTAAGTCAGTATCTCGGTGAGTTCTTGAATTATGATTGCAACAGTTATTTATATTTACAACTTTTTATAAGTTTCTTAAATGTTTTCCAATTTGACTCTTCACAAAACACTGAGCATTACTGCACACTGCTAGTTTCCTAAGTTTCTTGCAGGTCGAGTCTTTTTAATTTTCTATTATTAGGAGCGAGGAGGACTATTTGATAGTGCTATCTCCAACTTCAAATATTTGGAGCGCCCTGATATTACAATTTCCTTAATAGTAGGTACTCCTAAGTAACGGTGTATGACTTGGTTATGGACATACCATGGGGCATAACATATTTGGCAAAACAGTTTAGTTTGAAAGCGTTGTATCTTGATTATGGCTTGCAACACTATCTTGTAGATAAGAAGGTTGCTTTTCATACTGAAGTGCGATATATAATTCATAAACTGCTATATTTTTCCTTATATCATTCTTAGTTGGAGTATTTTTGCTCTTATGTGTTTGAAACAATTTAAAAGTCTATCTAAGTGAATTTCCAAATATTTAGCATCGTTTTTTATAGATATTAAGATGTTGCTAATGCACATTGTTTGATATTATTTGAGTAAATATGACATTTGCCAATTTGGTGGTATTTACTTAAATTTTTCAGAGTTTCTATCAGTTTTCAAATTAGTTTAGACGACTTTGTTGAAGTGGAGATGCAAGGTTTGAATTTTGGTGGGTGACCATTTAAAACCGCATTGTGTGCATTTGTTATAAACATATTTCTATCTATTGGTATGTTAGCGGTATGTAATAAGTATAGAGTGACAACAAGAATGTTGCCCTGGGGAACACCAGAGTGGATTGGATTTAGAGCACTGCAAACATCTCCTTGATTTAATTTAAGAAAATCTGTGGCAGATGAGCTTGTGGAAAACGTGCACGAGGTGCCGAAAATGTGTTTTGATCTTTGACAAAAGAGTTTTATACCATGCCTTGTCGAAGGGTTGAGATATATTGAGAAATACTATTTTACAGAACTTTTCATATTCTAGAGAATTTCTGACATTTCGAACCACTTTGTGGACTACGTGAACTGTACTACGTTTATGCCCAAATCCACATTGTACGTCCGGGATTATGTTGTAGTTATGGTCTAGCCTGGATTAGTTTCTCTTATCGGTAGCTTTGATCTTTGTTGAAATTTCAGGCCGTATTGTGACTTTCCATAAAAATTAATTCTTATCATCAGTTGGAGATAGATTTTTTAGAAGCTCCTTGATTTTCTTTTTATCACAGTCTTTGTATTATTTTCTAATAAAAATAATATTATAAACAATCTATTGACGTTTACAACTTTTAAATTTTAGCTTATTGAAATGTTGTCAACCATTATCTTGTAGTCAATGCTCTTTAATAATTTCTAAATTTATTATCTAATATAATAGTTTTTGTACTTTTTATTTGTACTTATTTTTATAATTTTTTAAATCTATTTTATTTCCAATTAATTTGATTAAACAACGTATGAGTTAATTGGTCACATTTTTATTTGCTTGGTTTGCATACAGAATATATTTGGTTGATACTTCTACTAGTAGTTAAAGTAAACAGGTGCGATATACATTAAAAAAGCTCTGAGTTTGCTATAGTGACAAGAATGTAGTTTGACAAAACTTTTCTAAAAAAAAAAATGGTTGTAAGCTATATCTCTCACAATATGATGGCAGAGCTACGAATTAGGGTTTTAGAACTGTTACATCCTATAAAGATATGTGTCATAAATAAAAAAATCTTGTGCGTAGAAACTACACACGACAGAAGTGAAACTTCCCTAGTTTGAAATCTAAACAAATTTCATATAAATTTAGGTCAATTGATTAAGAATTTTTCTTGGAAAATTGTGGTGACAAAATTGAAATTATCAGACACAGCACACATATGTATATTAAGGCAAAGCAAAATTGTATTTTATTCATTTTCAATAGAATTTAGAAATGATACGATTGGTTTATGGTAACTGAAATACGATATATACACAGTTGATTTCGATTGCTCTAAATATCTGGCAAACACAGCATCAATTGTTGTTCCTGGTTCTGTCGTTGGTACTGATGGATCATTATTGATTTTCAAATTGAATTTTTATTCATAATATAAAATAAACATAAGAAAATGCAGGATAGAATTACTGCCATATAGTTACGGTAATCAATTAACACGCCACCTGAGCCGTCCCCACTTCGGACGTAATTCTACATTTACTCACAAGGTGGCGCGTTGTCTGAGAAAGATTCACTTCCTACTACCGTGCGAGTATGAGGAGTGGGGGAGCCCAGTCTCCCTCCACTTATTCCCCTCCCAGCGTTTCACTTTTTTGTGACCGCTGACGCTCCTAGCATTCGACTAACCCTACCGGGCCTAAAGAAGTTTCTTTTCAAAAACTTCGTTTATACTGCCAGATCGCACCTTTTTATTTTATTTTGTAAGTCTCAGATCTCAGTTTCTTGTTGAATTAAAACATGGTTTTCTTATTGTCTATGTTTTCAAATTTGGTATATAACGTTGGAAGGTTTGGGCAGTTCTTGAAACAGTCTCTTTTTACCTGAATCTATATTGGCGTAAACAGACGGCTATGCGTTCTATTGACAATTTCTTTTACAGAACACTACTTGCCTTCAAACTTGAGTATGTTATTTATAGCTAGCTGCAAGAAAATTGCTTTATCTTACCATTGAGTGTTCATAATGCTATGTCATAAATAAAAAAAATTTGCTTTTAAGAACTTAAAAAGAACAGTTACATGCCATTCGATATTATAATTAATAACAACAACTAATTTAGTCTCTGTTGTTAATTATACCATTCGTTATAAATAGAATATTCATAAAACTATCACATTGATAAAGTATCGCACGTCCGACCGATGTTGAGTCGATTCGACAAAATTTGTTGAAATAGATCCTTGATGATTAAATTAACTATTCCAATATAATGGTTAGTTGTAAAGACGATGTGTAATACTGCCTTTAACTTTGTAATAAACAAAGATTGAAGCCGCGTCTAGAACTTTGTTGGTGAGTTTTTTCCTCAACTCTATTGGCAAGTAGTGGAAAGCAATTGCATTCTTCCCGAGGCAAAAATCGTTATTCTTTAATAATGTTTTGACATTTTATTTCAATCCCGAATCGATTTTCAACATCGAGGACTCGGACACAACATAATATCTTTAAAACGAACTAAGATTGGTTCGAACTTCTCTTCCAAGAGAGCATTGATGAAATTTCATCCGATTTGACGCCTAATCTCACATATAAAAACGATTTTATTCTCTCACCAACTTTTCGTCAGCACTCGACGATACACTGAATCAAGTCGCAGCTGCCTCAAGCGCTTAACTAATGGCGGTTTTAGTTAGTGACATTCGCTTGAGTAAACAATTGCAACCTTGCGACCTAGGTTGCTCTAGGATTGCCCTATGAGATAATTTTAGTTGCTGCCATGTGGTGCTTTACGACCTTCACCTGCAAGTGTCACGTTTGGCTTCCGTTTCCTGGTATTTTCGCGCTATATGCGGAAGCACAATAGCAGACTTAAGGGGTTACAGATGCATTAATTATTTTTTATGAAGCGCAAGTACAAACTTTTATAACGCTGGTAATAATTTAAATTGAGACATTATGTAGGTTAATTGCTTCGATGGTTGGGGTTATAGCTAATTAGGTAATAATTCGATTGGTGAATTGTCTCCAATAAATAACATTTACTTACGTTGATAAATATATTACGGTTTGACATGCGTTAATTAAATCTTAGATACCATTAACTGTCTTGCCATTACACGTCGTTCTACGGCTAGTAATTAGCAGGGATAATCGAGGTCCTAATAGTAATTTGGGGAATAACTCGGCAAAGATATTACACAAATTAGAAATCTTGATCGCGTTGTGTGCTTACCTAGCGTATGTCTTAAATCTCTGATAATGCAATTAACTACAGAGACTAATTCGGTGCGACCAAAACCCCTGTGAGTGTCGGGTCATTAGCGGTCGTTAGCTACCTCGAAAAAACGTTTCCGTAAATTTGGTAAAATTTAATGTTTATTTACAAATGAATTTTCTGATTTTAGGACTCACCAGCTTCGCTGTTGTTGACGTATTTTTTCATTAAATATTTGCCTTCGGTTCGCTTTGAAGTCTGCGAAATTCGGGTGCAATAATGTCGAATGAGGTTTTCGAAACGATCAATTACCATAAAAAGTTTAAACCGACTAGAAAAACTTATTACTCTTGTTGTGTGAACATCGTGAATTCGTTCCCTCAAACTTGTATAACAGATGTGGGTTTATTGTGAGCCGTTTTGCACCAGAATTGTTTCCTCGTGCTGCGGGTGCGGCGATATAAATCACTGGAAAAACCGCACATTTTACACTTGCTTTTATAATTACACCCCAGCCCGAATCCACTTTCGAAACTTTTTTTGCGGCTTGAATTTGTCTTAATATTGTTGAACAAAGGTTCGTGTTGTATACCAACAATTGTTTGGGTTTTTCTTATTAAAATATTATGTTTGTGTTTTCTTAAATTTTCAATTAGCAGCAACTTTACGTTAGAAGTTTGAAGTCAATTTTTATGTATCTTATTCAAGAAAATGCCAACTGTTTTTCTTATTTAATCACATAACAGGGTTAAATTAGTTAATCTGCGATGCAACAACTATTTGCCGCTCTAACCACATTCATAAATAATTTAACATTTTCTGAATCTAAACAAAGTCGTCGGTATTCAAACCTTTGCGAAGTAATTAATTATTACGTCATTATATTAAAATCTAATTTGACTGAGAGATGAATTTAGATTCATAACTCAAGTTATTCGCTAATGAGGAACGATAATTACTGTAACTACTTTCTTTATCTTGCATTTAGTTAAGCAAATTTGATAATGAATTTAATTTTCACTTTGAGTATTCTGCTTAAGCAATTCTAATTTTCTAGGTTTCTAGATTTGCGAAAGTGAGCTTCCTGTTCAATTCCCTAACCAGTGAAGATTGTAATAAGAATCTCTTAGTGTTCCTATTTGCTGCAGGAATTTACGATAGTTAGTTGCTTGGAATTTCCACGAGATGAATCGGTTCACTAATTATACCGAGTCTGAGATATTGAATGTACAAATTCGATTATTTACTTGGGTACACATGACTGGACAAAATATGCATGTGTATATATGTTGTATATGGAGGATTTCTTCAAGCAGACGGAATATTTTTGCTTATTCATTCAGTTTGTTTGTTAACAGTTATCTGAGTTTTGGTGAATTAAGAATCTTGAAACTTGGAAAAAATAACAGGTGACAATACTTGCTTAAATTATTTTATTTTAGAAATTGCGTAAATTTGATGACGAGAACCGGTTTTGTGATTTTTCAATTTTGCAGATTGTGTAAATAAAATCTTTAAAACTAAGTGATGAAAACCCAATTCTTGTCAATTATGACATAATATTGGAACTCTCTAAAACTACCACAAAAGTCACCATTTTGCAAAGAGCCTATAAAAGAAAATTAATCCAGTATGGTCAAACCGACAAAAACTCAATTATTTTAAATAAATTATTTGATTTTGCCATTGAATCTACCCTTTTGTTATTTATTGATTTTATTAAAGTATTATAGTAGGTACTGTTAATTTTCCTATTTTAAGAAACCGCTTCTATGATTTCTTGAAAATAAATTCTTGCAAGAAGGATTTGCATAAAGTGTTGTGAGTTAATATACACTCCCAGTTATCAATAATTTATTTAATAATGTGGAAGTTTAGTTCCTGTTCAGTTTGTATTGCTAAATTTCTGAGTAATATGGTAATGAGGTGGAAAATCATTCAACTACAGATAATGTAAGCTTGTTGTACACTCATTGGCAAAGTGCAAGGGAGGTTGACAGAACTCGTCTAGTCAATGAAAGATATTCCCTTTTGACGTCAATACTATAGAGAAAGTTTAGAAAATCTGTAAATAACTTTGTAAGAACAAAACAGTTAGCATTAATAATATCTAAACTACCTAGTTATTAAAAATCAATACAGTTAAGTGTAGGTATTGTCATATTTTATTGCATATTCTCGTCATTGGATGGTTGTGGCTTTTTATATTTAAAAAATTTCAAGTCATGATTTTGAGAATACGGAAGAATTATGCAATGCGTCATTCTTATTAAATTTCGAAGCCAATTAAATTACAATAGACAATATGATGCAGGTGTAGATCGAAGTGCAACAATGGCGTAACAATACAGTCATGAAAAATACCATACTTCTCATCCTGATGAATTTTCTTGTATGGGAAAGGACATTTGCTAAAATACGTATCGTAATTGATCACAAAACAGAATACAACTCAACTTTATTTGATTAGTTTTGGAGTGTCTGTGGCAGCGGTTAGTACGGTTACTGTTGGTGTTAGGTTCGATTGCCGGTTAAGCGTAGATAATTTTGTTTTGGTTGCTCCCCTTCAAAGGGCAATAGCAAACCACCAAATTTTTTTTATCTAAATAAGCTTTTTCTTTAAAATTTATGGTAATTTTATTTTGACACTAAACTGGTTGTGAGCCAGCCAGCTAATAAAGGGCGCATACCACAGACGTGTATAGAGAGATCGTGGACACTCTTTTCGTAAATAAGGAGCTCAAAATTGCAGGTTTGTTTATTTTCGAAAATCTTTATATTAAGATTGAGGGTGATTTACAATTGAATTAGTTTCTAGTTTTTTTAATCATTCCATTTTATTTAAGACTAACATCAGAACATATGAAGTTGAGAATTTAATGATTTTATTTCAATTCTTATAATTACTTTTATTCTAAGATTTAATGTGACAGAACTGTGCACCGATAGAGTGGTACTGTAGCTATATGAAGAGCTACAAGTGTTATATTTTTATTGTTGTTTTTTTTCTATACGGTCTCTTTAATGCTGTTTTTTATTATTAACTTTATTTTGCTTCTCCCTATAATGGTAATAATTCTTCTATTTTTGTTCCAAATTTTTTTTCCGAAATAGTTTTGAAATATACGAAGGATTTTTGCTAATAAATGTTATTATTGATTAAGTGTGACTTCTGGTATAACGTATTATGTATAAAATGAAATATATTTTGGAAATTTGCTTTTCCAGATATTTTCACTGTGATACATTTTTCTACATTTATCTATATTTTTAGTAGCATATTTTATCTTGCATAATTGCAAGTAAGTTTAATATAATTTACAAATTATTTCAATAAATTGTAAGTCACCTTGAAAATGGTGATGAAATATTTCTCACGCTTTATGCAAATATTATTATTATTTTTACTAATAAATTTTTAGATATTTATAAAATTTACTGACTACATTTTACACATGCCTTGATTTTATTGAATTGTTGACCAACAATAATTATGCCTAGCATTTCGGTATTAACTTGTTTTCCTTCTCCTAGTACGTCCCTTTAACGAGGGTTGACAATTCAAATGGGTGTTTGGAGTTTAGGGAGGTTAGAAATGGTTTTATGAAAAATATCCTTGAATTAAACTAAACCGAACTAAAACTGGATAACTTTTGCGGCTAAATCGTCGATTTTGTCCAAGTAGTTTTTTTTTATTATTTACCAACTTCTGCTTCAAAATTTACAGCTAACTATTATAATAATTAGGTCAAGTAAATATGTTTCGGTTTTTAATAAAAGCGTTAGTTTTAACTACATTATCAAAAAGATTCTCACGAGCAAATGCATTGAAAGCGATTCTTTTGATCAAAGTAATTAATTGCTAATAAAATGTTCAAATTAGATACAAAAATTTCGGTTTGTAGTAAAAATGTAACTGCAGGGGTTGGTTTATTATTTAGCAAAATCATTTCACAAATTTTCAATTATTATTTGTTAAACAAAATCTGATGAATCAAATCAAAAGTAAATTAATTTATCAACAACTTTGTTCAATTAAATACAATTGAACATAATTTTACATATAACAGAGATTGGTACACATCTAAATTGATGTAAGTTAGAAATTAATAAATTTTAATTCGATGAATGGTGGATGCGCCGGGTGAATTATATGTCTTTAAAATATATTTTGATGTGAAAAATTAATATTTCTAACTGCTACTAACCCGATTTTACTTATCTGTAAAGTATCGTAAATCAAAGGGCGCAATTTAAGTTAAAATTATTTATAGACAAAATTGATTTTATAATTATGACGATGTGATGTTATACTCAAATATACCAGAATAAATAAATTATGTTTATGTTCTACATAATCGCTGATAATAGAAACAAGCAGTGGCCTCAAACATAAATCATTCATTCTTCAGTCAATAAATTTATTCGGTTTTATTATAATTTTATTATTTTTCTCTTCACGTACGATTATCACCAGAGAATCCGTGAAATGTAACAAAGCACACCGAAAAGTCAATTAATTATTATTATCTTATTAGGCTCGGATCGCCCGGAATTCCTAAGGCCATATTTTTGGGCTCGCAAACATCATTATTGCGGGGTTGTGCCAATAATGTTATGTTATGCGGGTTGGCACCGGGATGACAGTTTGTTTCTCATTTTCCAACTCGAGTAGTCTGAACGTGACCATATTACGTGGGTGAAATGTGCATGTGAGTGTGTACGTTTATTCGGGCAAATTCATGAATCATAAGAGGGCTGTCAACTGTAATAGGGACGGCTTCTCTACTTCATTGCGTTCGATAATCGACGAGTGGCTCAGGTGACTCAATTACCGACAACACACTACAATTACAATCAATCACATATCACAAAAATAATTTTTAAATTCACACTTCTTATCTGTATCATTTCAGCAATTTGTCAATGTCGTACAGTAAGGTTGCCGATTTACGGAATCTCGGTGATGGTTGTTTGTGTTTGAGGGGCTTTTCCAGTTCTCGTATGTAATAATCCTAAACAAGTTTGAGGAAATCTTGTAGAATCGTCAAGAGCAAATTGCTAACAGGTCGTCGAATGGGCCGTGCCGGCTTCGCATGACAAACAGATCACAACTTGCTCGAGCTTTGGACACTCATAAGCTCCAGTATCTCAGCTTTAACATGTAAATCAAGTCTTTGTGGGGGATCTTTTGTTGCAGCCCTGGTAAGGGAGACACTGTGATCAAACTGAATTTAATACGATGCACGGAAATGGATTTTTGCCGGCATTTGCTTGGATTCTTGCCAACGTCGCTTGTATAAAATGATCACTGTGGCATCCTCGGCTGCTTATATTTGGTGTATTACCTGCGTTAGTCGAGTTCTTTGCTGTTTGCTGATGGTAAGATATTTCAAGAAACTACATCCACTTCCGCAACAACTCTGAGAGCACCGTCTGCATTCGAGATTTGCCGCTATGAAAATAACGAGTAGAACAAGTACTTTGGTGTTTCGGTTGTACGATTCTGAAGCAATAATCGTGCGGTTAACGCGGATATTGTTGCACATTAGATTTATTATTGGTTACCATTAGGACTGCGTAAAATATAGCGATACAGGACAATTAAAGCAACGGCTTGATTTAGCGAATAGTCTAACTACACAATACGTTCGGAATAGCCGTAATACTAAATCAATCACTAAGCGTGCGGCATTGGTGATTCAGCCCACACACCCCAATTACCTTGCTACTATTTCACAGACGAATCACCGGACAATCCAAATAAATTAAGAAACCCCGGTACGAATAAATTTGCCAGTGAGGGCGCTATGT
This sequence comes from Pyrochroa serraticornis, assembly GCA_905333025.2. Lineage (NCBI taxonomy): Eukaryota > Metazoa > Arthropoda > Insecta > Coleoptera > Pyrochroidae > Pyrochroa > Pyrochroa serraticornis. Next base: position 41,225,702 of record HG995152.1, read on the forward strand.
AAATTTGCTGTATCTATTAAACACAGAGTACCCGCCACTCAAATTAAAAAGATAATTAACAGAGTGTTTGCGAAGTTTCCGAATTAGGACGCGGCGTGAAATTTCCAGTCAATAGATACGCCTTGGCTCTATTATTGAGATATTAGAAGCAAACAACGAAGCAATTTATGGAGTGGCGTGTTTCCCTGTCCCGGTTTTGGTAGTTACTGCAATATAAATGTCAGGAGCTGTTTAAAGGGAAGTTGGTTGACAAGTCAGCACTTCGTATGGCTGCCACTACTGCCGGCACAACTCAAATATTCAATAACGTGATGTCGCATCTCATTGGGTGCGACATGACATAAAAAAATATGGAAAACACGTCAAGTCATGCAGAAAAAATTACGATTTGACAGCAATTCCGACGTTAAACACTGCACATTTAATGCACTCTAAAATGGGCGTTTTACTTCGATGTTTTTGGATTACGATAAAGTAAACAGTTCGATTTAATGACAGCTATTTCTTATTGATTAACAGTCGGAAATTTGACGTTACATCAATCCTTTTTAGTTATGGTCTAGATTCTTCAAAGACGGGTTGAAATAAATTTCTGTAATTTTTCAGGTAAATAGTTTAAGATCCTTTGAAGAATTTGTTCTAAACCATTGACTGAATTTTACAAATTTGCAATGTCTGTAAAAATAAATCAATAACTCCTGGAAAGAAACCTTATAATGATGGATAATTGATAAAATAAAATAAGTTTAAACAATTATGCTCGCACGCCAAAATAAAATTACGATTAAATAGATTGGCTACAATATTTGTAGGCAATTATTATTATTAAAAAAATTTTAGTGCATGTTTCTGTTTTAAAATTAATGTGCATTAATTATATTACTGAATATACAGTGGTTATAGCTGAAAGCTTTTTGACGTGAGCTTTGTTCAAAATTAGATTAAAACTATTAAAAACCAGTGTTACTTAATCTTAGCACAAACTTTCAATACTAGTTTGATTTATAGGGAATATGACAGGATTAAGATATCAGATTATAAAGCTTTATGCATAGTTTAATATATTGCCACTTCAAATAATGTCTTAAAATTCTTAAATTTTAAGCACAATTTTTCCAGAAATTTTACAAATTATAATATTTTTTTCTATATCTCAAATTACATGAGATAAAGCTTAAGATTCTGATATTTGGTTGCCTTGAAATATTATTTTATGAGTTTGTATAACTAGAGTTTTTATAACTAAATTTGCATTAAGAGAACTTTACACATTTAGAATATTAAATAAGAAAACGGATTAAAATGGCATCGGTTCAAATGGATTATTTATCACCACTGAAAATAATGAACTTAATCCAGAAATAATTTCTTTTAGCAAAATAAAGTGAGAGTTGTTTAGCATTATAGAATCAAAGTGTTGCACTAACTAATACAGTTTCCTTTTAATTTATTTTTGTAACATAAATTCTATAGCAATCTAATAATAAAGTTGGTTAGAAATAGTAAAATTTCAAATCCTAATAATTTGTTTTTCCAATTTGTATCTTTAAGTCTTCATAACATGGAAAAAACAAGCGCCTCGTATATAATTTCTTTCAAACTCTATTATATTGTCATACTTTATTAGCTTATGTTATACGCAAGGAAAGCGGAATTTAGGTCAATAAATTCAAGCGCATGTGATTTGAATAGTGGATAACCGTCTGTGAAAATTGCAGAGTGATTTTCTGTTGCTGCATGAATATGAGTAGTGATTATTTAGATTTGAATGTACCCTATGCACCTACCTAATATATATTACAGAAAAAAATAATTCAAAATATAAACTAATATTAAATCAAAATATGTATATGAAAGAAGTGGCCATTTAAATATTGTGTATTTATTACTTTTTAATATTTTAGTTAATTATAGGAGGTTTCCTCTAATAACAATGTGAAGTATCAACCATGGCACAATACCTTTGAGGTTGTAGCGTCCCACATTTCGATATTTGATTTAGACTCAGTTTATGCATGAATCTAGTACGATCAACTTCGTTTTATGATTACTTGCTAATGATTACTACAACCAAACTAAATGTTCTGACATGTGAAGAAGATTGAGTCCAGTGTTTATCATTTTCATTACCGGCCATAAAGAGTAATCTGTAGCTTCTGGAGGTATAAAAGCATTAAAAATGGTTTTGATACTTACAGTTTTTACAAGACTATCTGTGCGGCTGAAAATTTCACAACCTACGTATCCGCAGTTCTGGTCCAATTTTGAAGTATAATTATTTGATAATTTTATTTCTCATTATTAGTGTTTTTAGCGCTTTAAAACAAAATAGTAGGAAAACGCTAAACATCGAATTGCTTTAAATGCAGCTTTACATTTTACTGATTGAATTTTTAGTCAAACTAACGTTCAAACGTTTCATAATTTGTTTATGAACTGTAAATTAATTCAGTTTTACTTTAACAATAGGTCATCTAAAAACTTGTTGCTTCATGCAGTCCTATAATAACACAACCCTCGCGTATTGCATGGATAAATTTTCATTAGAACTGCTTGACTTCTTATTGCAAGATAACTTCTAATTTATTGCTTTTTATTTTGTTTTATGTTATCCTAACTTAACTGTAGCTATATATTTTAAATATCCGAATGAGTCAATATTGGTTTTTGCTTAAACTTGATTAGGTTTATAAGTGAAACAAAAAAATATTTTGTCAAAATCTCCAAAATTATAAAAGTAATTGAATTGAACTAAATGCCCTTACATATTTTAAAGTGTATTCCACATTTTACGATGTTTTTATTTTATGTACTTTAGATAGATGCATATTTTGTAGTTGAAAAAAAAGTGCAAATGTTTCACTGTGCCTCATAATAATACACAATAAAACATGTATTCAAATTCTACATAAAATAAGTACAAAAGTTGGGTCCAATAATAAAAATATTATATGTAAAGCAAATTAACATGCAAATCAAATATAATTGAGATAAATGAAGAAAACACACTAATAGTAATTATACAATTTTAATCTAAACATTCAGAGTCAGCCACGCTGTCATCACTGTCAAATAGCAAGTCAATGAATTTTTTACATTTGTAGTAGAAATCATAGCTACTTTCATTATACACACCACAAACCCAGCGATTACACAGCATGCAGCAAATCCATTCAGACCCTATCCAAGTCTTCCAGACAACATTTCACGTTGCACATAAGCATTTTCCTGTTTTGCTTTTCTACTTTTCTGTTCTCTTGTTCAAATTTTGGATAGCTCTTTCTCTTGGGAAAAAAATTGTTTGGTAACTTTTTTTTGTTTCCTTGTTTTACTTCTTCGCTTGGCAATCAGGTTTTTTTTACGTGTCTTAGTTGCAATAATACTTCTACCTGTTATGCGTGCTTCTATATTGTTTTTTCTCATTTCGGCCTTTGCATACCTCTCAAACATTTCAGGGGTCTTGGAGGTTGAAGGGTCTGACGTATTTTGTAGTTCTGACATATTATTCTCATCCATATTAGGTGACACATGTCCGGAGTGTTTCTTCAGAAATTCTGCGCATCAGCAGTTGGTGCAACCGTATTTTCGGGTCTGTTTGTTATTTCACTAGACATGAAGTCGGCATTGGAAAACACATCACGATCGAAAGAAAAAATTCCAGTTTTACAAAAACACTTATAATTGTTTCAGGTTTCATTGCTTTTTGATGCGCTTCACTTCCACAGGCGGCGGTCTCATGAATTGATGCGGTTTTTCCTCGATTGAGCATTAACTATTTATCAACTGTCGCAATTGCAATAAGTTTTGAACGGTTTAAATACTCCAACATCAAGAGATTGTAGTTGATTAGTTGAATGTAGTAGAAAAGTCAATATTGTAACTTCGTAATTTCTTGCCACATCAAGCGCCTCTATTGATAAATGATTCTCATCGTTGTCACACAATAGAAGAGTAGGTGCTTTTTTTGAATTTTTGGTGTGGTAAGTAAAATGCTCCAGTACTTTCACAAATAGTTCAAATGTCATCCACCCCAATGAGTTGGCTAGTCCGAGAGTCCCTGGTGAAGCTTCGTTCAACATATATGGTTTCTAATGAATCCTTGGAAAAATATGTGCAAGTGGAATTGAATTTCCACCTGTGCCGTCAATACAACACGCGGTTACAAGTGTACCTTTTTAGTACTTGTACACTTGCTAACCTGCTTGATTTCTTTTTATACAATAACTCTTGGTGCCTTCTGAACGATAGTTGTCGCTGTTTCATCCAAATTAAGCACCCTGGTCCCATCAGCAAATTCCGGTGTAGTCTGACAAACCTCTTCTAAATTGTCGAAAAAAATGTTTACATTGCGTTTATTGAAAGATGTATCCCTTCATAGAGGACATCCTTTTGGTGTTCTTAAATTAAATGCCTGGTTTCTCTTCATAAAACCTTTAAATTAATCAATGCCCGCCTTGTTTTCGATATGCCATTTCGTAGGACAGTCAATATTATTGATCTTGCCCATTTCATATGTTAAAGTTCTGGATGCTTCAGCGGTGCGTTCATATAACATCTTCGAGCAGTGTAAGAGATAATTATTGAGGCTTTCTTTTTGCTATATGGTAGAAACTTGCCGGCATTCATAATTCGGACGCATTTTTACTTCACCGCCGCCCTCTACTGCGATTTTTTTAAAACAACGTAGCATTTTTTACACCTATGTTACATGCAACAACTCTTAGATTTAAATCTTCTTCGACTAAAGCCACCGCCTTCTTCATTGAATGTCCCGATTTGGGTCTTGCGTATATAATTTTGTACCATTTCTTAGTTATGCCAAAATATAAATTATTATATTAGTCGTAATATGAAAAGTGGGGTACAGTAAAACAGTTTCACTCTACCCCCATTCAAGTTATTTCACTATGCTCCAACCGACATGCTCATACATTTGAGGTTATTTTTCAAATTTTTTTCAATGGTGAAGAAAGATTAAGTCAGTGATCAGTAAGTCAATATATTAAGAGTTCATATGATTTAAACACATGTGGGATATGGATTATTTCACACTTTGTACTGCAATATATTGTACTCACCAAAAATTTACATTTGCGTCTTAAAATAACACAATTGTACTTTGCTGAGCGACTCTGTGCTGCAGGGAGTTGTAGATAAATTAACTGCTAGACATTTAGTACGGCTGATATTTTATAGATGGTAGAACTATTTCACATGTTTCTAAAAGGTATTATTTCAAATGTCTTACTCTACCCCACGTTTTACTGTGCCCCCCGCTTCCCTATGTTTAAAAATCCATTGTAATGTTTTCCATCTGGAAATTGAATCGAATCTACGTATGCAGTAGTTTCATAGTTATGTAGCACGTTTTTACCATAAATTGCTACAATTTTTTCATATACTCCGGAAATATAGTTAATTTTAATATTATTAAAGGTAATAATTACAAAAATGAAAACTTAGTAATTTAAACTAATTCTGTTGTCAACGTAATAAGTTTTATGTATTGCATTTTTATTTGGATGTCCTGTATATATAGACGTTTAATAAAAATTGCCTTATGTTGTAAATTACTAATTTTTAAATTTGGATAAAAAAAAATTTAGTCAAATTTAAAATGCTACAATAGAGTTGCAGATTTTTGCAGATTTGCAGATTTTGCTGTTATTGCCAATTGTCAAATTATCTTTCAAGATGTATTCATAGATTCTTTTTACATTGTCCAATAATTTTTTTCTTGAATATCGATTTTATAACAGCAAAAGTTGTTAACAATAATGAATAAAATAGTTGAAGACATTAAGTTGGGTAACTTTATAAAATTGTCAGTTGTGCCTCGGAAATCAATCAAAATACACAAAGCGATTAATGATATTAATTCATCAGTGTCGCAGTTTATATTATTTTATAACAATTTACTGTACCGAGATATTTTGTTGTAGCAGAAGTAAAAAAATAAATAAATTATAAATAACAATTAACTCACCGATATGTTGCAAGTGTCTTTCAAATGCAGTTAAAATCATGATTGAGCAGTGCATTTTTACAACAACTGTATCTTTGAAACAAAAAAGTTTCAGAATCGCTTAAATTAGCAAAGCTCTACAAGCATTTGAGAAGCTGTGAAGCTTTCAAAAAAAAGCACACAAAAATCTCAATGTTTCTAATAAATATTGCCACATCAAAGTAAATTCTTGGTGCAATAGCATAAGATTAAGCTCAAAGAGTGCAAGCGCAGAAAATAGATTAAAGACAAAGAATTTCTCTTTGCCATTTTTATTTAAATGTGAAATGTTTTAATTTGATACATATAATTTCTATAGCAATTGTATTCTTAACAAAAGTAGGCCATAATATTGAAACCAAGAAAATCATAGAGTTATAGATAAAAATATTGACAACAACAATTTGTGTAAATTGTGGTCTATAATACATTGATAGTATTAGTAAGCAAAAAGAAAACATTAAGAAATGGTTTTGGTTAATTATCTATTACAGAACTTTCCATATTTTTATCAAGATTTGAGGTTCCTTACCCACATAATACTCAAGAAAATTTTACATTACATTTGTTGGAAGATGGTTAGGAACTAGTTCAGCGTCTTGCAGATTTAGCCTATGTTATGGCACTCTTTCTTTCCTTCTCTAGAAAAGTTTGAAACAACGTGAAAGAAGATCAGCGATAGTTATAGCAAATATTCTTCTAATTTTTCTAATGATTATAACTTATGGAGTAACTTGAAGGTGTTGTGAGTATTGAACACGGCGAGGATTAATTGAAAAGTACTCGTAGATAATTTTGTTATTTCTCTCAAACAATTTTTATTATTTAAATAAAACGTTTCAATATGATGATCGATTTCTTAAAGACGCTTTTTTTTTAAAAAGTCCAGCAATGTTTTTTTAATGAATACAATGTGTTCAAGCACTAGAACTAATCTAGGAGGTAAAACCAATCACTAGTGTATAATCTTCTAGAATTTAAATTGTGGTTATTCAGTCGAACGACGTCTTTAAGTTGTCTTTGTAATTCTTTATAGATATAAACTTTAACACTTGAACTATATCTTGCTATTGCATAAACTACTAAACAAATTTGAACTGTTTGCCTCTCTTCAGTCTGCGATATAGCTCCTGGTTGTCCAACACCCAAAAAGTTTCCGAGTTCTTATGTAGGTTAAGTCTATTTTTACAGTTTCTTCAATGGTTAAATTGGTCAACGTAGGTGAATGCCTAACTTTTTGGATAGCTTGTGGCTAACGTATATTTGTAAGTTTTACACATCAGCAAAGCAATATTCTACATTACCATGCAGGCTTAATAATTTGTTTCTAAATTTAGTTGTATAATGAGAGTTTCAAATTTCAAGCTATAAGGTATCGGCATTGTGCAATTGTAATTTTAAATTGCATTTTCTTCTATCTAATATTCATAAATAAATAATAGTAAATAATTTTGATAATTATTTTCTTGATTATCATTATTAAGTATTACACTAAAACCAATTTATTAGACAAACTAAATAATAAAATTAGAAATTTCTCATTAAGTTAATATTTGAGAAAATCCTTATTAAGATTCTATTTTAATTCTTGATGAATAACTTTTGGATTCTTAACATTAATTGATATCGATCAATACGATACGAAAGTATTGCTTGAGGTATTTTATTTAGCAAATACACTGTATACGCTTAAGATCTTTCGGACAATATATATTAATAATGCAGTTGGTAGCATGTGTATCATGATTATCAGAAACCATGACAAGAATATCAAAGTTGCATTCAACATAAATTAAATAAAACATTTAGACTCATTATTATGTCATATTAATTATTAATTCTTTTTCTCGTTTCTAGACATGGCAAGTTTGAATATTTACTTGCACGCTTATTACATAACGGGGTGAAGAAACAACGGTTCAAGTTACAATAATACAATATCTGATTTTATACAAATGCATGTCTTTTAATGGAATATGTTAACATCATAAATTGTATTAAATTGCCTTTAAGGTCAGTGCGACTTTTATTTGCTGCAATTCTGGTCGATAAACTAGATTTTTCTTGATGACAGCTAATCTAGCATTGAAGAATGGCGGAGGCGCCGGGTGAATCGCATTCCCACCGTATGCTGCTAGAATCTGTAGAACGCACATCTAAAAATCAGCTTCCTACGTGCCTGATGAGTCTCTTAAATCAAACAAACACTATTGAAGTCAAATGATATATTGTTCTCAGATTCGTAAAAACTATTCTACTCAAACTTAATGTTACCAATATCAAATTGTCAATTAGCAACAGCGCGCTATACGAAGTTTCAACTTACGTTTAAATTTGGTATTTTAATTTTATGAGAGTTATCTAAATTTGAATTCAATTCAGACGTGGCTCAACCGCAATTAGCTATTAAGAGGAGACTTTATAAGTATGTCTACTTCATACTAAAGTGCTCCTGAAATGAGTAGGTAGTTATAATGCATAATTTTAGAACAGTTTGACAGTTACTGTTAAATATCACAAGAAGCTACTTATTATGATTTGCACTGGGTTGTTTTTGGAGATTTTAAGTACTAAGCTAATTTTTAGGAAGTTCAAATTATGACTTCTTACTGTTCTATAAAAAATTGATCAAAAATAATATTATTAGGTAATCAAGCATTGTGTAAAATTCAACATATTGCAAGGGATAAAATATTAAATACTGAAATACCATTTTTTGTTATCTATTATCAAATTTGAATGTGATTTCAGCAGAAATTTTTTCTTATGCCTACAAGCCAAAAGCTTCTTTTGTTTTTCAATAACCCGCATCGCCAACACTTCTTTCAATTGTGCATACTCGATAGAAAAGCAGTAAATATTTACTCCTCGTTTTTAGGGGGATATGATGGCAATCAGAAAAGGCCGTATTACCTAAGCCTACGGATAGAACAGGAGGAATGTTATTGATTGGCTTGATGTTGTGATCTACCAGTATCAGCAGTGGCAGGCAGGCAAAGTAACCTACTGACATTGATGCGTTTCAACTTTCAGACTTTCTGCTCTATTCGAATAGGAGATCCCTTTGTAATAGCCACATTTCAAGAGCTCCTAAAGGTCTTTACGAAGTGAACACACATCAAACCTAATTCATTTATATCGGCGAGGCCGAGTTTGATGAGGAGCGCGAACCTGGACGCAATATTAATTCCAGTACGAATTAGATCTGACATTACTTGACCGCTACTGAATCTTAGATAATTAAAACATTGTATGGCAGTAAAATAGGTAAAAAATATTGTTTTAATAATAGCTGATTTATTAATGATGATTGCTGGGTTGAAAAAAGAGGCACCGCTTGGAACTTAAGGATTTGCTACGCCTTCGAATTGACTAAGAAAAATGACTCGCGCATCAGTTACACAAAATCAATGGTCTGCAATTAATCATTGATTGTTTGAATAAAAACATCTTTTACGTAGATTGTATAGCGATATCTACATCTCATGTCCACCAAAACGCTGTGGCTGGCTTCCTGACTTTAACTCGGGCCAATTTTAAAATACTTGAATTGATAATTTACATTAATTTTGGAGTATTTTTTAGAATTATGAACAAATATTACTCCCTGATACAAAAAGTGACATTAATAAAAAACACTTTTTAGAAACACAAGCAAAAAATATTTTCGTTTATGTGTTGATTAGTTTATTTAAAAAAATTACCACAGTATTAATTTAATAACTAAAAATTTACTGAATTTTTATTAAAAAAATGTTATTTATAATATTTTTATTTCTTTTCCCTTATTCAAAAATAACAGTATAGTTGGCAAAAGCAAACGTAATATACTTATGTTCTAAATAATATATAAAGTAATTAGTAGGATAATTTTATCACTCGGTTCGGGCTATTGTAAAACGAATCCATATTAAATTAGCTTCGCGGCTCCACTCACCGTTAATTTTTGTGACAAAAAATGCCCGCTTCAAAGGTGGAGCTTATAGTACAAAAAGCTGCTTAAATGCGGCGTTTTAGAGCAGGATCCTATTTTTTTAAGTAAAAATATTTGGCAAACCTAGTTAATTGCTGTAATGAATCAAGTCAGTATCCCCAAACTGAATAATTCTACTGAAAGCTTTAACTTATTTTCAGCGTCATTATAAGTTTCATTGACTACACCCTCTCTGCTTCTTAATCAATACAATCATCCTAAATTCCAATTACTGTTGATTTGAGCTCTGTAGCACGTTGCCGATTTAAGCAATTTTATGAGGCCACCCTCAAAATAATGCTTATTCTGTTCGAAGCTTTATTGCCTCAAGAGTTTCATCTGCACTGAGATTTATTCCGGGTCCTTTCCGAATTCTAGACACGTTTGTCGTTCCGTTTTAGTTTAATGAATGATTAATTTTTGTAACTTTATAAATTATTGATAGAATTTTTACTTGAAAAATTCCACGCAGCGTTCATTAAACTCGCTATTAAATCCCGTTGCACTCTTTGATACGAGTTTTCGTTGAGTCTCCCTATATATTTTTTATTTGCTTTAAGCACTTTTGCATAAGAAGCTGTTTACAAGAATCAACGTGGGCGAGGATATACATATTCAATTAATAGGCAAGCAATTTGCTCTTGGTTCCGTTAGTTGTAAAGGGCACTTTCCTCAAAGCTTTTAACAAGTTCATATTACCCTCAGCCCACGTCAAACGGACTATCCAACGGTTGAAGCATTTTGTGCGGGATTGACTCGACTACAGGTGGCTTTATGACGTACATACATCTTTAATGTCACTTTTTGATACCCACTATCCGAGAAGCTTTCGCTAGATTTCAATTTGCAAAAATGAACAAATCTACTACACAAACCGATAATAAAATATGAGCCTTTTACTATAAATAAATTTATTTAGCTATTAAAATGTCACGGAATGCAAATGAGCTTTTGTCTAGCCCCGTACTTGTTTAAATTGTGGAATTAAAATTTTTATATCATGTAAATGATTGAAACTTTTTGACAGTATTTTATATTAAACAGTAATTTAATAAAATCTTTTCTTCTAGTTTTAGAGGTTTTAGTACCTTCATTCAATGTAATTGCTCATCCCTGCCGTTAGTCATTATAAATAACAACAGTGAACTAGTAGGTTGAATAGGTGGCTGAGGAGTTATTAGTGAACTGCCAGATCGTGTTGCTTCGTCCATTACTCATTCCTAAAGATTTAGCAAAAGTCTCGAAGGTTTGTCTTTAATCTTGCTCAGCTTCAAAGTTTCTGCAGCTTTTTACCTAAATAGCTATTTTATTACGTTGCTACTTAATTTCCAGCGACTTTCAGTCATGATGACTGATTACTTACCTATAACTTGATGGAGCTTGGAAGAGGCTTTTACTCTTTAAATATTTACAGATTTGGGGAGAGGATGGAGAAAGCTGCGTAAACAGCAAATGAGTAATTATACATATACATGATTCTATTTCAAGTTACGTAATTATTTGTTATTAGGAAGTGTTCGGATTTAACTAATAAAAAAATTATCTCAGCGATTTATTTTAACAAGCAATCCGTATGAAATAATTTCTTGATAAATATTTCATAATAATAAAACTCTTTCAAAATATCAGTAGATCTGTGAAGAAAGTAGTCAACTTTATTAAAATTCCTTTTTAGAATTTGATCAACATTAGTTATAGTTTCAAAAAATTATTTTTGTTAATCTTTATTTAAATATTAGTTTCTTCAAATTAAGAAAGTCTTATCTAGGCGACCTAATAGTGAAATTGAGTTTTTCGAAACGTAATATCTGTGGTTTTCCTGACTTGGTAGTTCAAGATATTCTCTGGCTAGGCTTATAAAATTTTCTATATAGTTAGTTGCTAAGACAAAAATACTTGATTTGCATTATGTGAAAGATTATTATAAAAACTATTAAAAAACTACAACACAAATACAAAAAGGATACACTTTTACGTTAAAAGTAATTTTATATCTAATTCATATTTAGAGAAGTTTCACTTGTTCGGAGGATTACTATGACCAAGCACCTTCATTTCTTTATTTCAATACTCATAAATCATAGATGTTAATCTTATGTGAATTTTAATAATGAACAGCTCATCTGCCTATTTCCTCTCGCTTAAAAGATTTACATTTAGCAAAGTAAAAATGTGTGAAAAACATTATTTTCTAATTTACAAGAATTGTACCTGAGAGCTTAAATGGATATAATTATTATTATTTTGCATATTGCAGCATTATAATAAAAGTAAATACTTACAAAAATGTCTTTGTTTAATTTCTTGTGAATCTCAAAGAGGGACTCATTAATAACGTTTTTGGTATAAATTCTCATCTTTGGAATAATTATCGCCAAGTCGAAAACTTTTATGTTACACCGTATTCATTTTTCGTTTTTAACTAAAGATGTAATTTGATTAATATTTTCTTTCTTTTTTCTCTTTCGGTCTTCTGCTAGATCATCCAATACTTTCATTTGCAGAAATTGTGGATTAGGGAGAGTTGGAGGAAAATTCAATCTCAGCAGATTACTCTTTTCGTTATCGATAGAACCAAATTTATTATTGAAATAAATGTAGTTTTCTTTCTAAAACCAAATATAAATTTATTTAAACTTACTAATTTTTTATTTACGTAATTTTACATCTTTCAACAGAGTAGTGTTACTTCTAATTTTTTTCTGTGCTATTTCCAGGTCACTTAAATGTAATAGTAACAATATTATAAATTGTGTTTATATACAATTTTAATAGTTTGTCTTGCTCATGGATACTCTGCGATTCGTTTCTATTGTTTTCGGTTGGCATCTTTAACAAAAAACTACAATTTAGTGATTTGTAATATTTGTGTCTATTTTGTCCGTTTTTCATTACAATATTTTTGGATTTTTTGATATGAATGTATTTTCTTTATATAGATCCACAGTCATATTTATGCTAATAAGGCGCTCAACACGAAACCAGGAAAGCATTCGACGCGTAGAAACAGAAAAGAATTTTGCTTCAAGAGATAACGAAAAAGACTTTAGTGTTTATCATAGACAACGTGTTACGTTTCTCATAATTTATTTTTTCATACTGAAGAATTTTTGATGCACATATTAACGTCCCGTTATATATTTCTTTAGGCATTTTATTTTGTTTGTATGTTCACATTTTGAAGCAATTAAAATTGCTCTTTTTCCTTCTTGAATAAATACCCCGTTGTATTCTCTTTATATTTTCCAGATTGTCTTTTTTGAAAATAAATCCATTAATTAGTAAGAAATGATAATCATTTACTTTTTTATAAGCACATTAAGTAACTGACAATGCGGACGATGGATTTAACATATTTTCCGATTACTACCTATATATACAAAGAAATTGTTTTTCAAATGCTCGGGTGGCAGCAACGAAAAGTTTTTGTTAGCGATAAATAAACTTTATATCTTTTTCTGTTTAAAGAACATAAGCCTGCGTTCTGCAAAGTTAAATGCCGACTAGAAACTTCTTTAGTGGGCGAGGTCCAAAGTTGCGGTTTTAACTTTCATATTAAAAGCTAAAAAACAGAAACAAATCTAACCCACAATATTGTTGAGACGACAACTTTATATCTCTTGTTTTGCTGTCAGATTGATTTTCTTTATTATTATGTTATATGTTATTTACAAAATAAATAATTGATTTTACATATTTCTTTCGTTGTTATATCTAAATTTTTCTTGTCGTCAAACTAAATTACATAATAAACCAAATTTATAACTGTTTGATTTTATTCAATAATGTGTATAACTTTAAAATAGTTTAACAGAGATAGCCAAGCTTGAGCCTGACAATTCCTCTCCCTTATTAGTTCATTAATTCTTAAATTAATTGTCGTTTGTTTTCTAGTAGGTAGGTACTAGTAGTAATAGGAATGTTTTTGGAACTGACAAATATTTTTCGTTACACTTTAAACGTTGAAGATGCTTTCTGCGATTACATAATTAGTTACAAAAAACAATCATTTCCAAAGCTTTCTTTGAGGTGTAAGATTAATTAAACTAATTATTTGATAATTAATTTGATGTTAAAAATTAAATTGGTGCCAATTAGACTAGCTTAACGCCAATCAAAATCGTCTCTTGGAAAACGCAGATTGTTGTCAAAAGGTGTGGCAATGATAAATTGTATGTCACGCTATGGTAGCTAATTTAGAATAGAGCAAAACTGCCTTCTCACTGCTGCGTAGGTTTTGTTATTTTGAATTAATTAGGCGTAAGCAATAAATAAACGCCACAAATTTAAAAAAAATAATTTAGAGATAAATGGAATAATTTGCGTTTTAATTGTTACTAGCCTAGTACATATCTATCCTTTCTTTGTGAATTATTGACTAAATGCAATTTATTTAGAGAAATCTCCAGAAACGTCGATAACTACGCATAATTGAATAGAAAAAGTATAGAAATTTTCTTATAGTCTAGCATTCATGTAAGAATCTTTGAACGGTCTATTCTCGGTCGAGTGTTGGAACCTTTTCAACCCCATTTGGTATGCTGGAGTAAGCAAGCACAGTAATGTCGAGAATGCGTGTTGTAAACTTTCGGCTTAATGCAAAAAGGTCCAAAGAGATTAGGTCAATTTGCGGTGTTTGATATAGGGTCAATCGAACGGTTTCTGTTGGGTAATCTCGAACAACGTTCCAAGTGTGGGGAAGAAACAACTCGTTCCAGTCTTTAACACGCCCTACCCAAGAAATTACGATTTTGTCTTTCGCTGTAATTACAAACAATTCCCACAATTTATCTGATAAATTATAAATTTTATACACCAGCCATTACTGCTACAAGTCATTAAGAAATATCAAAACAGATGTGACCTAAATCGTATAAAAATATTGAATTAGTTGTAATAGATTTGTTGTCCCTACCGTGCTTATGAAATTTTATCCCTTGATTATCTTAATAAGTTTTTGTTTGAATTTCGAGGTAAACAGATAATAAATGGGCTTACACGTGTCGATGCGTAAACAAAAGTTAGGATCACGTTTAATTCGCGCTTTTACGCGTTTGTGTATCTACTAGAAGAAATTATTTTGCGTTATTTTTAGTTTTATTTTTTACACTTAGTAAGGTTGAAGCGAACATTGCTTATGATGGGTATGAGGACATTTCAATACATGTACGTAGTACCTAATGACTCAAGTCCAAGTCTGGGGCTTATGTCAAATATGATTTATGACTTAGCTATGTGTCATGAACTACTAGGCAGCAGTAATCTATGACGTATCACATTAATTTCTCAAACGTTTCATTTGGTCTCCGTTCGACAACAATTGAGGTTTGCTTTTCTAGAAAAGCAATAGCCATTAAGCTCTTGTTAACTACATCGCTATAATTACAATAATGTATTGAAGTGAACAGAATAGACTAAAATATACATTAACTTTTAAAACTTTTTTTTAAGTAATATTTACAAATATAGTCGAGATTTGCTACGTTCCTTTGAACATATAAGTTTAATAACAAGTGAAGGTAAAAAAGAATTGTGACTAGGTAAAACAAAACGTTTAATAGAATACACTTTCTAATCATTTTGTTTATTATCATTTAACTGTTACTTTCAAAATTTATCAAAAATTGCCTCGGGTTGGAAACATCTATGTATCTGCGGTGAATATGAGCTTATCTGTTAACAGCATACCCGGTTTGATTTTATCACCAAGCTAACCAATTGAGACGTTCATTAACTATATTATATGCTGCTGGCTGCAAATCACGTGACTCAATCAACATTTGGATTTCCCTAAACTAGGTCGTTGTTTTGACATGTAATGTGCTCAATATGTAAACAGAACCACCACTACACTGTGTATTGTGTGATTATTGAGATATTCGCTAAATAGGACGGCTTCAAAGGGATTCGGTTTGCCAATGTTTTACCGTTAATAATTGACATTTCATGATTATTTAGCAGCACAAATCGATACTACATGTCCAAGTTCCTTCAATTTAACCCGTAGTGGTGATCATTAACGATAGAACGCGATTATACGCAATATTGAAATTAGGTCACTTGAGGAAATTCTGGAGACTTACAGAAAGTACAATTTAATTTGAATATATTACCGCGTGATGGAGGTGAAATATTATGGGCTTACGTGAGCATCACGTAACATAGTCTATCTAGGAATTGGACTCCTGGAAATTTCAACGACCTATTATGTGAGTGACGATATAATGTTACGTGCCATTGATTTCTTATCTGATACCTGAAAAATGGAACTATCAGTCAAAAGTTCTAAAATGTTTATGTTAGGTATAAGAGTTGGCTTTTAATATTGATATCTAAAATTATTAATTTTTTAGTGGTTTTGTCTTTGGTTCTTTTCTTGCTTCTTCTTGTTTAATTAATACGTAGGTATATTTCAACAAAAGTGGTATCGTCTTTCGTTATTGACGAATTGGGTGTGTGGCATCTAAGTATTCTATTCGTGTTGTTTACTCGGTTTATCATCAATACAGTGGCGAAATCTTATCAAAAGTATCTACGGTCTTGTAGCTTTCGGGCTTTCCTGCCCAGATTTCTCGAGTAATTCCCCGCGTAGAGGAAAGTCTTAAATGAACTACGATTATGCCATAAATCAAAGCTCACTTGGCCCCTCGGGGAAGTATGATTTGTTGGCACGACGTGTAATTCAACCGGTTGTTCTCAAACTCGAACAATTCATTTTCTAACCCCCAACCAAGGATTAGTCTTTTGGTAGTTGGTAGTTGGTAAACACTGCAACATCTTCACTTATGGAAGCTAATACGCTGATATTCATATGTAAGTTATGTCAAGGAATCCTGGAAAATATTTAATTTGATATATACAAAAGATCCTCAATGTAAAGGTACTTTATAGTATAATTATAAGATGCTTTGTTTCGTTTGTCATGTTTAAAATTAGGCTACCTGCATGTAGTTGGAGGTCGTCAACAGTGTCGTCTATTAAATGTTAAATATAAAATTTATTACCCAAATATTTTATCAAGTCCTTATTATTAAGATAATCTGAACCAAAAGCCAATTCTGTAAAAATAGAAAAAAATAAAAATAATAATATTAAAAGAGAGATGAAAAGTGATAATTGCATTATTTTTATTTTGTATTTTACTTACTACCATTTCAAATTTTTAGATTTTTTTTGAGCTATTGTACTTCCTCTTATTTAATTTTTTTAAATTTTATTTATACAATAAACAATTGGTTGTAATCCATTTTTCTCTTATTTGAAACTAAGCTTCTTGAATTTCATGCAGTCGGTTATTGTTGTTCACATAATTGATTGTGATAACTTCTTGTTATTCTCTGTTATTTACAATTGATTTTATGTTTACTTCTTATAGATTAGGAAAATATTTGCAACAGCCCTAGGAGCAATTATTTCTAGACAGTGGATCATGTTGTCAAACAAATAGAGTGAAATCTTCATTTCAAGAATAGTTTAAATAAATTTCTGATTTATTAAAGTGGATCATCTTTTACTGCATTATTTTTGTATTGTCTGTATGAATAGTATTGTCTACTGTCTTGTGTAATATTTTCTTATTGAGTGTCAATCAACCAAGTTATTTTAAAATAAGTAATCAGATAATGAAACGTTTGCATAAGTCCTTACATAAATGATGGTCTCTGTCAAGAAGTCATTGTAGAGAAGATAACTTTTTGAATAAGCGGTTCCTTTTCATCCAAAATTCTTCTATACAAAGTTTCAAAAAAGACATTGGGCAACTAACTTTTTATTTTCAAACTTCGATCTTCCTTGTTGGTTATTTTCAATTAAACTTGATCTTTGAAGTGTCATAATATTAAGAACATTTTCCATTTTTTAAAGTGAATGTGGATTTATTTACTTTTTGAAAATGTTATCTCTCGTAATGGTAAATTTCATCACAAATATGTATCTTAGGAATCTTAAATATCTTTAATACAATATTTAGAGTTTTCTGATAATGGCGACTAATTCATATGACATTACCATTCACGGAATGTGATGTTTATCATGACAACGTTTTCATAAACTCATTCCGTTTTTTGATTGCAATTTGTTGACTAATAATCAATAACACTTTTTTTTTGTAATATTCCAATACTACCTAAGGTTCCTGTATATTTGATTCATTTATGATACAAGTTTTTTAAATCACCATAAGGATCAGATGAACGATAGATTTCCTCTAGAAGCTCTTCTTAAATGTCTACTTTGCTTTTTGTTCATAAACTCCCCTTTATTCTAGTAGGATTTGGAATTCTAAAGTACTGCCTGTTCTCGATACTGGTCTTGATGCTATGTCTATACAAGATTCTTGATATGTTGTCAGTGGTACCCTCTACATACTGCAGACAAGTTTTACCTAGCAAGTATTCTTTTCCATCTTCTTCGTGAGCTTTTTCGCGTTTGAGCTTTAGTGCGTTTTAAATATTTCGTTATGTGAAAGCATTCCGTTGTAGTGTTGTTCTTAGTTTTTTCATTTTATGCTCGATGTTATCTCTATTTGCAAGTCTCTACGATCTCGTCATCAGGATTTTTACTACCGCACGTAGTTGCTCTGAATAATGGCGTGATTGTGGGTGGAGGTAGCAATTCGTGTGCCCTGTTTTCTGTAGATACTTTGGCTGAGACCGCTACCTTCCTTATTCCTAACGTAGACGTCTAGAAACGGTAGTTGGTTATTAGAGATCATTTATTGCTTCGATTTGTTTGTAGTACTGTTCACCATTAATCAAAGAGGGGCTCTTTAAGCACTGGATTGTCAGGCATAAAGTGTATGATAGAAATTGATATCTTCGATGATGCTCGATGATGTTCAACGCTTTATAGATTGGGATGTTGGTGAATAGATAGCCGATATCGAAACTTATAAACAATTATCCTGACCTCATGTCTCTTTCTTTTAGAACTTTGCTAAAGTTGCCTGCATTCTTTATGCGAGCGTCCTCTTTTTTGGGATGGGGCTGTAGTGGTTGTGCCAGGTATTTCGCTAGATATGGAATGGATGTCCCAACTGAGCTGGCGATCGGTCTTAGGTGTGTTCATTCCTTGTGGATTTTTGGCAGTGCATATCACTTGGGGCATCTAGATTTGTCTCAGGAGATCAGTTTTTGCTGGATGTTCTTGTCGATTGGGCTTTGCTTGATATTGGTTCTGGTGGTACGTTGTTGGGTCTGTGGTTTACAATAATATTTTTAATTTTTAATATTACCCATTTGGGAAGGGTTTTGTATATTAGATAATGAAAGTGTCAATTTAATTAAAATTATTTAAAAAATATTTATATTCAAGAGGAAACATTATTGGTAATCAATTGAATAACTCAATTAACTGTATAAAATAAAATTCTCTTGACATAAAAGTTCTATTTCTGTATTATTACCATCTACTTAATTAACGCCGTACAAAGAGATCCTAGCAGTTAGATGAAAACAATACCTAGTCAGTTTTAAGTCTCTAATAACTGTCTTTTGTAAAAATTTTAATTTCCATTCCAACACGTTCGTGATTGTATTTTTTTCCACATCTAAAAGATTATTTTTTCTCAGTGATAAATTTTGGTATCTAACTGAAGTTTGTTGTTGTTTAGAAGTTTAGAAGCAACGTCTCTATTTCTATTACTAATTTCAAACACTCAATTTTTTATATTCTACAATCACTATGATGCATGATAGTGTAAAAAAGTAAAATTAAAACATGCAACGCTTGTGCATGATATTAATCAAATTAAATATATTTATTAACATTTTCTTTAATAATAATTAAAAAAAATGAGTTATGATTCTGTATTCTAAATTAGTTTTTTGCCATCACAAAAATTGTTACAATTAAAGTATTGAATTGTTTTTATTGCCCTACATTAAAATCTGAAATATGTTCTTCTACTTAAAGCACATATAAGTATTAGTTATTTAGGTCCCGACAACAAAGATAGTATTGCTTGAAATGTGGGGAAATGTGACATTAGTACATTAGTACCTAAGAAATTTTAATCCTAACAGAAAACGGCAAATAAACGTTTTAAAAAACGGCGCGATGAGAGAAAAACGAAGTACCTTGTAGGTAATGCTCTTTTGGCTTATTTCCAGAAGAAATCAAAAGTTCAGATTTGATCGCCATCCTAGAATCAATTAATTACGTTGGGGGAAAAGGGAATAGAAATGTTGTTATAGTTTGATATAATTAATTTAATTAGATTTCGTATAATAAGATGTGAGTGATATGTTGTCCAAACATTCAAAGTACTGAGCAAGGAAAATATGCAGAATTTTTATTGGATGCTTAAAATCTTCCTAATATTCTTTTGCTGTTTTCTTTTGTTTTATGGTCTTTTGTGGAGCTGGTTTGTGGTCTCGGCTGCTCTGCTCGGACTTATAGTTTTATTTAAAAGAAGTTATTATTTACCATTTGAGAAGTTACTGCACTATATATTGTCTATTTCCTCTTTTAGTTAAATTTATTATTATGGCCGAATAAGATCCCTTTAATATTATTATTATTATATACACAAAGAAATTGTAAGTAGAATTATGATTTGACACTATCATGTAAAATAAGTTTCAAAAATTCCTATGAATTATGTTTAAAATGAATAAAAAGTTTATTTGGTTTTCCGAGATTTCATATATTTCTATTTGTTTATATACAGTTTTTGGGCCTAAGTGAGAAAAATTTGTGAAATTTTTTAAAATGGAATTTTTTGGTATCCAAAACCGTTCTCTACATTAACCCATTATCACTTCCATACATCAGTGACAGATTATTTTTAGATCACTCGTTGCATGGACGACAAGAGTTATTAATTTCTACGAACTTTAATAAATGTTGTTTGGCAATAATCGAGCGCCAAATGCCGGGAAATCCGATGGAAACTTGGCGTGACTGCTGACACTTTACGCTGGTGTAACAGCCATGTTGTCAAAGAATTCAGTTTTTGCGGATATGAAAAGTGCACTCGCCTCTAGTGTTACTGAACTTTGTTTCAGTTCAGGTCGAGGTTTTCAGAAGCGGTGTGTATGAAGATATATAACTATGCCTCGCGTGTTATCTAGCTTTTTACCTCATCACATATACTCGAAATTTATAGGACGGTTTATTGGTGGAGTTTATGAGAATTTTGCACTGTCGCGCAGGATGTCGCCATACGAGTCGAAACGCTGATTTAGAACTTGATGGGGCATGATCATAGAAATTCGCTACGTAATTTGACGTGTCATTTATAAGTTTCGCTCGAGGAGATCACGCCAACCACTCATCTTCAACTGCCGAATTTGCATGGAAATTTCCTCGTAAAAGGAACATTTTGCGTGAATTTAAGGCATATTTTTAAATACGCGCTATAATCGAGGGAAATTGGCGGATGCGGGTCGCGAACGAATTTTAAGCGATTATTGCTTATATCTTTCTCGTATAAAGTTGTAGGGCTCCCATGACAATAATTTCCGGAAATTCTTTCGGCAAAAGTGTTATTCGTGCAAGAAAATTTCTTGCATTATTGTCTAGACCAGAAAGGAGCTCGTTCATGGAAAGCTCGTTATTCACTTTATTTCTTTAGTTTTTGTGCCCACGCTTTTATGAGTTTCGTAGCGATTAAATATAATTGTCCTGAAAATAATATAAAATTGCTGCAAAGGATAAATATGGATTTGGCAGCTGCTGGCCAAAATCAAAGTAGACCAGACTCCATCACAATCTATCTACGTAAATGGTTTTAGTGCGTTTTTTGATATAAGTGTATATCTTGAAGCTACTAGTTTTAATTGATGCTGTCTTTCTTTTACTACGATTTAAATTATTATTTGTTATTTGTGGGTGCTAATTACTTTTTTCTTAAAACGCCTTTCCACTTTATTTGATTTTCAATTCTCAAATGTGGGTTACTCATTTTCCAATTTAACATACTAAGTTACATTGGTTAAGTAAAAATTAAAAGAATTAGGAGTTCTTGCGGACCTCATGATTTTAAGATAAATATCAGTTTTTAATGATTATAAATGTCGAATGTTTAACAGAAGTTCAACATATGTAGAACAGGGTAATTGGCTTCGTTAATCGCATTCACCATGTGTCACATGCAACAATAGTCCAACTCAATATTGCTTGAAAATTCAGGTGAACTGACAGAAAAATAACAATCACTTCTACATAGTCCAATAATTATTTGATAATTTTCTTCTATGATTTGATAATAATATTATAGTTTTGATAATATTTACAGAAAGGGCAGATTTATATAAGTGACATACCTATGCGGTGAGGACCAAGGGAATTATTCCGGGTTTCTAGCAGCTCAAGGAACAAAACTGCTTCTGGCAAGATTGAAACAAGAGGAATTTAAATTATTAATAATGTTAGGATATTAATATTGAATTACTTCAATTCTCTCTCTAGAGATCTTTACAATTTTTATTTGTTGAAATAAGGTGAAAATATATTTTTCTTGTAATGAGGATTGGTGAAATTTCCTAAACATTTGTATTAATTTAAATTGTCTTTGTTAAATTCTCTTTTCAATATTGTTCTAGTTATATTTGTACGTGTTATTACCCACCACCCTCAACAAGCACAATGCTTTTTTTTAAATTAGTTTTGTTCATCTGAAAGCAAAATCTTTACTGAATAAATTAAAAATAAATTTATCTTTAATCTATTTACTTATATAAAATCACTTTCAATGGCGAGTTATAAATATTATTACAAAAGGCATTTTGTTTAAAATTTCCAACCTCTCTATGTCAAAAACAAAATGGCACATCTTAATGTCAATGTTGGCCCGACAGACAAATTATTATTTCCTGATTTTATCTCTTAGTCTCTAAAGTCCTGTATTAACAAATTCACTTTGAAAGTCATGCTTACCATTGTTACAATAAGTTTTTCTATGATTGTTAACTGGAGTTTAAAGTTAATCCCTGACTGAAATTCCGGATTTTAGTTTCTTACAAAAATAATAATAAACTTCATTTCTCTATTTCAAACTATTATTAGTTAAATATTTAGCTGAACATTAAATAAACAATCAAGATGGATTTTATTCGTATTTTTTTCTATTAGTTTTATTTTTGTATTCTAGGTTTTGTTATGTAATTTTATTTTGTAGCGTTGCTCTTCATTGCAGGTTTATGCATCTACTGTTGAATTATTCATTTTTAATCTCTAAGTATTAGCGTTGAGTGAATAATATAAAGAGTTGTCGATCCCATGTAATTTTGCGAACAAGCAAAAGTATTCCAGCCACCAGGCGGCGCTCTGCCTGGAATACTTCAAGGCCATATTTTAGCGACCGCACAAACGATCGCTCCAAAACTGTTATAAATTCCCTGTTACTGCTTTTACTCCATAGGTGTCACTAAGTTTTTAAGTATCATGAGTGCGAGAGAGACGTAACGTTTATTCAATTCAACAAGCAGCGAGCTCAGATTGTTTATTGTTTTGACGAAACTCGATATTCATGTTGATTGTCATGCCGTACAACCGAAATGGGAACAGAAACGTTTTTAATATAACTTGGCACTTCACCGCACAATTTTCTTGATGGTGTAGTAAACCACATTTGTCAACTTTCGTTGCAATTGCACATTTTACAAATAATATGTGCCATTTTTTCCTAGAAATGCTTTGTATAAATTTTTCACATGACAAGCATCGTAAAAACGGTCTAATACGTTTGAGAGGTATAGCGCGTTTACTGCTTTGTTTGAACAACAAATTAGCTTGGTCAAGTTAGACCCCCACTTTCAGATTTTAATTACTTTTTTCCATGGATCTACAACTGAAATTTTAATCGTTTCTAGTTAGAAGCAAAATTCAATAAATTTTCTTGGGTGAATTAGGACGAATCTCCGGTGTCGGAACTCAAGCTTTAGTATTTATGGTCCGTGGATTAATGAGTAGTTGGAAAATACCGGTATCGTATTATATTTCTTCAGGATCCATAAAATCTGGAAACTTAAAAGACCTTCTGCTGATTAATTTAGAAAAACTAATTGTACTAGGTTTAAATGTAAGGGCAGTAGTATGTGATCAAGGGTCAAACAACCGGGCAGTAAGTTCATTGTTAGGTGTTTCTAATGATAAACCATTTTTTGAATTGGACGATAAGAAAATTTACTTTATATATGATTTTCCTCATCTTTTAAAAAGTTTGAGAAACAACTTTATGAGATATCATATTAAAGTTGATAATCACATCGTTCAATTTAAAGATGTTGAAGAAACATACAAAATTGACAAACGTTCAACAAAAGCGAAAATATTGACAAAAATTACTGCCAAACACATTTATCCCAATAATTTTCAAAAAGTGAACGTTCGTTTGGCGATGCAATTGTTTAGTCACAGCTTTTCATGTGCAATTCGTACCGCCGTTAAATGCAATGATCTTTCAAGTACTACCGCCCTGGATACGGCAAATTTTATAGAAAAAATTAACAACATTGCGGACGCTTTAAACAGTCGCATCTTAAATGACAGTAATCCATATCGTTGTGCCCTTTCAGAAAAGCGAAAATTGGGGGAAGCTACTTTAAAGGACGCGATTAAGTATTTTGAAGGTATGAAGTTTTTTGATATCCGAAAAAATAAGGAGGCAAAGAATATTTATTTTCATAAGGGTCTGATTACAACTATTTCAGCAGTTTTGAGCTTGTGGGAGGATCTTCAGTCTATGGGATACCAATTTTTTCTTACTTCTAGGGTAAACTAAGATCCCATTGAAAATTTATTTTCTTTGATACGGCATAAAGGCGGCTACAACCCAAATCCCACAGCATATATTTTTCGAAAGAACTTGGAACATAAGATGTTCGTAAGTTTGAAAAATGTATGTAAAAGCTCAAATTGTGAGATAGACGACGACGAGGACATAATTTTTGAAACTCAATCTTCTACAGAAAGAGTTGGTAAAATTGAATTTTCTGAAAGTGCGTCACCTGAATTAACAGGAGAAAGTAGTAACGGAAGCGATGAGTTTACCCCTCATATTTTGCAAAAAAATACTGATTTTGAAACATGTGCAATAACATATTTAGCAGGCTATATTGCTTATAAAAATTCAAAAAAATTTAACTGCACGTTTTGTAGAGCTGCAATGATAAAAGAGGAGATATTGCCAGTGGAAAAAAATGAGTTTTTTTTGCTTTGCAAAGATTATGGGATGACTGAAGATGTGCAGTTTTTAAAGCGTCCCACTGTAATTTTAAGGGAAATTATAGAAAGAGTTTTGGAATCTTTTGAAAAACATTTTCCAAACATAAAACATTGCAACAACATTATAGTAACTTTAAAAAAAAAGCTATAAAAACAGTCAAGAAATTTTATCCAGGTTGGTTGGCAAACGATGATCACTGCTACGACCATAGAATGTTTACGATACGGCACCTCTTGCGAGTAAAAATTTTTAAAATTGTGAAATGGGAGTCACAGGATCATGCCTCTGTTCAAGTTAAATCGAGGAAATTAAAAATACTTGAAAATAAATAAGCATCCTAAAATTCATGATACACAGCATCACCCATTCGCCATTTTTAAATAAAATAGAATTAGAGCAAAACTTACCTCAGTAATTAATATGTAATTATAACTGTATAGCTTGCAAATATTACTTTATTGATAATTTTAAATTGAAATAATAAATAAAATAATAAACGAAAAACAAATGAAATTTCTTTTTTTTTACTAGCGCTTCAAACTTAGCCCATCATCTGGATACCTAACTACAGTAAGAAACATCAACATGGTAAATCCTCATGTCAATAACGGTGTTCATGAGCCCGCTGAGGAAATTTGATATTTATTGCTTTGTTTTGAAAACTTGGCTTATCTGAAATGCCGGGTAACGTCCTTCAGATATTTTTTCGTTGCAAACGGATATCTACTTAACTGGGTTCTAACTCCGAATACAAATAAAACGTGTTTTAGCTCTTGGTCAAAGTGTGGCAGCACTCAACAGCGACATTTGCTGGACTTTTGTTATTGTACAAAATTCCCTATGCGTTGACACCTCTTTATATTATTCACTCAACGGTATTAGGTATTTTACTATATTTTGATTAATTCTATAATTATTTTGCTTTGGGTTGATGTCTTCTTTATTATAGTTCCATAATCTATTATTAGATAGAACCTATATTTTTCATTACCTAGTATCTCTGATATCTATAATTGCAAATTATTTTCTACCTAGGATAATTTTTTGTGATAAATATTTTGCAGGTAGTAGTTATCAAATTTTCCATAATTAACCAACCTTATAGAGTAGTCTATAAGAGAAATTCTTCCTTCTTTGTTCTATTATTTATATTCTTTATCCTTTACTTATCTTTTAAGTAATAATCATCTCTATATGAACTTGTTAGCTTCTGCGTCTATGCTCTTCTAGCACTTCCTCCTCTTGTTATTGCTCTACTTTGGATTTCGTCTTTTGAAAATATGTGTACACATATTTTAATACATCCATATAACTCAAACTTTACTAGAAATTAAAGACAGGCACTGGATTAAGAATTATAATATACTAAATGCATTTATCATAATTTTTTGACGTAGATACCTTACACTTACTAAATTATGTGCTACTCCAAAATCGACGATGTTTTGTTTTAAAGTATTAAAATATTTTTACAAATTTTCTAGCAAAATGGAACAAATGTGTCAAATGGTAATTTAATTTTCTAAATAGTATGCTAGGAACGTTATATGACAATTTGGAGGCACCACTGCGACGTCACATCCTATGAATTTGCGGCGCTTCTGGCTTTTTAGAGCTTTGCGAGTATATTAAATTGTTATTATGCACGAGCTTCGCAGTATTTATCTGCTAACACCCATATGAAGCTTTTTATGATGTTTAATATAATGCAAGTTTATTTACACATTTAAAATAGCCTAAGTTACACATTTTTTAAATTGCCACTAAAATTACACGAGAAAAAAAGGAAATAATTCTTTTCTATACGAGTGTTCTGCAGTCCTGTAAGTTTACAGGATATTTCTTAAGTGTATATTTTAGAAGCAGTACAGAGAGTGCTTTGGTTTAAAAAGCTGGCTTGTATATGAGTTGTAGATATGCGAAGAAGTCTCTAACTTTGACTTAGACTTATAAGCTATTTAAGTAGAACCAACATTTAAGTTGTAGAAATTTAAAAGCATTTATCAAATTTCAACAATATATAAATATAGATTTGTATATTTTATGCAATGTAATAATTAAGGGTTAAATGTGATCATAATCGTATATATCAATTGTATGTATCACTAAATCATGAATTTCAGAGTAGACAAGCAGAATAGTCCCTTTCATTTCATTTCAGTTTTCAAGTTTAATGTCAATGCATTTTATACAATTAGAGCCGTTAATCGTTTCTTGCATTTTATAGGAATTTAACAAACATTAACTTTACTTTCTTTCAAATTATTAAAAGGCAGCAGATGGTTCTGAAACCACCAATAAAAATTCTGACAAGCGTTTAGTCACGCTTGTGCAACCGAAGCTTAGATGTTTAGTTCTATATTAAGAAATTTAAAAACAGATAAATACATATTAATGTCAAAACAGTATTTCATCCAGTTTTGCTCCAAAAAAGAAACTGCAATTTGTTTCATGACGCAGTCTATCAAAAGGGCTTTGAATTTCGTTATAGCAATACGAAATAAAATAGTCTTTTCGGCATTTCTCGTCAGTGTATAAAACTTCCAACATATTGTTAATTTTTTAAAGCATTTTTATTATATGTTTGGTTTTAATTTAGGTTAAATCAATCTAAATTAGATCCAACTACTTTTGCCTAAATATTGCTCGTAAAATATTTTTTCAATAAAATTTGCGTTGAGAAATTTTAAAACCCGCAAATACAAAATTACTAAAAATTCATAAATACAGTAAGAGGTTTTCGCAAAACTGATTTAAAAGTGAGTGCTCAAATGATGGCTTTCAGTTTGTTTTACCCATTTATTTTAAACTGTAAACAAGAAATTTTACAAATACATCTAGATATAAATTTTGACCTTTTATGCGAAAAAGTAGAGGCAAAGACTTCACATTTTATAAAAATATCTTTCTACGGATTTTATTATTAATTTTAATACTGACGATTTCTTGAGTTGGCTTCTATTATATCAAACGTACACCAACAATTTTACAGCCTAAATAATGTACACAATAGACTTCTTAAGGAGCATAATTGCTAGAGTTAGTCAGTCTAAAATAAATTGAATTACTGTATTTTCATGTAGTTTAAGCTTGTAATAAAAGTTTAAATTTTCAGAAATTAAAATACGATATCATTGCATTTTGGACAATTAATTTTTTGACAATCCTTCACATTTTATCAGTAACTGATGGTTAATTATATATGCAAAGTACTTAATACTTAATTAAATAAAATATGAAGTAACGGAAAGCGAAGCCAAAGCCGACTCTTGTGCTGCTCTTACTAATGTCGATTAGCATGTCATGTTGTTCCTTCTCCTCAATGATATTCTTTTGGCCATAAAGTAAATATGTGGGCCTTAGCGTCAGAGGCTTGTATTCACATAAACTAAGTAAAATAAGTATTCTGTGTGTAAGTGTGAAGAAGAGATTTTTTAAAATTCAATTTCAATAATTCTTGCGGCTAAATCATGTAAATAAACAATTTAATTATATGTTAAAATTGGGCAAGTGAAATAAATCTTTTTTTTTCTACCTGACACATTTTCATAACTAATATGTAAGTATTGACATGAAAAGTAGGTCTATTTGAAAACTGACGCGTGACTGCAATCAGTCAGCGTGATTGAAATTCGTGGTGTGAACAGTTTTATTTAGCATTTGCAAATACTGTACCCTACAACTGTGGCATAACGCCGTAAATTATTGATTTATTATTAGGTAAATCCTAAATTACGTATTGTTATTACATTATTAGTGGTTCATCAATCAGAAAAGAGTTGAAGTAGAAAAGAAATATACAGGTCAAAAGTCCCAACTTTACAATTTTAGCAACTAAAAGTGTAGCCGAAACTCATCAAAAAATCTGATAACAGGTAAGATATTAAGTGAGAGACTCCAAACAATATAAATCGAAAGTCATTTCCCCTACTTCTCCGATTTCTATTGCTTTAGTGGATCGACCCTTACAAGCTTTAAATACTAATATTAGGATTTTCGTTATTTTCAGTATCTAGAAGCTGGAATGGTGGAATGGTGTTGGTGAACTCACAGTGAATCACCCCCAACCGCTGAGAGCCTTCGGAGATTTTTAAGGTAGACCCGATTCCGACATTCCTGATTGCATAAAGGTTGTGCAGACTCAGTGTTTATTCTCGAACAGGAAAATTGCTTTTGTAAATTGTAGAGTCAACCTGATGATAGCTCAGGGATTTTTTGAGAATATTTTTCCTTTATAAAAGGGGGATGCAGTTTATTGTCTTTCTACCGTTAAAATATTTATAATGAGTTAATTACACGTTCGCATTTTATGTTGATAGCTGCATTAAATTGCTCCCAAATAACTATGGATTAAAAAAATATTTTCCTCTTTCAACAATTTAGTTGAGAATTTGCGGACAAAAGCACAAAAAATTTTGATTTACTTCATAAATATTTAGCTTGTAGAATAAAGCTATTCCCAATTTTGCGTATTAAGGCTTGCCGAGCAAAAGCGTTAATATTGATCGCGCTCATCAACTTCACGTTTACATCAAGAATAATAATACACTGGCCCCTGAGACTTCGGAAACAAGATTATTGCTATAGTAAGGGTATTGCAAGGGGAGTCCCTATCAACTTAATTCAATCTTAAGCGCCTGTTCTTTTGTAATTTTTTTGTTTACATTTTCAATTTCAACAAATAATTGAAGTTTTTCATCTGATCATTTTGTGATCCCACAGCGGAAACCAAAAAGCTGT
The DNA here is from genome assembly GCA_905333025.2 of Pyrochroa serraticornis. NCBI lineage: Eukaryota > Metazoa > Arthropoda > Insecta > Coleoptera > Pyrochroidae > Pyrochroa > Pyrochroa serraticornis. Next base: position 41,255,588 of record HG995152.1, read on the forward strand.
ATGTAAATCGGATTTGCTATGTAATAAAGATGCGTTTTGTTTATGTATATATGTTTATGGGTATTAAACTTGAATTTTATTGTTTCTAAACAGTAAATCAAATTACTTTCAAGTAAGATGCATGTCGTAAAAACTTGAAAAGTTTTGCGATGATATTTGTTTAATAACATCCCTTGAGAGGCGGTTGTCGAGATTTATTTACAAGTTGTGTAAAGTCGAGAACCGTTTGCTGTTAACACGCAACTGTTGCAAGAAAATACTGTTTTAGGATTTAAGTATCAATTTGAAGCAGTTGAGTTTAACGGTACAGAATTCTATCACAGGCCCAAAACTAGTTTCATCAAAATTGATGTAGTCAGTACATTGCTCTATAAAATAAAATACTTGATATAGGAGAAATTTCTATTTACTAAATTTACAGAAATTGTCTGTTCCATCGCCATATTAAATTTTGGTGCAAGTCATAGGTTTTTTAGCTCCTTTATTACTGCTTTGATTTGTATGTAATTTAGAGCTGTTGCCAAATTACTTTTCTCATTCAGTTATTGTCTTATGTATCAGGTGTGATTTCGGATAAAGAAACGGAGGGAAGTAATACACACGAGAAAATAAAGAAGTATTAAGAAATTTGGACAGAATGGAACGCTATTTGTCTACAATTTCTAAGATTTCTTCTCCATGTGTTGAGACTGCAAAATGAGCATTTATGGTAATACTGATAACACATCGTTGTCATTGGTGTAATTTTATTAATTAGCAAGGGAAGGTAATTGTTACAACAAACTTAAGCGGGATAGTCAGACTGCCCACTACCTTATTCACAGCGGACAATTCTTTTATGATGCTTTAATCTCATCAGTTACATTTTATAGCTTGGAATAGTTAAATGTTCAAGAAATTTTCAAAAAATATAAAAATCAGCACAACCCTAGCATCTGCAGGTTAAATATTTTTTACGCGTCAAATCCTGCACACTTATACCATTATAACAAGGACATGAGTTATGTACTGACCTATTGAAGACTCACTGATACATTAAAAGTAATTTATTTGATATTAATTGAATTTCATGCATTTCGTGTATTTATCTGCGTTGTTAATTGTTGGGCCTGGAACGGACCGACATTTTGAGAACATTTTAACATAATCATATTTGTCATCTTTAGGCCATTTGTTTTGAGTGGGTCCGCTTGCTTTTGCTTCTCGTCACTTACTTACAATAAATTTTAATTTTATTTTGTTGGTAAGAGTAATGGTTTATAAATAATAAAATATCATATTCATTTTTAAATAGGTGTATGAATACTGCAGTCATGTAGTTTAGATATTAATTTTACAAATTAGCAAACATTACGTCTTCTAACTTTTTTAATTTGCCCAAACGCTAATAGTAGTGACAGTTTTGTTATTAAAATTTCATTTCACACAAATGCCAATTTTTGTTAATACATTATCAATTTTTGTTGTTTTTATTAAAATTACTTATTAGTTTAGCGTACTACGTTACACAAATTATTTAGAAAAATCTAAAAATTTATTTCTTCGAATTCGTGCCGTGGGCTACCTGATTATGATTACACAATATGCAATTCTGTCACATGTGGAGTTTAACTGTCGCGGAAAGTTATATAATCTACCTATCCGTTTTGATTATGCAAGTCGTCTCAATGCGGCTGTCATTTCCTGGTGCCATATGCAGAAATGTTCCAATATTACTGCATATATTTCAGGAAAAGATGTCGCAACTCTGGCGTCCTCTAAAACATTAAAATGTCCCGAAAATGAAAAGTGTTCCTCTAATGCATCAAATTTGACATTGTCAATCACTTTTAAGTCGTTTCAATAATTTAAATGATATTTAGCAGACTTTCTCAACCAACGCTCACAAACTGTTCAATACAGTTTGGGAATTTGCATTACTTTTGAAATCTTTTTTTTCATTTAAACTTTTAATCTAGATTATTTACTGTATAATTTAATTTCCAATTGATTGACACTTTATTTAGTATTTACAATAAAATTAATATTCTCATTTTAGTTACGTAACTTATATTAAATCTATATGTTATCCAAAAATATTTGAAGTGCAATTGGGAGTTATTGCTATGAAAGATTTTTTAATTAAATGGCTCTTATGATGAAAGGTTTGAAACTCGGTCTGACTGAGTGACATGTTGTTTAAAATAGCCACAGGAAAACTTTTGGAAACCCGGAACGCAGTTTAAATAATTTAAAAATTCACTCAAGCGTGATCAAAGAGCCTATCAAAAACATTACCAAATATCCCACATTATTGTTGTAGAAATATGATTATGCAAAATTTTGAAAGAAAACCAAACTTTCCATGCTTTCTTGGCTTATTTTTGGCAATTCTTTTTTAATATCTAATTGTAAGACATTTATTAATAGTTGTTTCTTTTAACCCCCTGAATATAATTATATATACTAAAAAGTCGTTTATACTTAAAACAGAACAGCTTTGTAAATTATGAAAAGAAAATTAAATCCAATTAGTTTTATTTTATTTAGTTATTTTAACATTTATTATTCTGCTAATTATAGCTAATCGGCAATCCATGTACCAGCAAAATTATAATTTTTTTTAAAGGATGCTTTTTACAGCATTAGTCCGGTTTAACCATGAAAGTGTAAAATCTTGTTCAGACGACATTTAGTGTTTTAATTAATGAGAATTGAAATATTTAGAACTTGCCTTAATTAATGTTTTCTCGGAAAGTTAATTTTGTAGCGGTCCTAACAGTTAGTGGAATAGTAATTTTTTCGCCTCTTTTTAGATATTTTTTTTTAATATTGAATCCAAAGTCACGCTTACTCTTTCAAGTACATTTTTTTAATTCTGAAACAATTCTTGCTTTCTTGCTCAGGAATATTATTTTAATTAAAAAGTGTGCTTTATTGTAAGCTGCTTCTATCATTATGATGCAGAAGGCGCTTTTTCCAATACTTTTTTAACTCTTCAAATTTTTATTTTATATAATTAACAGTTTTTAACTTAAACCAGAGAAGTTGGATTGCTTACAAATATATAACAAAAATTTGAGTTTCTTCAATCTATGAGTTATCGTCATTTAAAATAATAAAAATTTTGTGCTTTAAGTCAGTGGCGTAACTAAGACGTAGGTGGCCTGGGTTTCAAGTCTAAATCCGGGCCCCTTGTCCCAAGAATCATTAATAGTAATAGTATATCTTCAAAGTAGGTACTTCAATGTTCTATTTCAAATAATTTGTTATCAGATACATTTTTATTTTTTAATACTTCAGGCAGCAAAGCGCTAAAATTGTTACGTACTTCCTGGCAAGCACTGGTTCTAGTTTGCAACTAACTTATGCAATATCTAGATAAAAATACATTGATTTTAAAGAAATGTTGGGGGGTTTCAATCCTATTGATTATTATTAGTTTCATCAAAACACCTCTTTAGCCACCATATACGTTTGGACTTAAATCTTGTTTTAGCTCCCCATTTTTTTGCCAAATTAGTTGCTTCTATTATGACTTCATCAAATTCATTTTGTAATTTTTCTCACATTTTTATAGGCCGCGTCCAATAATTTGCTTACTTCCAGAATGTTCTGTTCTTTACTTTGAAGCAATTATCAGACCTTGCCGGTAGTAATTAGAATTTTGGTTTCTGAAATAATCAAAAAAATTGTTTCGAAGTTATCTAATGTATTTTTCATTAATTTAGCTTCTTCAATGTTTGTTTTACTTAAAGAAATCAATATAATTTCAGACAATGTTTTAAATATGGCAACATATATGAAACACAAAGCTTGTAACGCGCCATGCCTTGACGATCATCGTATAGGCAATAAACTTTTTATTGTCATATGCCTGAGGTTTTCGAAAAAAAATTAAAGGGTAGCCCTCTCACCTTTTAATGTTATAGCCAAAGTGAACATAAATATTTTTAATAAAATAATAAAAAATTTAAATCTGTCCAACATTTTTAATATAATTGTTTAGCACTACATTCAAACTATGTGCGACGCAACGAGCATATAGGAAATTTGCTGCAATTTAAAGAATTCTGGCTTGGACCCCTTCATAAACAACACTCAAATTAGCGACCATATTACAACCCTGCCCGCGAAACTTTTGTAGCGAGAGGCCATTAGGAGTTATGCATATGCAGTGTATTATGTCTTTCAGTTCGGGCTTCGGTGGTTTGATTTGACACAGACACAAACTCCAAAAATAATTATTTTATTGAAATCAAAATACAGAAGACATAATTCTGAAGTTACTAAGCAATTCGATAAGTTTATTAAAGTTCCAGCTGCTCCTAATGGGTATCGTAAAGTGTCTTTAGAACAATTCTATGTGACATATTAGGCATCTTTGTAAAAATGCCGATGCAAAAATCAATATAATATGCTGCTTTTGTAATTTTATGAGCTAATTTTAAAGGCAAAGCCATGCCGGGTGCCGGGCCGCTTTAGGTCGCGGGCCCTGGTTCCGCGGAACCCGCGGAACCATTGCAGCTACGCCACTGCTTTAAGTTCAATATTAAATATTTCAGACAACAATGCTTCGTTCACTTACTAACTAACATAAAAATTTTTCTTTCTTTAAGGCCATATTTTGCAGTTTTTTATTTGAATGTGACATAATAATGGGGTTACGTCGCAATGATTTTAAGTTAAAACAGTGCGTCACTGATATTTCCCACACCTTAGTCAGTTTCTTAAAATCCTGCTTTAAAGTAGAATGACAAACACAAATATAAATTGTACGTCATTTTTGCTCATTAACTGAATGGCTTTCTTCTAAAAAAGCATATGCCCAGAACTACGTCCTTTATTTAAGGTTCCCAAAAAGGAACTGTTATGTTGATTGATATATTTGTTTTAGCAATTTTGATTTAACTAAAATGAACGCCACTAGTATGTCACATTTGAACAAATGTAACTACATAACGTAAGTCTTCATAAACTAAGTATGGATAGAAAATTCTGCTTAATATATTCATAATATACCATTTATTATGCATGTTATTTTTTACCAAATAATAGCGAAAAGAAGATTTAAAATATGAATGAGTAAATAATTATGAAATTACTTCAGTATTTCAGTTTTGTTTAAAATCCGTTTGAATTTTTAATGAGGCATACATCCTCAACTGAACTGACCTCAACTAAACTTATTTTGTTACCCTTAATATGCTAAATATTTCCATGAATGAAATATTAATTGATTGATTGATCTCTTTAGTTTTTTCGAATCGGTTATTGTCTCTTGTTGCCAAATTTAAATGTAGGTCCAGCTACAAAAATTATTTATTATAATATATATTTATTTTACTTGATAATGTAGTACTTACTTATCAAAGTAGATCTCAATTTATAGTCCATAATTAATGTTATTATAAACTGAATTTACATAATAAATTTATTAATCAATTATTAAGTTTCTTCGGCTGAAAGCTCTCTTCCTATAAGTGGCAAAAACTTAATGAGTATTAGGGGTGCCGTTTTAGATATGATTGAGACAAATCGTGGCGGCTTATAATTGATAACTTTTAATTACAAATATTTCTATATAAGACAGTCACAAATGCAACAAAGCAAGCCACATTTTAATTGCAGATGACTCGACTCAATGTTAACATGGAAAGTAAATACAGTATAGTTGCTTTTCGCTTCTCCAGGGGTGACGATGTCCACGGCGGTTTGTGGCGGTGGATGAACAATGTTTGCACAAATGATGGATTTTTGGATGTGCGCTAATTTGCAACTGGGATTATCTGAACGTACGTAATTTTCATTAATCAGGGCAAAAGCAGGCAGCTCATATATAGACGAGGTGATCCTTATTAGGAGCCCTGAACAACGAACGGAGCGTAAGAACATCCACACAGGACCTCTGGTTCGGTCGATATCCTGCACACACATGAACACGCGCCCTCTTAGGCCGTTTAGGCCGCTTAGCATCGCAACGATGCGTGAGTGTGAACCTCCGTCACACGTATATGAGCGCGTTTGACCAATGATTCACGCCAGCTTATGTGTGCCACGGCTATGCTTTAATTTCATCATCGGCAGAGACAATACTTTGATGTTTTGTGAACCAGTCTTAATAGGTCTTAGTTTGGTTTGAGCTTCCTCACCAATCCTTTCGCTTTGATCCCTCATACGCGAACAATATCGCTTTTATCCCGATGTTACCTTTGAGGATGATTATGGAACGGTCAGAGGATATTACTTTTAAACAATTTTTTGCTTCGATATGCACGGCGCTTGGGTATTTGACCGTAATGCAAACGCTTGCGTGCGAAATGATGAGGCCTTGCTCGCTTTTGTTTGCTTAGGTGTTAAAATATCGGCGGTTGCTCACGCTTTATTAAAAATTTACACGGGGACCGCGATAGCCACAAGGAGGATCAAAGAAAATATTATGATTCATTACACAAATCACGCTTCCTCGACCATGTAACTTCAACTTCCGCGATTAAGGTTGATACTAAGGGCTTTAAAAATACTTTCGAGATAAACTTGCGAGTTTTATCCTGTCAACCATGGATCCTAAACGTTATTTTTATAACATATAACATTTTTGTGCACGAAACCATCTAAATCCAACATCTCATAATTATTAATTTCATTTATTAATTTTAATTAACATGTTGAATTAATTTGAAACTCTAATTCAAAAAGGTTTTCTACAAGCAATTTAATAGATTTGCAGCATTTTGCAATTCTTACTTCAATGTTTCAGGGATTCCTCAAGAAGGTCTCGATATTGTGACTAAAGCGTCAGGATTTATAGTAAATAAATTACATATTATACCGTCAGAGAATCAGTTTGGATTAGTTATTTAGACATCTGAAAAACAAAGTAAACCGTAGTAATATTTAGTTATGTGATGTTAGTTATAAAACTTCACGCTTCAGGTATTTAAACAGCAACCTCTAAAATTGTAAGGTAATATAATTTAATTTTTAAATCTCTCATAAAAGGCGGAATTGTTTTCAGATTTTTTACTAAAAAATTTAAAAATTTGCATTAATTTAAAACTAGTTGACCATGTATGGTGCGATATTTAAAATTTAGGAATTGTAGTCGTAAGAAATACATGATAGCCCGTAAAATAATTTGCTGCTAAAGTACAGCAATAATAGTGAGAATTGATCGATTTGACAAAATAGATAATTTGAAATTCTCAAGCACATCATAGCATGTCCTTATCGAGCGACGACCAGAGTTATTTATTCCTTAAAATATTTAGTTTCAAATTGAACGAAACAATTTATGACGACAAATTCAGACCTGTATAAATGCATAGTTATAATTTCTTGACTGCTACAATATTCCGCGAATGCAAGTTATTTCACTTAAAAGCTTCACTGAGTCAAAAAAGCTATATATTTTGTTTGCTACTATTTTATCTAATATTAGGAAATTCTCAAGAGAACTTTGTTTATAATCTAAGAATTATCCTTTGTTGACTGTAGTTACAGCCAAGTTGGTCCCAATTCTTTTACATTTGATTCTTCATTAAAATTAGCCTCATTATTCTTTAAACCTCAAGTTTTTGTCCAATTAGGTTTAATTGAAGCGGGATTTGGTAGAGTTACAAAGTTAATGGGATATCACTTTAAGGATATTGAAGAGAATAGCCAAAATGTCCGTTCAATTTTGCTACATAGAATGGCTATTAAAGAATGTAAAAAGTGTTGTTTATCATTTAGTTTTAGTAATCGATATCGCGTTTCCAACAATTAACACGTAAATTCTAATAAGGCCAATTCCAAGTTTTTTAGTGCCATTAACTAATTAAAGTGAATTTTAGAACACAATGTATAATGTAAAAATCGATATGAAAGCTATACTCAACACGCACAGCTACTATTAAAAGACAATGTCATCGTTTAGAGCGAGAAAATCCATGATTTTTTAATTTGGACATGGGTTTAAATAATAAAAAATGCAAAGGTGATAAGTTGTCGAGATAACTTGTTAAGTAAATCAAATGATTATGCACGCCTCATATTAAATACCTATCATCACAATTGTTTATTATTACTCACCTGTTAATATATTGTAATATTTATTTGTTATCTAGTCTTAATATTTAATATAAATTAATTGCTGCTAATTAAGTTGCTTTCTTTCACAAATTATGAGGCAAAATATGTATTCAATGCTTGACCTAATTTTTATACCAATAATCCATAAGAAAATAAGCAATTTAAATAATTTGATTTTAAAATAAATAACATAATATAGAAAATACTTAATAAATAATATAATTTTAAATAAAATAATCAAAGCGACAATTTTTCTTAATTTTGGAGTTTTTAGAAAAAACTAAAATTGAACTAGCTAATATTTCAAATTTCTACACACAAGTATATATTTCTAATTTACTAAAATTAGTCTGTTTAACATTTTTCTTTGTCGCCTACATAACATGTTCATTGAAATTAAATTTACAACCTGCAACGTAAAAGTTTAATTTTATAATAATGTTCTACGTTTTTCAACAAAGCTTCTTAAGTTTTCATAGGTAAAAGATAACTGATAAAGGATATTTTATTAAAAAATTATAATTTAATTATGTTGTTTATAAATATGTAACAAACTAGTGTGTAACAGTTATTTTAAAAATACAAGTTAATAATAAGTTTATGACAGAGTTTTTTTGCAAAAAGCGGAAATGGTTAAAGGCTAATCTCTTTGCTCGAGAACTTAGTGCTAAAAATGCTAAAGCGATCTTCAAAGGCGGCGGCCAGAGGGAAGTTTATTGTAGTTTATGAAATGGAGCTCTTAACCGTTTCAAATATTTTTTTTATAATTTTTATTTTTTCACGGTTATAATATATTCTTGCTTACACTACATTGGGTATGATTTTTAAAATATATCATTCGTGTATTGCTAAAGACAAGAGAAAGGACGAATAATTAAACAATCGCTACCTATCTGAAAAGTTTGTTAAAAAATAATGAAATAATTTCATAAAGGATAACAAATTTTAATATTTATGTTTCAAATTATAGTTTGAACAATTAGATTAAGCACGATAAATTACGGTAAATCATGTACAGATCAATTTATATATTTAATGCAAAATTTTGAACATTACAAAGCAAATTATAACCAATTCAATATTTTCATTGACAAGTACACATTGTGCAAAACGCATATAACAAAACTAGCGGTTTTATAAAAAAAATTTAGTATTGAAATATATTCTCTATGGATTTTTGCTAAGCAAAATAGTAGTTAATGCCATATTTTTCTATAAATTTTATACGTTTCTGACAGCTATAAAGTTATTATAAGTAATAATCTTGCTACCGCATTGGAACATAAATTGGTAGAAGTTTCTCAAATTCTGACTTAAAAATAAAAAGATATTTCAATGCAATAAGTAGCTGTTTAAATATTTTATTATGTACGTTCAAGACAACAATATATGAATTCTTTGAGAAGTATATTATTTGTAAAATGAGAAGACATTAAGATACTTAAGTATATTTACAGTGAAATAGGGGTAACGAGTGAATTTGAGCTTTACCAAAACTGAACCAGTATTGGTTAATAAACATATCAGTACTTTTTTACATTCTTTTCTTCATACATTTGTTGCCAACAAATTTTTTTGTTACTGTGCGTTTGCTCTTTTTTCTAAATTTCTATACTTGTAGCCCAATATCCTTGGACTTTTTTGCAAATTTCCTGAGAGTTTGCTAAAGCGACTGGATGTTTGATGAAGCTTTAGCGGGTTTAAATTTAGCCAGCTGAAGAGAATACGTTGAACTCTAAGCATCAGGTTACACGTGCTGTAACTAGGCGGACATTGCTAGTCAGAAGGAATAAACATATAAGCCACTGCTATTCTTTGTAGTACCATTTGATTTATTCCGCTTAATGAACTGAAAATATCAGAAGAGTGGTCAACTTTTTTTCTTAGTGTATTCTTGCTCATTTTCATTCTTGCTGAATGATTTTTTAATATTTCATATTGTTTGGTTTGTTTAGTAATATAAGTCCGAGTAAGTCGATTTCTTGGCTGCAAACTCGCAAAGTTAAAACTATATGACCTGGTTTTTTACAATTTGTACAAGGTGGTTTTTTTTGTTACATCTGTTGGATCGTCAGCAGTGAGTTAAGAGAGTCTGACAATATTAGTTTCTGTTGTGCAAAATTAAATCGCTGAAGAGCTTAAGGAGCTCTGCTATAAAAATACTACAAGATCTCCATAAGCAAAATTTCAGTACCTAAGGGGGTGTCACAATTGCCGTAGCTACACTGTTTATTGTGTTGGAGACCTCAGTGTAAATAATTATGAAATTTCCATGCACCGACAAAAAGTTCTTTAAGTTGTTTATTTTTATGAACAGGATTGCTTTCGCTTTAGAAATCTGGGAAAGTATAAAATATATCTTCAGTAAGTATTTTTTCCACTGCAGGAATGTAGAACTTTGCTAGTGGAGCTTTATAGCAATCTCTAATTTCAGTTCTTTTTGCAATCATTCATTAATTGATTGACTGATTGATTGATTGATCCATATAAGAAAAGTGTTGTATTTGGTTTTAGAACAAATGTGTTTCTGAATCTTGATAAGAACGCATTTTGATCATCTAGATTTATGGGAGAGGATGAGAGATTAATTCTATATAATAAGAGCTTTAAATTCGAATATGAGAAAAAGGCAGTCGAATTTATAGAAGAACTTTCTAATGTAAAAACTTATTTTTATAAATTTTTTTAATAATTTATTGGAGTTAAGTCTGTAAAAATTGTAGAAACTTTTTTTGAATATTTTGAAATCGATAATGTAAAAACTTATAAAATCCTTAAGAAAAGTTATTAGAAAAAAATGCGCAGCCGTTAAAACGTAATGAATTTTAATTTTCTTGCGTGTCTCCCTGCTTTGCTGTTCCAATTTTCTAAAAGCCATCGTCATCTCTTTTATTAGAGTTTCACTGTATTTATTCTAACCTTTACACGCGTTTTCTAGGTACTTATTAAAATCTGACGATCTCTCGAGATTAATTATTCTTTCCTAAGCAAAGTTACATTGATTTTTCCCCTCTATGTCAACATGTCTTACGGTAAGTAATATTGTGCAATGTTGTGCTAACTGATGTACGAATATGTTAAAGTAATGTTAAAACAGTGTTTCCTATCCTTATCGTCCCAATTCATTCTGAGCGATATACAGGTGGTCTGAGCACCATGAATAATTAAGATAAATTATGGACTGGTGTCCCATATACAAACGTCGATATTTGATTGATATGCGTCCTATACAAAGCGCCAGCATTCGAGGTCGAATAGTTTGCTATTGAACACGACATTTTGCCCCGGCGCATTCGCCATATTGCCGCTCACCGCAATACCCGCCACTTAATCCAACAAATTTACAACAGAGGCGGTTTTTAATTCAGCCGCCGCGCCTACACGCAATTGTTTCCGAGTCTTCTTTGTTGTAAATAAAGCAAAATCCTTATCTTTGTCCGAGTATTCAGTCACAATGGCGATAAACGCGGGCCCGCCTCATTTAACGTGGTTAGTGGATGAATTTTTCCTTGTCTAATCCAGTCTTGTTTGTTGTTGGGGTGTGACCTGATTCCTGGATAAAAGTATGGAAGGCATGTTGTAGTAGCATCTCGACAAGGTCGCTCTTGCAATGTGACTAAGTTAAGCAGGGATGCCGTTATTGAGTTGAAGGATTTCTAGTAAGATTCAATTATTGCGGAAGGCAGACCGGATGTAGGGTAACAAGTGGTTAGGGTTTTGCCTTGGGAGAGGTCACTTAAAAAAAACTCCATGCAAATCTGTTTTACGACCTCCGATCTCCATAAACCACGCGTCGAAATACAACAAAATTATAAGCGAAGGCTGCTGATTTTGTTTTACTAGGCACATATTCAAATTTTGTTAAAACAGTTTTAACAGGAAAAGTTTTAATTAAAAAAGGAAATTGCCCCAGTCATCAGGTACAGTCCGCGATTTGATACACAAACTTTTAATTGACGCGTAAATATAAAATTCAACTAATTTTGAATTAGAATCTGAATGCCACATAAGGTACTAAAAAAACTCTTTCCATTGTAGTAATCCTAGATAAAATTATTAAAATAAACTATGCAATTATTATTTGCGGCTTTAGATATTTCGTGAAAACTAGTTTTAATCTTTAAAAGTTTTCTCCTCACTATTTGTACTAATCAATATTTTTTTTCGGTTACTTATCGTTGTTCACTTAGGTGCAAATTAATTGATCACAAATATTTTTGTTTAATTTTAGATATAATTTTTAAAATAACACTATCATGATATAAAGAGATAGTATAAGATATTTACCAGCTTATTAACGGACTGCTAAAATATTGGAAATCCATAAAGAATTTCTGGCTACTAAAAGCAGCTAATTGAAGTTAGGTACGGAGAGAAGTTGATACAAAAATTATGGAAACAAAAATATTAGTCATAGAAGCAGAAAAGCTCAGAACTGTTAAAAAATTTATACTAGGAGTAAGATAAATAATTTTGACCAAGTTAACTGAAGCAAATGTAGTAAATAAAATTGATTCTTCAATTTACAGCAAGGGATACATAAAGAAAATTTGATACAAAAAATGCAAATGAAATTACTGTTTTTGATTTACAATTTAAATAATTTGCGGATTGAAGTTGCCAAGTAAAAATTTACATTTCTACTACTTATTTACATCAATACATCGCAATTTTATAAGAACTATTTTAACTCTTAACATCTAAGCGCAATCTAAAAGAAACAAAATTTAATTCCCTTAGTTTAGAAATATGGTTTGTTGTGTGTAAATTGGCTATATTTTTTGCTTCATTAAAAGTATTATTAGATTTAATTTATATAACGAATCCATTTCAGTTTGTAATTTAGACAGCGGGAGTAAATTGAAGTTACCTCGGATAATGGCACACTTTTAAAATCTCTGTGTAAAACCTTTTAATCTTTTACCTTATTTTAACAAGTAATGCACATTAATAAACCCATGCCCATGTTTCAACTGCCTGCAACGTTAGGTGGTATTAACTACTCATTTGCCATCGCAGGTTTAATTAGTATCAAGATTTTAAACTTTCCGGGCGGGGGCTTTGATAAGGGTTGTAGTTTGTTACAAGTTAGCAAACTTCCTTACCTCTTATCTTAGTTAGATGGCAGCAATAAATATAATGCTGGCTAATACCTATATTCTTTAAAAGAGTGAATTAGAAATATTAATTTAATTGGACAGACTGGCGTGCACGGTTTGTTGGTTGAACATGTGTTGACAATTTATAACTTTACTGTAAAGAAAATGTTGTTATCTAATGTTTTACACAATACACATTGTAGCTTTAATCTTATGATAACAACGTTTTCAATTGTGACAAATTTAGCTTTTAAGTAAGGAAATGGGAACAATATAAATTAGAACCCTTTCCATAGTGTAAATAATTGAACCCCCTTTGGTATACAATCATATCTAGAGTCATCGGTTTGATTCTGGATCATTATTACAACTTCGGGTTGCATAACTACCTGGAGCTGAATTCTTCAGTTTCAATATACCTGGAAATGCCACACTTATTCCTGTTTCCTAATACCTTGATATATGAAACAATAAAGATCCTGTCTTGTTTGTCACGTTTTATGTAATAAAGCTCAAGTCTCTGCCTCCTTCTTTTTTGCTTAGTCCTTGCTGGTAGTTTGCTTTGAAATATAATGCTATAAAGCGGGAGAAAATCTGACCTACTTACCGAAACGCCAGTTTTGCTCTTCAGCGGGTTCCCAGTTTTACAAGAAAACGCGCTGTTCTAAATTCAATTTTTTATTTATTTCATCATACATTAGATGCACCTATTTCCACGAGAATGCCAAACATTCCTTGAAAACTCAGCAACTTTATTTTTTACAAGAAATTTACAGATTATAAATAAATAAATTGTGTATATACAAGAGAACATTTTAACATTGTAGTATTTTATTTCAATTTCAATTGCATCTAATAAAGACTAACTAGATGAGTAAGTTCCGTGTTGAAATTCCAAATTGTAGTTAAACTCGATTGTTCACATCAGAACGTAACTTCAAACATCAAACTATCGAGCGAACATTCTGAATGCATGACTATTATAATTACTCGTGTAGTCTGTGTTTATATAACATTAAATTAATCTGCAATAATTAACTTAATTTTGCACGGTTAATTACCACAAAGTGGCAAATTGGAAGATTACCGTAAAATTTCGTTGGGGTGATATTATAAGTTGGAAAAATTGTTTAAATCTTAACAAATGCTAGTGTTGGTTATATTATTTTTACCATATCTTCAAACAACTGTTATTTAACAATCATTAGATTATTGTGTGTAGCGTTGTTATGGCTTATTCACTGATATTACTAAGATATTTTTAATATCAAAAAGAACGTTAAAAATCGTTAACTATTGTTTTGTTCCTATAACTGTAATGATTGTATCTAGTAAATATTGCAGGACTAAACCTTGCACATTTTGCTTGTAAAATATCGTGATAGACATCTTTGTTTTTTTCTAAAACTTCAAGAACAATCGCCACTATTGAAAAATTCTATGGCTGCCTTAAAATAATGATTTTTGATCTTTTACCAATGTTTTGAATAACGCAAAAATCTTTATAATATAATTTTCTAATTATTTAAGAATCTTGAAAAATTGCAAGAAAATTTGGAAACATTTAGTGAAATATTTGCTGTTTGATGAAAATGACTTTGGAAAATGTCGCTAATAGGAAAGTTATATTGGGTTGAATTCTTAAGTGCATGGGCTGCCTGAAAAATAATTATCTGAAATCAAATGCCTAGATCATCTTTATCTTAAGTTTTAAGACAAAGACTTAAGTTTTAAGACAAAATATTTTAACTAAGTAACTAAATGTTTTTTTAGTTTACCCTTAAATTAAATGGTAAGAAACTATCCTATTTCTAACTGGCGAGATTTTTTGGCTTAGTTGTCTAGAAATTTCTTTTTAGAACTTGTAAACTTGTTAACTCTACTTGCATATGCTTAAATCAAACTATTTGAGTTTAAATACTTGAAAAGTGCAAGTAGAAGTTCACTAAAGTTTTGACTGTAATTTGAATTTTCTTTTACAAGAGATATTCACATTAGCTTCCACTTTGAATAACTAATTTCTTGAACTTGGAGGTAACGACTCGATTATTGTAGTGGTATTTTTCATTTTTCATTTGCAAAATATCTGATATTCCTATTGTGTTGTGTTCTGCGGGAATTAAAATAAAATCAATAGAAAATACGTACCATTTACAACTAACACTTTTGTATTCCGTTCACAACTTGTTCCTGTGTCGGGTCGGCATCCAATAGTTTCGTTTGTTTAGCTGAATACAAATTCTGCATTTGAGAATAATCCGCGACTGAAACTGTTCCTGTTCTGAATGTAAGCACAATTAACTTAATTTACGCAGTTCAAACAGTACTAAAAGACAGATTAAGGACAACCTTGCGATAGGTTGAAAACATTCCGATTTCGGCACGCAAATCCTATTTTTGTTTACTATCCTTAAATTTAGCATCAGGATGTGGGTAAGCTATTAATAATGTCATATTTGTCTTGAGTATTGCAAAAATACCAACACAACTCTATTTTGGTGATAATTTCCTCTAAAATAAGTTTTCTGTAAATTTGAAAGGCATTTCTCCAAGAATGCGGCTAATTTAAGAAGTTGATACAGCTAGCGATTTGTTATTATTGAAGATCTGTTTAGTTACAGGTTAATAGCTGCTAATAAATGCAACTGGGACAGGGACATAGTAGAGATTGCGCGTTAGGATAGACGGGAAAATTACGGAGATGCGAATTAGGTCAGGTCCTAGGGGTAAAACTTACGTCTTTGAATGGAATGCATTACATTTGTATATCAAATTACTCAACTCAGCTCCATATTGTGCCAAGTTTGTGCAGGGCGGTGTGGCGTTTCAATCAAAAATGACGTTTGGAAACAGATTTCTTGACAAATATACAGGAGTTCGGAATTGTAGAAGTCCTTTATCATCTATCTACTTTTAGAAGTGTGACGTACATCTGTTCTGAAATAAAATAATTTGTACGCGAATATTTGTTTAATTTTATAGTTTTATATTATAGTTTTATTTCTAACACCTAATTTTAAATAGATAATCAGAGCTGCTTGTTGTGCAAATTTTTTTAATTGTACAGAACAATGAAAAAATATATTATTAATCATTGAAAACAACATATTGATATGTTTTGAAAAATTTCATTGTTCCGACAAAATGCTTTAGTGAATGAGGGCCAAAACATATATTGAAGTAATGATGAATCACTGACGCAGTTTATTCGCAAAATGGCGCAGAGGCTATCGCTAAAAAGAGAAAAAAAGATAAATGGTTTTGCGAAGGAATCGTTTTTGGACGAACCTTTTATTTATCCATTTAGACGTTGCAAACATTTTGTTTCTTTGACATAGTGCTTACAGTTGGAAAAAGTGATACTGATTATAACAAGCATGGATTTGCTCATAATCAAACAAAACAGAATTTCCAAATTCCACTAAAATATGAAAACTATTAAAATTAGACTTAATAAAAAATTAATTTAGAGTTAATTTAATCTTAATATGCAGAAAGGATGCAGGAAATTTTATTTTTATTTTTAGGCAGGCTTCAAGCAGTGATTCAAGTTGTCGACGAATGTCGGTCTTCATTGAGAAACTACAAAGATTCACGCTTAACTGACAGAATATTAGATTACTCGCAAATCTCGTGTTTGAACCTTTGAATATTATCAATTTTTATTGAATTTTGCATTGGAACTAATTTTAGAACCAAAGAAATTTACTTCTTGTCTATGGCATAAAAGCTTAGAAGTTCATCAGTACTTAAAGGGGGCGACTCAGCATTTAAATCCAATGTTGAGTTCTCTATCGCATACGCGGGGCGGTATAGGCACGACAGTAAAGTCATTGCAAGAAACTTAAAAACTAAAACAATTTCTTTAAAATTCTTTCACTTTTAGAACTCTAAATACGTCAGTTACGAGAATAAAACTAACTTTAAGCCGATCAAGTACTTACAGTCGATCGAATAGCGACTAAAATTTACCATCAAAATTTTAGCTTTAGTCAATTTTCTTTTAAAGCCGTCTCATACTAAATCACTATTAAAAATGCATTAAGCGTGAAACATGATCATTGACTTTAATGTTCAATAAAAAAATCCCAAAGATTTACTATAGTTTTGGAGTACCTTACAAAAACAGAATCTATTGTCGTGTCCATGACGCACCGTGTGTGCGACAAAGAGCGCAAAGAAACGTAAACCGTAATCTTAAATCTAATGAATATTAAATTGTTTTTAACATATATCGTTTGATATCAGGTATTATTACTTGTTCTGTGTTACATATTGTCGGTTTTTAAGCTGCCCTGTAGGTCAAGCAAGAAGACGAGTGTTATTTTGTTTTTTATTATTTTGGATATTTGTAAAGAAACACTTCTAGACTATTTTTAAAATCTTATATCTGCAGCATGGTTCCGTTACATATATTTTGCATACTCTTTTCTCTATTATCATAAATTTACAATAACGCAGCCTGTTTTTATACACGACTTTTCTTATACGTTTTTGTATAGCAAGTCCCTTTGAAGGATATGTTAACATTACAGGAAGTTGAATAAATGAACTTGACAACATTTTTGGATTTTTATTTTTAATTTTAGTTTGCACTTATAACCAGACTGGAAATTTTCCAACCAAAATTAATATATATCATTTCTAAATATGAAAAGCTACTATTTTTGCTATGTGCCTGTTTTGAAGTATATAGTTTGTCCACACTTGGTCTTATATTTGAGATACTCTGTATTTATTTCAAGCTAGTTTTTATATTTAAACTTTAAATCAATTACAATAGAAGTAAAAAGTTTATTGAAATAGCTTCTCGTGATAATTCTGCAGGTTGCACCACCTCGGTATTGGTAGCCAATGTAGCCAAATTGAGTCAAAATTCTTGCGTATTAAGTTATTCTCATACATTTTTTATTATGAAGGAAGGAGGGGCAGAATTATTCCAGTTAAAGAAATTTGAGCGCAAAATATAAAAGTTCGGGAACCGCTGTTATAATGTTAGGTTTTAAACATTTCCATAGCCACATATGCAGGTTAAAAAAATCTTTCAGCATAGATATAGGTTATCTGAGAAAAGTATGGATTAGTAGTTGAACGAAGGAGGAGAAGCAAGTGAACTAGAGTTATTGACAGGCGCAGAAGAATTATTCAAATCAAAGTAGCGTTGTGTAAGTTTTATATGTTTTATATTATTATATATTTATATTATATTTATACTATAAATTTACCGCTAAATTACTGGTGTCTTCTTATTGTTAAAAAATAATATACAATTTTAGGAAATAATTACACAAGCTTAAGCCAACTTAGTCTTTTAAATTGAATGCGATTATTGATAAGCGCTACACTTCGAAGATGGAACTTGCGATTATTCTCCAATTAAGTTCATTAGTTAGGTACTGAAAATTTAATTTAAATTCCCAATTAATGTACCAACCAATTACAAATATAAAACCTAAGGCATCCTGCAGGACATTGCTTAATGTAAACGTATTGAGTTCATATTTCAAATCCGCTTTAGGAGAGCATTGTAAAGTCAAATATTCGGTTCGTAAAGCTTTTATTTTCACCCAGGTTTGTCGTTATTGCGTTATAATTTACGTAAACGATGATGTCGACCGTAAAGTGTGTATGAGTACACAAATAAATTCCTGCATTATAACTGTGTTGATTTAATGAAATTCGTAAAATACTATGTAAATTCGTAGAATTCACTATTAAAACTCGCTAACTGAAAATAGTGCTGAAATCAGAAGGATAAATATTCATAAAATAACGACACATTCATATGTAAAATCAACAAAAACTTTGACGGAATGCAGAAGATTTCAACTGAATCGAACAACTGCACATAAATGATGGCAGTAGTCGAGACCGATTTAACCGCAAACCATCAGTAATATCCTCCGGATAAATTTGAGCCGACATATAGCTTTTCGTGGAGCAGCAAATTTCGTCGACACTTTATCAACTACGAAAAAATTCAGAAATAGCCGTGAATTTATTTAAAAGCGTACGGAGATTTTAATTAATTGTGCATAAAGATTACAAGCAATTTCATAAAGATAGCTTCGGATAGATAATGCAATTTGCGCTTTGTATATCCAATAATTTTCGATGATAAATTGAAGAGTAAGCTTATTAATTTAGGACATTTCTCCCGGAAGCGCGATCAATTTGGTTTGATTTAAATAATTCGGATTAAAGAATCAGATTTCCATTCAAGGTAGCAGGAAATCAATGGGTTTCGTTTCAGGTCACCAGTTCTATCTCCGAGATTTTCTTTAAAGTTTTCACTTCTAAATCACGCGCGTCTAATAAGTTCGCATTCTAATAGTTAATCTATAGGTGGCTTTTCCTAAAAGTAATCAAGAAAGATGCCTATTATGTTAAATTTTCCAACTGCCGAATCAATCATTCCTATTTAGTCTTAGGAGGTTGAAAGTGTTCAAAGGTTTCTTGAATAATTGCAGCTTTTGCCTTCTACGCAACTTCACGATTCGCCAGTTAATTTATGGACGATTTAATCGTGTTTAAGCACAATTTTTCCCGGTTACTCTCTGCAATTGCCTCAATCATTTCACACTGACTGATTTTCCTTGCGTATGAAGAAGACAAGCGTAAGTACAATTATTACTCGTGGGACCTAATTAGCTTAGCTTGAATGTAGCATAAGACATTCGGAATAATTTAACACCACAATCTTGTGCCATAGCCGGTTTATCCACCAGAACAATTATTTTTATTTTCCTTTACTAATATAATTATTTAACAATTGTCCTGATGCTATTTGTACACTTACAGAATTTCTAATTTGTAGCATACAATAAAATCTCGATTACTGCTCTACTTTTCTTGCATTCAAATATTCTGTTTTTTGCATATTTTTCCAAATACTAAGAATCGCATTCACATTCTCTATTTATACACGACTTTTGCGCGCCTCTATCATTGCTCTAAATAAACACCTCTGAAGTCGTCATTTAAGAGGTGATTTTTAGAGACGAGTAGATTCATACGTCTCCCTTACGCGCTTTAAAATGACCATGGACACATAGTTTAATTTGAACAAGACCAAAATGTGCTATTTAGCATATCTTTAGTCCAGTTAATCTAAGAGCTGTATAGTGTGTTTTTCAAGTGTGATGGCAATCAAATTGTTATTCGAAGTTATGGGTTTTGTCGAAGAAATTAATCCTGCCGCCTACACACGGAAAATGCGCAATGTTCAATGTTCGAGTACGTGGATTGCAAAATTTTTGTAACCGTGAAGACCCATTTCAATCGTTGAGTAATCAAGAATTTCGGAAACAATATCGGATATCCAAGAAGGGTGCTCAATACATGATCGCCATAATGATTGTTTCTTTGGTTCGTCCTCTTAACTGTTAGTTCATCAAAGTTACCGAATTTGTCATTCAGTACATCATTATAAAAAACTTTTAAATATCATTACCATATCTATACCCTCTTTAGTTAGATGGTCCTTGATAGTGCTTTAAAAGTACCCTATGAATACGAGCGCTTTTATCACTCAGCCGATGTCTTCTTGTTAGAAACATGCTAGAGATAGCTTACAAGGAAATTAATTATACGCACCCTAATATTTGAGAAATCTAATGATCTAAATTAATACACGAAAAATAATATTTCGACATGTAAATTGTAAAGGTAAACAATATGCTATTACGTCCATTGATGTCCAGTTTTCTTATAATCATATAAGTGGCGTAGGATAGGAAAGTAAAGCGTAATAACTATTATTAAACTCTGGGAGCTAAAGGTCTTTTTTGAATAATTCTGTAATTTCTTAGGAAAAAAATTGATTGTCATAGTTGCTTTTAGTAAGCTATTGATAGGACTCCGGTCGTTCAGTGGATTAATAGACGATGACGCTAAGACTCAATCAAATCTTCCGATTGAATTAGCTTGACCCTTCTTGTAAACAAGGTTACACAAGATTTTCTCAAAATACTGTTAGATAAAGCCGCCAAAATCGTATCTGATAATTGAGTGTTTGCATCGTTATCCTTCAAATAAAACATTTTTTTGAAACAAGATGAGCTGCATTGTTCGATGACCTAGTTCTGTTATGAATATTCAGTTTTCAATGGCGTTGAATTTTTCTTTTGGTAAATATTATCCTTGCTACAGTCTTTCCTCTATTGTACAAATAAAAATTACAAAAATAGTATCTAAAGAAAATTGTTACTGCAAAATTACTTTAATTCTTTGTTTTTCTCGATCTGAAAATAAAATCAATAAAATAAAGTCAAATTTGAAAACTTTGTTCTAGGCATTACATCAGCGATTTAGACTTGGAACTAATTTGGAATTAAAAATTGTACATCTTTACTCTACCTAATAGTTTGAAAAATTTTAATATCCCTCTACAAATAATATTCATAACTTATAATTTCGTTTGATGATACTATTATTTTCACCTGGTTGATAAACAAAACGGTAACCATTTAAAAAACTTTCAAGCAGGAAAATGAAAAACAAGACTTCTAAATATAAAAATTAATAATCTTGAAATTTTACAGTATCCTGATATGGTTGTTGGACAGAAACCGCTATAACCTTACGAAAATTTCAAAATAAGAATCGTGAAAGTGATTTTTGGAATGTATTGAGAAAAACAAGAAGTACGAAATAAGACAAACAACTAAAAACTAGAAGATTGTAAAAAAATACCAAGGTAATAGAGACACTACTTTGATAGGATAGCGAGCAATAGATCTAAGATATTTAGGGAGGCTATCAAGCCGATGGTAGTAAAGCTGAAGAGTCTACCAGAAATAAGTAGATATCAAATAGAACAGAACCGCATCTTAATATAAAAATATAATAAAATGGTCAATTTATTTGAGCACAAACGAAAATATTACTATTTCATGTTATATTGCAAATTATTCGCGTCAGTTTCGTAGGCTTAAAATGTAATTGTTATTTGGCAAAATTAAACTGCATTATAATTACCTATTCATTTACACGTTGTAGCGCCATCATAATGATGCCCAATTTGATAAAATTTTGAAATCATTGTGTTTCTTGACGCAAACTTGAAAACAATAGAGTTGTCTTTAACTTCACTTGACTGACGTCCCTGGAACAGATTTCAAGTTCCAAACGCTCCGTTCAGTGGAAGCATTACATACAACATTCAAACATTACACACTACACTTAACATATATAAGCATATTATTCGACTTGCCAGAAACGCGTGTATCTTTATTTTAATCTCCTGTAAGCCGAATTAGTCGTTACGATTTCACAAATTTACGTCGCGTATCAGTTAGAACCGCCTCAGTGCCTCAAGTGTAGCAAATAATTATGAAAGCGTTACAGCTACAAAGGAATTACTAAACGGTCGCTCTTCGTCATTTTAATTCCGCCTATGCTTATTTGGAGGTTAATAAAGTATCGTGCCATTGCGAACCAATAATTAAATTTAAAATAACTACTATCAACATTTGTCTTTTGATAGCTCAACACTTCGCTATGTAATCGTCGGTTGATTAAGTTTAGTCCAGATGATAATTTGAGAAGATTTTGATATTACAATCTGACTTTAATTAATCCCATAAATATCGACGTTTGTTGGCAAGCACGGTGACCCACCAGGATATGAGCTAGAAGAGATCGGAGAAGCTGACGTGCCCACAGCGGAACGCAGGTCAAATAATCAGAATTTCCTGCCATTTTCCTGTCTGCAGCAGGAAATAGGGCCTTTAGATACGATCACCATCGATGCTGCCCGTCCGTTTATCAAAGTCCTGGGGTCGATGATGGTAAGCGGATTATATTGTTCCATTTTAAACAGTTTCATTTTTTATTGGCCGGTTTCTGTTGGCCGCCGCTTTCAGATTGATGAATGGCGGATGTTTCAGCAATCTACCTGAATCTCTCAGCAAAGTCGGTTTATTGTAAAACAAAGTCTCTAATCACTATCGGAAACGTGGAGCTATCGCTGTAACCGGTGTAACCAAATTAAGTTGTCTACCGTAATGTCGCGTGCAGTTTAAGTTCACTTTAATGCGAATCTTGCAAATTGGTTTAACGCATTTAAGCATCGCTTCTGAACTAAAGGTGCATATTACAACATAATAAAGTTTGAATTTAATTATGAGTTCAATTAAAATAGAATTTTCTGAACTAGTCACAAATTTAATTATCAACTAATGAAAACTGCACGTTTCAACATAGCTGCAACAATTCGTTGCACCACCGATCTAAATACTTCAAAGTAGACTTGCAACTCGCTCGAGCGTTCCAAAAGGAATAATAAGAATAGTGCTTAGTAGCCGAATTTGAACAGAAAATCTCAAAGGAACGCGTGGGAAGCTGCAGTTTCCCATTAGAAATCTCCTGGGGATACAGCGCTTTTTCTCCATTTCCTTACAATATAGATTTCGTAGAATAATCACGTCTTAAAAAAAACTAATTTTGATCTGGTTTTACTTGCTATAGTTTGATTAAAATATTAACGAAAACCGATTCAACGTGATACAATAACTGTCTTTACCGTGACAACTGAATGTGTTCGGGGAATATATAGATTTAATTGCAAATTACGGAACAAGAAATTTGCTAAGATTTAAAGTAATTTCTTTGAAAATTTATAATCTTTCTACAATATGTAATACAAGCTATCTTGTCAAAGAGAAAAATGATTGATTATTAATGATAAGCATGGCACCGTTCATACAATAAAAAAATTACAAAATCTCATTTCTTTACAGATTCAGAAATCTTTTTACATTTCTTAGCATTTAAATATAGTTGCGGCCTTAACATTTTGCAATTATTCCGACTTTGAGGGCGGCCACTCTTTGTTGAATTCTGGATGGCATTAGCTCGCTCTTCTTGAATAACTCCAAATAAATGGTAAGTCACGTTCTCGCTACTTTGAATAGTTTAAAGAGATGCAAGTAGAAAGATTTCTGCAGTTGCAGAGTTCAATGCAACTATTTTCAAAATGTTATTCAATGAGCTTTATTAATGATAACTTATCAGTATTTTACAAGTGGTGTAGTAAACTAAATATAGGACCAAAAAAATAATAATCCGATTCTGACAAATATCACCATTTTTTATTGCATATAAAACATCTAATGAGTTTTAAAAGTGCATGCTTTGTTTTTATTTATAAGATGTCATAAATAAAAACTATTCATATTTGCTTATATTACCATATTTTGCTAAAAAATTCGGTACGATAGATTTTATCAATAAAATTCTTATTGAAACTGTTTTTGGTCTTTTAAAAAAAATAGATAGATCCACGTGTTATGTTTCATTATTAATCCGACCTTAACTTTAAAAATTAAATTGTTTAAAAACTGTTTACTTACTGTAAATTTCTTTGACGCAAAAGATGTTAATATGTTTTCTCGATAATAAAACATCTTGTTTAATATTACTCATATAAGGAAAACTTTACTAGATAATAGAAGGTAAGTCTGGGAATCACCTGACTACAAGAAAAAGCTCTATTTTCTGAAAAGAGATTTTAATGGGGTTCATAAAATTAAAAATTTTGTTTAATGACGCAACGATTTTACATCCTAATTTATACATAATGGTTTAGCGAAGGATTCATTAGAGTTAATAAGGGATTGAATCTTACATAAAATAATTTCTAATACTTTTAATATGATGTGGTCAGGGCAGTTTTTGTAAAAAATATATTATCTGTTTTAATTTGTTCCAGTAATTTGCACAATTATAATTTACTGTATTAACTATTTAATATATCATATGCATTTATAGAATGTTTATTAAAATTATTAGTAATCATCGCTTGATTGCCTTAAATAACTTCATTAGCTTTTATTTCATTACATTTTTAAACTTTTTTCCATTAATTTATACTGACTTTACTCTTACCTATTTGCTTTTAATAATGTATTTTCACCTTATTGATAATATTTCACACTTGATCTATGATCTCTGAGTCCTAAAATTATATTTTTAATTCAAATTTTTTGATTTGACTCAACTGCGTTTATTTCAACCTTGTAGCCAACCATTATTGATAATTCAAAAATCAGTAAAAATTTTGAAATTAACTTATTGGAGTTATTTTCTTATAATTAGATAATAACTTATTATATATTATCAGGGAGTTGCCTTTCTTTGAAATTATTTTTGCTCATTTGTTATTGCAGAATTTGGAGCGACGTTCAAATATTAATTTCGTAAAGTTAGTTAATATGGTTTTTACGCATTAGCTTAAATTATTGACATTTCAACAGATGTAATACAAAACTAGTATTCAACAGCGATTGAATTTTGTAGAAGAAGCAAAACCCGTCGGATTCGCTCGGAATTCCCCAAAAGAATCTTTTCCTTAAAGTATGCTTAATAATTTTGGATTTTCCGTTTTTCCGCTTCTATGACAACATTTCAATTTCAGGCTCTTTAGTACTTTCTTCTTCTTCTCTTTTAGTTTCGATGCTATAACACCATTACAGAATCTTATGTTTAAGGTATAATTATGATTCTTAGCAATTCTTCATTTTCTTTGTGTCTTCTTTATTAGTTTTTTTCAATTGTGCTTCATCATGTCAAAGATTCATTGTTAACAAATTTTTATAAACATGTCAAAGCAGCTAGAAAAACAAATAATTGTTATCTAATAAATAATCATGGTTTTAAATTATTTATATATACGCTGCACCTACTCTTCGATGCTGTGGAGTCAGAATAGGACGCAGGCAAGGCATCACTGTAGAATTTACTTCAGGCGGTTTGTGAATATGAAAAGGTATAACTCTTTACGAACGAAAGGAGTTTCATTACTTATATTGAATTGTCAAAGTCTCAAATCTTCCACACAAGATGTAACACATGAAGTTTTGCAGAAATCAAATTTCTTACTACTCTGAGAAATATGTAGAACAACTCAATGCTAGAGAGGCCAAAACTCGAATAGTAGCTTCAATTTTCATTATGGACATTAAGGTTTGGCCAGCTAATGCGGTTTCTATAAATTACACATTGTTGATTGGAGAAATCTGTGCTGCTCAATGTATTCTAGATAAAAAAAAGATGAGAGCTGTGATTACCATATAAAATAATGTTAATTCATCAATTTCTAAAATATTGTAGTTTATTTATACATTATTAATCTTGTATCATAACAAACTCTCTGGTAATGACAAAGAGCTTTCTCAATTTTGTAACATTTTAAGTGGTAATTTATTTTCGAATTATCAGAAAAAGTAAAAGCTTTGATTAATTTTGTAGATTCTAGATTGAAATAAAATATTAATAATGGTTGACTAATATATCCAGAAAAATTAACAACTCTGCATTTATTGGAAAAACTCCCATCAAAGGCTTTTAATATATTTTTTAGTTATTCTCAGCAAATTTTTAGTCTATTAAAAACTTGTAATAATAATTTATAAATTACTACACACACCTTACTTGTTTTTCCTAGCATATACTATATAAAATTATAAAGCATGATATGATTTTTTTATATAAATTATTCTTTACATGTTTGACTACGATAATAAACTTATCCATATTAATTTCCGGAATAAGTTCAAACTAGAGCCAATTTGTTGTAAGTATGTTTTAGATAATGTCATTGGGTTAAAATTATTTGTTAGATTGTATTATTACATTCCTGTAAAGTTATTGCCAATTGACAGATATAATTTGGTATTTCCTTTATTTCCGCAGATTTTATTTATCTTCGAACTCCCGTTATTTCGACTAAATTAGCAGATAATTATTTCAGAAAAGTCTTTTCTGGTTTGCATTTAGAAGCTGGATGAGTTACTTTGAGAAAACTGGATTCTAAAGAATCTAAAATGAAATGTTTGAAAGTTGCGATATCGTGTCCAAACATTAAGGCGCAACAAATGGCGGAGGCGCCGGGTGAATTCAAAACTCTTTCACGTGGGTATTCAATTTAAGCAAAAAATGTATGCTGAACCTGCACTTATAAATCAACAATAGAAACAAGAACATTCTAAAAGTGCTTTTGAAAAATTCCATACAATAGTTAATTCTGAACTATGTTTAGCAAAACAGAATTTTTGTGGAACTGGACTTAATAAGTAAAATCATAATTTGTCGCAGTTACTATTAAAGTTACATAAAGAAAATGGATTTTGCAAAAAATCGCAAAAATGAGTTGAAAATTCTACTTAATTTCTTCCTCAAACTTTCACTTTTATCTGTCTTCTTTAAAGAAACATTTGCATTTTAGATTCAGATGACGTAATTAATTACAACTCTCATCGAATAATTTATAATTAGAATAGAAAACAACTCAAACAAACTATATAACTATATGAAAATTTATGAAGCACTTTTTTTTATCGAGGCCTAGTTGCGCGTATACCTACAACGGATAGAATGATACAGATCAAATTTCGTTGGTATTTTATTGAAAATCTGTTGATTCTCTATTGAGCAACTCTAATGTTTTTGCATTTAGCACTCAATTATTAGAAACATTTCTATTCAAATCTAATTATTTGTCTAAAAATTTTTAAAATCAAGTAATCCCCGAAAGACGCCATTTGAATTTCTTTAGATGTAAAGACTCGGAGGCGAGTAAATGTGCCGTCCATGTATTTAAATTGATTCTTCCGTACACATTAAGCATATCAATTTGTTTTTCAGTTCTCACTCACCTTCATTCATTGAGCATGTTGATACTTGGATTAGCATTTTCAGGCTGAGTTAATTAAGGTCAAAAGACATTTCAGGTCTAGAAATGTAAACAACATTATTATCTATAGTATAATGCTATGGTTCTTATTGCGTGTTTCACAAACTATAAATTATGGGAATTGATAGAGACCTATTGTGAAACTTAAATACTAATTAGTCTCATTTTTGTCAAATATTGTTATTGCTTCTTTGCCTCATTTTTGTTAATCTTAGAATTACAACACGATGAAGAGAATAAGGTGGGTAATCAGCAATTTCATTTCTCAATATTTATGTGTTCTCATGTGTTTTCATGTTCACGTTTATGTGTTTTATGTGTTCTCATATCAACATTTAATAATATTATTTTTTTGCATTAGTATTAGTCTTAGATTTATCATCAGTCCACATATTCTCTTGCATACTACTTTTGTTGTTACGCATTGGAATTTTGTATTCTATCACTTATCAAAATTTTTATTTGACTTACAGAAAATCTCCTTTTGTACTATTGTCGACATATTATTCCAAATTATCGTTACCATTCCCATCATATTTTTGATATTATAAGCTAATTTTGTAAGACTATCAAGTTTCCTGATTGTTTTATTTTCACGTGTTTGAAGTTCTTTTTCTCCAGAAAAATATATTAGTCTCCGTATAAATTTTTTAAGATTTGTTTTGTTAAGGGACACATTGCTTTTCAATCATTTTGAATATCACTTAAAATCATTAATAGAAATCCAAAGTACTGAAGAGCCAATTTATGCTAAATTTAATAATCATATACACTGACGATCAAGGGAACAGAATAAACTGTTAAAAATGAGTCAACTCCAAAAGGAGAAATGGCATGTTTTAAAGCTCAAAAACGAATCGAAAGTTCTACAAAGCAACGTATATGTATATACGTTAAACATAAAAAATACTGATAAGCTACAGTTCTTAGAAATTTTGTAAGCCAAATTTCTATTAAAGCTTTTAATTAACTTATTTTCAACATTTAATATAACAAGTAGTCATAAAAATGCGTTAGTTTAAGAATTTCTACTTGGATGTCGTTAGCATGATTCGTAAATATAAAACTCTTACAAAATTGTAACATCAGTTTTTAAGCTGTGCTATAACTTTTTGTTAAAAAAGAAATTTCCGGTTTTTATGTAGATAATAATATAATAAATAAAACGTTTTATAATACCAATAGCCAATAGCAATGACAAAAGCATATCATCGCAATTAGTCCTACTGCTCTAGCGCTAGCAAAAGCGGTAACTTTCCAGACAAGAAAACATCACAAAAAAATTATCAACAACTAAAGATAATGCCAGTACAAATAACCATGATTCGTTATGGATGAATATTAATATGCGAGGAAAAATTGCCATACTTCCTCTTTATCAAAGAAGAGTTCCTTTGAAACATCAATTGCAACGTCTCTACATGTGAAACTCCTCGTTTTGTTTTGTTTATGCATTATGTATATATAGACACACCCCGGTGGATCACAGGAGAAGTTGTGTTGAGTTAAGTTGAAATACTCGCCCCCACCCAACTGATGTGTTAATCAGTTAACACATATACAGTGATAAGTTTTTGCATCCAGTAAAAGTTTTGCATACGTGTAAAGGCGTCGGCGCATTACCGAGAGCGTTGCGATGGTAACGACGCCTGGTGGGGCGAGCGTCGGAGTGGGGTCCGTATGTCAAGTGTGTCCACTTGTCAGTCAGTGTCAGTACACGCGTTCCACTGGTGTCGTTAGTGTGCTGGTCTGGCGTTACCCTCGCTGTAGCACCACTGACAGGCAACCTCTCTGTCCTCTTGATTCGCGCATCATGTGCGTGCCTCTGGCCGCCTTGCGCAACGTTCTGATCTAAACAAAGGATACTCTTGGGAGCTGTAAGTTATCCATCACCCTGTGGTCCGTTAGAAATGTTGTTGAGTTAATGTGCTTGTTTACCTTTTTGTTTGTTACCTGTGAAGTGTTGAGTGTTTCTTTTGAAAATTAACATTGTTTGCCGGCACCGCAAAGACAGTTTCCCCAACAAAATTAGAAGGATGAATTGCGAGCTGCTAACGAGGAGATTCTTCTCTGAGGAGGCTAATTTAAAAATAAGGTTAATTGGGGATGGTAAACTTGTCAGGCGTTGGTACACAAATAAACAGCGTTGGCGATAAATAAAAAGGGACGAAATTACCCTTGATGTGGCACTTCATTAATTTTTAATTGTCGGAATTATTAGCTCATAATTATAATTTCCCCTGGTGGTTATTAAAAGGGTAGGTATTAAAGTGTCGTCTTTTATCGCCGCTATGAAATTTGTTGGGATCAAAATGGAAATCTTTTTCGGTTCTTCTGCCAAATTCGGGTAATTTGCGGATTTTCCGGACATAAACTCTGGAAAGGTCTAAGGGCGGGGCCAACAACAAGAAAAAGTATTAAGGAAAAATCACGGCATCGTTTATCCCTAAAATAAAAGCTGGAGTTTTTACGTAATCTGGTATTACGAGGTATAATTTGATTTGATAGTTGAGCCAACACCCGTGAAAAATATAAATCGAGTGATAAAATTATAATTCTTTTCATCAAAAAATATGATGAAAGAATATGAACCGAATTTATCAAATATGATCCTTAATATAAATTATTGTTCAGTAGCTCCAAATTTTGCCTTAATTAACTTTTTCCAGAAATAAATGCCATAACATCTGATTTTTAGCAATAACTGTAAAATCAGTCAATCCATTTGTATATAAAAAATCTATTTCCTGTAACATATGACTTTAAATCCTGTTGGTTCTGTATTTTCAATATTTTCGTAAATGCTTAGCAGCAAAATTTTCTTCTTTAGCTAAATTTTTAAATTGTAATTATTATGAAAATTTCATATTTACAATGTTAGTTTATATGCTGTATTTACTGAAATACTTTCCTTACAGTTCTAAATATTCTTATTCATAGTTCATATACTTTAACGATCAACTGCCAGCTATGCACTTTATGTTGTACTTTGTTTGACTCCTTTTTAGATCCCTGGATACTATGCAAGCTTTAGGGATAACAGGTACCACTTAAAAAAAGCTATTTGGAACCATAAAAGAACAAACTTTTTAAATCTTGTTTTATGCTATATCTGCTGACGTAAACATTTAGTGGTAGTAAAATGTTTCTATTTAGTAAAACTTTAAAGATTTTCACTACTCAGCGAATGTTTTGATGTCATAAACTAGTTATCTATTACCTAAATTTTGAAGTCCGAAGAAATAATATCATCGGTTTGTGAAATAAGAACTTTTTTAGAATTATCCTGTAATTGACATTTGCGACCGCTTTACAACCTTCAGACAATCCGTGGTTTACTTTTTTATATAACAGGCTTTTTCTGGCATAATTGTTATGGTACCGTTGCTATAATCTTTTAGAAATGTATAGAAGCTTTGATAAAATATTTACTAATATTCTCTAAAAACTAATCATTTAGTAATATAAAAAATTTTGAAACTGAATTTATTATTAAAACTTAAGTTACCCATTTGACTTTGGAATTAGTAATATTTTTCAACTGCTAAGTTACTTGTTGTTTATTTTGCAATAATTGTGAAGCTTAAATCGGCAGGGTTTACATCTTTGCGACGGAAGTAACTAGAATTTTGACAATAATTTAATCAAGATATACAAATACAAATTTGCAGTTATCAAACTACTTCAAGAATAATTTTGAATATTTCAAAATTGTTATAATTTTACAAAAACTTTGATTGTCCTTCAGAACTGCGCTGCTATTTGTAGATTTTTATTTACTTATTACCTTTAATTAATATAGATTTTTGAATAAAAAGTGCAGTTAGCGGTGTTAACCCTCTAATTTTCATTAATTGTTCATTTTTAACGGATTTGGCATATTATTCTTGTTTCAATATACAAAATAACTTGGTGGTCCTGACGAAAACGAACCACTAGAATCAATTTATCTAAATAATTTACAAGTCATGAATAATTTAAAAAGCCGATTCCTTGTTCCTACTTAGTACATTTCTTCATGATTCCCATTTGTTATTAATTTTAGTTTTTTGTTATCCATCTTCCTGAAACGGTAATTGTAGGTTACAAATCAAGCGGAAATTCGATATTATCACGAACCTGCCAAATATCGACAATAAAATGTTCGAAGCAGACCTCCTCCACTTCATTCGGTAGTTATTGACGTGTAGATGTAGGTGCTTGTTTTGGCTGATTGTACACAAATACAACGGTTGTTTTCTACCCATTTTCCGTATTGGTATAAATTCCAATCGACCCTGTCCCTTGAGTATTCGGAACTTCAGCGCGGCTTAACGATTCCGGATAAAGCTCCTGAAATTTTTATTA
This sequence comes from Pyrochroa serraticornis, assembly GCA_905333025.2. Lineage (NCBI taxonomy): Eukaryota > Metazoa > Arthropoda > Insecta > Coleoptera > Pyrochroidae > Pyrochroa > Pyrochroa serraticornis. The sequence goes on from HG995152.1 coordinate 41,287,781, forward strand.
CACGCCGATATATTAATTGGAAGAATAAATATTTATGGCACAAGTCGTAGTTATACCCGCGTTTAATACAAGCCGAATAAGAAATGAAGCAATCAGTTCTGCAAGTTCAAACAATTGATTTCTCGAAGCACCGATGTTAGTTGCAGTCGGCTATCTCTTCCAACACTCAGATCCGATGAATTTTTCGAAATTATAAATTGTCAGTGAAAAATGGAATATTAACAGTCAATTACCATATTTTAGTTTGGCACATAGTACTTGGTCTTGTCCAATCTTAAAACACTCATGTTTATATATTTTAAGTAGTATAGCAATAAAAACCAGAAATCCCCCCGTCAATAAGGTTTATTCTTTATATTTGTTTTGCAATTAATTTCTCCAGAAGTGCCTGACTGTCCCACAGCTCTTTTCATATTTTTTCAGAATTCTGCTTTTGCTTTGTTATATATTAGAGAAACTATAACATATTTGATTTTAATGTTCATTGTTTTTTTCCTACTTTATGGCTACATTTTTTGTTTTGTCTTTGTGTACCACCCCCTTCTCCTTCTGTATACAGAGATGAAAGTTGCACATCACAATTTCGAAAAAAAAATTGAGTGCCGTGATTAAAACTGTCTACTGTTATTTACTAGATTATCACCTCTCCATATTCTTACTTTCAAAACTTAGCGAAGCCAGAAAGACTTATGCAGCTTGCTTGTTGTGGAGTTACTTTTTGGAGCAAGCTGATGTGCGACGCGATAATTAATTTTGACATTAAAATTTCGCTAAACAGTTTGAATGTCTGAAATGCGGCGTGAATGGAAACGTGGGTATTCTTGCTTTTGATGGTAATAGTTAGACGTCAAGATGACAATAAAGGTATGTATTATAAATTGCAAAACATTGTTCTCTAAAACTAGGGATTGAAGGGAGAGGTTTGGAGTATTCGTTGATTACCTCGGCTTCGCAGCAACGGATCAGACCATCGTTGAGTCGAGAGCAACGACTATTCTCGTTCTCTGCAGCATCATTCCGTTCTCTTCGTAGAAAGAACGCAAGGCTCTACGTATTTAGATTAGACGCCACTTGGCATTCTAGTGTCATTATTTGGCAATTTTCACGGCAACTCGTTACCTTTTCTACTATGGGTCCACACGACCGGTCTTCCGGCTCTATAGAACAACAATGTAGCCACCCCTGCTTCTAACACTCTGTTTTATCTGTGTTGTAGGAGGAAACGCATTATCAAGTAGCCGTCTCGTTGTACAGCCAGTGCACAGCAACCGACTTAATTGGATCTGCGCCGTGTTGTGGGCGTTCAACTCACGTGAGTGTTCTCCCATGTTTACCTTTTACTGCATAAACAAATAGTTTGACGTCGTGCAAGCACAGTTATAAGCTCAGTTCCTGCGAGCGCCCGAATTTATTGCCCCGCCACATCCCTTCCCGCCGAACGGTCTCATAAATAATAATGCAAATTTACCGTGAAATTGTATCGGTTTTCGGAAAGCACGCATCGGTTCCGAATTATTAACCCTTTAAGCGCATATTCATACGGCGATTTTGTCGCTAATTTGGCGGGATGAAGTCGCAGCGGCAGGTCGTGCTTGACAGAGAAGAACCCTCCCTTGGGTTTTCCGGTCTCGACCCCTTCCAATTAGCGTTTCACCCCGTGCAGGTATGATATTTACGACAATAATTAATTTTCGGAATTGACAACTTTAATCCATTAACGGAAACAAGAGACACGCAAGATCCCTATCGTTACGTTTGTCGGATGGGATTTTTGTTGTTTGTACTTTCCTCTGTACTGACATGCCGTATTAAAGCGTTTTCGCTCTTGTAATATCACTTAAAAGGCCGCAAAATCATTTGCAAGATTTACAACTTTTCTCCCGTAAATCGGAAAATAACTGAAACTTGCCTAAACTGACAATGACTCCACCCTTGATACATCAACAGGTATTTATTAACGCCCAGGGGTTGTAATGGCTAGGTTGGTATGCAAATAGAGGATAAATAAAGTTCTACGTATATAGAACGAGCGCAAAATAATTTACAGCCATTTGTGGTTGAAATTGTGAACTGTAACGGCTGGTCGGGAAGTTTTTATTATTTCGCTTTTGCAATCGTCATTTCGACTTTCTACTAGAGGTATCTAAATTATTCAATAGTCCACATCTTTAAATTGAAATAGAATATAGAATATGAAAGTAGAGATTAATTCTATTTCTTTAGGGAATGTAATTTTTTAAATTAGAGAAACTAGTTTGCATAGTATATCGAGATAAAACAATTTTTTATATATCCATTTCATAAGAATTTCTAAGTTAATAAATGATATATAAATGATATGGCATAATAAAATTATGCCATAATGCTGTTATTTACTTTCTTTGTGCCATACTCGGCACTACAGCACACATGCGAGAATGTTGTTGATTGTTACTATCTCATTTGAAGACAATCCGAGGGATTAACAATCGATCATTTCCTGTCTGCAAATATTTATAATTTTTGGGTCTATTTGGCATACCGTGGGATATCTATATAACCATCCAAAGTTTTAGTTGAGTAGCGACCTAGATTTGAGCTAATATTAGGGACCTAACATTTGAATTAGAATTTACGATAAAACTTCAACTTTATTTTACCCTATAAAATGCTGCAACATTCTTTTTGCAACAAATTTTTTAAATTATGCAGCTGATATTTCACCCAAACTTTTTCTTTGTTCTTTGTTTTTTGTTCACAAACGAGTGGTATGGATAATATGGAAGTGATAATGCATATAACTGACTTAACAATATATTCATTTTTTAAACCACGAAAGCTTTTGGGGGTTTGAAAATGTACGCAAGTTCCTAAAGATTTAAGATAACAAAAAAGCGAATGAACACCAAAAAAATATTATTACAATAGTTTCGCATTAGCTCAATTTTAATTCTTGAACATGATTGCTTTTTAGTGGAGATGCCAATTGCTGTAGTTTAATAAATTTTTTAAATATTTTTTATTAAATCTACTTAAAATTTTAAATAATTAACTTAAGATGTTGCGTTTTCCGTGCATCTCCATTGAGTATGTAGAGTATTGTATAATTTGAAACTATATTTTGCAAAATTCAGATTCCTAACATTATAAAAGATATTCAAAATTAACAGGTATGCTTTTTATTACAGAAGCTGCACTTCCTACAAAACGTGCAAAGTTCAATTTAATATAATTTCACATTCTAAAAATAAACACAAGTTGAACGTGCTCATGTTTTTATATCCAAGGGTAACACTTTCGTACATTTGCATTACGTTCAAGCAAAAACCTTTATTTTCTCAACAGGCAAAACAGCATTGAATTTACGTAGACTTTTATAGTACTGTACCCTAAAATTTTTTTTAGAATTTTACGCGCCGTAGCTAATTCCTCATTCGTTTCCATAATATCTAAAACATCTCACCAGGTGGTCCGGAAAAGCAGAGCTTTTACCTAAATTTGCATGTTGAGAGTGGGACTGATGTCTTTTCCGAGGTGCGCTCCGAATACTTCATATCCAATTAGTTCGCCAATGTTGTTACTACCCTAACACAATTAAAAGTCACTGTACCCGCTGCATTACACTAATAATTAACTCAAATTAATTAGTAATGCTTTTAAATTAATTGGTCGACGTTAATGGAGACCTCACTACAATTTAAAATGTTTGCATCTGCAGCGGTTTCCCGTTAATTGACTGCTTACTTGCAGTGATTGCGGGTTTACTGGTACGCCTGAATGTCCAATTATAAAGAAAATTCCTGATAATTTGCCATTGTATTCAGTCGTTAATGGATGGCACTAGTTGACACACGCATTTAAATTGCGCGAAATACATTTAATTTGCTTAATGAAATAAGCTTTCATATAATTCTACGTATTGTCGTTGGATTTTAAAATAAAATTCCGGATGAACACCATACACGGTTATGAAGTCGTTCTATAAATTACCTAATGAGGTTAAGAACTCTTCCGGCGGAAACTTGCGGTTCTTGTATAAAAAAAGTCGGAACTCTCATCCCTGACACCTGATATATATGAGAGGAGAAGTTTGAAATTAACCATTTACTCACTTTAAACCGATGCCGGCACGGCCTTTCTCTTAGAATGCAATTAAAAGGATGCCAAAAGCTCTCTCCCTTGTTTTATCTTTCAGCACTTTGTTTTTATCCACGAGTTAACCCGGTATTTTTCTTCTTTTTTCCCTCGCGCTCTCTTTGCTTCCCTGGAGGCGGGAGGTTTCCAAATGGAAAGATTTATTGTGACAATAATATTAAAATAGTGTTGCACAAGCCGGGTAGATGCCACCGTTTATCTCCTTATAGGATCGATTTATTTATGTAAAATTCTTTCTGTTGGGGCTTTACCGGCGATAAATGTGTCTCGTTGCTTAAGTTCTTCCATAATTTTACCATGGATTACAAAAGAGTGAAGCCAATTATTCAAGTTAGCCGAATTCTAGACATATTGCTATTCATAAAGCCCGATTTACTGCTTTGACTTCACTAACTTGAAATTTTTTTTTAAGAAAAATAAAAATAAAACAAAACCAATGATATAAACGATTTTTTATTGCTTAACGGTAGTTCATGAAATTATAGTTTTAAGAATATCTTATTGCAGATTTTCCAGATGGATAATATTACCACCTTTCAAGAATATTTGTTCCTGAATGCAAATATATCTCCTAAATGCATATTCAATAATATAATTACAAAAAAATAAAAAATAAGTCATTCTCAGTCTGTTTTATATTTTACGTTGTCGCGCGCTTAACGTGCTTTCCCTTGGGTTTTCTTCCTTTATTTTACAGCTCAAATGCCGTGGAATACGACTACATTGAGAAACTTCTTGATAAATAGTATATGAGCAAGACGGAACAGCAAAATCGGCTTTGCCTGTACTCATTATTTCATCATATTTCTTTCACTTATTTGAAATTCCTTCGGAATATTAGAAGCGATAAAAGCTCTTGGTTTTGGGTTTGATTATATCATAAATAATTATAGGCTGACTAAGTTTTATGGTCATACATTCCTGTCCAGAGGTTGCACTTTGTAGCTAATATGCAGCTGAAATGTTACCATTATTTTTATTTAAAAAACATTTCTGTTCTATTTATTTGCCGAAAATACTTATTGGTGTTCATATGCCTAACATTGTTATTCAAAGTTAAGTTAAAAGAGTTTCATCCTTAATTGTTAAAATTAAATGTAAGCACCTAAATCATTCATATACAATGTTTATGCATTATTAACTCGCATTCCACAATATGCATTAAAGCTTTAACAAAATTTTTGGAAAATAGACTCGCATTAAGAAAGTGTTTATGCAACGAGATTAGTCTAATTCACATTCCTGTATTCAATTGATATTTTGTTAACTTACATCTTAAAGACACATTCAGCGTGTTAATGTAATTCTGCATTATTATTATGGTTTTAAGAAAAAGAGTTATTTTTACAAGTCATATTGATTTTGTAATTTTGTTCCCGGTTTTGACTTTCTAAAACGAACGGCGAGTTTACAGCAATTTATTGGATCGCTGTGTATACGTGATATTTTTAAACTGAGTGTATGAATTCAATCATTTTCTTTTAGTCACTTAGTTTGTACTAAGTGCTAATTAGGCGTAATAATTAAATTATAATTACTTTCTTTGAAATCTTTAAAAATGGGCACCCTCATTAATATTTATTTGTAATTGTTAATATTAAAAGTGGAAGTTAATTTTTAATACCATGAAAGGTCTAAAGAAATAATTATCCAATCAATTTGAAAATCATGGCAATTAAATTAGTGTTGTCCAACCAATTACGACATCTCTTTAGGTTCGATAATTTCCGCGCATAATTTGTAAAAAAACGTTGAAAGCAAATTTATTTTTTTAGGAATTTAATTTCATTAGCTACTAGTTTGAAAGCATCAAAATTGTTCGACAAAAAGGTCTATCTCTTTAGTTTTAGTCAGCGGCATCCGTTTGAACCGATACCAGGACTCAACTTTATAGGATTTCCCAGTCCGGTTGCCGAACGGTTGATCGGATTTGCGGCGAACAAAAAAATCAGCCCGCACCACTGAAATTTCCATAAAGCCTCAAATAATAGAACGCAATTCGGCAGAATCGATAATTAAAATTATTGTCGTACAATTTGGATATTGCGAGATTTCTCTTGATAACTGGGTTAAAACAATTTTAGTTTCTCCCTGTTGCCTGTCAAATTAAGTAGTCCCTTAACAAACTAAACTGAAGACTTTGTTCCAAGTGACATTCCCCTCAAATTGAAGTAAGTGATTGTGTACCATTGAGACTATCTTCTTGATGCAAGCGCTCTCTCTGATTAACGTTCAAACCATTCATATTTAATTGTCCTAATATAATAGCACCGCCAACGTTTTGAGTCATTAATAATTTTACTCGCCCACGCACAATAGATGTGGGCAAATATTGCATAGGTAAATATTGGCGGGAGTGGTATAAATTCAATAAAATTAATAAATTGCCCCGGTTTGATGATTTTAACTCTGAAGTAAAACAAACTGGACATCAATTACCGCCGACTCGCACTAACCGAGGAAATTTATCGATGTACGTTGAAAATGTGTTCGGATGAAATGAAAACAGAAGGCGTTCGAACAATTAACTTTTAATTATTGATATTAACATGAGAATTTTGTTGCAATTTTGTTAAAAACTTTTCAAAGAATTTAATAATTTGCATTGCTCTGATGCCAGCAAGTTCAAGATCATATCTTGACTGAGAGTTTGTCGCTTTCGTTATAAATATTTACATTGGTGGTCGCTTTATAAGGACTCCCGGCTTCCAGCAAGATAAATTCTGCAAATGGTCGGTTTGGTTACAATTTTCCACTACTTTCACTGAAATTTATTTCAAACGGCAGGCAATGGAAATCAATTTGACGGAATTTCCAAAAACGACTTTGTTTGAAAAAAGAAAACCCCATTATTTTCGTGGTCATTAGTAAATGGAAGAGCGGAATCCAGACCGATTAATGCTCATGACTGGTCGAGACTAGAGCGTTCGATTGCAGGACTTAATAACCGGCGCCATTTATGTCGAGATCGATGGTTTTCTTTATTTATTTTGTCCTATTCCTCTCAACAAACACTGATGGAAAAGAGCGACTTAATTTAATAATACAGGGGCGTGTTTGCAAGCTTCAAGTCGTACGTAAATAATACTCGTTTTAATATTTCAGCCAATTATTACTTTCCAGAAACTTTTCCAATCTATACGGGCTAATTGGGCTTCAAATTGGTTTATTATGAATTTTGGAAGTTTTAAACTCGTTTGCGCGAGTTTATTGCGACATCTCCATCATCTTGCAATTGCTATTATTTGATCATCGCGTTTGTTGAAGGAATTTATTAAAGAAACTTAACTCGAGATGTTGTTACCAACTAGATATATATTCTGCCCTCCAGCTTTGTTTCCATTATTTATTTCGTAATTTCTAAACCAACGCTAACATAAATATCGTTAATATAAATAGTTAATTTTAATAATTAAAAGGTTTACAATCATTCAAATAAATATTCTCATATTTGGTAACTAATTTTAATAATTAATGATAATAGTAAATAATATTCATGCGACAAAATGTATTAGTAATCCGGGTTTAAAGTGCTTAAATATACTAATTCAATGAAAGTTAAGAAAAAATAAACAGTTGCATAACGGAAATTAAATCCTACAGGCTACTTACCGGAAATTTTGGTCCTGTTTGTTTTTGCATCAGCAATAATGTATATTTAATAGCAGTTAACGGCCTACGAGAGGACCAAACACGATTTATTTTAACAAAATTTGGCGAAAAGAAACAGTTGCAAGAAGCCATAAAGAGGGTCGTAAATGTTTTGTTTCTCGTCGATATTTATTTTCTTTTTCGATGTAGCAGTTAAATCCGCCATGGAGAAAAGTTTACGAGGTGTTGTGATAATAATACGTAAAGACTCAAAACAGCATAAAATGTAATGTACATTATTCCACTGTGTAGCAGTTTATTTATATTTATTTTGCATGTTCCTTCTTAGCGTGGGAAAAGTGACTCATGCCGCAAGATGAATGAACCTGACATAAAAGCAGCCAGTCATAGGGAAAATTCGTGAAAAATGGTCCACGACTGGAAATTGATTGTTCAGTCAAATAGCCGCATCGCTTCCTGTTTTCGTTTACTTTACGTGTATATTGGCAGACGGCCAACGTAAATGTAAATTATAAATATCCGAAAATATTTTAATTTGGCGTGTTTTTTCTGCGAAATGATCTTGCTAAACGGTGAGTTGATTCAAGTTCGTAAACTGCCAGCGGGATAATATTTTCATCAATGGCAATCAATTTTCTTTGGCAAAATCGGAACAGCGATAGATTGAGTGCGTTGTTGTTTTATACAAAGAAAAATCTAACTTAACTCTATTATTAATTACTGAATCGAAAAGTTTGTGAAACCGTTATAAAATTAGATTTTTCTCGTTATTAAAAGAACGGGCTAGTTCTAAAGTTACTAAACCTGGTTCTCTGTCGCAAGTGGATGACGGACCTGTTGAATAATTCCCACCTTTAACCCTCATCAAAGTGACAAGAAGCAGCGGTCACGTCAATCTCAAGGAACAAGAATAATATCACTGCATAATTTAACTAGACCGTTTACCCAATATCCTTACAGCAAATGCAGGATAACATATAAAATATTTGCGAGGGATTCTCCTTTGATGCATTTTTAATTTATAAGTATTATCCATTACTGCCTTGATATTCATATCAGAGCAAATTGAATGCTTATCAAACTTTTACTTTTATTCTTTCAAGATTTCATAATTTACATTGAGAAAGTCGTATATTTGCTGAACTTGAAAGTAGATTGCAATGATATTTTACATGGGTATATATTTCTAATAAACCATGCCATGGTGCAACAATTACATAACTATTATTACAATTATAAACTATGTTTTATTTTAATCACGAATAATATAACATCAAAGACCAAGTTTTAAGAATAGCTCCAATCTTCTCAAAGATTCCAAGCCTTTATAAGAAATATTTCTGATTTCCTCAAAATTTTACACATTACAAAATATTTAGAGATTTCTTGAATATTACTAAAACAAAGACAAATTATATATTTTTAATTTACCCTTAATGCTAAAACGTTTTTTTGAGTTCTACTTTAAAAAGTTATTAAAATTATTATGTGACTACTCACTGATCGTAGATCGATGTAAAAATATTTCTCCCACGAATTTAAGGCAGGATGGTAATAGAGGAAGTAGAGATGTAGATTTTCTTAATATAATTTTAGAGATATTCAAAAAAGCTTCTAATTTAAGCTAAAAATTTCAAAAGTTAATATTAAAAGATACCTTGCTCATAATGTTTTAAGTTTTGTATTACTTTTTTATTTCACAAGATTTTGGAACAGAGCGTAGTCTTTTCAATTACTATACCTGCTTAATACTTTTGATATTAGATAAGATTACAATAGAATTAATATTTTTTATAACAATTGTATAAGATTTTAATAAACTTCTTGCAAATTCTAAATATTGCTTTAGATTACAAGGGTAATTTCAGCAAAGTGCACAACATATCCAAAACGTTTTCTCTTGTGATTATTAATTTTCAGATAGTGATTGAAATGCGTGTATCTTAACTTTGCCTGAACAAAGCCAGCCCAAGCATAAAATAAAATATTTGCCAATTTTCTTTTTTCCTTTTCTTAATCGACGACACTAAATCAAAACTGGACGATTTGTGGATTATTATAATTTCAATTGCTGGATATTTGGTCAGTCGATCTTCTCTTCATTTGATCTATATAACACTGATTTGTGTTAAAAATCTAACACAAAATCCCACAGTTGATTTCTTGAAGAGACGTTCCAAATATTAACATAAGATATTCAATACTTTCTACTGACGCTTATAGGCTTTTTCCTTTCTTAAAATTTTTAATTCAGAAACATTTAATTAATTAATTTATTGTTGTCAATTATGAGTCGTTAATGTTAATCAATGTTTTGTTTGTAAGTACAAGCGGATATGCTGATTCAAAAGGAACTTACGTCTTTAAATATTTTTCCTTGCGTCTGTAGCTACCATCGCGAGAATTTTAAAATTATGTTAGTTAATGATGTATCTAAAAACACAAAGTTGTAAACCCAATTTCGATGAATCACTGTGTTCGCAGTAATGTGTATATTAGACAATTCACTATCATAAATATAGGCTATACAAACTACCTACTATCTACCCACTTGAACGGTAAAATAGCTAATAAAAGGTACAATATTCTTTATTTATTTTATGCTTACGATCTTTTCCACAGCTTTTCCAACGGGTATTAATATAAAGAGCTTTTATTTTAAGCGAGTCGTTGAGAGAAAAAATAACAATCTAGGATAACCCAACCCAAGATATTAATTTGTCATAGTTTGCTGTATCCGGTGTGGGATCAGCCTTTTGTCGGATCAGTGCGAAAGCCTTATGGCGAGCAATTCACAGAATCAAGTAATTAAATTAAATATTCCATTACTGAAACTGCTTTCAAACGTCAACTAAAAATAGACAATTTGGCCCCAAGATCATGATAAAAAGTGATCGCGCGACCACACCGTCGGCTATAAAACTGAATTTAGCGAGTCACACAAAGCCAGGCCCAAGGCAAAGGGACAAAACTTGCATAAATGATCAATACAAATTTATGTTAAACGTATTTTTAAGTTATTCGAAAATAATTGTGTTAGCTGCTTTAATGGATCAAATAAAATTTCCAAAGTTACTTCTTTTAAGATGATAATTCCAACACTTCAAAGGCTTTCTTCCGAGGAGTTCTTTTCCGTTCACGCCGACAAACTTTCCCATCTTTCAATAAATGTTCGTTCAGTCACTAACGGAAAGGGCATTTCATCCGGGAGAGGGTCAATCTTTAAAGGGCGATACCGCGTTCGGTCGACACTACCAACGTCCACATTGTGTCATATTTTGGAGCCTGCACGCTGCTCCCCTCCTTTATTTGCATACAAAAACCGAACTTCTTCCAGTACCATTTTTTATAATCCCGGAATAACGAAGGTAATTTGTAGCTGCCTCAACCCCATTACTTACAACGAACTCGATACTATAATAATAAATTCCTGCCGGAATGGCGTAATATCGAAAACAAGGATAGCAGTTAGGGGCGCCCTTTGGTTCCCAGTGCTCTTTATCCGCGTCATTAATATCACTTTACAGCAATCTGGTCAAAATATCTGGGGGTGCTTTCGCAGGAGTCCATTGTCCGGGTGGCTTTCTCTTTTAAGGCGTGTTGCGGCCTCGTTAGCGAACCACCACGTGTCCCGTGTTGTTTGTCACATTTCCCGTCTAACGAACGGTAATCCATGGAGTCATTTTGTTCTGCTTCTGCTCCATTTAGCGGCCGTTACAAAAATTGCACAGACTCCAGTTTTTTTAACGAGCCGTTTCTTTCTACTGGTACCGGCCAACTGGGCACAAAGCTTTTTACATAAAAACGCATTTTCATGTAAATCGGGACTTTTGTCCAAACTGAAATTGTATTTAGTCTTATCTCTCAACTATTGTGAACTGTAATATCACGGTGAATGCAATTACCGGGATAACACAGGAATTACCATATCTCGCGTCTACATCTATCACTTAACTTGTGCTTCGTGTTATGACAATCGCCCAATCCGTGGTTTCCGGAATTATTATTGCCACCGCATAAATATGGAATTTTGTTTGCTAACCCGTTGCCGCCATGTTGGTGGATTGAGGGTTACGCGCGTTCAATTTAGTTGTTCGAACTTCAACTATTTCAACGATTAAATTTTAACGAAAGCCCGAAGTTTGGTATCGATCTTGACATTGCGCGAATTTGCGAAAAATCCCTAGGTAAATACGTTTGTTTGTTTCCGATGGTGGCGAAAATAACGGTCCAATTTTCCATCCTTGAAATTAAATGCAGATTGAAATTGCCATCATTTGTTTGCGTTTGTCTGTTTGCGTTTATTATGCAAGTAGATTAAATGCAGGGGCGGGCTGAGATCAGCCCATAGAACTGCAGTACTCCGCTGGAACAAAATTTTTATTTGGAAGTTAACATTGTTGCTTATTTACGTTTGTTGATGTAAAATCGAAACTAGGTCAGGGGTGTGCCCGAATTTGGCTTAAATGCGATATATCACGCAAAAGGTATTTTAATCAGAGATGGCTTACAGTTCACTAGAAGTGAAGTGTAAACCAGTTTCTGAATAAACCTAAGAAAGCAAATTGAAGCATAAGCTAGACAGTTACTCAGAAAATATTTAAGAAATTATATTTTAAGCAACCATCGACCCTTTGGAAAATCTTGATCGATGAGTTAATTTGTTTATTTGTTTTCAAGCTATGTCATGAGTACATTTCTAAATTTAGAAGTAAATGAGTTGTTACTTTGTTTTTTTTAATATTTAAGTTATGTTAAATAATGTACTGTTGATCATGTCCACAAGGTTGTGGGGTACCAAGTTCTCAGAAATTTGATTTACCTTTTAAAAGAATTCAATTTATTTTGCTTAGAATAATAAAACTAGTCGTCTGATCATTGTAGTGGTGGTCTTCCACCCCGCCTATTTTGCCCTTCTTAAGAGTGAGCCTGAACACCATGAAGTTGTGGTTGGCAAATTATCAAATTGTTGAAGAGTTGTCGACGAGTTAAGTTGACCTGAAGCTTCGGCAGAAAATAGTGACCAGACTGTATTTCAAATATAATAAACAATTAAAGCACAGAGTCGTTCGAGTCTCTGACTAAAACGTCATCAACAGCAGACCTCACATATTCATTACGTCAGTATTACGGGAATCGCTACTATCTACATAAGTAACCAAGATTTAAGATAAAATTTATCTTCTAAAGAAACTGAAACATTTCAATTTGTTCATAAAATAAAGAAGACATACAATATCGCCTTAATGAAAAAAAAATCAAAAAATAACTATTTATAATCTTTTTTACTCATCAAGCTTTTGAGTAAGTAGTTTAAGAGTGCATTTTGAAAGTATTAGTGGGCCATCATTAGTGGTTTTATGAGCAGAAAATCTAGTTTAGAGCAGTTTACCAGAATTGCCCTTTTTGAAAACTATTGTTGTGAATTTGAATGGCACAATTTTTAAAGTGTATCAAACATCATTGGAAGATGATGTGAGGGCTAGCCGACGTCAGTAATAAAAATAAGATGCCTAAGAGACAACGGAGAGTGAGGACATATTTCCATACTGTCCAATCTTTCTCAAAAGCAACATTACATGGTCCAGTTAAAAAAATTGCAAAATTTTCCTAGATAATTTTGAAATAAAACTGTGGTAGGGTATAATAGCTACCTCATGCCAAAATGGTTGAGACCGTTCTTTCTAAATCGTCTGAAGTTATTTTGTCTTCTAGTTACTGTAAAAATAATAAGCATGAAAAAAAATCTATTTGATGTTGATATAAGACAACTCTAAAAAGTTACTCTTCTCGGCAATTGTCCTCTTTATTTTGATCTGATTGTATTTGGAAACGGAATAATAATCAGTTTCAGTGCCAGAGTTGCATGCGATATCTGAAACTACGAATATCGGTTGAAAGTAATTATTTAAATAAAATCTCATTATCCGCCCTGGCAGAGTATCAAATAGAATAAAAAAAATTCATTGATATGAGGCAGTTTATTGAATTTGATTTACCTATGCATGGATTCATCGATGATGGAATAACGAATCTGAACTATTAAATTTGGCTTTCGGGTTTACGCGGATGTTGAATGAATTCGCTGTATTCCGGGTGTCCTTCCGCATTGTCAATCCTTGGTACTGGAAAGCATCTGGTTTCTAATGGCATTTCGACAAAATTGCATTTGCCATCTCCATGTTACTTGCTTAGACCACCTGCTTCCGCCGCTGGTCACTCAAATACTGTGTCGAGTGTTTTGAAGATAGCAAATGCGATTTTACCGAAACATTATCAGAAACCCGTTCGTTTCCGGAACCAACAAGTGGCAATGCTGATAAACAACTGAAATATATCAAATTCGAAAAAAATATGTTTATATTCATACGCATTAGAGCTTTCATATCTTATTACGTTTTTTCATTTTATTTTTAATGTTGTTCTGTGAAATTTAGTTTTCTGAAATTTTGTGATGCTCAGATATCCAGTTTTAATATGTTCTTTAAATTTGCTATTAAACAATTATTATATCACAAAACGTATTTCCACTAATCTGGTTATAAATTTCAAATACGAAAATGATCAATTTAATTTTCTTAAGAATTGTTAGAGTTATCTCTTTTCTTTGAGAGAATATATTATTTCTCCACTTCCATCCACATCAGTTTCTTTATATATATTTTGTAAAATCTTGCAACATGAGTTTCACCCTTCCTAAAGGTGTGCATGGGAGTGAATTATAATTATATATTTATGCTTTCTTTTGGAAAACTTGAAGATTAATCTCCTACAAGGAGGGAAGTTATTACAATTAAAATTTGAGAAATTTAACTTTACTTATTGTAATTTTATTGGTAGAAAGAACTTGAAATTGAAAGAAGGTTAATGATCAGAAGTAGGTACATTTTGTAGACAATTAATTCGCCTTCCTTCTTTACTCCTTCGATTTATTTTACACGCAAACATATACTAGCACCTTATTTTTCTTTATATTTTTAAACGATATTAATTTCTCTGTTGGCCACCATTCATCTGCTTGTTGTAAAATTAAAAAAACAGTAAATTTTAGTTAATTTGTGCTGCCTCATCAACGATTTTCTACGATTACGGGTAACACAGATTGGCGTCTTCGTAACTAATTTATTTCTAAATAAATTATATTAATAATATCTAAAGATTAGATCAATACGAGTTTAAATTAATTATTAAATATATTAAAATTTTAATTACTGGATCAAGCATATGCTTCAATTTTTGGAACGTTCCTCCAACATCGACTCTTACATTTTTTTTCTATATTTGATAACGGTTTCTTATTTCATCATCCATCAATCCAAACATCTTCCGAACGCGATCAGTGACCGTATCTTATTGTTAACCTCATGGTTTTACCCATCTACTTTTACCAATAGTTTTGTGTTTGCGCCTCGTACCATAGCGATGCCACTAGTATTGGGTCTTAAAATATATAATTAAGTTCATTTAGAACAAATTAAAAAGTCCATTTATTTCTTTGGGAATAAAACACAACTAATTGTGCAAAAATATAAATTAATTTCAGTCCTTTTACTTCTATTCTTTAAATACATTCTTTTATTTGTAATCGGTGATATTTAGTTTGCAAAAATTAAATTTGCTGACGATGTAGGGTATTAATTTAGCAACCTTGCCCATCTTCACTGATTGCAGCTGGCAACTAACCATACAGCTACTTAAGATTGAAGCGATATCGTGGAATTTGTTGGGAAAGATGCTAAAATATTTAAGAGAAAAAATGAGAGAAGATATCCAAAACGCTATCAAATAGAAGACCAGCAAATAGAAACCTCAAAAGTCACAACGGCAAATCGAGAATAGATCTGGAAAATATTGAAAGTATATTCTAAGTAAAAGTTTGTGTAAAATGTGGAGAAGATATGCATTGATCAGAGACTTAGCAATAAAACTGACAACCAAAAAGCTTTTAAAGTCTGAAGGGGCATCTCAAGAAGATAAAGTACTATCAAGTCTCCGTTACCAAACTTGCAAAATACAATAGCGTACAACCAGAGAGGACGAGAGAACAGCCGAATAATACAGAAAACACTGATCAAAGAGAGCTCAAGAAGATAGATTTGTGATTAATAAGATATTACTGTAAAGAAATCGGTGGAGAAATTATTAAGAAAAAAACCTATTTAACAAAAACACCAAAACTGAGACAAATATGTAAACAATAATATTCTAAAAAGGCACCACAATGCTTTTTTTGCAGATGTTCTTTTATATTAAACCAAATAATCACAAATTAACTGTACGAGTAGCCAAGACGTCCATTGCGCTACATTTCCTTTCTTGGCAGAGCCGCTCGCTATAATACGTTAACGCTTTCCCAATGCTCAGTTGATTTAGCTACACATCAAAAATATAATTTCTAACAAAAATTTGCAATATTAATTGTTTAATTAATGTGTAAGCGTTTCCATTACAGTTCAAATGAGCGTTTTATATTTTTTGTGTTTAGTATGATTACTTTATTTTCTTCCACCTTAAGTAATTTTCGTGTTCCTGTATTAATATCCCGCCAACTTCAACTTCTCAAATAAATTTCACACGAGTTTAATGGAAGCTTTGCTGTTTTTGATCGTAAAGAATTAGTTAACAATCTCGAGTAAGAACGAATGCCCGAATGGCGTGGCAACAATGGTAATAAAATATAGTGAAATATAACGGGAAATTTCTTGCAGCTAAAGTACCCTTTCCAAAACAGTAAATTTCGAAGGACCAGCTAAATTGTGCGGTTGCCAATATTTCTTTGACCTGCTTCGGAATCACACCCGGAAAATATCAATGTTCGCAAAACATCGCCAGTTGTTCACTGGAGCACTTTCAACTTGTATTTTCAGATCCAGTGACCCAAAACGGAGGATTCAACACGGATTCTAAACATTTGAAGTGTAAAAGGGATACATTTACGTTGCTGGCTATTATTTTACATAATATTGTTTACTTTCGGTTAAGCTTGTCGACTGAAATTTTTTCTAACAGAATAATTCTGAAATTTTTAACGAAAAAGAGCCTTTAAAGAAATAAAATCGGTTTTATAGTGCCTATATATAACTAACTGAAAAAGCTGAAAGCATCTGGAGCATGCGGGGTTTTGGCTTAAAGCTCGTATCCGCTGATGTCCTAGACTGGTCGTGGAATTTGCCAATCACCCGGGCTCATTGAATACCTCAGTTTTCCTTTGGATCCGTGCTACGTGCTGCTCTTGCGTAAATGGGTGAAGGCGACGTGTCGTGTATTTTTAGGTTCTTGGTTGATAAAGAAGTTGCGCTCGTTAAAATTCCCACTTTAACTATTGATGTTCTCTTCTCTAAGTAAACATATAAAAGTTTTGTTGTGTTTGTTTTATCACTCGTCGCCGTTATTACGTTTTATATGCCATTTACTGCAAAAAAGAGATAAGGTTGAATAATACCTGGTGGATTCCCTACATTTTCACACACTCACTCTTCTGTTCGGTCGCGCCGCAAAAAAATTATGAATGGAGCCGTTTATTAGCGCTGCGTGTTAGACGGTCATAAAGGGAGGGCGTAGCGAAATGTACTTTTTGATACCAACAGGGCCCTAAAAAACGCACCAAATGTACGGCATGTCTTTATAAATAAGAACGTAGGGTTTCAACGAAATTTTACTTGCTTGTTTCTTATTATAATGCCATTCCGAAACCGATATATTCAAATAAGTCACGAAGTTTCTACGTCGGGAACACTTTTATTTTTCGGTGGTGACAAGTTTTGTGTTTGGCGACTGTTTCGGTATTTCGTGCATCGAAGCGATTTATAACAGAAACTGTGTTTTTATTTAAGGAATTTTCATCGGCTGATTGACGAGTGCAAATCACTTGGCATTTAACTCGATATATAAGCAGAGCATGAAACGAGGCCATGCAGGGTTGGCTTGAGCAAAATCTGTACTAAATCACATCGAGTAGTTATACGCAATTAATTCTTATCGATAAAATGGTAGTGTAATGTTCTTCTACTCGCTCTGGTTCTCAGTTAGCATATTACTTGTACGTTTTGTTCGTTCATTTTGCAGCATGGCGCCATAACTTTGTTATGCTTGATTTTTTGGTTGTTATTCGGTGTTTATCAACACAGTATAACATTCTGTAGCTGTTTCTTTACATTGCTTTTTAACCTCTGCAAGAATTCTTAATCACAACTAACAGTTCATCTAGCCTAATCTAATACCTGGCAAACTAAACGGTGGTGAAAAACAGGAAAGACCCAACAAAAAGCGGTTTTTTATATTTAAAGTATTATAATTTAGAATGGCTTTTCTTGTATTTACATAAAATTCTGACAGAAATGCCAAATAGTTTCCACGTGCTACTGGCTAATAAAAGAGATTCGTATTTTTTGTACATAAATTCTGCCATAATTGTTTCTTCCTAATGCAGTCTAAAGCGCACTAAAATAAAATTTAACACATTAATTGTATTATCGTCTTTTAAATTTTTATATGGTTTCAACATTTCTTTGCGTTATCAATACGAAACTGTTTTTGCATATAGGTTTCGCAGAATATCAAAAGGTTTTGAAAGATGGTTAAAAAAATATTCAATTTTCCGCTTAATATGTCGGGTAAACAAAAAAGAATAAAGTTATGTAATCAAAAAAAGGGGCTTTTACATCAAGTTATTGCCGTTACTTATTCTTTCTAACTAACATTACATACTTTGCTTCTAAAGGAATCTGCTGAATATAAACTGTACCCAAAAAAATTTATCGACTTAGTAGTTACATCACTGGGAATCCCAGAAAATAATTATTTTTTAGGTGGAATGGACAAAAATAAGTCGCAAGATAGCCATTAATTGTGACACGCATATAAAGTGTACACAGCATCTGAGGCTCATGGTTTGTGTGTGATTACGCGACTTCGTTCTTTTTGGGACATCTTTATGTACACAGGTCTCTTACGTTTCATCTGTCATCTTTAAATTCTTCGTTCTTAGTACGGGTTCGACGATAAAGACTAATTTCAATACATTAATTGCCTTTTTGCTGTCTTGCTTTTTATGCCGTTGGGATATTTTTTGGGTGATTGATTTGTGATTTAATATTCAGAGTTGGAAATAAGGGTACTCAAAATTTTGTTCTAAACTTTCCAATATTTTCATTGTATATTTCTATGCATATTTTGTGAGTGTAATTTTATTTGGGGTAACATGTCTAGTGGCATTGACTTTTTACTTAAGATAATTAATCAATTCTATCGGTTTTCTTCTCAATTCTGCACACATGGCTCTCTAATGTGTAGGCAATTATCCATAATAATCAGAGGCGCCTGAGTTAAGCTCGTTTTGTATTAAGTGATGCATAATTTTTTCCCCTAATTTGTTTTCAAATAACACTTATTTTAGTGAAAACTGCGACTTACAACTTCTCTCAAGTTGGGGAGGAAAAAACAGACAATTTTATTGAATTGTTTCGCACATACTATCAATCTTACTAGGTAGAATAATTATTACCAAAAAACTTTTCTTTACTTATTGCAACTGTATACATGTGAGCTTTTTACACTTCTACTCTCATTATCTCAAGCACTTTCTATTCACATATAAATTATTTTAGAAATCAAAGTTATTAAGTATCTTAAGCAATTTGTTGATCACGGTAATCCTGCTTTTATTTACCTCTGACTTTTTGTCAGTTTTTTATCTGTCATTACATGATGCGACCCAACAAAAATTTTACTAAGTACGCAATTTTAAACTTAAGAGTTTACACTGTATAAGATCGTTTGAAACTAACGATTTATTTCTTCACAAATATTTACTAAATTACATCTCTCTTAGTTATAACTTTCCCGCCATTTCTCGCAGTTACTTTACAGAAGCGATGCTGCTTCTTCTTGTCCTCATTTCTTTATTCAATTTAGTCTGGCGAGATACTATACACACCAGTATGACACGACAAAATTTCGTATTTTAATCGAGCTGTTCCAAATGGTGAATGCGCCGGGTGAATTCGTTTTACTTTAATTTTTTTTTTCTAATTCTGTTGTCAACTTTTACAATATTTATATATTTTGTAAATGTAAACGCGTATTTAAATTTTATACTGTTTTGTTTGTAAGATAACAGGTGCAGCTAAGCAGTGAAAACACTTTGCTGCATGTCGTTTTACATGATTCATTAATGGAATAATTGGTTAACATGAATCTAGCCACTGTTGGTGAAAAGTGCAGAATAATTTTTAGAGCTTTATTTTTTTAGTTAGAACATGTCATTTATTTGTTTTGTTTTAGCTTAAATTAATTAGCGTTGTCTAACTGTTGTTGGCTTATCAGCAAATCTCGATTTTCTAGTAACTAATTTTCACTTGGATAGCTTTATGTATGAAAATAGAAGTAGTTTGGACAGCTATGAAAATTTAAACTATATTAAGATTATGTGCCTCAAACTTACATTGATAAGGTCTTGGAGCATAAAGTTGGAATTATAATGTACTTTTAAGACATGTGTTTCTGTTTATTGTTGTTATTACCATAAAGTCACACCTCAACCCTTATGGATTAGCGCGTATTCTCTTATAGATGCCCTAACATGTTTGTTTAATTGATAATTCCATTAAAACTATAATAAATATTGAACGGCAGCGTCAGTACTAATAAACATTTAATAACAAATTAACCTAGCTATTACATTTATAACATTACTTTGCATCTACTAGTAGGTTATACATGCATTTTCAATTATATTAATTTGATAAGTGGTGCTGATATTTTTGTTTTTGCAATCATTTGCGCTATTGAACAACTGCATAAATACCACATATATGTAATACTTTTCTATGTCATCCAATTTACTGCGTTATAGTTTATTAATTAATATTGACAAATTATTAAGCTAATCGTCGAATTAAAAAATGTATCATAATTGATGCTTATGGCTCATCAACTACACGTACTTGAGAAAAAGTGAAAAAGAACAATGTGTTTGAATAAATCGCCTTATTATGTCTACCACGTCACTTTCCTGCAATATATCTTGCCATTTGAACTAGCAGCGGCAGCTTGGCTGCGACTCATTTTAAAAATCGTGCGCAAAAGTCTCAAGACGAACTACTGCAGGGATGTTGCCAATTTCTGAGCGAATTGCGCAGTCTGAAAGCGCCGTAAATATAACAAAGCATTATTAAAATTTATTGCAAGTCGTGTTATCGCATATGCTTGAGCCGAATTTGCCTTGCAACCAGGAAGTTCCGCTCAATGTTAATGTTTCAGTTTTTGCATTCAGCTTAAATCTTTGTGGAGGAAGAGAAATTGACATTACAATGCGTAGGTATCACTTAAATAATTTAGAAACGATGGATATGAAGCACTTTTATTTGTAATTAACTCAAGCACCATGATTTGGTGGAAATAAACGTGATATCCACGTCGAGATTATTTTTGTAATTTTTGTAATTTGGTGGATGACCGCTGCCCCGAGGATTTCCTGCAAACTTGACTGTTTTTTAAAAATCTCAAATTCTTTATTCAAAATTGTGTATCTAGGTAGAACTAACGTTAAAATCCAACAATTGACTTTTATGTTGAAACTCGAAGAAATTTTAATTACCAATGTCTTTAGGCACAGTCGAAAAGATACTTCGATACTGCATTTAAATATGCTAAAATTTCTAGTACAATATAACATTAATGGAATTAAGCAAGTAGTCAAATAAAAAAAATTCAACGCGAGCTATTCTTTTCAAAAACGCCTCTTGCAGTTACGATGTCATTGAACTAAGGAAATGGCAGTTTCATATTTCGAACCCTGCATCTCTATTCCTGTTTGGCAGCCTATAAAAGATATCGCATGATTACAAGTAAATCCAAACTGAAATAGCATGTTGGAAAGGATAATACTGGGACCACCGTTCTTGTCGAATGCAGACAAATCTCTTTGCACTTTAGAGCAGGGATAAAAGCTTTCCAAATGGTTTTGTTCTGTTACATTTAAATCATTTGGAAAATCTCCTTTTTGGGACACATTATAAAGCTGCACGATTTTGGACATACGGTTATCTCTTCATTTTTAGTCCTGCGGCTTGTTAGTGGTATTTCCGATGGGGGCTATCGAAATATTATTTAGTAATATCCAATTTCGTCCACCTGTAAAGTGAACAAACACGCATCCGCCTGGAGATTTTATGAATATTTCAGGCAAGTCCGTGACACCAACCCTTGAGGTATTTTAGTGGAAATACGTACTCAGAAAATCAATGTACCCGCACACAAGACGGGGCCGGTTAATGCTTTCGAACTGTTGATCGAGCAATCGAGAGTTCCGTCGGTACGAAAATAATCAACGAGCTTTTTGAACTTCTCCGAATCCGAGAGCAGCAAGGCGAAAGGCGCGATTTATTTTTTACCATAAAGAAATTTGGCGCACTGCCACCAACGGAATTCGAACAAATAAATATGCGATCAGTTCCCAAACTAAATATTTTGTTCGGAAAGAGAAAGGATTGAAATAATTCCTGTTATAACTTATTGTAGCGAAATTGCATGACCGTTACGTTTATTAACAAACTTATTTTGACGTTTTAATAGTAGAGAGGTAATTTTATCAATTTACGTGCTAGAAGAAGCAAAGTTAAATGGGTCGTGGAATTTTCAGCAAACTTTAAATTCCTAATAAACGCCGTGGTACGGATATGTTCGATTTTCACTTTGCAAAGTACAATTTTTAAATAAGCGCTTTAACGTACTTAAACTGATTTCCGGTGTAGAAAAATTTGCTCTAGATTTGACATGGAATACAGAACTATTGCAATATTGTATACAACTCATATTTACAAGATAGAGCTGCAATTAAGGATAGACAGTAAGTAAAGAAATAAGAATAGAATGAACACATCCGTTTATAGAACCTGTCCCTTCAGAAAAATACATTGTTTAAAGATTCAAAACGCATGAGTTGTAGAATATCTCAGTAAAAGCTTTCCGTATCTTATAGAGTATAAATAAAAACAATTAAATATCACAAAATACATCGTAATTTAAATTTGCGTTTTGCGAATTGTAAAGTCCTGAAATAGAGAATAAGTTTTAGCCATAGAAAGAACTATTATATAAATAGCGGCAAATAAATGATAATTAAATTAGTTAAAGGTAGTAATGAAATTATTGTACCTAGCTAAAAGTATAATTAATATTTTAGCGAGTTGTTAATTAATTATATTTTCTAAAGGAGACTTTGCTCAGATTGTTTTTAATGCCGCATGAACCTTGCGCAATTAAGTGAAATTAATATGAGCAGTAGTTAATAATTATTAATTAATGTAATAAAATCTAGTTAGAATGCGAATATTACTTGAAATCACTCTACTTTTAATTTACTCTAGAAATATTGTGATGTGACTTTGTTACTTATTTCTTTCAAATTGGCACTTTTTTATATTACTTTATTATTTTCTAATCTACTAGAGACTTTGATAATAACTAGATTTAATATTATTGTAAATAATTTTTAGCAATTTAAGTCAACAGATTTTTTTTACCCTAAATGTAACTTAAGATATTTTTTGTTAAGTGATAATTCTGATCATAACAAAAAAAATTTACTTATTTGGAAATTATATCAAGCTTGATTTGAAGATTTTTAAAGTTCTTAGAACTTACTAACGCAATAGTTGCAAGGTTGACAGACAGGATTTAGAGCTTGAAATCTCACAAAATATATCTATAGCTACTAGATAGCAGCAGCTGTATAGTATTGTGTACAGCTCATTTACAAGTAAGTTGTGTTTTTGATAGATTTAAATCCTTTTTTTAATCTTTAAGGAACCACAACATATACATGGAACCAATTGCAGAGCCACTACAAGCGAGTTTTAAGAAATGAAGGTTTTACTGCAGACAGTTGATGTTTTCCCCTTAGATTTTGCGAAGAGGTTACATTAATGCCTGAGGAGATACTTGTTAACGGATTTTGGGAGGCTTCTCTTTTTATTTTTATTTCAATGAAATTAGACATTATAATTTCTTATTGGTCAATATATCGCTAAAATTACCACTAAAAGATTTATTTTCGTCTGAATTTTGGATACTTTTAGTTAATTAAACCAATTGTTAGGAATTATTTTTATCTCAATCTGCATACATTCTTATGAAGCTTCTACTTCAATAATTATGTAGTAATATGCCTAGTACATCACTATACTAGTGATCAATGTGTATTGACTTACAAAACAGTTTCACAAAAATCGATGGAAGAAATTTTTCAAAATATGTCACTTGTAATTTTTCTGAATTAAAGTTACCTCTACTTTTTGATAAATCTAATATATAATTCTGTTGCAAAATTTGGGTCATACTTCTGGTAGCCCCGGTAGTTCTGCTCTAGTTTAATGGGAAAAAGTACATGCATTGCAGGGCGTCTTCGAGCAATGTCGTTGTTTTTCCGTACGCTTTCATTATGCTCTCATTTACTATTTTTACAACAAGCAACAAATGAAACCTCGAGCTTTACCTATTTTTTTTAACTTGGTTTTATTATCAATTGATAAAGTTGTACACTTGGGTTAGCCGCTTTGACAACTAAAAACTAGAAGCCCGCTTACCTAAAATTATTTATATATCGCTTTTATTTAGCATGGTACGAGCATATTTATTACGTTTTTAGTTTAACCACACGTCAAAATTATAAATATGCAAGTAGTAAATTAGTGTTTCCAACGTGAATTTGTCACCTAAAAATTCCTTCTACACCGCTCTGGGGAACGTGCGAATGAAACTTTATCATTTAAATATCCCGTTTGTGGGTCGAGTGTTTTGCGAATGCTATTTGATAAATGGTTCGCAGAGCAATAGTGGCCCAATTTTGCTCGAAATGGTCCGGTAATTCAACATGGAAATACTTTTATTTCATTTACTGAAACTATTTATAAAGCTTAACTTTTCTCAAAAGACTTCCGCCCTTTGTGAGAACAACTTTCCGAAAGTTCTAGCAACACAATGCTGATTGATGTTTTCACCAAATGAAAAGCTGCCACAGCACCGATTGCAGTCCACCACAACTGGTTAGTGGTAATCGTTTGGGGACCACGTAGTTGATTTGCGTTCTCATGCTAATATCTAATTAATGAAAACATGAAAAAAGGGCGAGTTTCTTGTTTACAGAAAAAGCTTAAGAATAATTTTGTTAAAACATTTATAAAGGGAGAACCGGATCAGCGCTTACGCGAGAAAAGCTCCCAACTGCTCGGGTTCTACGTTCTCACATGCTTTATGTATAACAGTTCAGCTCATTTACAATTTTAATGTATGGGGAAATGCGTATCTCCAAAGATCTCTTGACTATTTAAATCAAAACCAGTCAAAATCTGCACCAGTTTGGTAACGGTATGCAATATTCCTATGCAGATATTATAAAATTAATCATAATGTTAGTTTAAAAAAAAATATTATTGTATTTTATTGACAAGGGCAACTAGCGCTTTGAAAATTAAAATTTAGTCAATATTGGGTAAAAATCAGGTTTTGAAGTTCCAAATCAATCCGACTTTGTTTTCAAACTGATAACAAACTTTATATCGATTTCCGCAATAGGAAATTCCCATTCACAGAAAACAGATACGAGACTCTTTTATTGCCCTTCAAATATCTATTGAGTTATTAAATACCGAGATAAGATAAAAAAAATTTAATGGGTTCACTGTTCTAACGAAAGAGGTTCCTTCCCCGGCGGTTTATTTAAATGCATGCCCCCACAATAATAATGAAAGAAAATTGAACCGCCCACGCAACTCTAGCATGTTCAAATAAACGTGAAACCAAACAACGGCTTTTACCTCTTGTGGAACTGGAAGTAATGAACTTTTAAAATAAATGCTTTATCAGATATAAAAGCCTTAATAAGCACGACATTTTTTGCAGCCCAATCGTTGTAATTTATTCAACGTTTTCTATTGGTAACAAGTGAAATGTCTAGGTAGTTGAGAAACCCTTTTCAGCGCACAATTTCATTATGCGTGCGAGGGTTGAATCGATTTTTTTCCATCCATCCCTATCTCAAACCTACATCAAGTTATACAAATTCTCTTAACTAGATGTGAATATAGCCAACTTCCGGGCGGACTATCGACACGATCTTCGATAACAAAATGTAGTGTTACCAAAATAAATGTGTCGTAAGTGGCTTTTGTGCACCAGCATTGAGATTTAAATTTCCGCTCCGTTTGAAGGGAAGTTGTTTAATTAAGAGTCTTGACATGCTTCTTGGGTCGTTAACAAACGGCCGCTTTCGCGTTTCTGTTCTATGTGAAGATTTGACCATTTTTATTGCTGCTACTATTGCATTCTAGCGAATTCCAGCTGCACCTGAATCATAAATTCTGTCTGGATATCTTCCAAATAAAGATTCATCAAGTTGAGGTGCAGACCCTCATTGATCAGTCTAGACAACGTGTTTATGAGTTGCCTGCAATCTCTGCGCTCAATTTTTATTTTTAGAGGAAGCGAACGGCTAATTGTCCGCCTACTAATGTGTTGACCCCTCATGAATGAAATGCTGTATTTTTAGTGTTTTATTTATTTTTACTTTGTCCTCCAACATTTGCAAATAGATTTTATAAATATAAACGTGCATGTGGCATTAAATTTACAATTTTAAGTCTAGTGCTACTAAATAGATGTTTAAAAATTTTTGCAAAGGCATACATTTGTTTATATCAGTGATAAGTGGTGAAATTTAAGACAATCCTCTCTGTAAGTTTGCAATTATTTATCCACTTGTTAAACTTCATAATCAGTTTTCATATACATATTTCTTCTGACATGCACCTTCTTCTAAGCATTTTTCCGTTTCTAATTAATTCTTCCATTCATCTCTCATGCTTTCAGCCCTATGTCAATTTTGTCTCCTTACCTCGTGAATGTGTTTCAGAACATTTTTACCTGCTTTTTCTAAAATTTCTAACTACCCTGCCGCTACGATATTCATTGACCAGCAATTTTGTCCCCAATTTTCTTCATTCTAAAACATTTGTTTATATTTTTCAAAGTGAATATCTAACGCGCTTCTTAAATTTGTCGTGTCTCCAATATCTTTCACTTTATGTAATAATCTAAACTGCATAAAACTTGAGCAAGTGAAGTGATTGACAGGTCTTCAGATTTTATTAGATTGTTATATTTTGTTGAAATAATCGAAATTAATGAAAATAGAGTAGAGTAAAAAATTATTAAGATTATAAGACAAACTTTGGCCAAGAGTGTTAAACATACTTGGATAATTAATTGAAGTCTAAATTCGCAAACCAAAAATATGAATTTTGTTAAGTATTCCAACACTGTTCCCGACATTCAGTTCATTTTGTTCTTGCTGATTTGCATCTAAATTTCCGAACATTGATTAAAGATTCATTAGGATAATTCATAAAATTGAAGAATTCTCAGAAGGAGTTCATTGACTGTTAATAATAGCATGTTCACTCAAACAACGGTTGAAAACTAACAAAGCTCCAAAAATGTCAAAAGTGCTTGGTAATTTCCTTTCGTATGATTGATTGCATCTGTTCCAGAGGTCAATCAATTATTTTTAATAGGGATAATTAGAAGTTGCACGTTACTTAGATCTCAATTGGAGTGGAGATTTCTATTTCTATGAAGCCATTTATTTTGACAAGCGTAGCCAAAACTTACGTTGACAGGATGAAGCACTGAAGTTTCCATCTAATATTATTACTTGGAAAGTTTTAGTTAATAAGCTTAAACGCCAAGTTAGTGGCCAGCGGTCAGACTGATGAAGTTCCTTGGAAGACTAAACAAAAACCCAGATGACCGTCTACTTCTGCCCGAACCAGTAAAAGATCTTATCACTCTTATTACTAGAAGTAAAATATTATTCGGGAATTTTAGTTTTAGTTTTTTTTCTTACATCTCATGAAGCTTAAAAGTAAAACAGTTAGGTACGTACGATTATAACGATATTTTTTAGGGATACGATTTTAACATTTATGAATTACATTAGCAATATTTGAATTCGAATCGAATTTGTATTTCATGCTAATAAAGTTTAATGGTAAATCTTGCATCGTCCTCGCCCTGTTACCTTGTCTCCCAGCAAACTTTGCACCTATGTTTACACTCGAGTCACGTTGCTTCACCATATCGATTGTGTATGTAAATTATCCAAATGAGTTGCGTTATTCAAGAGAGTGGGCTGCATGTTGATAGATTCCATATCGATTACCCCATCCCCTGTTAATCCATTACCGGCAGATGACAAATTAAACACTACACAACCCCATACCGTTAAACGATCTTTTTTTTACTAAAATTACACCTAACACAAATCCGGATTTCGAGCTTTCCAGATGCAAATACCGCAACTAATAAGACCTAACCACAACGTATCTCAGGCGAAAGCTTTAAATCTCACTTTATCGGAGGTTTAAAAGATGTCCGGATTTTAGAAGGAAATAATTCAAATATTAACGGCAGCTAATTGACACTCCAGCTTTAATCTTTACAACTCCTATAAAATATTTATTTTAAATTTACGTCTAGAAGTAGAAATTGAATAAATTTGCCTTAGACAAATAGGCTTTACATCCTTTCGGAGGAGCTTGAACAATACCAATTAAAAGTTCTACTTAACTTTGTGTGCAGTTGACGAATAAATAAATGGAAATTTTTTGTTGCACCAACTTTACTACGGAGCACTAAAACATCATTATCTCTGTGAAGTCAGTAGAACTGGAAACGTGCATACCCAATTTATTTAGATTATTTCATAATAAATAGAACTCACAAAATGTTGGAAATGTAATGAGTTCAAAAGAGTTATGGCCATTATCCAATTTACTTACGGCTCCTGTTTTGAAAATAACAGTTTTGAAGTTCTAAATGAATATTTAGTGTGTGATAAAATTGGCGCGCAATGCGGGTGAAAATTACAAAATATCATTTTTTGCAGCGAATAAACTTGAATATCAAAGATTATCATAAGATCATTGAGATTAACTTGTATTTAATATGGATATTTAAATATCGTTGCTCCTCTAATTCCTAAAACGTTTGCAGATAGTTCTGATATGATATATTTGAAATCTCTCATTTTATTTGAAATATGAATGCGGCAAAGTCGTCGTATTTGGTCCCTAAAATTTTGCTTTACGTGTGGCTTTTATTGGAGCAAGTTCAAATTGCAAATCACAATTCAATTAAAGCACTCAAATCTTGCGATTGATGGCGGTTAGAGCAGCATCGCTCGGGGTGACTACCCTTTGTACTCGCAGTTTTTAATTACGGTCAGATGATTGAAAATACACGATCATCCAAGTTTACACTTATTAGGTACCAAATCCGTGCTGTTTGAAGCTGTTATTTAACTGGACCAACGTGTTGTAGGGTAGCTCCTGTGGTTTCAGCTTTTCTCCGTTTGATTTGTTGCCGTCACGTTGTTAATGTTCTAAATTGAAAATCGCATGCATGAATTGCTTTTGAAATTTTGCGATGCAGTACTTCTAAATTTTTCAAATAGGTCAGCAGCTTAATGGTCAATTTTTATTGTTTTGTTATAACCGCGGTTTTCTATTTTTAGTTCATAACTCAATGACTAGCATGAAGTACGATTCCGGCTCTATATATAATCCTGTTGGCTGATATAAAAATAAACAGCCACTTAAAATTATAATTTATTATTGATTCATATGGTTACACGTAACATAAAAACTACACATTCACGCTGTATGAATGAAAGTGTAATTTGTGTTATACAAAAACAGATTTTCAGACATAAACACTGCTAAAAATATTGTAGATAGTTATAATGTAAATCACCGGCCAACCTCATCTTGCTAAGTTTATTTTTATCTTTGTTGCAGGAATTGGAATTACACATGGACCACATGATTTCAAGTTGTAAATAAACATTTCCAGCTCTTTAACAGGTATGTGCTTAGCATTAAGTTTTTTATAAATTCTTGCAAAAAATTCTGGAGTAACTTGATGAATTTTCTTATGCTTCATTACCAAATCTATTAAATGTGTGGGGAACCTATATTGGATTTTATGGATCCTAGGTTTTCGAATCTGAAATGGGTTAGGATTCCAATAAATTTATGTGATGGATCAAGATTTGATCCCAGATTGAAATCGCGTTGTAAAGCCGAACCAACTAATATAAACTTTGTACTTGAATTTTATCTCCGACTTCACTTTTATTGATGTACACCCTCATTCAGGATTTCCGCCTACGAAATCTGTCGTTTAAACAAGAAAATGCACTGAAGTGAAGTAATCGAACTGACATTCCAAAACTATCCATGGGTTTATCTGATAATTTAAATTTTTTGCTTCCGATTAATAATACAAAACTGACCTAAACTGAAAATTGAGTACAACAGTTCAGTTTAAGACTCTTCTCCTTTTAGTAGTCGTATATCAACTACAAATCGGTGTCTTAGAAAATCTAGAATAGTTATTATAATAATTGTTGAGCAAATGCTTGAAAATCGAAATGATCTTTCATGTAGAGAAATGGCGGAGGCGCCGGGTGAATGCTGCACAAATTAAAAATCGTTTTGAAATTTCGCTATTATTTTTTCAATTATTTAGATTTATATGTGGAAATTTCTACAATTTTTGCACTCAATGATTAAAGCACGTTTAATGAAAACAATTTTAATAAAATTGAAATCATTGGATAGATGAGTTTTATCGAGAAAAGAAAATTGACGATAAATATGTTATTTTGTAACGAAATATTGCCCAGTTGGATTATTCTAGATATTCAGTTAGTGTGCTGGTTGCCCTTGCGATAACTTTAAATTTGTGCGGCTACCGGAAGCGTCCGATAGACGAACGCTAGCTCTTAAATCTGTATTTGGAGAGGGCAACGGAGGGAAGCAACACGATATGGGCAATAATTGGAAGATATTGAGTTTCAAAGCACCTGGCTCGTCTCAAGTTTAAATTCTTTTCCTTACAAATTTATCTAATAACGGCATTACCAATAAGTGGCGATTCGTTTGAACTTTTTAACCTGAAAACAAGAATGGCGTAATTTGTCGTCAAAACAGCTCGACGTCTTGTCACCTGAAATTTATGCAAATACTTTCGAAATTAATAGTTCGTTAAGTAGGTTAACTCTACTTTGAAAATGAGTTGAAAATAACAAGATATGAGACACACGTCAATTTTACATCAACCAATTTGACACTCCCAAATGCTCTTGTTCGCGTTTTTTCGTTGCTTGGCACACATAAAAAGCGTTGACGCGTACAAACGTTAAGAACCTCTCAAAGGACGTTTAGAGTTAGCAACGTAAAAATGCAACTGAAAAACAAAATTCTCTGGTATGTTTGTGTTTCTCAAACGAATAGCTGCCGAGGTAAAAATGTAGTGGTTAGTGAGCTAGCTATGGCGATTTATTAAACAAGATATATATAATGTAGCTGTTGATATCTGCCCGTTTAGCGGCGTGGATGCTCTATACATTAATCATCGTCGAATCTCAACTTTCATAAATCAGGAAATCTGCGCTGCTAGCTCTCTCAAATTGCTCTATACCACCACACATATCATGAGTATTTCAATCTGCAACACAACAATTATTCCTGCTCAAACTTGTCCGAATACAGCCCGAGTTTAAATGTCTGTCTAGTTGCAGACGTGATTTTGTATAATTAAATGCAGAAGGCGATAAATCCTCATCTGTACTGTTTGTTGTCCGGAAGTTTATTAATTCCCACCGTTTTCATTAACGAACTGGGACGTTTTTTTATGCTTTGACAAATGATGTCGGTAATAAACATGGCCATCAGTTTTGTGCGAATTAAACGAAATTTTTAATAGTTTATGTAAAACGGGAACGAGCCGGTTTTACGTTAACGGGAAACTGTAGAGATAATTATCGCATTTTCAGCGCTCGCCCTGAAAATTGACCGCCCACGCCGCCCGCAGAACGTTCATAGCGCCTATTCTCATCTCCATCAGTCTTCGTACGAAACAGTTATCTTACGAAAATAAACGTTGTTTCGCTTTTTACAATTTCTCGATTTGTAGACCGTTAAATTAAATTCTTCTAATGTAGGTAGGTGTTTATCGAGATAATTAACGATGAAATTAATTAAATGTTGGACACAGAGCAACTTTAGTACGAGGACTACCTGAAATTAGAACCTTCTTAAATAAGTGGAATAAGAAGTGGGTGCAATTTTTTGCTCAAATTCTATATTAAAGTGATTATGCTGTGCCCACAAGTAAACTAAAAATGAGGTAAAAACTAAAATTATTTATATATATACTACTAGTAAGGCCCATTCAGAACATTTTGCTTTTTAGGCATTTTGACTTTGCTTTCAAAAGTATGTTTAAAAATGCTAAACTATATGGTCTTGTTCAACACACATTATTTTTTCTATCAAATCTACCCAGTTTTTCAAGGTACCTTTGCTAAAATTTAAAATTCGCCTTCTTGCTCAGTTTTTCTATTGAGCCACTTCAGCACACATTTGAATACGATTTTTGGCGAACAAACAGCTTTTAAAAAAACAAATATTTTAATGATTTTGCCTTGTTTTTAAGGTAATCTAAAAGATGTTAACTTTTCAAGCAAGGCAACCTGATTTTCAAGGCAATCAAAAAGAAGTTGAAAAAGTCGTGAAAATAACTCTGTCTTAAAGGTTAAATGAAAAATGTAAATTTTTTCAAGCAAAATATTTAAAATTTGTATCAAGATATCAAAGTTTATCAGAAAAATTTATATAAGAATTCCGAAATAATCTTGATTGAGATCTCATCTTAGAATGTCATAAATTATTAAAAAAATTTATAAGAGAATTTTAACATAAGTTAATTGGGAGTCGATATCAGGAACACAAAAATTATCAAAAGACTTTATCAGAGAATTTTAAGATTGGCATTGGATATCAATGAATCATGAATTATCAGAAAATTTTATAAGAGAATTTCAAAATAAAACTCATTGGGGACATATATTACTAAGTCAGAAATTATCGAAAGAATTTATAAGAGAATTCCAAGATAATGTCCCTTATAGACTAAAATATCAGAAACGGAGGAATCAATGATAATTTTTCAATGTCAATTAAAGATTTTATATTTTATGGAATCTACCCTGTTTTTGAGGTATAATTGATGAATATAATATGTTAAGTAAAAATGAAAAGAAATAAATTTTAAGAATTTAGACAATAAAACATTAATTCTTTATGATTTTATTACAATAGTAAAAATATCTCCATGTTTAAAAGTTCCTTCAATTAATAAATGCTTCTAATCACGTCCATACATACTGTATGAAAATGTGTCACATATCTTGGGTTAATCACAGACGATTAATTAGTTTTATTATTTGATTGATAAGACCACATTTAAATCCGAAAACGGTTAAATCAAATTTATCAGATTTAACTAATGTAAAGAGAAGTAAAACAACACAAAATATTTAGGTAATTAAAAAAATAAATTACAACAAGGCAAACTTATAAATCATGTATCTGCCAGCAATATTATGTCGTCTTTATTCTAAAGTAGTGCAACACTGCAAGCACAGTAAAGTTGAGTAAAAATGCATTGAAGAGCATTGTTTTAAAATCCAGAACTAAGTACTATTTATATGAAGATAGTCACATATTGGTAACAATGTTATAATATTATGCTGCAGGGAAAACAGTAAAATAAGTTGAAATAAATACCGACAACTAAAGATCCATAACAGTTGCAAAAATAAACAATAAACGATGCGTTGCAAAGGAATTTTAGTTCGTAGTCGCTTGATGGGTTTTTCAAATTTTTTACATCGACGGAAGATTGAGATGAAAATCAAATCGGGCAATTCCAACTATTTCTTAATTTTATAATGCCGTTTTACTTACAAAATTCTGCACGTCAGCAATAAAGGAATTATCAGTTATCAATAAAGAAGGATAAAATAAATATCACCTTTAGTGTGGTTAGAACAGCACACAATAAATGGCGCCGATAATGATGAGAAGTAAAGAATAGAGCATTTTTAGGGATAAAAAGTAGTACACAAATGTAAAGTTGGAACCAGTGACAATAATTGGAAAAATATAAGTTTGGGGGCTCATAGTTAGGAAATGTAGTGAATAGGAAGAAGTAGATACATAAAATAAAACAATAAAAGTAATTGAAAATCCGATAATAGAAGAAAGAAGGCGATTAATTTGGCAATAATACAAGAAAATAGGGGAATAACTGAAAAATGGATAACAAAATAAAACTAAGAATTGTTGAAATGAGAATCAGCTCTTGTAAGAGTGCGAAGAAAGATAATAAAGATTTAAATGCGAACGGAAGGTAGTTTAGAAATTTAAATTATTTTATATAAATTTAAATGTATCATATCTGAGTACAAAGGCTATGGCGCCTATGTTGACAAAATCATGGATGAAACAACAGTGTAAAGCGTAGAAAATAGGATGTCGAAGTGAATGTGTTAATTATTATGCAAATTATGAGAGAACTCGAAGAGACGAGGAGAGGAATTATCACTGTAGTTAAAAGAGGCGTCAAGTAAAAGGGGTGATAGATTCTAATGACACAGACGCGACTCTGTCATATCCGGATAATCTTCGTAACTAATTCTTAGACAATAATAAATGTTTGAATCACTTGTTCTTTAAGGGATCAGAAAGCATGTTGACATGGAAAACCTAACACGGATTTTGACATTATCAACTTTAAGGTTGATAAAAAAAATTAAAATTCCTTCTTTGATTGCAAAATTTTGATTCAACCTCAATTTCTTACTATATAAGTCGTTTAGAAGATATCGTAAATATTAGATTTTATTATAATTTATTATTTAATGCAATTAATTTAAAAATTTAAAAAAATTAAAATTAATTAAATTAAATTAAAACATTAATTAATTAAAATTAAAAATTAAATTTAAAAAAAAATTAAAAGAAACTTGCTGCAAAGAGAGAATGGAAAAAAATAAGAAACAAAGGAGTAAGGTTTACAGGATATGAATTAAAGCAAGACGCAATTGCAGGAAGACATAAACCAGGATGTGGAAGTAATAACAGCTCCGTACAGGACAGAATTAATTTGGGGATTTTAATTCTTAATACCGGATCCGGACCCCTTGCACATATCCGCCGTTGTTCTCTAGGCGGCGTTAAGTGCAGCAATCAGAACTAAAACAGAATTGCCGCAGGAAGATTCACATTTCAAAGCAGAAAATTATCGAATTTATTACGGTACACACCCGCATTAAATTTCATCCGACAGAAATAGAGTTTCTCAAAATATAAAAGGTAAATTCCTGACCTTCTTCCTGTTTCGTCGTTAAGTAATAAAATAACGTCGATTGCCGTACTTCGTGTGACAATTGAATGTTTTTAATGGAATTGAAATTTGGAAACCTTTGGGGTTGGTATGGCGGCACATGCAACGGGCGGCTATAACCAATGTAGTCAACCCTTAAATTTCGCAATTCCCATGCACGAAGTCAGTATAAATTCTGAAATATGGTCCTAATTCGCCAGCTTAGCCGAGTACGTTTCCCAACGAGGAAATGCAAATAGAGAAACCAGGGAAAGCTTCGTAACGTTACATTCTGATAATAGTCAACGGTATTATCGGTTATGAAAGTGTGTAGTGCACTTTGCGTTTTGGTTTTCTGCTCTGTAGGGTATTGATTTCGAATTATCTGTGAGCCATAGAGATTCTAGAAACGTTCGGAAATCTACATTACAACGCATACATCGCAACATTGGAAAGGGAAAAAGCGGTATAAGTTATGCAATTTTAAAACAGTAAGACATGGATAGCTGGAAAATCAGCCGCAAATTACATCGTTAAATCAAGAAAGAGCGACCATTAGTGGATAAACGTTCCGCTTTTTACTGAAAACGCCCCGACTTTTCCAACTGAAAATAATTAAGGTAGATTTGCTTTTTCCTACATAAGATAATTCACAATTTCATTATTCCGCTTACTGGCCGAATTATATGAAATATTTAACAACTGTAGAACGTGCGAGGGTCAGGTCAGGTGTTGCGTGGGTGATGTGCTGACCATACACATTTAGGGGTGCTTTGAAAAATTCTTTGTTAGTAAAGAGTGGCCAACCGGAACGGGGGCTTTTTCAAATAACATTAAAATAAAAAGCTGTGCTCAAAGACTTCACGCTGAATTCTTTACGAAGCTGGCAAATTATCGTCATAAAGCGCTATAAAAATTTAATCCCCTTATCACAGAAAGTCCGAACTGCCTTACAATTTTATTATTTGCTCAACTTTCAATTTTACAAGAAGTTTCACTGCACCAGTTTATCTAAAGTTACAACATCTATCTCTTAGTGGATCTAAAATTTAATAACCATTAATGCTCATTATATATAATGTACATAGCAATTATTAAAATGAAAGAGTTGCCCTAAAGAGGTGTTTACGACAAAATATATTTTGATAATTAAAGTAAACAAATGTGGTAACAAGCATATCCTTTTAGCCCGGTACATTTAGGCCAACGAACCTTGAGGACCATTATACTATTTTTACAAAACAACTTGTCTACCTTTTCAGTAACCGTTTACAGGGTGGGTCACAGCAGTGCGTCTTCTTGGTGAATGATTAATTTGCGTTTGAAAATAAATAACAGTCACAAGGGGATACGTCTAGCTAGAATAATAGAGGCAATTACAAATTGAACCGAAATTCCTGTATTTTAGCCGTTCGAACTGTTGATGCTTTGTCATCATAAAATGATATATTTATGTAGTCAACTAGTCTTCCTTTCATCTTATTATTTAACAGTAACGTAGTTTTTTTAACTGATGCCCTCTCCGGCGTCAGTTCCGTGTATGATTTTTTTACTTTATTTCAGTGCAGTGAAGAATTCAAGTTTCAATAGACACAGAAATTTAATTCGATTTATTTGGAAGCTTCTAATTATTCTTTGACAGTATATTAATTCAATCACTAATGTAGCACTTATAACTCTTTAATAAAATATAATACACTGTCTAGATATTGAGTCAAAATGTTCTGGTTTATTGGTAACAGTCCACTATCACCCCCGCTTTGCTTACGAACTTTAAGCTATTTGTTAGTGTAACCAATATCCCAAGAATAATAATTTTAAAATAACCACAAATACATAAAACCCTTTTTAAAATTATTAACAAAATTTGTCCAACTTTTTTAATTACTACATTTGTGTCTACTTAAAGAAACCGAAATAAATGGTTCAGACTTTGTTCTCTGTTGTACGAATTTTGCTCGAAGTGCCTTCTGTAGTTGACTATCAAGCACAGGCTAAACAACATTGGGTACTGGACTTTAAAATTTGCTGGCTTTCAGAATGGATCAAACTAATAGATAGCGAAATAAGTTCACGATGTTGTTGTTTATTTGGATTCTACCTTAATTTTCAAACATCTCTCTCTCTCTCTCTCTCTCTCTCTCTCTCTCTCTCTCTTTCGTACATACCGACATTCACTTCGATGAAAAGTCAAAGCAATATCTCTCATACGGTCAACTTTAAGATAGTATTCGAGTTATTATTTTAGACCCAGTTTCTTTTACCAAAAATTGGCATTATTAGGCCTTAAAGCAGTTAGTAAATTATATGTAACTGACTGACGAACATCTTAGGCAGATAATTGTTTTTTTTTTACATAAAAGGCGCTACCAATTAATGCTTCATATCATCGACAGGCATAACAATCAACTACTATTCAAACATATTTTATTTTGTATAAACATTATAAATGGACAGCTAGATAAATTAGAAAGATAAATGCTTAATTCACGCTCGCGCCATTGTTGCATGTAATTGTGCGGTAGATAAGTCAGCAACAATATAATTTATGTTACAGAGAAACTTTTGGTAATGACTAACTAAAATAAAATCTTCCTGCGCTATCGTACTTGTTACGTCATTACCTACAAGCTTTGGTCTTTGCGACTAAGTACTTTTACTAATAATTTTTGAAATATTACTTATGTTATAATTTGAGAAAAACTGATGTCTCCATTGGCGACTCAATAAATTCTTGAACAAAATTGGAACCCAGTATCTGAGTGCATTTGTGGGTAGGCAGAAGCTTTCGAGACCAATTATTAAAAGAAACTTTTTTCTTCTTGCTAGATGTTTTTTTTTTCTGAATATATTAATAATCAATCATTCCCTATCATTTTCTTCTTAAAACTTTTATTAAAAAAAATGAAGTTCAGAATGGAAAAGAACCGGCCTAAAGAAGTCTAAGTACAATCTAATTCGCTCTGGAATACAGCATCATTTTTAAATACTCATATTGTTTATTATAATTAAGAAATCATACGAACATTTCAGGAAAGGTGTTTCGAAAGCAAACAAATGGATTAGTTAAGAAATTATACAGCATTTTCAGATCTCTCATTTGTGTTTCCAATACACACAGTACTTACAGTACAGCGTAATTAAGTTAACCAGGTGCCAATACAGGAAGACTATAACATTAAACTTGTGGGGTAGGGTATTCATCTTTATAGTTATTAAGAAAATGTCTTTCAATGTTACCTTATATAACATATGATGACATAATTATGATGAAAATAGGTCACGTATATAATGCTAAATTATTTAATGGAGTTTTGGTTTTGACTAGAATTTAATTATTCCTCTTTTAAATTGAAGATAGATTCATTATTGTATATAAAGTTGCATAAGAGTTAAGCTCTCCAAATTGAATTTTGCAAAATTTATGGGCTTGACTAACACAATAGCCACAACCTAAGTCCTCAGATTAAATAACGGGAATATTTGTTGCCCCGTTGTTTACTTATATATTTTTTGCATAAAATTTTATCACAATGATCACAATAAGATCTTTGACTATATATTGACAAAAATCATCAATTATGTTGGTAATCGACTTTATATCGCTAAACAATTTGACAAAGCTAACTTTATAACTAATTCTTATATAAAGTTGATTTTGTGGAAATTGTTGGATTATTTTACAATATTATAATTTACAACATATTTTACCGTAATAAAAAGACATAATAAAGTATTTTGTCGAATTATTTTATTTAGAATCCAAAAGTATGATTTTTATTACTCAGAATCAATATAAAAAGTTGCCTGACTTTCCATCAGAAACGAATATAGTGAAAATAATAATGGTCGTTGGGAAGTTTACCTCTAACCTAAAAGTGGTGACACAATTCAACGTAATTACAAAATCAATAACAGAAATGAAATATGCATTATGCATATCACCATTTTAGGGGCGATGAATTGTTATAGATCCTATGCGATGAATGTTTTGTCTGGCCATTACTTGCCCTAAATTGTTCTAGTTTTAGTTATAGAAAGTACACGTGGTACTTTTAAGACTCGTTGTAAGTTGTGGCGTTGTCGCTGAAGCCGGCTAGAAGAAACTTGAAATTGGGCACCAAAGGAAAGTTGAACGCAGATAAGTTTACTACATTGATAATTTTGCGATTTTTATTTAAGCAAAATAATGGCATTTTTGTACGAAAAGTAATTGTAGTATTTTAGTGGTTTTTACTCACGATTTTACAACGGGATTTCACACAGCAATGTACAATGAACTGACAACATAAATGAACTGCTTTTTGTATTTCAAATAATTCAGCGCCACGTAAGTTTCAGCTAGCCGTGATAATAATCGGACCTTGACGTTTTTTATGCTTTAGGTATTGACTTCATGAGGTTACAAAGTACAAATTAAGAGATGAACAAAATTCTACTTTAGTGTGTTTTCTCTATTGGTAATCTAGTTATGCGAATCATTATTTATTTGAATTTGATATTCATTTCATTTTTTGATTAACTTAATTTTTATGGAAGAAATCGTATGATCAACTGTGAAAATTCATAAGCATCCAGCTTTAGCATTTATTATTTAGTTTATTTACCACTGTAACTTGAATATGTTTTCAAACATCTGTCGCAATACAATCATCCGAGTAATGGGGATGCTATGCAATTTTTTAAGCTTCCAACCTGCTGTCATCTTCTTTTAAATAATAAAATATTTCTCTCAATAAACAATAAACGGCTCTTTTGAAGATTGTTAAACCAGCTTATTTTTTATTACAGAAATCGGTAGGAGACCTTGTTATTGTGTGCCACGACACTAATGTTAATTTCGTTGTCATTTTCTCACAAAAATTTTATTTCTACAGATATAACGATTTTTATTTAATCACCGTGCAAAAAGAAATTTAAGGAAAAACACCTTCTCGTTACTGCAAGAGTCGGGTAACACAATATTAATTAAACAGAAATTCAAGATAACCAAAGAAAAACCTCCCAAGTTTGTGGCCTCAGACGGGTTTTTATGTGTCGATGAAATAAGCTTCTGATTTACAGCATATTCTCAACGGCTACATTATACCGTCATTGGTCTTTAATTATTACGAATAAACCCTGAACTGGTGTCTAATACGATCCGTGTTCACAACTTTGTATGTTCCGAAGGGGATGGTAAAAATTGGAGTCGCATATTTTTATGATCGGCGTAATATATGAGAGCACAGCTTGAATATTGGAAA
The DNA here is from genome assembly GCA_905333025.2 of Pyrochroa serraticornis. Classification (NCBI taxonomy): domain Eukaryota; kingdom Metazoa; phylum Arthropoda; class Insecta; order Coleoptera; family Pyrochroidae; genus Pyrochroa; species Pyrochroa serraticornis. Next base: position 41,328,064 of record HG995152.1, read on the forward strand.
AGTTTTTATTTCCACTAAAGTCGTATCAATCATATCAATGCGTGGAATTTGTATACATAGTCGGAACCTATAAGCGATAATTAACTTGTGAGGATAACATTGGTGCCAGCATTTGATTCTTGCAAACTTTGGGGGATTTTAATTCCCCTGTGGGGCCTATAAAATAAGGTATATCTGCAAAAGGTGTTTATTGTCTCTTTTAGTGAAACGATTTCAATGCCGAGAGGGTGAGGGTATTACCCCTATTACGTCTGAAAGGCGGCATTAAACCACATATTCGCTTTGGTCTCAGAACAAAGTCAAATGTGACAATGCTCTTAATACCAGAAAACCGCCAAGTAAACACGTAAATATTGAGTAGATTTAATAAAAGTCCATATTGAAGGAAAAGCTTTATTATTGAATGGGCCATAAAATAAATGTAACTAATTAAAAAAATTTTGCTTTGGTAATTATTTAACGTGCATGACAAAAATTGGTGGATTCTAATTTTGATGGTTTGATTGCAGGTGGCCGCACCGTCCAGTGCTGTTCGTTGAGTCGGGGGGCGAGGCACCCATGTCCTCGGCTCGAGAGGTGCCCCTTTCAGTGGGGCCATGCGTGAGCTAGGCGGCCCCACGCTCCAACACCTGACCAAGGACCAACAGCCCCACCTTCATGTACACCCCCTGCTCGAAGCTGACGGTAAGCTGGCGGCACCCTCATGTACAGCAGTAAATTCAACTGTGTTGTCGGTCCCCCAACTAATCGCAACCTATGCAATTAAATTCCTTTGAGTAACACAACAAACACACGCCTTTCCTCAACCTCCAGATGAAAATGGAATCGTCATCATATAATCAATGCGTAATTTACGGTCAATTAGAATAACCCTGGTATGTAATGAACTGAATCAAATGGTGGCCAATCATTTTAGTTTTTTTTTCTCTTTTGTAATTTTGTGAACAAAGAAAGAAGCGAGGTGGATTTTATTGATTAATTAATCATTCTAGAGATAGCGTTGGTTATTAAATTAAAATCGATGAAAATATGCCAGGTTTTCAGTTCGTCTAAATGGCAGAGAATTTTCCAATTATCTTCCCTGCCTTACAAATCTAATAACACCTGGAACAACACTAGCAAAATTAACAAATAATCCCTTATATTCAAGTTAGCACAGTTTCACGTTTTCGTACCCATATCTAATATTCAACAATAGTAGACTGTTAACGATTTTATATTCGCAAGGGATCCTTGCATCATATACGCTTTGCTAAAATATTAGCTTAATCAGACATGCAACAATGTAATGTTATTTAACTATAATAATCGTACGACCTGAATTGTGATTTGGTCGAACAATGGCAAGATGGCAGAGAAACCACATATCATATTCTGTTGTATGATTCAAAATTAATTACATGGGAGGTTTGACTTAACGAAGTTGGGGAGCTGACTTGTTAGAGGCTTTCTTCGGGAACCTACGCCATCCAATTATAGTAAGTGAAAAATATATCCCTGTTCCGTCAGACCTGCAAACGTTCAACCACAATTTTAAGCTGCTTAATGTTAGAATTAACAACCTTTTGTAGAATTTTTCGAGATGCAAAATTCATATACACAGAATTTATCTATATTTACGTTTTTCTAGTGTTTCAGATATTTTCGTCCCTGCATAAGTTGTACATTATTATTTCTTAGTTCACTATTCATTATTTATTTTTGTTAACTTTCGCAATATCTTGTTTAGATATTGTGATGGATACAAGTAGTTTTGCTTCTATTAAGTTTATACTATTTTGTATAATTCCGCGAAAGAAAGATGTTTTTCCGTCCTAAAAAATATATTTTTACATATACAGCTTTTGACCAAAATACAACACTATACGGCTTAAGAAATACATTTGATATACATTATATCATAAAAATTCAAAACTGCTAAAAATATGACTTCAGCTTAATGAATATTTAAACTTAAAATAATTTCTTGACGTGATGTCAAGTTACCAAATTACCAGTTCATCAACAAATAACACTGATGCATCTACTGTGTTTTTCTATTATAATTGATATTGGCTTTTTAATCTATTTTTACTAGTTTGTTGTTTTTAATTTTAATTTTTAATTAATTTAGTTAATTTAGAAATCATTATCTAGGCTATGTTAAGGCCATTTAAGAAATTACTACTTTTTCTATTGAGTCCTTTAATTTTTGACCTTAAATACAAAAACATTTTTTTAATAAATGCCTAAACATCAAACTTAAATGGTCACCGAAAGCGTTTAAAGTTTGAGTAATGGTGGATGCGCCGGGCGAATCACCGTGTCCCAGACTTATTGCCACAATTTATAAATTTAGTCAAATCTATAGGTACTAAATATTGTTTTAAATTCTTATTACACCGAATTTATGGAACATTACGTAATTATTAAAACCCATCAATAGTTTACAGGTTGTTGCCATGTACTCTACATATTTCTTATCAGTAATTTTCATTGTTACGAAATAATGACGTAAGTTTGTTCTGCAATTAGTTATGTTAGGGAACAATGAACACAACTTTACATAACTTCAAAATCGCGCTTATTCTCCTGTGATGTGTGCGTAATTCTAACTTTAACCCGTAGCTAGTAAACTGAAGTTTGTCAAACCCCATCAGTTCTAAGAACTGTTGCTGTGCAATTAGGGATGGAGGGAGATTTACGACTTCACATGTAGCTTTCAGTCACATTGCGGTTGACGTTCTAAGAGCGCATCGCAGACAAATGGAAATAATTCTATTGTACATTTCGATTCTGGCTAAATTTGTAGTTTATTAAACCGCATCAAAGTGAACAACTTTTTATTTAAAATATTTTACAATGTATCCTCAAAGCTTAATAAAATCACATAACTTTTGCTTCGAGAAGTGGGCGACAAGTATTTTAGATATGTTACAGACCTCTTTGAACGGTGATGGTGTTGACAGATTTGCATCCGATTTTCACAGTGATTATAAGAGAAAGAAAGTCACAGGTCAATATAAATATTATTATCTTTTGACAAAACATAACTTCTACAGATAAAGAAGCAAAGAAACTGCTATGAAAAAATATGTTTACCTGGCCTATTTAAATATTTACACAAAATAACATACCATGTGACCAATCTACAATGTGTGTAATTTTTAAATATCCTTAGTCCCACAAAACCAATAATGATGTAATATGATATGAAAGAAAAATAAATAAAATATTTTGTTGTACGGGATAACAGGAATTAATGTTAGAATTTATAATCTTAAAACAATTTCTAAGAGTTTTGATGTGCCATCGAATCATGAAAACTTCTAGTCCGCTCATTATAGATGCGAGAGGACGTGATATTTCTCACATTGATATTTTCCTAAATCGAGCATGTCTCTTCTTGGCTACGTGTTCGATAAGGTTAAAAGAAAATAAATTAATGCACCAACTACAATACTCTGCATGTTCTAAATTTCTATCTGAAATTCTGCTACGGTTTGATTACAGTCTATGGACAAAATATTCGTATAAAAGATGGTCTCTATAGGTACAGAAGCACATGTTTCTATTTATACTGTTGAAAAGTTTGTGGGTGCTTAAGCTTGCATTGCGTGGTTTAACAAAACTTCAGTTTCCACAAAGTGGAAACATCTAAAGGACTTCTTGATGTCATAGCTAAACTGAATAACACCTACATGTAAAACCAAATATTTATTACATGAATTATCCGCAGCAACTCAAAATGCATTTTTTGAATTTATTTTGTTTATCGGTATACATCAAGAAGGAAAAGAGCGCAAAAATAAAATTCCAATAGAGGAAACAACTAATCTATTAGCATGAATTCATGGTTTTCGATTGTATTAATAGAAATAACAAATTACTTCAATCTTATTAATAATAAATCTGAAACGGTTGTTAATTACCACTTTTTTTCTACTTGATGTCAAAATTACATGTAATTTATATCGGAGTCGGTAGAACTGTTATTTATTATATATACCACGTTTAAACCACAGTAGAAATAAAATCACTTCTAATATTATTGAAACATTAATAAGTAATGTCATAAAATATTTAATTCAATTAATTGTGAACTTTAATCAACAAGTCATGAACTAATTTGTAATTGAAAAATTCCGAAGAGCGGTCTTCAATTATAAACAATGTTAAAACATGTAGAAAATTAGATTTTTAAATTTACTGCTCCAGGCACTAACAACGATTTTTTTGTGTACTTAATTCATTTTAAAATTTTGCTTAAAGAAATTGTACCCCGTGGGTTTCACTCTGTTACAGTTAATGGGGAAATGTTTGTCTTCTAACTTCTCCCAATCATTAGATTTATTGTTAGCAACTGTTAGGTATTTTTGTAGAATTACTATTGCTCTATTATCTTTTATAGTAAAAAAATTAAACCATAACTCAATTACTCAAAATTTCTTTACAAAATCGTTTGTTTTGCCAATTGCCCCAGAAATTATTTTTAATTGAGGTTGGTCAAGTTCTACCTAATGGGCTAGTTTGAAACTAACAAAAAGAAATTGTGAATACGTAATACTTAATTATGTCATAATGATAAAAAACATTGATAATGAATGAAGTTGCAATCGGTTAATATTACTTAAAACTTTTCAATTGATAGTTTAACAAAGCATGAGTATCCATCATTACGAGATGAATCTTTGAAAAAATTAGCTTGTCGTTGACCAGTACCACATTTATCCATTATGTAAACGTAGGAAAAATGTAATGCTAGAGAATAAGTTTGCTTACGGTAGGACAAAATTTGTTTTGCTCGCTAAATTGCTTGTTTTCAGGCAGCAACCGAACGAATGAAATAGGTAAATAACGGTTTGTTTAAATAATGAAGAGGCGGAAAATGCGGTAAAACTGGCAACTTTTTTGTTTCAAGATATATAATTCCGGATTCTTTCTCATAAATTTTTAGGTTCGTAATCCTCGTTTTCAGTCCATCATTGCTCTGAAACAGAACAAGGCTTGACGCTTCTTAGATATTTATTTTACGATAAAAATAAACGAGTAAATCTGAAAAACTATTGAGACGGCGATGCGACAGAGCCCCCGCTGAAATAATTCAAAAACGTCAAGGGAGAGGCTGGGAACATATGAAATGTTGGAGCAATTTTAAGGAGTAGCAGGTGCAAATGCCAGCCGGCGCTTTCGTAACTCCTACGCCTACGAGTTCTCCTGGTCCAGGACAACTGGTCCTGCAACGTGCCTGCTGGCGAACATGCTAATTCTGTACGTATCGTCGACGACGACTTACCTGAAAACCGACGCCGGGATTGCTTGGTAATTTTATTCACAACTTTTTCGACATCCAACTTACACTACCTGCTCTTCGCTGCCAAGATAATTTAAATGCGGAAAGCGTGTCGTTACAAATGGATTTCCTGCACGCGGTACTCGTCAAATTAAAATGTTTTTAATAATGCCGACGGGGTAGGGCAAATGGACGAAACGGAAGGAACCCATAAACGACATTGATCTCCATCCCTAATAACCTACGCTACTAAAAAATTAAATCCCGAAAATGTAGGTCAGGTGCCGAACCCAAAAATATAGCGCATTCACTTGTGATCGCAGACATGGAATGTATAAAAAAATCCAAACCGTTTGCAAGATTTTCCGCATGATTCTCGCTTATTAGCTAAAGTGCCATCAATTTGTTACTGAACCATGCGTAACTTCCACTAGTTAATAGCATTACATAATATAAATCTCGCCTAGAATATGTCTGGAAAAGAGCCCAAGATACTTCATTGGACAATAACAATTCAGCTTTCTTCTAAACTCACTTTATAAATGGCAACGTTTATGCTCCAAAAATCCTTTTTTTAAATTTTCTTTGAAATTATACCAATCAAAACATATAAAATTTGTTAACTGTCACCTGTCACCTCACCCTAATTGACTGCAATTGTTGATGTACAAAAGGCCGATCTCGAAGACGTCCTTTTTCCCTCATTGCCAAGTTTTTCCCCTGTCTCTATCTTTTCAGTATTTTTAAAACTCTCCCTTTTTTTTATTTACAATACAGTTTTTTTCTTAAGGGTACATTGTTGTATCGTATGATGACACGTTTAAATAAATAACTAGCTCTGGTGACTTTTTCCGAAATATCTCGCCAACTCAATGGCACATTGTAAGGCAACATATGTTAATTCTATAAATCGGACCCTTTGTGATTTGATGTTATTTATTGTTGTGAATCTTCGTGGTGTTTGGATGTTTTGCTTCAGTTGTAATTAGCGGCGTTAGAAATGTGAGCAATTTCCAAAATATTTAATGAAAACAGTCCCAGGAGTTTCGTGAGCGCATCCAGTAGACGACGGGGCGTGGAAATTATGTTGAACCGCGTTCATACATAAATAAATAATTAAATTGACGGTACACCGCATTATTCCCATTATTTACGTGACATCTCTTCCGCTACCAGTAATTGTGGAGCATTAACTCAAAGTGTGCTCGTATTTGGTAGAAACCCGATAATTTCCCCTCTATACCATTGAAATTCTGCAGAGTGTATCGCATTAACTTACCCTGGACTTAAATTAGTATAAAGCTTTCTTTGATGTTTAGTATTCATGGGAGGAGGATCCGACACGTTTAATGCCGGCTCATAAAATATTCACCGGAAAAGTGCAACTCATCCCGGCACGGTGACCTGTTTCTCAAATTTCAGCAAACCGCAATTAAAACTTTGCCGAACATTATCGTAGAGGACGATGAGAATTTTCATACTGATTGCTTATTTAAATCAAACCTATTGGTTTATTAAATGAACAAAAGAGTTATGTGCGAAAGTTGCAACTGTTCCACTGCATGAATTAAAGATTGCCCCCGGATTCTGTTTGACAAGACGCTATTTGGGAAATGGTTATGCATTTCGTTAAAATTTGCCTTGAGTTTGCCAACACTTAAAACCAGTCCGATTGAGACAGCGTGTTTTGAAACGGGCACGTTTAGACTGAGATAAGCTTCGAAGAATATGAAAATTGAGAGCAGATCAGACATATTACATCACTATCGTTCAAACTATGGGTATTTCTTGTTGGTACTCTAATATTGGAATAATGTCGTATTGTGTTCAGATATTACAATAGATATTAAAATATTTTATTATAACAATTTTTAGACATTAATCAATAATTTTCTTTTCCAGGGCTACTAGTTTAAAAAGAAATTGCATTTTTGCCAATTTTTTAGAAATACTTGCTCAAACGATTTAATGAAAATGAAGCAAAAATGGTAACTTATGATTTTTCTGATCTCTCATACAAACCTGGATCTTTAAGATGCAATTACTATGTGCTATCCTGCTTTCTAGCCCAATATTTTTTGAAATACTGTCTAAAAATGCTACAATTCAGTTATCTCTGAGGCAACTGCCGAGGACACATTTACATTACAACAAAGTTAATATGAAATATGTTCCGAGGCAACATTTAGTTTTACCATAGTTTATTAATTCTCTTAGTAAAAGTTTTGATGCGGTCTCATTCGAAATCGTCGTAGAATTGGATTTCCAGTTGGCAACATTCTTTTTCTTCTCTAAACTCTGAAACTCTACGTCTATCAGTAGTAGTTTATTTTCTTTAAATAATAAAGTTTACCAATATGCTTACGGAATTTTCACAGATTTAACTTTATTGACATTGCAGTTCTAAATTTATCTTTTCCATTACTAGACTAGAAAGTTATGTAATTACATGACATGCAAATTGTAAGATCGCATGCGTTACGGTTTAACTAACTTGGATACATTTTTGATAAAATTAACGACTAAGAAAAATATTCTAACAACAGTACGCCCTTCTACTTGACCGTTTCACAATAGAGAGGGCTTAAACTATCTATATCTCATTGTCTCAACTCTTTTCTGCCAACAAGAAAAAATGAATTTGTTCAGGTTTACTTATAATAACGTCTAAAGATATATGCTACCAACGTTATTTAACAATTACAGCCATGTATGAATCGTTGGACATTAAGTTTGTCGCCTTGCACAAATTCTATAAGAATATTTAAAACATACGACATACTCATCATCTGCTTATAGATAATTTACTATAAATATCATAAATGTTGTCTTCAAGTTCAAAGTATATAATAAACATAAATAAATAATTAAGCCTGAAAATGTCTGTTTGTTACTTTTATGTATTTTATTTTAGATAAGCATTTACTTGATTTGAGTACTGGCGTATCCTGTTCTTTGTATAATATTCTTGAAATGTGTCGTTTTCATATCTAATTTAAAATTTGAACAGACATTTGTCAAATGCTCTCATTCGATTAGCGGAAATTTCCACATTTAGCTACATTCTTTATAACGTCTTGTTTGAAAAATATTTCAAAATGACGCAACCGTAATCTTCATTGTTTTAGCACCAAAGCGCCAAAGTAACACTAATAGATGAAACAAGACATTTTTGTTTTAATGGATAATTAAATAATATTTTGTTATACACTACAAGTTTTTTCTGTTATTCATTTTCTGTCTAAGAATTTAAATTTATATTATGACGCTTCAAAAATCACTAATAATATTTAATTTCTATCCGCTAGCTTTAAACATATTTCTTAGAGAAAATAAAATTAGGTGCTTCAACTGAGATAAATCAAAAAGTTTTCTTATCCTTTTTGTTTCTTTAACCAAAACGAGAAGAGGTTATTGAGCCCATAATTGCCGCATTTAATTTACAAAATTTAACCAATCGTTATCAGATTTAGTTGATCGGTAGTCCTAGATATCGTTATTATCGAGGTTATGCTTCATCTTTAACCCCTCTGTACACACAGTTACACCAGCAACTTGAGTTGTAAATGGTATTTTAATGTGTAAAAGCTGTTTGTGTTATTTGGATCAGTTCATTTCTAACCGACATTTTTAAACTTATAACTTATGAAGCATACATGCTTTATATCTACGGTGCTTTTCTGACCTCAAATGCTACATAAGTAACTATTATATCTTTTATCAAATGAAAGAAACTTTTTAAAACAGAGTAGATACGTTAGCGAACATCAAATCAAAATAATTTTAGTGGGACCGGTCTGCTGATGAGGCTCTGCGATTCGAATTCACTAAAGGGATTTAAGCTGAGCCCCTATTTAGACCCTCTCCTAACTCCCAAATGGATACAGTTATTTAAAATAACAGCACATGGATGCGATAAGTTTAGTTGTTTGAACCTGGATAACTATTTATCTTAAGCTGAACCAAACTCCTTTAATTAGAGCAACTAAAGTTTCGACTACGGCTTTGAGGAACAAAGGTAATCTATTATTTCATCTTACCTAATTGAACCTTACAAATTTTTGTAGAAATAAGAGAGTATTTACAAGTTTTCTTGCCAATTATAAAAAAAATCGTTTGATAAAGAGGCGCCAAATTCTGCTTTTTCTTCTTGTAGCTCTTATTGAAATGTCGCTGATGTTTCCCGTCGGCACTTTCGTCGTTTTCAGATTTAATCAGCGGAATAATTTCTTGGTCAATTTGAAATTTTAATTCCTCAATTAGGAACGAACACGAAACTTTAATTGGGCACCGCTTTCGCACTTTGTCGTCACTTTTCTCTGCAATAATCGGCGGGAAGCTTCAGTTTGCAACTACTTTTGTAATTGATCGGTACAACTCGCCGAATCGGGTGTTAATAGCGGAAAAGAATATTTTTAATTGTGCCGGCGTTCATGCAAATAGAAAACGTTTTCACTGAAATTCAATTAAGTCGTTTCAGTCCATGAAAGGCCGGATATAGGTTAATCCTGGATGAATGTTCCTGCTTCTTGTAGATTCTCTGGGAAAAAGAAGTTTAAATTTATTAATCCCTCGAGAAGATAAGTTTGAGCACTTTTGATTAATGTCGGGTGGTATTTTCGAGCCGGCCCGCGTGGGTGGGTTATTCAGACATCAGGTATGTTTAAGTTTAATGTAACTAAGCTTTCGACAATGGATCGTGTTAGTGAAAGTTAGCAGGGTGCATCAAACTGATAATTTGCAAATAAGTGAAGCTATAATCGTGTTCTAATTCATTGTGCATTATTCCGTCGAATATGCCCATTTAACCACAGGCTAAAACAGCATATACAAGCTGGTAAGTCGGTGAGATGGTAGCGTTAAAGAAAAGCTCTGTTATATCAGCGCAAATCCAGATTTAACGCGAGCCAATTCCAACGACTGACTGACGTTCGAAGCCCTCTATTGCGGGGCCATTAAAATGCAATAAATAACGGAGCTTTCGTAGTGTAAACTAAGCAACGCTAGCTGCAAATTCATTACACGAGAATACAGAACAAAATCAAATTTAAAACAAATGACACCTCTTCAAGTCTTTTTCAAGAAAAACCAGTAGCGTAGATCATTAGATGAAAAATTAAACTATTTATGTTAGATTTACTTTAAGAAAACTAAGAAAGCTGTAGAAAAACTGATATGGCAAGATAATATTAAGAAGACAGGAATTGGACTTTGGAAGGCTTTGGCTGTACAGTTTAGTTTACCATAGTCTATCTCAGCATTCGTTTGGCATTGCATTGACTACGACCTGGGGTGTTTTTGGTACATGTGAGGCTTTTCATGATGTCGAGGGTATTAACACCATTGTAAATGTCCTTGTGGCAGATATATGCTGATGATCCTTACAGAACATAAATTCTTATTTGTGGGATTTATTTACGGAAACGTATAGAGTACATTTAAAAGTTGCGGAGCTAGAAAAATCAGATTCTTTAAGTCAACATAAGATTATTTGACTTAGATTTGATAAATTAAAGATGAGAAGGATAACTCTTATATTTAACAACTACACTTATCAGATTAGACTGAAGATTGCTACTTTTGTTGCAATAAGGAACTAAATATTTTCAACATTTTTCAACTACTGCTCTTGCACTTTAAAAGCATAGATTATAACAATTATGGATGTTTTTCTTTAATTTTACATATTTGGAAACTTAACCTAAAGTTCATAGTTTTTTGGTTGTGGAGATCCGCAAGGATTTGTATCCCATAGAACTCCTGTTTCCAACACCCGTTTTTTCTTGCTATCGATTGTTCAAAATGTTAATAATGCAATGGGTTCATGGGTTACATTGATTGCTAAAAGCATGTCTTTCAACAAACTGCTTAAATTATATCACACACACGTTCAAAGAACATTATTTTAGTCACATAACTAGCAAATTTCCATAAGAAAGCTTACGCAAAAGCTTCTTTGTAATTGGTTCCACATTTGAAAGATAAATAGAAAATGAATCTGCAATTTTTTTGCTAAAAATCTTAGATGAATAGTACGCTGGAAAAAATATATAAAATTGTTAATGAATCTAATGAAGCCAGTAAAATTGCATATCTTCTTGAGTTATCAATATTGTTCATATCAGATGATAACAAATAGTTTTTTGAAGTAGTAAAATTATTGATTTGGCTTTTATTGTAAGTAATAAAACAAAACATTGAAAAAAATAAACTCAAATCCTATAACAAATCTTTTGGAAAAGAACAAGTCATGCTCTGCTTATAACTTTATGTATTAATTATGAAAATTCTCGATATCCCTGTAGCGAGGGGCACGACTTGAACAGATATGAGCAATTTATTTGGAACTGCGCTGTGGTTATCCGAGACGAAAATTTGCCGTTAATTTATCACTTGTTCCGGTGGCCTTCAGTTGCGCCTGGAGAAATATAGGACAACGTTACTGCTGTATGCCGATTCTGACACCAAACAGATTTAAGTTGTTAAACCTTTGACATATAATCGCTCCTTTTCATGAATTCTCTCGTTCTTCCTGTATATGCCATTGCAGAGGAAGAGGAATGCGACTTATCCTTCCTACTGACGGTTCTGGCGCCATTCATTCCCAACAACGTCCTTCAGGACTTGATGAAGTAGTTCAAGGTTGTGCCGTTACGAAAGCTCGACCGCTTTCACACCCATTCCTCACCGACTGTCCCATTTCTTTTTCTCATATAACGGCATTTGTATTTAGATGACAGGTAACGAAACGTTCTTCCACTGTTGCGGTAAATTTTTCTTGATTTACAATCTCGCAAATCTCCCACAGGGATAAATTATTTGTTGTAGCATTTGCTGAAAATACACTGTATCTCTTAAATTAAATTGTTGGGATAATTTAAAGGCTACGGACGACAAAAGCTAAATTTTATGTGTCCACTCAGGCTTCTCATTAAATAATGGATTTTGACTTGAATTAAAATTTCAAAAATATCAAAACTTTTGCCTGCGCAATTGCTATCCCTCAAATCTTCAAGGATCCATGTTCTGAAGAGTCTCGGTTTTAGTTTTCAAAAGTTTTTCATACAATCAATACTTAGGACCGCATTGCTCCGGAACTTTTAAAGTGTTGTTTTAGTATTGGGAAAACTAGTACAATCGTATGGTTGGACGGTATTAAAAGCCTTTTGTAAAATCTTCCGTAGTTCTCAAATTTTTTTGATGTAGTAACATTGATGAAATAATTGTGGATTAGAGTTTAAAATTACAGCCGTAACTTAATATTTGAACAGTATTTAAGCATAAATAAAAAATCATTTAGTTAAAACGAAATCTTTACCAACCAACACCTCGAGACGTAAAACTTACAAGTTTTAATCTCAATAGATGTATTAATGATCTCTATGAAATTCAGAGAAAGTCGAAATATAATTTTAGGAATTATATTTTAGTTACTTTCTATTTCCCATACCTCTTTGTACAGCAACAATTTACTCAACTTCAGTAATATAATTGCATCTTAGTAACTTTATATTAACTTCTTCGTCGTTTTGTGTTGACCTGGGTTACAATTTCTATATTACACAAACCTGTGTTGTATTCATATTATCGTTAATGTGAAGTCAGTTGAATTTCTCTCAACTGTGACTGCAGTTTGGCTGCATGTGATAGTATTTAGTATTCAAAATGAATAGAAGCAATTGGAGTACTGTCAATATTTTGTACTGGAGCCTGCCCGTAATATGAATAACAGCATATAAGATTGTAAATATTTAATTTGAAACATTTTTTGTTTTTAATCTTCTCTTTTATAACTGCAGAAAATAATAATGCAAAATCTTGAATTTTGTTCAAGTATGATCGTGGGAAAATCTTATGGACCAGACATTGCGGAAAAACCAGTTTTTCGGAGACATTTCAACTAACCTTAACGTAATACCACGATTTTGATAAAAAAATACAATTAAAAAATGTCTTAAACAACCCTTTTTATATTTATAATTCAAGAAACTTGTGCAGGTTCACTTGACGTAGGATTATTCTTAATACTGGCTTTCACAAAAAAAATACCATGCACCCATTCATATTCCAAAACCGTCCATGCAAGTTTTATTTTTATTAATGACCACAGTACACTATTATTTTGCGGGGCGGCATTTCACCTGCTTATATTTGCGGGCACGTAAGGTGAAAACCCTTTCTCTCTGGCTCCTTCGTTAAGCTAAAATATTTATTCAACATTACGAAGAGGTTTTACGTACGGTAATTTATCTTATTTTATATATCATGTTTCAAATTTTATCAACGAATTATACGTGAAGCCCCAACTTTATACGAGAAAAGTTGCTTCTCGGCAAAAAGCACAACATCTCAAAAAAAAATTTATTAATCTCCATCCAGTAAGAAAAGCGGAAGCGGAAGCTTTTCGTTAAACGTGTGAGGAGGCGTGTAATTATAACATAGTTACCATTAATTCGTGCACCCTCGTAAATTTCTAGAGAAAATAATGCGTTGGATGTTTATTTTCTTAGCTTTCATTTGATAATGTGGTGCTGAAAAGCGTCCGTGCGGTAGGCGTAGGTGGCTTTACGTAATGAAATTCCTGAAGTATTTCTTTTCACGTTGCTCGTTATTGTTCCAGAGCTGGAGAAGAGGATTCCTCTCGCAGCGCAGACAAGATACTGCGCAGAGCTGGAGGAGTTGCAGGAGCTGCTCCACTTCCCTGAAGAGGTTGCTCTGCGCCTGGCCGATACAGAATACCAGCTATTCTATCAGGTAATTGTCCTACGATACAAACTAGTTTCAGGATCAATTTCACGACGAACTTAATTCAATGTCGCTAATTGCCAACAAATTCGTACAATACCAGGGAAATTAGGTGTGCTACTAATTATTTCCTGTTCGTAGAATACACTACTGCTCGAAAATCAATTCCTTTTACCCCATCAATTAATTACGATAACTACATTTTACGGTGTACGACAGACCTTCAAACTTTGCGGCAAATTGAATTAAAATATTTCAAAGAATAGCCCAGCTATTCACAATATTTCGATTTATTACTAAATACATGTTATGAAATATTTTTTACTAACGCAAGCGACATTGGAAGAAATTTCAGCCTTGTCAGGAATTTCTGGAAGCGTTCCAAGCATATAGTAATTAGTATCATTATTTGTCGAATTATTGGTTATTTGATGTGCTGATTTCGATATATTTTGTTTTAATATTTAAACGCGAAATATCTATTCAGAAATGTTAAAAATATTTTCGGGTTGTAGGCGGGTAACCTTTCGCTAATTGGCCAACAGCGGTGGAAAATAGAACTTCCATTCTAAATAAATAAATCCACCCAGAGGGCTATTGGAACTGAATTCCAAAAGTAAACGGACCATAAAATGCCACAGAAATCGAATTTTTACGATATATCCTATAACTTAAGCCGGATCAATCGCATAACCCCAAGATTATGTGGCAATTTTTAATCAGAAGAATAAATATGCGGGAAATTATACTTGTGCAGCTATTTTATACGCTGCCTAAGTGTTACGGATCCGGCTAGTTCTGCAAATTTACGTCTTTTTTATTGATTTGCTATTAGTTAGTCATAAAAGTAAAATACTACAAATTGCTAGAAAATAAATTGCACTATATGATTTTCAATGTTATATTAGGTTATTAAAGAAATTATTCAACTTTTCGAACAATACTATTACAAATTCAGTAGTAATGATACTGTTCTCTTAATAATAAATGAAGAGGGGACAGAAATGTTACTATTTTGAAAGTTGAATTTTTCCAAAGATTTACAGCATTCATCTAAAAATGAGCCACAAACCAACTGTTGACAGGTATAGGCTCAACGTTATTAATATAATGTTTGTTATTCAATAATTTCTACTTTAACTTCACTTTTCAACATTTCGTACTCTTCTTGCTCTAAATTATATTTAAATTTGAGCTCCTTTAGTTACCACTTATTGTATCAATATCTGGTGAACTTAGTTGTGAGTTTTTATATAACAGATAATAATAAAAATAAAAATGAAATAGCATTTGTGAAAATATTGTTTGGTGCTTAAATATATAATTAAACGCCGGAAATCAAAATAATTTTGTAGTTTTAAATAAATGAAAATCATGTGACTTAAGGCTTGCGCCAATTGGATTCGAATTTTTTTATAAGAACCTGGAAATATTATTTTATTTTTGGTATAATTGTTTCCTTTGTCCTGGGTCAATTTTAGATGGTATCAAACGATAAATTGTTTATACCGCTTTTTCTCAACTTCAGCTAAACAATTATGTGCAAAAAATCCATTATGTGCTGCTGCAACACAATGCAAATTCCCTGAAGCCAAATCGCGTTTAAAGTCCTTCACAGCTCCTGCTGAAAATAGATAGTTACTTTACGTGGCAATTTAACAGCTAAATCAATGGGATATTAACATTTTCAGGTTCCACCGATCGATTACCTGCGGCAGGTGACCTTGGACCTTGGGGGGGCTACGGGCACGTCAGCCGACAGCCTTCCCGGCAACTCCTCCACAAGATCGTCAGTAGCAACTCTCATCAAGCGTTTCAACGAGGTTTGTACTTTGTACGTGTGTTTGGAAAAAAAACAACTACCTACACGAGCTCCCCTCAATCAAAATTCCAGTTCCAAAACAGAAGAATTAAACGTTTAAAAAAGGCGCTTTGACGACTAAATACCGCCCGACTAAACCTGCTTTATTTTAAAGCACTTTTGAAGTGGTCCTTAAAAATTGTGGGATAAATATGCAGAAACCGCTATTTACATACTTTATTGCATAATTCGGTTTAGGTGCTTTTTTATGACAGCCAAATATCTAACTTTTTACCTTAACCGCTAACAAGCGCACAAACTGGTAGCCGACTCCCCCATTTCAACTTCTAATTAATTTATTTGTTCTTTTTTGAGATTGAAATTAAATATTGTACACGTGACTCTTGAGAGTTCGAGAAATGTATTCAAATTAATTTCGTCGGATATGCTTGCGGGCTTCTTTTTTTTGGTGTTTGTTTCGGGGTAATTTTGTGCCCAACCGATGAAATTCCGTTGCGTGGGCACCTCACCGTATACCTTCATAACGATTCAGCATTTTTAACGTTTTCCATACTCCCCAAACTTTTTTGCAACTACAGAATATGGAACTTGTCTCAGATTTAAGCTCTAGGAACTTGCTAAGCCTATCAAAACGGATTTTCAACAGAATATCAGCTTAATTAAGGAGCAAAGAAAAACTAATTACACCACCGTTCCCTGGTCTACTACATAAATAATGTCGCAATGTATTTTATTTACCAACACGATATTATGCAAACACAAATCATTCTCGAAATTAAATTAACAGTTTCAACGAACAACAGAATTTTTCCGCCCCGTGAATTTTTTTTTCGTTATTCAAACACGTATTTCATCCGGAGTTTTGCCCGGCCCATTTCCCTCCTGGGGAGATGCCCGATTACACGGCCATTTGGTCCTAATAAATATGTCAGTTTATTTAAGAGGTTTCTCTGGACCCTACACCGTCTGAAACAGCTCTGTTTACGAGAGCTTAACTTTCGTTTCAGGCGCTTTCCCGCACTCGGGGTCCTTCTTTCCCTCTCCACAAACCGCAAGGCAGCTAATGACAGCCAATATCGTGAAATTGAGTTATTCCAAACTTCGTTTGTCCTCTTCCCAATTAACTCCATTCGTGTCCGTTGAATTGCTGGTTAATAACGGTGAATCGACGGGTCTGACTTTTATGACTTCATTGGATTTCTATGCCGCTAAACTCATCTTTTTTCGACTTTAACCCTTTCCTATTCTGAACCGCAAATTGATTTAATTTCCAAAATATGCACCAATTTTTTTTACAAATTTTATACAAGTTACAACATTGATATCTTATTTTTTTCGGTAAGCTACTTGTCGAACTTCCATTAATTAATCACTTTGAGATGTTCAATAAACCATAATTACGTGGTCGATCAGATTAAAGAGTCTTCGACAAAAAAGAATATTTCTATGACATAAAAGAAATAAAATTCATTTATTTTTATCAAACATTTTTAAACTAGGCTCTGTGCGATTTAAAGATGGAGCAATCAAATTTTAAAACATTCAAACATTCATGATGGTATCTAAGAATTACCGGTAATTAAAAACTGTTAGTGCCTCAGACCTCTCATATTTAAAATCAATTATTAACTTCCTTGCATGAGTCAGGTAGTTTATCTAGGGGATTGTCGACTGACAAGTTTTATGTGCTATTTAAATTTAATTTTCCAATCCAAATTATTAAATTTTTGGATTTATAATTTAAAATTTCTCTTTTGAATGTGTAATTGTACGACCTTTTATATTTAAGCTTATGTAGTTATATTGTGTAGGCGTATTAGTTACCTGAAATAAATACGTGCTTTTCAATTATCAGTAATGAAACTCGTCTCTCGGATGTACATCAAACAAAATGAATATTCTGCGTTTGAAGTTAACGCAACTTAAATTATAAATATAAACTAATTTTAAATAAGGGAATTTATTAGTGCAGCTACGTTACGTAAATTTAATTTATTAAATCTGAATACAAAATTTATTATTACTGCCAAACAGGAAGGATATTGAAGCAATTTTGAATCTTCCTAAAATGTAAGGAATTTCACTTAATCCTTCTCTTTATTTTTGGTTCGGGCTTCAAAAATGAATATTTTACATTATTTAGTTTTGCCTGTGTTTTTTAGTAACGTCCAAATGTTTTCCATCGAAACATCGGATTCGTACCCATAAATCTCCTCGATTTTCGTCAACAAAAACCCGGTAGGGTTACTGCTTTTCCGTTTTTTCTGTCGGATCCCTCACGTCCCCCACATTCGTTTGTACTTATATCTTTTCGCTGTCCTCTACAAAATAAATCTAACAGTTTGAATGCATTAGGTTAGCGCGTGGGTGACGCAACTGATAATCTCTCAACCCACGCACGATGCCCGACGCGCCGTACTCTCCTGCGTCCTGCGGGTGGCGCTATCCTGCTGGAACATCGGGAACTTCAATGGAGCTATGGAGATTATTGCCGGCCTCAAGTAAGTGCACTCTCCACAAATTTTTATTCAAATTAACAGCTTCGAGTTTTAAAGTAAACAAGTCGGCTCCCGATATCTATCTTTACGTTTAAAAATTGTACCTATATGTTTTTATTTGCAGAATTATGTTAAAATTATGGAATTTTGTGTTTAACTGACGAAATAGATAAGGATTTCTAAGGGTTTGTTTGAAATTATTTACACTACTCACACAATATGATCATCTCAGCAAAATGTTGGAAAATCGCGAAAATGAAAATACTACTACATCGCTTTCTCAGATTAGGTGAAAGAAATTTTCTTCATAACCCATTCCTTTTATTTACGAAACTTGGATATATTTCAGACCTGTTTGTAAATGCTAGCATTCAGATATTTACTGTGTTTCATGGCGCGATCGGCGTTTCAGCACGTTCGATAAACCGTTCCGCGATAATTCAGCTCGTAAAATTAACGTAGTGTCGGCGTTACTATTTTACACTCTGCTATAAAATCAGAACTAATATCCAAATTTAATTTGCGTATTGTATCTAATCTATATTTTGGTTTTTGTCTCTTCCCTTTATGTAGGAAAAAGAAAACACTTGAGTCAATATAAATTCATTATTTCTTAATAAAATATTGGCGCTCTAATAATAATATATAACAATAATATAAAACACGTAACTATTGCTATAACACTGAAGAAAAACTGTTTGGATACCGTAAACTTTGAGACAATTTTGCAAAGAACTGGTTTGGATTATCTAGGTTATGGTAAATTAATTGCAACACTGTAATGAGCCTTCATATAATCTAAAGGTATAATCTTAAAGCTTTAGTACCGTCTTCATGGAAACTTGAAGCAGTACAACTAATACATGATGTACCTTTCATTATTTTAGCTGCATACTTTCAATTTGGCTTCTTTTAATAATATTATTTATTTTAATTAATCGCTATACTATTGTGTCTCAACTTTTATACATTGCAACTGTTGAGCTAGTGGATCAAACAAAAATTGTTAATTAAGCAAAAGTTTCGCAGCAATAGTAGAATTTCAGTTTGGGTTACCTTACTTGAAGTTCATATCGAAAATAATTTTATGACTTGAATGACATTGCTAAAGCGAACTCACTAACTGTTTTATTCCATACAAACTTCAGTTATTTTTTAGCGACAGTTACCCGAGGGTAAATTGAAAACTAAGGGAGAAAGCCATTCATGCTCCTAGGTCTCAAGATGAGAAGCTGCTCCTTTTCGTTCCTTTTGGATAATTTTTAAGAAGTGCTCTGGCGTAATTGAAATCTTAATACTCATAACCGACACCCACGCAATACCTCCATTCAAGTAAGAAAATAACACCGGCTCTCACGGCGTAGGATTTACGTTAAGATAAAACCAGTGGCGTTGCCTGGGAATATATATCAAAACTTTCAAGTGGCAGGTAATAAATGCATTTTACTGTAGGACTAATTTTTTTCTAAAAGAACTGAAAATGTTTTAGAAATTTATCCGTTTATGTAGTCAAATTAATTAATTAAAAATTTCCAGTGGACCCTCAAACAAATCACACTGATTTTTAATAATAATTTTGCCATTGGTCAAAGTTATATCATAAAATGATAATAGAGACAAAAAATTTATCCACAAATGGGTTTAAGTTTACAGAAAATCTCTCCTTAATCAACATTTGAACTAAATGCATGTTTTTGTTTTCAAAATAACTCAGCGGCAATTAGTTTTCTTGAAATTTTACACTATACTGTTACACTCAAACAAGAAGGGTATTTAAGAAAATATAAGTAAGTAAATTTAAATTTAAAAGGAAGCTAAAAGCTAAGATAAATGCAGGCCAAATATATTCCCGAATTGTTCAGAAAGGGGACGAAACTAATCCAAACAGTTGAATTATCTAGAGAAAATAAAGATTGAAGAAAAAAGCGAATGAATCGTTATATGTATTATAAGAAACTACTTATAAAATATGGAATTATTTCTCAAGGTCTTCCAAATGACTTTGTTTTCATTTTAAGAAGTTTTCTGCTAAGAGAATGCAGCTATAATATAAGATGCAGCTTAATCGTACAAAATATCAAAGATCAACGTACACCTCTCTTTAAGATAGAGATGAATGGAAAAACAGTAAAGATCGTAAGTATAAATATCCTGAAACGTTTTTATCGTACTTTAACAGCAGTTTCCGCAGATTCTATTTGAGTACCCGTATAAAAGTTTTTTTGAAGCGATAGAACACAATTGCGAATCCGTTTCAGGAGTAAATTTATGTAATTGAGGTATCGACTAAAAGGAGCTATAAAGCACTTTGCTTAAACAAAACTATTAAAGTTAGTTTACGTTTTGAAAACGGTTCAAAAATATTTCTGAAATTCTTATGTTGGTGGTTTTCTATCAAATTTATGGATTTGTGGCGTTAGAATACGCAGATGGTAGAATTTAACGGCAAATTTTAAAGCCACTGCAATTATCAAATATCTCAGTTGAAGATCCCTTGCCCCAGTAGATTTCAAAACAGAAATTTAAAAAATTATTTTCCTCACTTTGTGCTCTAATGTGAGTTAATGGTACACGAATCAGAAATTTTGTCGGCGTTACAAAGACTGGTGGAAAACATGAAGATAAAATTGATGGAAAAAAAGCCTTTGTATTTTATTTACAGTCTGCCATTTGCTTAATAAAAGATAATAAAAAGGATATTGGAAACAACACAGTAATAGTGTAATCTAACTTTCCAAGTTTAAAGAAATCAGTTTAAAATATGTTTTTGACTCTCTTTGTTATACTGCTTTACCAAATATATGCACCATCGCTGTATCACTTTATTTTCCAATCAGAAATACAATACGTCTTGTAATACTAGACAAAAAGCTTATTACAAGGAAGCAAAAAGTAAATAACAACAATTATTTGATTTACAAAGCGGCGGTGTCGATTTTATCATTTCATTTTTTTAAGAATGCCTGATAACTGTGCAATAGAAATATAAACTAGATTATTTTCGAATTTGATTAATATTATTATTATTATTTTATGACCTTATGTTAAAGAAAATTGAGCTCTCTATTTATTTTACTGTGTAATTTTTAAAGAGTTAAACTTGAATTCAATATAATATTTCACGTATTTGAAAACCAATCTGTTGCATGATCTAACCAGATTTGCTACTCATTAGTTTTCTACTTTTAACTTTTAAAAATGCTCGATGTCTTTGATAACTTTTTTCACATGAATTTAAAATTATTGGCCTAATTTAGGTTTAATATTTCAATTTGTTTCTTGACACTTACTGTTTTTAGAATGTGTAGCATTTGAAACCTTGGTTTTAATTTAAAATGTAATATTTTTCCCACGAAGTTCGTCATTCTCTGCTCCCGTAGACCAGACACATAAATGGCGGAGGCGCCGGGAGAATCAATCGCAATCCACGACTTTTATTTCAATGCGTTATAATGTTTTTTCAACGTCCTGAGAATGACTTCTTTTGCAATATGATTTGCAATAAAATTCGTGTTTTATATTCGTAATCATATGAATATAAATCCCAAAATAATAGAAAATAAATGATTTTCATTTTAGTTTCATATCATTGATATTTACTTTTAATAATTAGCAGCATCGCCATTCCTTAGAAATATGTAATATTACAGCTATCTAAAAAAATTAAACGTTTTCATATACTCCTTTACAAAATAAGAAATGATATTTTTTGCGTACCATTTAATTTTTTCTTTAATTTATAATCCTCATTACAATTGTTGAAGAAACGCTTTCAATGTCAATCCTTTGCATTAATTTTATTATTGATTATTGAAGAAAAGTTTTTCATGATTTTGGTCATATTCCAAGAGTCTTACTTTTGTCTGCGTGTATTATTTTAATTATCTTGGACAACATGGTTCATAAAGACTGCAGCTAATTTTTAATATAAGCCCTTGTTGCTTCAATTTCAGTCGGAATTTATTACAACTCAAAACTGCGACACAATTGCAGTTAATATTAAAATAATTAGAGAAACATACATCAAGTTTGCAACAATGACACAATTATTTTTTTGCTATTGGTCATTGTTAAACATCGTGTAAGTATGAACAAATTATTTTCAATTTATCTCAATCATGTCATTACTTTACAATTTTCTACTGAATTCTTTTGTACAATTCAGCTACTTTATTAAAATGCCGATGCTCGTCTGCAAAAAATTATATATATTACTTGAATCAAACATGACTTACTTTAGGAGTTACTAGTGTTAGTACATAGAGGTTTTTGCCCCTAATAAGATAGTATAAGTGCTATTTGGACCTAATAAAATTAAATTAGAAAAATAAAATCATAAAATACTAGTAATAAGCGGAAAGCTTAAGTCAATGGTGCAACTATCATCTATATATCTAATTTGACTAATGTTGGTATTCTCTAATATTTTGAACTCGCAACAAATAATTGTTGCGTTCGAATGAGTGAAAACTTTTACTCTATGTAAACGTCAATCAATATATCCGATGGCTCGCTGCAATGCATTGGAAATATGATTCTTACTTCCGTCAACAAGCGGTTATATTCAATTTCAGTATTGAGCAATATGTGGTATGCCTGGCACTCGTTTAAATTCCATTTTCATAGAGCCTCCAGACATGTACACAGGATATCCACTTCACGAGAGCTATATTTTGTTTGCTCTTCAGTCAAAGAAACCACAGTAATTTGTTCCCTAAACGAGTTTATTTTCCGAAACTGTTCAACATAATTATCGTGGGTGTCTTGTGAAGAGTATTTATTATTTCGGGCGTGTCCAGGTTAGTCGCGAAAAATATTTCCAGCGGCCATTCTTTACGTTATTGGGTTACAAAATATGTTATGGTGTCTTTTAACGGACGATTTCAATACTCTTTCCTTAATTGGCTCTCGAAAGAATCGATATTAATGTCCTTTATATAATGGAGAAACTTTCAGGAGAATGTTCGTGACGTCGAAGTAGGGGTTTCTTTCGGCCTCCAGCGGATAATAAAGAGTTGTAGGCCGGCGGAAACTACTTGCTTTTACGTTGCATAAACTTCACAACAGATTAAGTGGATAATGCGAGTTTGCTTTTGAGATGCGTGCATTTTCAAGTTTACCTCAAGGCGGTCTAATGGCCGTCATGTTTTGCCAACTAATTAACCCATACTGGTTCAAATTGGTTTCTTTGTTTTTCAGGTCCAACAAACTTAAACCGTTCTGGCTATCCATTACGGAAAAAGAAACGTTGCCGGTACTGGACTTCTTATCCGCGGCGCTCCTCTCTGCGGAGTATGATCGTGCCTTAAGCAGGGCCTTGGCCATGGCCGAATGCCCGGTGGTGCCCTTCTTCGGAGCTTTCCTGCGGGAACTACGGGAGATATTGGCTTCGGGCCCCACCGGGCACGATCCCGCCGCAGGAACGGAGGCCATGCCAATGTCGAAGCCGCCCAAGGCAGACTTGCGCAGAGAACGGGACCAACAAAGACAAGTGGTAGGTGAGAATGATCAGTTTTACAGCTTTCAAACCGACTTTTACTCATTAGCGAAATTACCCCATCAACATCAAATAATAATTAAAGCTATTGCGTTTCTCTAAACCTCAATTGATCTCGCTAATTGGAGGAGCATTACGGCCACATAACTCTGACATTATGTTGTTGTATGATATTAGGGATCTCAGGTGTATTTGGGTACGCCTAGTTTGCTCTACAGACTATCAGTTTCAGAACTAACAAATACACCTGTGTACTTGTTTAAAAGTAAAACTATCTTATCTGAGACAACGTCACTTAAACTGCCAACACGTTGTACAAGAAAAACAATGAAGATCGGATTTAATTTAATTTTGTGCTACCAATTACTCTACATGGCAGGTCGCTGTTTATTAACTTGTGGCCTTCTAGGGAGTTCTTTTTACTCTTTTCGAACTCGCAATTTAATTTATATACAAATTCTCCACTCAATGTGGAAGACACATAAGCAACTGCGCCTCTGGTGGGATTTAAAATGAACATTTCGCCATACCACTCAATATTTCTGTGAGTGAATCAATACACGTTCCTAATGGTATAATTTTATTTTTCAAGCTTTTATGTTTTCAATTTTCTTTGCAAAGTATAACAGACGCACTGAAACCCTGCCGGCAAATCACTAATAAAGCTATATTCAAAGGAAATCGAGGTTAAAGACAAGAATTACTTGATGAAACTCACACAATTTAAAAGTATTCAATTGCTGCGAAGATCTATTTTTTCAATGTTTTTTATATGAAGTTGAATAAAAAAAAGTTAAAATGAAATCTTTATTATCATCAAATATCGATTTAAGTGCACTTCATCACAGATACACTTTTCTTTAAATTTGTGAAGTGAAGTTTGAAAAACAATTTTTTACATCAGTGATGACGGATTTTCTTTGCACTGAGAGTCATTTTTGTGCTCTGTTTTTCTGTTGGAAGTTTTCAAGATATTACCAGTCTTTCTTTACCAGTCTTTTTTATGATACCTATTTATTATTTCTTCAGTCAGATTGTACTAAAAATCATTCAGTTCTTTCACCGTTGTGAGAATTGTTTTTCTTCCTTCTTTTGGTTCTTATGCCATCAACATAATTGTTAAGAATTTCATTTTTATTTTTCATCTTTGTATATTCTTTTCATTTATCTTATGTTCTCTTGAGTTTTTTTGTTTGTTTTTTTTATTTTACCAAAATTTCATCTGCAGAAAAATTGTTCGGCTTTTGACTCCCTTGGAATTCTCTTTGCTCATTCACTTTCGACATTTAAATTTTCACCAATAGCAGAATTTGTTTTGACCTTTAACTTTTTGTTTCATTTCTTTATTGTTTAAGACTACATCAGTGTCACATTTTTATCTACGTACCTCTTTTCTATATTATTCTCTTATCATTGTTTCATCATATTATTATTAACAATTCACTCCTTCTGTTTTACATCATTACATTTGATTATATTTTTTTCTTTCTTCTTTACACCCGAGAAGCTTCTTTACACCCGAGAAGCTTACAAAGTGTTTAAAACTATGTTAACTGAGTTCTTATTTATATTTTATAGATTTGCTTCTTTAACCCTTTGAAGCACTTAATTTAAATGTTGGACTTAAAATTTTGTATGGTTTGTTCAAAGAGTTTATAAAATGATGGACCATAGTTATTTTTTGAAAAAATCTTTAATATTTTTCTTTTGTATGTGGTTAGATCTATTAACCATCATTCAACAAAAATTGAAAAATATTTTAAGCAGATTTGTGACAAAACTTAACATTTCGTAACATTTCTGAAAAACAACATAAAATCAATATTTCTCCTGTGATGCAATATAAAAAAAACTACTTATGGTACTCTATTAAACCCTTTTGTTGGCGTTCAAGCATAAGCCAACTTTGCATTGTGTACAGCTTCAAGTTCTTCTGCGTGGCTTCTTCACAGTGCTGCATAGAACACAACGTCGGGAACTTCCATAAAGATTTGTTAGAAAAGTTTTAAAATGGTTACACCCATTTCTGATGTAATAAAATTGTCTGGTAATTCTGGACGTGTAAACCAATAATAATTACAAAACGATGGAGATTTTTTTATTCCCATGAGTAAATTAAATTATGTTCTTATCTACTAAAAATGCCCTGCCCTACAGAGACAAAAAATGGTAATATTTCAAGGTTATAATGAAAATTCATTAAAATTCGCAAAACTCTCTCAAGTATCTACATAAGAATTCCAATTTAAGGTCGCAGAAACCAAAAATTTGCTACTTGCAATTTTGACTCACGAATGGCACCCTGAAGCATGGCTGAGCGCCATGGTTTCTATGTAGAGCAGGCAAGATAATACAGATTTTAATAAAGGAAGTTTAACAGTTAGACCACAATGCTTAAAAGGGTTTATCTACACTTTACACATATAGATTATTGAATGTTTTTCACATTGATAAAGTCAATCCTTAACGGTCTTCCTTAGTCTTAAACTTAACCTAGCCTTTTTAAACGTTATCTCTACAAAATAAGAATTAACTGCTTACATGTTTTTGAGATAATTTCTACTTCTCACTTAGTTATTGTTCTTTTCTGTTCAAATTCTGATTAGTTTTGAAATCTGAGTCAAAAATCTTTTTAAAAATTTTTTTTCAAGTTGCACTACTTTCTGCCGTTTGATCTTCGATGTGGAATTCTTCTTGTTGTCTCGTCATCGATAGCGAACATTTGTATTACCAGCTAAATCTTGAACTACCACAATCGATATTTTGAGAGGTTTTGAGGGAAAATGAAATCAAGCCTTCCTGTTCTCTTTTATAGAAGTTAATTTCTTATCAATTGGATATGTAGCCTTAATTGAGAAAATCGAAAATATTTTTTCTTGGTTCCTTTGATTGTATCTTATTGTATAGTATTTGTCTTAGGTATCGAGTTGTTTTCCAATGACGTTCTTTATTTGTCTTTTTCTAAGCATTAGTGATCGTCATTTCTGTGGGCCAGATAACAGCAATTTGAACCGCAATAACTAATGTCACAAGAGATAGCTAAGAAGAGCTTTATTAATAACACTAAACAAATCAACATAGTTAAAACCAATTTTTTTTCTTACTTATACTGAATTTTATCAAAAGGTGCACCAACCACAAATTCTAAAGTTGTGAATTGGGGATGTTAATTCTGAAATTTGTTTTCAGTAAAACTATTTAATATATTTAGTTATTATTTAATAATTGAAATAATAAGAAGAAGGCAATAAGAAATGTGAAATTTTTACAGAGACAATTTGATGTCCTTGTTTGTTTATGGGCCGCTTTAATTCACCAGAATCTAATTATTTTTGTGCAACCTGTCGTAGATTTTATAACTTTGTACGGTCAATTGTCTCGATAGAATTATAACTGTAGTCGCGGCCATTTCGCAATTCGAATTTGACTGTGCCATGAAATCGATCATAAAAATGATATATTGCTTTTAAAAATTTTACGCTGCACACCACGCATTTATGATCAAACTGTATGGGTATTTCTTGATGAATTATTAGTTATAGTTCACCTATTAAAATTTACTCCGCGTTTTCGTAAAGAAATCCCAAAACTTTGGAACAAATTTGTTTGATAACTTTCTTGTAAATTAAACTGAATAAGAGTTGACTTACTGTTTGAAATACAGTAAATCTTCTAGATTTGACGTTATCCTATTAGTAAGATCTCTTCTTTATAATTGCCTCTGTATAATATCATTATTTCAACTGACAAGAAATGGGACCTTTAGAACCTAGCAAAATTGTTGCTAAGAAGAGACGATAATTAAATTGCACGAATTTTTTTGCAGTTCATATCGGACTACAATGGGGAAGACCATCATTTTACGAAGATAGGGCCAGGGGGTCTAATCAATTTGGAAAAAATATATCGAACACAAGCCGTAATGGACCACATCTCCCTGTGTCATCAACACTATCACACCCGTAATCGTCTATCACCCACCGTTAGTCTCATCGAATACCTTAAGTAAGTGTTTTTAAGAACAAGAAAATGTTGGAAAGAAAAACGCCGCTGATAAAGTTAATGCAAACTATTAGATGTATCTCTATATTCTAGGTCATCAACTGTTAATGAGCAGCGCGTTTTAGCAGCTGCACCCCCTCAGAGAACTGAATTAGACGCTGAATATGACTGTGATGTAGATGACTATCATCCTGTACAACCACTCGTTCACGATCACGGCGTTAGTTTCGTTTGTCTTTCGTCTCCACTAACGAAAATTGATCAACACGTAATGCAGGTAGGTACTTGTTTGTTGTTAATGTCGGCTATTGTATTCCGATTACGGATGGACGTCCTCATATTGATTTTAAATATCAACACGTGCTTCCCCATGTACGCGTGGCGTGCTCCCGGTTTCCTCCGAAAGAGACGATAAAAATGTTTGCACGTCCCTTTTTCTAAAGTGCTGTGCAACTCGAAATACCAAAATTGCTACAGAAAACTTTTTTACCTCATTAAAGCTCAATTTTCAATTTTTATCGACTGTAGCTGCTATCGAAAATTTAAATTTAAAATGTTCCGAACGCTACGTCCTAGTTCTCTTATCTAGATGCCCGAGGGACTTCTTCCCTGTCGCATTTTCGTGCACCAGAAAGAATGACCTTGACCTAATTCCGACCTGATTTCTGTCACCGCCTACAAAGTGCCGCTCTTGGCAGCTTTAATGAACCGAATGGAGTGCCCCCACGTTACACACAGCCTTCGTTATTACAGATACTACACCACGGAAGTACTGTAGTGTTGTGGGAGGGCGTCGAAGGACCTTCGCCTCCCGGTCTCCGAGGAGTGCTGCTCTACTTGAGACTGGACCGTTCCTCAACAACACTGACGTGGGTGCGACCTAGCTGGAGTGGATTGAAAGCTGGCAACACAAATGATTCCGATCCGTTTTCAACGGACTTTAATTTATCTTTTAATCCTGAAGAGACTCTGGCGCCGGGACTCCTCACAAAACTGGCGTTGCAGTCATCCGGTGAACAAACTACCGGGACGACGCTGGATGATGGGTACGATCCACGTTTATTTAACTTGATATTTATGTTAGAGCGCTGACTCCTCGGCGATCAATTGTGTACCTTGAACACCCTCCCCTAACAGCGGAGTCGCTTAAAATTAATCTTAATGGCCCATTAAATCTTTAAAACTTTACAAAACTTCTTAATGTTTAACAAAACCGGCACCCGAGCCGTGATATTGGCGGTTTGGAGAACTTTCAATTTAGCAGCAACTAATTCTACCAACTAGATATCTACAAGAAAGGATAGTAACCATAAAACCAGAGAACAGTGGCGTTGTTGAAATATATTAAAGTGTTCGAAAATAATTCTGATTACTTGCTAACAGACTAATTAAATTGGTCCGCAATTTAGTAATTTAGTAATTTTCGTAATTACAAAGTATCAAGTTTTAAATGTAGCTTTTTCAGTTGCGTAGCATTCTCAATACAAGCTGTTGAATAACGTTAAATAACGGTAAAGTATTAAAATTAAATTAAATTAAATACCCCCATACATTGTAATAATTAAATTTCATTTGTGTGAGCTTGGGACAAGTTTGTGATAATAGTTTCCGTAACAAAGAATGAGACTTTTGTAATTTCAGAGGCCACCTGTGAATGCAGTTTTTTTATTTCAATGCGTCTACCATGAAAAGACATACTGTTTTACAGAAAATACTTAGGACTTGAATTATATAGTGATAGTCTTTTTGACAGTAGATGGACTAGAGCATATGTTCAAGATTTATACAGTGGCTCACTACAGAATTCCAGAATGGAGGGTAAACCTGAGCCACCTACGATGTCAATCAGTTATTCTTCAAGTATTCCAGTTTAGGGGCCGATGAAGATCCTTTACAATGGTGGCGATTAAGCGAGCCCCTATATCCCAAATTGGCCTGTCTGGCAAAAGAATACTTAAGTGCTCAAGCCACAAGTGTACTCTCGGAGAGAATATATTGTAGAGGGGGTCTTATTATCACTGACAATCGAGCTCTCTCACCGCCAAACATTCGGAACATTTAATTTTTCTTTTTTTAAACAGGGAATTTCTTCCATTATACGAGTAGACTTCTATTTGTTTTCAATATTAATATTTGTTACAGCTGTAACAGAGTTCAAATAATATATTGTTAATCTTCATTGTTTTTATTTTATTAATAAATCATTTGTGTAGATCATTGAATTATATATCATACCTACCTAATTTCTAATAATTATAAATCTAAATAAGTAGTTAATCATTGATAATTATCGATATATCGATAATCGATAATGGATTTAATTTATCGCGCAGCCCTATACCCAAAATAAAAATATTTCACTGGTTTGACAGCCACCGTGCTTGCGGCATTTAAAACTTTGCAATTATTTCCTATCTGGAAACTAAAGTAAATATTTTTATTAAATTATTTTACTTGCGTGGTTATGAAACTTCAGCTGTAGGTATTGGAATATAAAAAAATATAAATAACTGCCTTGGGGTCTCTAGAGAGAACTTGAAAGTGCCATCTGTATTGATTATTATTTTTGTAATCCCTAAGGTACCTGTGTAACTCATTTGGTACAAATGGTCGAATGGAAATTGATGAGCAGCAAATTTTGCTAATAGTTTAAATCTTCAGTAAGTCAAATATTATAATAATGTTAAAAATTAATTATCTTACTGATAGAAGTTTATTAATTAGTTGCAATTTTAAATAAATGTTTCTACATGATTGTGAGAAAATTATGATACATAGCTAACTAATATGCCCAGGTAAAAGAAATACACGTAAATATAAAAATTCTTTTTTATGACACAATCCTTAAATATGAAAATTTTAGTTCTCTTGTTATTGCATTAAAATACAACGATAGTGTAAAATATAATAATTTGTGCTTTACTTTCTTCTTCATGTCGCCTTCTTTCTCTACCTTTTTCGACGTCAAAAAGGTATAAAGGTGTCCCACATCTCCAATTAAAGCTTTCTGGTTATAGAAAATCTACTCATAACATTAATTAATTATTTAACTTAAGATTCAATGGTCATAGTATACCTTCTTTTTGAATAGTTTTGGACTAATACTAAGATTCTATTAGAAACTATAGTAAGTAAAGAATTTACTTATGTGTCTACTATGTTTCTGAAATCAATGCAACTCAAATAAGAAATAAGAGAATAAAAATATTGATTGAAGTGGCACTAAAGCAAAAAAGATTACGTTAGGGTAAGTAATATTTATTTTATTTTTAAGAGTTGTTCAAAAGGTTCTTCATATTAGAGTATCATACTAAATATTTCTAAAATAATCTCTACGTGCATGTAGGCGGTTATCAGATCATTCTTACTAAAATAAGCTTTTCTATAAGTGCAGAAATCTCGTACACCAGAGATGTTACATAACCGAAAAAGGACATTCATATGCTCCAATTGTCTATTTGTTCTTTTTGATTTTTTATTATATGTATATTGAAAATGTAATCAATTATTTAATATATTTTTATTGTTTTGAACAAGAATACATAACTATTATTATACTAATTATTAAGCCTAACTTAAAATTATGTGTTCATTAAGTGACGAATCTTCTGAAGATGTTTAATTTTCTGAAGCTGATATGCTTTAAACTGTTCCAGCGCCTCTATTCGCCCTTGCATCTGCCAAATTATTCCGCAGTCTTCATTCGGTTCCTTATCGCCCTGTTTAACGACTTTTTCACTCGCAGCAAGTTTTTGTACAGAGCTGCTTATTTCAGAAACGAAGTCATCAATCTGACTCCAAACCTTCCATCGCATGTTATGCAAATCTTTTTGCTCCTCTTTCAGTTTCCTTATCAAGCCACGCAAGAAATCCTTGAGCAGAATCTCCTGTTGTTCGCAAATTTTCCGTCTAGCGTTGAGTTTATCCAATTTAGTCCGCAAACGCACAAGTTCCACTTCCATGAACTGTTTCGGCCCGTTTTGATTCCGACACGATTCTGCCGTCGCATCCGGCAGATTCGAGTTTTGTGATTCTTTTTCTCCTGCTCCATTTCCAAACGGAGATAGTTTTCTACCTAAATCCATAGATAGAATATCTATTCAATAAACTGTCGTGTACATTAGAGAATGCAATTTGACAACTGACATGAGAGTTCATTTGTTTACAGATTCCTCGATCTTGTAGCGGTGAAAGAGGTGCATTTGGGGGGGCGCGACGCTGAGAGAGAAGCAGAACTGGCTACTGTAGCTCGAAGATACGGCCTCACCCACGAACCTGGAAACGAGTGTGCTCTTACCGTCCTATATGGATATGGGCTCAGTGATAATAGACTACTCTACATTGTGTGCCCATCAGCTATATGCAGGTAATCACTTCGATGAATTGAAACAATACCTTTAGTTTAAGCTGTTAATTTTGTTAAGGAATTGTTAAAAAAGCAGATAAATCTTTTGTAATTGGGCCCTAAAATGGCCCGATACAATGATTTTATTTTTAAGTGATTTATTTTAGTAGTACAGTGAAATAAATCCAACAAACTTAAAACAACTCAAAAGAATCTACCGTTTGTTAGGAAAAATCAATAACGACAATACAATACAATAAATTTTTGTGATTTTATTGTTGATTGTAGAAAGCGTCTTGCTCAAATTAAATATACATATTGAATCATTTTTAATTTTATTGCCCCGCAAAATTAACCGCGATTTAAATCTTAATTAACTTCTCATATGCATTTTATTAAATTTGTTTGAAAAATATAAAACAATCATAACAAAAAAATCTTGCGACAAAATACCGAAATTGAGATAGTCGCTTGGTGCAAAATTTCGCCATGTCCGAGATTCTCGATTCTAACAGCAAACAACTCCATGGGGAGAAACGAACGAGCAGTTTCAGCTTAAACTTAATTCCCAAAGTTTCCCGGAAATAATTGCTCTAATAATTGTTTTCTGGGTAATTTTGCTTGGATAAATTCAAAATCGATATTAAGTGTCAAACTCCACTCAGTTAACGCCCAAAGAGTTTTTGCTCAAGTTAGCAGATTTCATTTTATTCAATTTTCAGATAAGTTTATTACGAGATTTTCATAAATTTGGTTTAAATATGCAGGATTGAAACGTGCCTTGACATTATCCGAAATATTCTGAATTTGTTATTTTTTTAAGTGTTCCTGAACTGACATCAAAATCTGAAATAATTTTCTTATCTTTTCAGACACGACAGGAAGTAGTATTAAATAAAATTCTGACTAGAACAAACTTAAAATTTAATTTGTGAGCTAAAATAAAACTTGATGCAGTTTTCCTGGTGCATCTGCAATTTTCGAACGCATTCTTGTACCTCAAAGTGCTTTATCTCGTTGCAAACTGGCCTATTAACTGGAGATAGTGAAGCAAAATCGGAGAATAAAATTAATAGCGTCCTTGAGCTTTTGTAACAAAGTTTGAGCTACTTCTGTTATTGCTTCGCAGTGAGTTTAAAGGAAAAAATCAAAAATAAATTTAATGAAAGTAGAAATTATACAGCATAATTGTGTTTAATGTGTTTAAGATCTTTGATCTGAAACATTAAATCCCTGATTAAACTTCAAGAATTTCGCCGGATTCTTCATCTTCTGAAGAGATAGTTTTGCGGATAGTAAATTCTTAGAACTATTTTGTTTCGTGAAGGCATTTAAAGGAGTAGAATCTGGTTTACTTGAAAAGAGAACGCAGTTTTTTTTATTAAGCACTTTTTGAGACGAATAAGTGTAAGATTTGCTGGAAATATGAGGTTCAAGACTTCCTTTGATGGGGTAAGTTCTAGTTTACTACCAAGAAACTACAGTTTCTGTTTCTATTCTATTAAACAAATAGAAATAATGAAAGTCTCAAAAGAAATAAAACGTTCAAGACGTGCAGTAGTGAATCAAATACTATATAGGATAAAATAGGTGGTGTTTTAGTCTTAGAAAGTGTTTATTTAGAAAATTGCTGTTCTATCTCTATGATACTTGTGGCTCGCACTCAGTCATCTAACGTTGTAAAAATTAAATGTAAAGAAATCTGCAAAAATTCTGCATTTGTCTAACCCCAAATAATTTGCAGTTACTTATGCCTCGTATCGTCCCTTATAGTCAAAAAAAAATTCAGTTAGCCAATAATAGCCTTTGTTAACTTATATCCCTTTTAAAAAATTTTAGATGTTTTTCTTCTTAAACTGATTTCATCAGACCAAAGATTAAAGTAAGTGCACTGTGTATGACTCCCATATAGGGAGTCGGTCGGCTTTGAGCTACTACACTTATGACAAGGAGGGCAGTCACTGTGTCAGTTTGATCTATTATTTTGCTACCTTTCAATGTAAGAATTTTCCCATACAAGAGACATTCCAAATTCTAAGCGCAATTCATTTTACGCAACCAGCAAATCACCTGTGTAGTGGCAAAAATCTAGTACAAAACTTACAATTATTTGATTTGAAAAGAAGCACTTTTAAATTAATTGCCTAGCATCATTCCTTTAAGATCACATGAAATTAGCCTAGCAATGATTGGGTGTTGCCGTAGGGAATTGCAATTTATCAATTAAATCCAATTAACATTCTAACAATACTGTTTTGAGAACAAAGTTATATAAATGGAGAATTCCAAAACTAAATAATAGATGGGACTGGATAGGCTCTAAGTCTTAAAAATGTTGTCTCTCTAACTTTGCAATAAATATGACAAAAAATGGTGCCAAATTAGGAATGCATTAAGAAAAACTTCCTCTTCAAATGCTGAAATATAGAACACGTTTACCTTAATAGCTTCAGACTGCCAGCAAATGTACTGTTAAGTTGTTTTAGTGAAATTTACTTTTAGCGTTGAGTGAATAATATATTATTCACCCAACGCTTTTAGTTATTGCCTATTATACCATACGTTAAATTGGAAGACTATATTAGTACATACGAGTAGACCATTACCTACGTTCCAGCTGTCTGGTAGGGTCTTCTATTAGAATCTACTAGAATCTTCAATTATTTACATCCAGCAGTAACAGCTATAGCAGTCACTTTCACCAAACACTCCCAAACTCATATAAGCCAAATATTTATTCATAAATGAAATAATGTAGATTTTTGCCAGGTCGTACATATTCTCAGATGTAAAGAAATCTACGGCTCCAGTAATGTAAATCAGGTATTACCGGTACCACCACATCTTGTATCAAAATGTTTAAACATTTCATATTAAAAGAAATTTTGATAACATTTTAAGTGTGGGAGGATACTTCTACATTACACCCAGATGGGCTATAACATCTCTCTCTAAAATAGGGCATACCGATAATGCACTTATTTCGAAACAATTTTGTCCACAAACCGGAACTCTAATCCACGTCAGACCCAACTGTTTATTCTTATTTGGTGTGGATTAAATTATAAATACAATACTCGGCTGCTGCTGCTAAATTAATTATGTACGCTATGAAACTAAACATATTGTCTTATGTTGTAGGGTTTGGTTCAGTGGTCTAAGTTGGCTGATACGGGGCTTATCTAGACAAAGCACTTTATGCGACAGGAGACTGCTGTGGTTGCGGGAGCAATACATGCAGCTTTACCATGAGGACGGATACTGCTGTGGTCCTCTGGCCGCAGATGCTATAAGAGTAAGTTTTAAGTGTTCATCATGACGACAATTATACGTTATTCATTTTTAAACAGTCATTCGGTGGTAGAGACTGGTCTTTAGCTGGCGTGACGAGTTTAAATCAACCAGGAGAACCCTCGGGCGCTTTGCGGAGAGAAGTTTCTATGAAAATCAAGAAAAAACAACTGCTCAGCAATCAAGCATTTAAGGTAATTGCCGAAATGTGTATGAAATAAAATAACGTTGCGTAAATAGGATCGCAGTTTGAGGAGTCAATTTGTCGAACCAGCTACGATGTGTTTAGAGAGCAGTTATTGGAGAAATCCAACACACCATCGCCAATCAACACCAACAACATTTCCGGATCACCAAGCATCTGATGTAGCAAGACACCACAGTTTGGGGCAATTGGCGTATAACTCGTCACAACCAAAATTTGACAGGTAGAAAAATATATTAAAATATGAGTGATGAGAATTATTTTTGACGAGATAAATTTCAGAGATCGACACGGCTCGACCGAACATTTGTGGCATGGCAGACATCCAAGAGTCGGCTCAATCCTTTACGATACTCAATTAGACTTTGTAGATTTCGTTACGCTTTTTCGTTCGTTTAGGTAAGTGGCGATTTACAACGAGAAGCTCCTAATGAAGTTCGATCGTTTCAGTTTATTAATTCGAAAAGATTTAAGAGATCTCTTCGAACAATTAGCAATATCTTATCGAAGCATGGCTGTGAATACTTCAAGTAAAGTAAATGGTGTCAAAACAAAAATCGAAGCAAGAAAAATTCAAAAATTAGGTAATTGCACAAAATTAGCTTAAAGTCACATTTTTATTTAACTATTTCAGGATTATTAACAAGAAATAGTCGAGCCGAATTAGAGGGATCTGTAGTGAATTCTCAAAAAAAAATATTCGATGCAATAGCTGCAGCTAGCATATTCACAAACTGCGCAGGAATTGATACCAATAACTCTCAAGTGATCACAATGTCCACTTTTACAAAATTTTTGGAAACTCGACAAATGGAAGTTTGGACAGAGGATCAAGTCAAAGCTCTCATACACGTAATAACTCTCTCCAGTGATGCACCGATGAGATCTAACTTGTTTTTGTAGAGGCACGAATCGGATCCTCAATTAAGGGTCCAGAACTGCTTGTCATTCGAAGGCTTCGCCCGGTACCTGATGGATAAAGACAATTACGCCTTTGTCAATGAACGTGAAGTTCCTAACGAAAGTGATATGACCAGGCCAATGTCGACGTACTACATAGCATCGTCTCACAATACTTATTTAACAGGACACCAACTCAAGGGCGAATCTTCGGTCGAGTTATACAGTCAAGTTTTATTGACTGGATGCAGATGCGTTGAGTTGGACTGTTGGGATGGCGATGACGGTTATCCAATGATCTATCATGGTCACACGTTTACCACGAAGATACCATTCAATGCTGTTGTTGAAGCAATTGATAGAAATGCCTTTGTTACTTCTCCATATCCTGTGATCCTATCAATAGAAAACCACTGTTCGATGCAGCAGCAAACCCGAATGGCGCATGTGTTTCAAGCAAGTGTATCTATGTGTTTTCAAGGTTCCTTCATGAAATAATTTTCTGTTTCAGAGGGTTTTTGGGGAAAAGTTGGTGACAAATTTCTTATTTGAAGCCGACTATAGTGATGAACCGTCGTTGCCTTCACCAGAACAATTAAAAAATAGGATTCTTATAAAAAATAAAAAGTTAATAATGGAAGTGCCTGCACCGTTAAGTTTTGCAGCAATGTCTACACCTGGCAGGTAAATATTTAATAGACAATTTTACAACTTACAACTAACTTTAATGGTCCATCATCTGTTATTACAACGAAATGTTTGAAAAATCATACATAATGAATACTATTAACTGAAACAGAAAATGTTTTAAAATAGATATAATTTCTATTTTTGAAAATAAAAATCTAGAACTGGTGTTATAGAAACACATATTACAGACCTGGTTCGGGAATACGGCATTCAGTTCCTGGTCGAACGAGTTCAATAATAAGTAACACCAGCAGTAGTTCCTTCAATGATGACTTCAGTGATGACGATTACGATGATGAAGATGATGAAGACAATATTGATGGTAATATTTCCATTTAGACTTGGTAACGCAAAATTCTCTACAATATACAGTTCTAGAAAAAGCAATCCACGGTATTTTGACCGCCAACGAATCTCCAAGACCTTACGGAGTACCTCATACAGCAGCCAAAACCAGCTCAACCAAACGAGCAGCACCCGATGACAAGCTCAAGAAAAGAAGCAGTCAAATATCTAAAGAGCTCTCCGACCTTGTGGTTTATGTTCAGGTAACGTCTTACGCAAGCCGATTTAGTTATAACTAACAATTATGGTACTACTAGGCTATCAAATTTCGAGGATTAAACACGATAAGTCCGAGCAGTTCAGTGAAGCAACGCCAAAGAGCCTGCATGTCAAGTTCTGGAAGTTCCATTGTAACGACTGGAAGTAGTTCAGCTTCTAATATCAGTTCTTCAGGTGGCGTTTCCAACGAATCTGACGCTACTATATTTGAAACTGAAATAAAGCAAGGCCGTCCCAACGTGCATTTACCATGTTATCAGTGCTCCTCCATTAATGAAAACACGGCAAAAAAACTGTGCCGAAAACAACCCTTAGCTGTCGTGGCACACACTCAAACCCAACTAATGAGGACGTACCCGGCCGGGATGAGGATAGATTCTTCAAATTTTAACCCCGTGATTTTTTGGTCGTTTGGGTTACAAATGGCGGCTCTTAACTACCAAACTGATGATACGTCAATGCAGTTGAACACAGCGTTGTTTGAAATTGATGGAAAGTGTGGTTTTGTAAGTAAACCCAACGTGATGTGGGATCGATCACATGTTATGTACAGGAGATTCAACCCTTGGGACAAGGAATTCGATGGTTTGCATTCGTCACAAATTGTTATTAACATTGTTTCCGGCCAATACGTTTCTCAAACCAGTGTTAATTTAAATACGTACGTGGAGGTTGAAATTACTGGAATACCCGTAGATTGTAACAAGCAAAAAACAAAAGTAGTGCAGAAAAACGCGCTGAATCCCATATGGAATGACACTTTTCACTTTAGGGTGATGTTTCAAGACTTGGCGTTTTTAAGATTTACTGTTGTCGACGCAACGAGTAATCATTTGTTGGCCCAGAGGATATTGCCGTTAAAATGCTTAAGACCGGGATACCGACATTTACGTCTTCGATCTCCACAGAATAAATATCTCAACATGTCAACGTTATTCATTTATTCACGAGTGGAAGAGGAAAGTTTAGAGAACTCGGAATCACGTGACGGGCTAGAGAGAAGCCAACCGGAAACCGAAGTTCAACTTGATCCAAGTGCTGACAATACATATTTGGGAATTTCAGGGACTCCCCTGTGCGTGAAACGTCGAATGTTTTTCTTAATGGTATATGGTGTTGTATCTGAAGAACCTTACACCATTTTAAAAATTACTCAAGAATCATCAACACAAGAGGTGTTGTTGTTGTGTTTGCAGAAAGCTAACATCGCAGCAGATAAGATCAACGATTATATCTTAGTTGAGGAAGTTGCAAGAGGCTGGGAGAAGAAAGATCACAGTTTACCTTCTACCCAGCGAATTTTGGACTTACATGAACGCCCCTTGCAGGCCCAGTCTCAGTGGAAAGGTGAAGGAAGATTCATATTAAAGCGAATGGGTGACGATCCCAGCAGTAGAGCTTGGTTGTCATCGATAAGAAGCGTTGCGAATCGCGAAAGAGAGGCACGTAAATCCGATGGTGCCCCTAGTAACGCTTGGGAAGAAAACGATACTTTCTTAGTGTGCATTTACAACGTTTCTCCCGAAATCCCCTACGCTATTTTGAAAGTACCGTTAAACGCGTGCGCCCAGGACGTCCTTGCTCAAGCTCTAGTCAAAGCGAGAAGATTAGAAGATCCCATGAACTTTGTGATAGTCGAAGAACTAGAATGGGGGGGTACTAGTCATAACATTCAACAACGCGCTCTTGCAGATTACGAAAACGTGTACAGTGCTCAATCGCATTGGCAAACTATAGGACGTTTTATAATGCAGGAACGTGCAAATGCGACTCCTACATCGTTACGAAAAAACCGCATCACTAATAGCTTACGGTTGGCTACGTTGGATCGCATCAGTCGCGGTTTAAACGTAGCCCGAAGTGTCGCTACAAACAGTATTAAAGTGCCGGTTCAAGTTGCCCTGAGTGATCCAACTACTTCCAAGTGGAAGAGCAAAACGGGAGAGGACTCAAAGAACAAGGCGACGTCACGGTCTAAAGTGAGCTCGGAAAAAGACACTTCTGTTACCAGTGCCGCGCTCCAAAAACAGCAATGCCAAAGGGAAGTACATTCGGAGGGTGAAACGTTGAGCGATGAAGAAACCAAAGAATCTGATCTGATGGCGACCGTTTCACGCCTCAAAAAAGTCTCGCTTCGCAAGTTCAAAGAGTGGAAATCATGACTTCTGGAATAAACTTTTAGTGCATTTTAATACTACTTTGACACAATGTTTGTATCTTAATAACAGCTTTAAACCACTAGAGTTGTTAGATGTAGCAACATAGATAGTGTTAAAGTTTGTATTCTACAAAATCTATTTTGCTACTACTTAATTTTATGTTTGTTACATTGGCACTCTGTTCTAGTTCAAATGATACAAGCAGAAGTAACGGGTGGAAAAAGCAGCAACCGTCGGTTATTTTATAATATATATTCGAACGTCAATAAGCTAAGTTTCTTTAAAAAATCCATTGAATTTGACCAAACAAAACAGTCAATAAAATTAATTTTTGCCATTTCCTTGTTAGTTACTGAGAAGTCGAGAATGGGCACCAAATACGGTTCTAAAGTAATTGAGAAATAGTTTCTCATTAGATTGGCAATTTAAAGAAAATTAAAGGTACTGAGGTGCCGGTTTACTTTGTTACATTAGCAGCGATGAGATGAAGAAATCTTAGCTTATAGAAGCTAACCAACCAGTGGGATTTTTTTAATGACAACAATAATATGTTACTAGTCGTCAAAACATTTTCCCGTTAGGGTTCTACGATGTTGATTTAATCAAAAACATTTTCCTTGTTTTGCAATATTTTGGCTTGGACCATTAAATGTAAGACCCCAATCAAACACGTTTGCGAGCATATCTACTATTTTGCCTTGACGATTTTTTGTGATGTTATTAATATGTTTTAGAGTTTATAATTTATTGAAGTTTGATTGTTATTAACATTAGTAAATAATATAAAATAAATGATAGATAATTATATGAAAATTAAAAATATACTTAACTAATGGAATGTACTTATACAAAGTGTCTCTATCACGTCTCTCATATCTGATAGATTTTATTGATTTTTGAAGACTATTTTTGTTTTAACATATCCCAAAGATCAAATTGCAGTATTTATAAATTTATAATAATTGTTCTTGTACTATATTTGCATTAACATTGATGTAATTTATAAAATATATGATATACATATACGAAAATATATACCGTTACTTTGTAGTACAAACTTGAAATGATTGTTTTTACGTAATATTGTTACATTTAACGATTTATAAATATATTGCGTTCAAAAAAATTTGTATCATTCTAAGTACCTACCGACTTATTACCTGCCTACTTTGATTACAATTTGCATCAGTAAACTTGATGAGAACACTTGAAATATTTGAACTAGAAAACAATATATACTATATATTCTAAACATTGTGGTTTTCCTAGGTTTGGAACAAAATTAAATAATTTATGAGCTATTTTTAAATTATATTTGTAATTTAGATCTTGAAGAAGATATTTTTATCAATTATTGCGGTATCAAAGCGATCTATGTGTTTTAATTATTGTGAAAAGCCACGAAAAACTTCCTTTAAAATGTCATGTGAACTTCACATTACTTTTTAGAACGACCACCTAAAGTAGTGTATCTGACGGGTATGCAACCAAGAATACACTATAAGTATAGACATTGTATAGGGATTATAAATAATCATACAACGGTATAGATTTATGCAGTTAGTACAAAACCGTTTAGTTGTTCTCAAAATTAAAAATTACAAGGGTTACAAACAACTTTCTAATTAACATATTACCAACGTTACCATCCGTGCCAGTGTGGATTATCAATTCAAAATACTTCGATACTTTATTGCAAATGAATCTTTCTCTTGTGCAGGAATATTATGCTATATAAGCTATTATAAAGAACATTATAATCAAACCTCTTCCTTAATATACTGCTTCTAATCAAATATACGACTCATTACTATTCGGTTATTTGGCGTATATGTATAGTAGTAGTAGTGTCGGCTTAACACCTACAAAGAAATCAAAACGCCCTAAGCAGTCAGCATTTTCAATTTTGCAGCGCGCTTTTACCAAATGTCGTATTCTAATGGTGCCTGTGTATTGTGTTAGGACACACCCAACCCCAAACTTGATAGATCTTTATGGCAAGTTCAAGATTAAGAGAGCTTAAACGTGATTTCTTTTATATAAAAAATAAATAGTTTGATCTACACCAAAAAATCCACGTTTATATGGATAATAATATTGTTTGTCAGGATAAATATTTATATTTTAAGAAAAGACAAAAAATCGCCCGAAACAAAAATAAATGG
Organism: Pyrochroa serraticornis; assembly: GCA_905333025.2. NCBI lineage: Eukaryota > Metazoa > Arthropoda > Insecta > Coleoptera > Pyrochroidae > Pyrochroa > Pyrochroa serraticornis. The sequence goes on from HG995152.1 coordinate 41,370,219, forward strand.
CGATATTTTGTAAAAAAAATATCATCTAATATGGTTTTAAGTTAGTCATTTTACAGTGTTTATTTTTTCTCTGAATCTAATAGCTTAGACGGGAAAAGCTTCGTTGCATACTTTGGCTAACCATGTATAACGGATCCATCTCAACGTCCAGGAACGTTATTAGTAACAACGTACAGATTAACTCAGATAGAGTTAACACCCTCTTACCTAAACATAAGCGCATCTACCCCAATCACACTCCTGGTCGACTTATAAGCTGTTGGTCAGTTGATAACCTTCTACGATAGTGGCGATTACTGAGAAAGTAAGAAAGCTTCTGCATCTACAGTTTTAGTCAAAAGTATGGAACTAAGTTTCTATTGGCTAAATTCTTAGAATTAAAGAAAACATGATAACTATTTGTCACATAACTAATTTGAGGACATATTGGAGCCATGCCCTATGCATGCACATACTATCTATATTTACGCCCTGTATTGGAGGATACTTTTTTATAAAATTGCACTGGTCACTTTTGCCTGAGGTCTGATGCAACTTTTCTCCTTTTGTAAATGGTAACGTAATAGAGTTTTCTATTCAGCCTGATGTAGAGAATTATTTTCTTGCATCAAGCCGTTTATTTTTAAATAAATAAAGAAAAATTACGATTTATCTCGAACGGGCAAAATCTCAAATCTGCAAGAACGCAACCTGTATGACAGCCCTTGTCCCCGAATTATATAATGGTATAGCACCAGAAATACAAGGGAATTCCAGCCAATTTTGAATGACTCACTTAGTTAGGTTCGGTTTGTTTATAGATATGATCATTATTTCCACCTGCACATAACCATAAAAATATATAAGAAACAATTTAAAAAATTAAATAAACCTTGTTACTTATCGTATCATATTATTTTCTGTCGATAGTTAATTTATTAAATAATAGATAATTTATCAAAAAAAATTTTTACAATAAATTGGACAAAACTTTTTTAATTCTTATACAGTCTTTAATGTTAGTTTTCTTTGTTAGTGTTCAGCAAATGAATAGGAGTGAAGATTCAGTCATAGGAACAAAATAATGTCCATTATGAAAAATGTGTCAAATTTTTTGAAAGATTTTTTTTTATGATCAAAGTGCCAACCTGGACTAATTTTGTTATAATTCAAGTCAGTAGACCAAATAGCGTAAGAGATTATTGGCAATAATTGTAAAAGGTTCAATTGTGACAAAATTTAGATTGTAACAAATTTTATTATTTTATTGTCACACATATCATTCGTAAAAAAAATCTTCAAAAAATTGTTGTAGAAAATAATTATTGAAATATTTGTTTGAAGTAGCTAATAATCACAAAGATACATTTATACATTTTTATGAGTATTATGAAAAAGATAATTATAAATAAATATAAAAATAGTAAATAATTTTTTCACTCTTTTCCAAACTGTCACTGTAGTTCTAGTTAGACGTTTTCAAACATGGTGGCGCTACCTAAAGCAGTGATCCAGCCGTTTACCCATTAATCTTTAAGATTCTTTGGTTTTAAATCTGATTGCTCAACGCATTTAAAAAAATAATTTCAAAATTTAATTACTTCTAATAAATGCAGTGAAATGCGTTCAATTATTTATTTATTTATTTAATAACAGAAATCAGAGACGAAAAGTACATTACAGGCCCATTGTCAAAACCACAACCGTGATGCGAATATTATATAATAATATTGGCATCATGAGCGTGAGCGACATCGAGACTAAGACCGAATACGCGCTATTAGTGCGCGTCACACGTTGTCCTAGGTCAAGTCATTGGATGCCAACAAGCTCCAGCTCCCATAAGAATTAACACAGGAGCAAAGTTTGAGGCTCTCATATTGTTCAACCAGCCATATTTAACGGGGTGGCTAACTTGATCCACAATTCTGTGACATTTCTTCGTGATTCCCAACCATTTTCGTGTAAATTAAGCGCACTACAACCGAGTAATAAGAATTTGAATCTTACGGTGCAAAAAAGGGTATTCCTACCAAAGCAACCAGAGTACAGAAGTAGTTAAAGTAATTAAAGTATCGATTGTAACGGATGATTACTTTCTACCGAGTACTCGTTTCGCAACCAACTACTGTTTAGTATCGAGTAATCAAAGTATGGATAATATCGAAAGTAACGAATACATTGTGGAACGAGTACTCGATACTTCGGATCTTTTCGAGTAACGAGTACTCGAGTCACGAATAATTACTTTTCGCCATGGCAAATGTCAGTATGATTTTAGACAATTCGAATCGTTATGCTCGGTGCTTGGCTTGACAGTCCTTGAGTTGTTCAAGAAAACAGGCAACCCTGATCTTTTACCAACCGTAGAAAAGAGAAATCACTAAGTTAATCGATTCGCAAGAGTATGCTTTCTGGTCACAAATGTAGAAAAAACGGAATTAATTTCTGCTTTTATTCTCACTTACTAGTCAGGTTAGTTTTCTTACAAATAGTTAATTTGAAAATTGTAAAATTATTTTTAATACATATCAAGATTATTAAAACTAAAGTGTTTCTTTCCCAAATTTTATTAAACAGGGTGAGTATGTTCATTAACTGAATAATAAGAATACATACTACAGTCTTCTACAGTCGACAATAAACATCCCCTTTTACATGGAAATGCTAGTTACTAAGTTTTCTTGAGAGACATGGCTACTAACGCACAGATATTTTCTAAGTGTTGAAGGTTGCATTGAAATATGACAACGCAGGGAAGTATTAGCAATAAACTCCCCTCCGAACTGACCCCTTACTCCTGTACTCCCGCACCCGCCAATCCCACCACCCCCTCTTCATTTTTGTTATGGCAGGCGATCATGAAGCCGCACCGGTTGAGTTAGTGTTTTGGTTAGTTTTTTCTTTACCACGTGTTTGTATAGTGATGTGATCGTATTTTGCAAATTACCAATCTTATTTAGTGAATATCGTTAACCATGGATCACGTAAGTTTCTTTAAATATTTCCATATTACAATTTATTGAAACATTTTAGCCTCAAAACGAACTTTGTACAGTTTGCAAACAGGCGGTGGGAGATCTCCAACAACATAAGGAGACCCAGGAACATAAATTGCAATTCAAGTTATGGGAATTTAAAAATTTCAAGTAAGTTATTATTTTTATGGTGGTAAAGCATGGTAAAGCGCTTGCGCACAGAGGATAACATTAAACATTTAAGATTTATGTGCTATATAAAAATTTACTAATATAGTGTTGCATGGACGTACGCGAATTGTAGATAAGTTAATCATTAGGACTTATGACAAAAACGACATATTTTACTCGCTACTGTTTATGATAGGCTATTTGAAATTCTGTTGAAATCTACATTTTTGCACATAGAATTCAGGTTGCGTGCCTAACAATTATTTGCTAATTTCACGAAGTACAGCTTGCTGCAAAATTGCTAAGCAATCCTTTATAGTGAGTTATGTGCACACTGCATGGGCAAGTTATCCCAAATATAATATGTACTATAATTTTATACAGATATATTGACAAATATCTTTTATTTAAGTAATTTTGCATCAATGTTGTGAAAAGTAACTTAATTTAAGCAATTAGTTTGACAAATTTCTTACATAATTAATTTATTGGCTTCGTTAGATTATTGTTGTTGCTGCTACAAGTTTGAGATGTGTGTACGTTAATTTGGTAACTGACTGTACATTCAGTCTTCTGTTTGGAAATACCTCACCAGATCAGTAAAGTGTGTGTAGTGTAAGTCGTTAACAATTGTTCAATGAATGGTTTTCTTGTTTACAAACAAGCACATTTTACTACTTAAAACATGGATAAAAAAATTAATCTTCTATTGCTATTTATATGACTAAACATTTGTCGTAACCAGAACGAAGTTCTTAACGACTATAAAAAATTTAAAATTCCGATTTACTTTTTAAATTAAAGGATTTTTAAATTAAAGGATTAAAATCTTGGCTTTAGGTCCCGAAATCTTAGAATTATGCTCTTGTAACTGAAAGAAAAACATTTAAATTTTGACTGAATTCGTATGAACTTCTGTATCGATAATTTTTACCAACAATTTTCTGCTTCGATATGATTGGTTTGTTACAAAACACGTCATCTCGTAATCTAACAATCCTAAAACCTGATATCTTACGTAATTATGGAAGTTGACAGCCCAAACTCATCGTTCTTTCTAACGTCACTGTTTTCCTCATTTTAGCGCAAAAGCAATACTTATAAAATGTTTTTACATCAACATAAATTTTAGTTAAACATAGCAATAATGGAGAACAGAGCAGGAGCAACTAAGAAAACGCTACCGTACCGGTAAAATGACAATCTAAAACCAAGTGCCACACAAATATAATAACGCAAACTAAAGCATGAAATCTTATATGCGTAGTTACATATTAAATTATATCTCTTAAATATTAATGAAAATTAATTAAATAAATAAAAATCAGATTGTGTGGCAATTCATCAAAATATAAAGCTACAATATACAAGAAGCCTGTGAATTTATTAAATTACATTTTGGAAAACCAATTTCTGGTTATATAGTGTTAAGAACTTTATGAATTCAATTATCTAGCCAATTTGAAGCGTTTGAAATACAAATGCATGGATTTTTCAGATTAAAATTACCTATGTGCTACAGAATCATCATACTTGTTGCACTCTTCATACAACCTGTTCCCCTTTCAAAGTTTCTTGTTCATTCCTAATAACGTTATAACGATTCGTCATATTGAGACATTGTTTTACCTATAAGAAATAAAACATATTTTATACTTCCAGGCACTCTATGGTGAACGATAAAAATGGGGTAGACTTTACCATAGACACCCAAATTCCAACCGGTCTGCAAGTGGAAACTGATTACTTTAAAAAACAAGGAATCTATGTTAGTACGGTAAGGTGTTGGTTTTGTTAGAAACAAATAATCAATTTCTTTGAACTTCAATTCGGTAATAAGAACCTATATGCTTGTTTAGGTTTTGACCAAACATCTAGAGGACCACAATAATACGCTTAACTTCTCATGCTGCATTAAGAACTCTGGAAAAGATATGATTTATATAACGTCCGGTAACTTGCTGCATCCCACAGAGTTTTTTAAGCTAATAGAAGACAACGAAGGTCTTCAAAATAATTCTGTGATACTATTAGAACCCAGTTAGTATTTGATTTTTACATTTCTGCTTTAAAATAAATTATTTAAAAAAATTTAGGTAGCGAGTACAAATTCTTAGTAGAGTTTAGATTAAGCCAAATTACAATTGGAAGCTTCAAAGTTACCATCGCCTGTAACTTTCAAACGTCGAATAATGATACCTTCGCTATTGCTAAATCTATTGTAAGTTGCGTAATATTTATTATTTATAGTTGTACTATATCTGAATTTTTAGGTAGTACAAATTTTGGACCAAAGAGACGAAATAAATGTTCATAATAACAGTCCATTTACTTGTCAACCTTGGAATAATATTTCTTCAACGGTTCCTTCACTACATAAAGGGTAATTATGGAATTTTTTAATGGTGTAACTTACTGTTATTTATTTACAGGAGGTACGGCGAGAAAGAATATTCTATTCCCAATTCGTCCCACAGATTACTAAAATTTGGTTTAAAAGAGTTTTCTGGCATGACCGTTGAGGAGGAAACTGATTTTTGCCATATACAGTACCAGAATTAAAACATGTGTGATTGCCATTAGCTAACCACACAATTTTTCAGGAAAATGCTTGGCCAACAAGAACGAGTTACCCTGGAAAATTATAAAGAATTTTGGCATGTTATGCTTTGGATGGAAGAAATATCAGAAAAAGTTATGTTGCGGCGATACAACATGGAAAATGTACAGTAACGTCTCATTTAACATCTAAATCATATAATAACTAAACCATGGTTGCAGGTAACAATGCAACTAAGAGAAGGTAGAAATAAACAGTGTACGCTGTTGCTTAAGGTGCCGGGGCTAGCAGAGAAAAGACCATCTGTGATAATTGGCGATATGATCAAAGTAAGAGTCCATAACGATCATAGAGTTTACAATGGTGAAGTTAAACAAGTTCATGAAACCAGCATAGAAATTGGATGGATCCATAAAGAGTAAGTATAATAAGTTTACGAAACTGAAACCGTTTGAAATGTTGCTTTAAGGTTGATGTTGTATATCCGGAGTTTCCCACATATTGAACTAGATGTCCAGTTCGTTTTAAATCGACTAATCTTGAACAGAATGCACAAAGGAGTTGAACAACTTGCCGTGAGCGGTACGGCTGCCATATTGTTTCCCAAGAATAATGATGAAATCTTAGCTAGTCCAATTGTTCATGATTTAGCCGATTCTGAGTATAGTAGAAAAATGTTGCGTTCTTCTTATTTTTTTTCTGTCTTTTCCAGTTTTTGCAATCAAGATATAGTAAATAACCAAGAACAAAGAAACGCAATTATCAAAATTATTAACAGTACTCAAAAACACCCTTACATTGTGTATGGACCTCCTGGTACTGGAAAAACCGTCACTATCGTCGAAGCTATGATCCAATTAAAAAAACTTACGAAGAAAAATATTCTTGTGTGTGCTCCTTCTAACGCGGCTTGCGATTTGATCGCCATCAAACTTATGAAATACTGTAAAAAAGAAGAACTGATTAGAATTCATGCCAGCAATCGTGAAAGGTTAGTACATTACTGGTAGTTGTAGAGAGTTTTTTTTCAGAAAATGGATATTTCCATTTATCTATAGTGCACACACACTATTAATCTTGTGCAATTTACTTACAGTTTCTAAAGCTTTGTTGATCTTTATGTAATCTAACACCAAAAACGTGGCGTCTGGGAATCACTACTTTAATTATCACTGAATTATCGTTATTTATTAAACAAATTGTTTACATGGCCCGTTCAGCCCATAAGGTTCCCTTTAACTTGAGAATAATCATTATTTCTTTTAAACGCCATCATTTTTTATGTTCAGCTTCAAATATATCATGACAGAGTTGAGATATCTAAACCAAATTTTGAGTCTAACAAAGTGTTGATGTAATTATGGAAATATTACGTTTAGCACATATTTTTGAAAACACCCTGTATATAATTTCGAAATTTACAATTATGTTTGCTTCAGATCTACAATTACTCGGAATTTGATCGTATACAGTAATATAAATGATCTGGATCAGATTATCGGTGTAAACGTAAAAGAAATTTCCCAATACAGAATTGTAGTGACTACATTGGCATTGATTGGTAAATACACGCGACTTTATCAACCTGATTGTGTATTCATTGACGAAGCAGCACAAGCTTCAGAGCCGGAAACTGGTATAGCTTTAAGTTTCTTAAACATCGGCAAGCAAATAGTCTTAGCCGGTGATCCCAAGCAATTGGGACCTATGACACAATCTAAGGCAGCAGAAAATTATGGTCTAGGTATATTCAATTATTACATCTATTTTTCTTACTTGCAAATTCCTTATTCGTGATTATATTACAGGAACTTCGTTACTGGAGAGACTTATGGACTACGATATTTACAAATCTCATAACGAAAATTTCATAACTATGTTGAAGCAAAATTTTCGGTCCCATTCTCAGATTTTGGAAATCTCTAACGAACTTTTTTATAATAATCTTTTAAAGGTTTGTATTCAGTTTTGCTTGCTTTACGGGTTGAATGGTTGAAAGTTCAGTTAACTAGTCCAAACCTCAATTGTAGAGAAATCGCTTTTGTGACGCCATTGCTTGTTTCGGGAACGTATAATTATTAACTATTATTTTAAGAAAATATTTTTTTTTACTCTAGTGGTTCAGTGTTTCAACCTACCGGACCATAGAGATTTTGCATGGGATATCGAAAAAATTACAGTTTTTTGCTCCCTATTATTACAACTTTCTAAAAAAAGTGTGACTCCATCAAATCGAGAATGTTTCGTCACACATTATATGCTACAATTGGTGTCATTAATTTGTACCTGACTCTTGTAAATTTATACTTTGATCGGTAATTTGAAGCAGATCGCTTGTTTAGGGAACGATTTGCTCCGACGCACAAGCACTCGATGTCCGATAGACACATTTCAAACCGTAATTGCCAGGAGGGCCCGTTCAGATCCTGAATGAATCCAACCGTTTTGTCTTTTTCTGATAAATTCTTTCATTTTACCCGAATTCTTTTGCATGAGCTAAACACAATTATTAACTAAACAGTTTGTAAACTTATTTTTTAATGATTATTACTTTAGTTAATTCTGTTAAGCTCAAGTAAAAAAATTCTGATATAATGCGAGAATTTATCCAAAAGAAAAATTGTTGGGTTTATTTAGAATTTGAACCGGTGCTATTGACAGTTGTAGTTCTAAATTTGGGCCATCAAGTGCTTATGCACCAGAACAAATCGTTCACTAAACAAGCGATTTGCCTCAAATTTCCAATCAAAGAATGTATTTACGGTGTTCAGGTACAACTTAATGACACCAGTTGCAGCGCAAAATATGCAGAAAAACATTCTCGATTTGATGGAATTATATACTTCCACAAACAAATAATTATGAGTCGTAGGAAATGGCAATTTCCCAATATCCCATGTTAAATCCCTCTGGTCCGGTGCGGTTTGAAAACTCTACATGTATTCATATTTTTTTATTAGCCGGTTGCTATACCCCCAACAGAAGATCCTCTGGCACAGATGGCCATATACCCAAAAATTAAACTCTACCAGTCAAAGGGAGATGCGGCCCAAGAGAATGCACATGGCAGTCATGCACTAGAGTTTTGTTCAGTTAGTTTTAAGGAGCAAAGGGAAGGAAACTCTCCGAGGTTTGTTCTGCAAAATCATGTACCCTGAACACAACCGAATTACCAATTATATTTCTGTTTTCAGTTTTTTCAATCTTGCTGAAACGAAAATGGTAGTGGAATACGTGAGAACTTTATTGAATATGAAAATGGAATCTAACTATTCCGTAAAAAACAACCAAATTGGGGTTGTGACGCCTTATAGACGACAGGTTTGATTAACATCACAATTATACTTTTAAAGACAACTTCCTTGCAGCTTCACAAAATCAAATCAGCGTTACAAAGAGCCGGTTTTGACGGTGTGGAGGTTGGAACTACAGAATCATTTCAAGGGCGCGAAAAACGTGTAATAATTATCAGCACAGTAAGGGCGCAGCACTGTTATCTTGGTCATGACCGCGCATACAAATTGGGTTTTGTGAAAAACGAGAAAGTAATTTTAGTGTGAATTCTGAAATGGTTATGATAACTTCTTTTCCAGCGATTCAACGTTGCTCTGACTAGAGCCATTAGTAAACTGATTGTGATTGGATGTCCTACAGTGTTAACAACTAACCCCATGTGGCTTAAATATATTGAACTTTGTGAAAAACATCAAACGTACTTTGGTACACGCTATCAAATACGCGATGAGCAGTTTACTACAGACGTTATGCACAGAATGCTCCATTTAGCTATTGGGGACAAGGTCTATGACTAATTTTTTATGGTTGTGTTGCAATATTATGAAATATATGTATGAAAAAATATATCGTAGTATTTGTTACATATCTATAGGCTAAGCCAATAGTAAGTTGACAAGTATATCTATTTGAAAAAATAGTCAAGTTGCTAAAACAGTACTTTTTTTATTTTCAATTTACTAAACTGTGATGTAGATTGTTCTATAAATGTTTGACTAAAAATTCTTTCTTTAATAGGAGATCGTAACAAATTTTAACTTAATTTAAAACAAATCTTGTCTTGTGAATTATAACCATACCAAAGCAGCATGAATGGCCATAGACATTTTCCGAATACGTTCGAAATGAATCTTACTCCAGATGTAAGTACACCACTGTTCATAAAATGGACTATTTCATACGGTACCTTCTAAATTTTTAGATAATGGAGGTCTACCAAGAATGGCATAGCTTACTTACTGAAACTAGAATGGGCATGCTTGGAATAAGTTTTTTTTTTAATTATGTACAATATTCACATATAGTCGTAAAATATCTCGTTGTAAAGCTAATAGAACAAGGTACTATTTCATTTTTTAGTGCTTTTTTTATAAAACCACCCTTTTCCCGCCCCTGCACAGGTGGATTCTTCATCCCCAAGACATACTCTATCGAAAAAATGGACCCGTAGCTTTTTATCTTTCCGTGCACACGGAATCGTTAAATAAGCGACTTAAACCGGCTATTTGCTTTTACTATACTATATACTATATACTAGTGCGGAATAAATTCTGACAATTGTATTTCAAAAATATCAAAGAAGGTGGAAGGAATTCTGGCTAAGTTCGTAAACAGTCGACTGCCTAGTTCAAATATGGTTCAACGTGTCGAAATGGTTCGCGAGTTCGGGAAACTGATAATACAAAACAACGATAATGGTGATATCGTATGTCACTGGTATTTGTTGTCATTGTTGCTAGATCTACTATTTTAGCAGTAGATCTACTGCTTTTGAATGCGATCTAATGTTAATTTTGTTTTATGTTATCTACTGTTTTTCCCCCACCCAATATAATGCTCAGCCAGTAAACCATGTGACAACACTGTTTGCTGTTTTACCGAGCAACAAGGAAAAAGACTTCTGTTGAAACAACGGTTGAGTTTATTGCATCATGAACAGTTTTGTATATCTGCAGTTACACTCAATGAATAATTTATTTTGATACTTGTCATTTTTAATTCTCGTTATTAATTTCAATTCGGTGCAATATTGATATCGACTGGTAAAGAAATATGTTGATAAGATATGATGGTATTGTTTGATAAAGTCAAAAACCCCCGATCGACAAATAACTTATAAATGTCTCTGTACCGAATGTTCCCCAATCAAATTTTGTCATACCTAACATTTAATGTGACGTGACTTCCTGGCAGCTTGCTGGCGTTGGGAAGTTTTTTAAGTTCAATTAGTCTCCACAATGAATCCGGTAAGTCCCCGAAATTTTCTATACGTTATATAGTTTAATAGCATACTTTATCAAAGGTTAAGGATGGGTACTGCGAAATCTGCGAAAGCAACTCCCGAAATGCTGTAGGTCATAACAATAGCCCAGATCATCGCTTTAACTTTAAAATATGGGAATATAATACTTATAGGTAAGCCATTTTGATTATTCTCCTATCGAAAGTGCATGCGCATTCTGTGTACTGATGTTAATTTTTCAACGTTGTCATGGCTTTGCGCAAGGAAAAGCGAGGTACTTAATCGCTACGTTTTTGTGCGATAAATCAGGAAAACTTCTTAATCTTTATTTTATCATTATTATACCCAAAAATATTTTCCCGATGACGAGGGTTTTAACCTGCTTCTCGAAAATCTGGGGGATCCCCAGGAACGATTTCTCAATAATTATTATTTTAAGATATATAAACCACACAATATTACAAAACCAAAGGATTTTTTTTTTCAATATAAATTCATAGTTAATTTAAATATACGGCGAAGTTACTAATGTTTGCTTGTCTACTATTTAAAGTTATATACTGAAAGATTTCCAAAATTCTGTTTCTAAAAATAATTATAGAAAGAAGATTGTGAACGACCGACATGGTGTGGAAATTCAAATAAACCCACAAATGGGAACAAATTTCAATACATGGTCTTACAACAAAAATAGAGGAAGCGTAATTGTTGAGGTGAGTTAATTTTGTCACAAATTTGCTCTCTCGTTAACAATGAATTGTTTGAGATTTGATACCATCAATATTACCTAAACTTGTTTTCTTTAGATTTTAACCCAACACCTAATGCTTCAAAATAATACAATCATGTTCTCCTGCACTATCAAAAATAATAGAAATGATTCAATTTACTTAACATTCTGTGATTTCTTTCATCAAACTGAGGTGTTTGAACTGATACTGGATAAAAAATATAATTTCAAAGATGATACTATTTTAGACTTGGAGCCAAGTTAGTATTTCATATTTACTAAACATTTTAACTTAAAATTTAATATATTTTTAGAAAGCACCCTCAAGTTCTCAATAAAGTTTCATGTACCTAGACTAACAATTGGAAGTTTTAAAGTGCCGATCGCATGCTATTTTCAAACACGTGATCAATACATATTTACTATAGGCAGAGCAATTGTAAGTCCTCACGTAGTTATTATATATAGATAGATACAATATATAAATAATAATATTCTAGGCAGTCTACATTATTGATGCAAATGATAAAGTGGAAGTACAAATCGCTAGTCCTTTTACTTCTAAGCCTTGGTTGAATGTTACTGTTTTTGAGCCACCACTACAACCAAAGTAAGTTTACTTTTTAACTTGTACGTGTACAATTATCTTCTTGAAGGCGCTATGAAGATAAATACCCCATACCTGAATTATACTACAAATTACTGAAATTTGGTTTAAAAGAATTTACTAATATGATCGTTGAAGAAGAGCACGCCTTTACAGCAATACAGTAATATCTTTGTTTTTGTAGAACTCGCAATAATAAAATGCTTATTTGTAGACAAATGATTGGCAAAGAACGAAAAGTTAGTCTCAAAAATTATAGGAATTTTTGGCATATTATACTTTGGATGGAGGAAGTTGCTCAGAGTATGATGCTGCACAAATACAACATGGAAAATGTTAGTTGACTCCCATCTAATGATGGAAACAATTTCTTTTACGTCACACGCCCTTAATTTTGTGCTGAGCAAGCTATAATTTTTGCAGGTAACGATGGAGATAAAAAACCAAAACATCTTAGCTCTGGAAGTACCTGGATTAGCCGAAAAAAGACCGTCTGTGATTGCTAGTGATATGATTCACATAAGAATACACAATGATCATAAAGCTTATATCGGTATTGTTAAACGAGTTCTTGAAAATACTATAGACATTTGTTATGTTCATCAAGAGTGAGTAAAGCAGGGAGAAATTCCAAGTACTTAAAATAATGTATTTAAGATTGCTTGAATATTTAAGAAGCAAACCAAATATAGAACTGGATGTCCAGTTCCGTGTAAATAGAATGAGTTTTGAACGAATGCACCAAGGAATTGATCAACTTGTTATGAATGGCATGACGTCAACCTTATTTCCTACTAATCCAAATCTACATGAAAACCAAAATTGCCGTTTGCAGGATTCTGAGTATTGATAAAAAACATAAAAATTTATTTGTTTTTAATTATTATTTTTAGTTTTTGTAATAAAGAAATATTGTCAAATAGCGAACAGAAAAATGCAGTTATCAAGATTTTTAACAACACGCATAAATATCCTTATATCGTGTTTGGACCACCTGGTACTGGAAAAACTATAACCATCGTCGAGGCTATTCTCCAAATTAAAAAACATACAAACAAAAGAATTCTTATCTGTGCTCCGGCAAATTCTGCATGCGACATGATTGCCATCAAACTTATACCGTTTTGTACCAAAACTGAACTGATTCGGATCAATTCTGAAACCCGAGAGAGGTTAGTGTAGCGTACCAAAATAACGAAATCTGATAGTGATTCTCTTCATAGGATTTGCAGTAATAGTAAAACAAATAATAGTTACAACATAGTTTGAAACATATTATATTTTTTTAACGTTACAGGTCTACTTTGACAGGACCATTAATGGAGTACAGCAATATGGATGGCAATGGAGATTTTATCAAACTTACTGCAAAGAAAACTATGAGTTACAGAATTGTAGTTACTACCCTGATATTGATTGGCCGATACAGGGGAGGCTATAAACCAGATTACCTCTTTATTGATGAAGCGGCCCAAGCTACTGAGACAGAAACATCCGTAGCAATGGGCCTTTTACAGGCTGGTGATAAAGTAGTTTTGGCAGGAGACCCTAAGCAGCTGGGACCTATGGTAATATCCCATCGTGCCAAAAAATACGGCCTAGGTATATCCAATTAAAGTTTTTTTTTTCATTTACTTTAAGCATAATTACGTTTCAGGAACTTCTTTACTAGAAAGACTGATGAACTTCCATATTTATCAATCGCGCGATGATAATTATATAACCATGCTTAAGTTAAATTTCCGTTCACACGCTGAGATTTTGCACATACCCAATGCCCTTTTTTACGATAATGAACTAAAGGTTCGTAGCAATTTTAATTTTGCCCGTAAGTAAATGAATACAAATATCACTATAAATGCTTTTAAAGCATTAAATTTTGAAGATGTGAGATAATGATTAGATATATGCAAACTCGAGGACAATAATCGTTCTTATTGATTTCATATACTGCCAACACTAGTGTTGTGCCTTTATCTCACTGCAAGTTTTTTTTAACGAGAAATATATTTCATCTAATTTAGTACATGACTTTTTCCTTAGGCTATGGCAGTGGCACCCAAACATGATCCCTTAGTGCATATCGCTCTGTATCCGACGATTGTAAATCTTGGCCATACAAGACCTGGCCATGCACTTGAATTTTGTGCGGTCAGTGCTAAAGAGAGAAGGGAAGGTTTCTCTCCCAGGTTCGTAACAAGACCCCCAACTAAATGACAACTCACTATCTCTTTTAGTTTCTTCAATATTTCCGAAATAACAATGGTTGTCAAATACGTTGAAAAGTTAATAAGTCTAGATTTAGAACCACAATATAAAGTGAAACAAGATGAAATTGGTATAGTGACACCTTACAAAAGACAGGTTTTTTAGTTTAGTAATCAAACTCCAATTGTACTACAAACTTGATATTTAGGTTTACAAAATCAAGGAAGCTCTGAAATTGATTGGTGCCGGTGATGTAGAAGTCGCTACTACAGAAGGATTTCAAGGTCGTGAGAAACGAATAATAATAATCAGCACAGTACGGGCACAACATTCTCTTCTTCTTCTTGATCGTAAATACGACTTGGGATTTGTAAAAAATGAAAAGGTACTTGGTCAGTTATTGGGAGCACTTAATGTGATCTGGTAATTTTTAGAGATTCAATGTTGGTGTAACTAGGGCTATTAGTAAGCTCATAATTATTGGATGTCCTGCAGTATTGATAACTAGCGATATGTGGCTCAAATTGATTGAACGTTGTGAAGTCTTGCAAACTTACTTTGGGCAACGTTATCAACGACGCAATCAGGACTTCAAGAATGATGTTTTGCAAAGAATGACAAATTTCCATGGAAGAGATAGTCAGCATCACGTTTAAATTTTTAACGCCCCTGGTTGCCATATTTGTCTATCCACTTAATTAAACATATGCCATATACCTAATCATCTCCTGTTTTTATGCCTTACTTTACTGTTTTTAACAAATGAATAGCTCACATTGTTTATTACTATTAATATGTAGAAACTTTATGTTTTTAATTACTGCTATAGGTGTCATAATCCTAATAATAAAATTATTCTTATTAAAGCAATGTTTTATTTTATATTTAAAAGAAAGATACATCATGAAGAGAAAAATTGACAAAACATAAAATGTGACTCTTGTAAAAAATAAAAATTGACTACTTACACCTGTGATTAGGCAATTAAGAAAACAAATAAAATACTTACCTCATAGTTTACCAAAACGTTTCTGTTAAGCAGCAAACAATCACTTGGTATCACATAATCGTTGCCTCAACAGGAAAATCAGTATGAATAATTTGTCCAAATATTTAAGTGACAAGTGTTTAATTCAATCTTTGAGTGGCCGGAATTCGCTTCCTGCGTCTCCTCTGGGTGCTAAGCCAATGCTCATAATGTCTCTCATTAGTCAGCCAATCTTGGTACTTGTACCACCATTCCTCCCATTTTACATAGTCTTCTAATGAAAGATCCCTAAGATAACCGAGATCCTTATAATACTGATAACGAACTCGCACGTCATCCCACGCTGCTAGCCTTGCAGGTCCAGACGACATCAGTTCGTCAGGGTAGTGACCAGCTGGTACCGGAGACAAACTTAAAAAAAAAAAACACAATAGAGCGCGAACCAAAACAAATTGAGAATGTATGGCAAATATTTTACTTGTTCAACTTTCGGAAACTTAATTGTTTATAATAGTGATGGGTAAAAGTGACATTTTCAAATAGCAGTGGCAACCTGCTACTTTCATACTAAAAATATGACAATTCATTCTGCTTTTCGCCAAACTGCAATAGCGGACAATGTCATCTGACTTTATTCACTTATTTTGTCAAAAAAAAGGTCAGCTATAAATGCAAACAAATCCAGTTGCAATACAAATTATAAAATAAAATTACAATGATTGTTCTTTACTTTTTCTTTAGAGGCATGCGAACACAGATATTTAATTATATTTTCAATCTAAAATTTAACCTTTGTCAAACCTAATATACAGTTTACCAGTAAAGTGTCAACTACTATAATTACAAAAAATATGATTAAATATTGTATTGTTAATTAGATTTTGGTTTTATTGACGTTGCGTTTAATTTTTGTTTTTGTTAATCAATTCGTAATAAAGTTTACTAAAAACACGTAATTTTAAGTTATTTTAAACATTACTTTACCTATATCGGCGCGGGGGGCTCCCATAGAGAAAATCTTCACCTTCTATCATAACCTTCAAATCACCACCTGTTTTCGTAATTCTCATGTTTTCAATTTCACGCCTTTCCCTGTCCGCACTCCATTGTGCGATCTTGCCAAATCGTTCTGATAATGTCAGTCGAGTTGTGGCTACAATCGGTGATGTAGACGAAGTATCGCTGTCCTCTGACGCTGAAGACTCACCCGGAGAGCCAGTTCTTTTCTTGGTACGTTCTTTTTTTATTCTCGTCAACAGTACCTAAAAACACAAGAATCAAATGCGGATTACGAAATAATTAAGCCTTACTGGTTCAGATCCTTTCTCCTTTGGTTTTCGGACTGGCTTTATTGGAGGTTTCACGCCTGTAACGTCGATTATCTCGCCGGTTCGTCCCCTCGGTCTTGGAGGCGGCGGCTGTCTTCTAGGATCCGTGGGTCTGTCTGACGAACTGGGTTTCTGAGGTTTACGCGTGGGTGGAGGTGTCATGGGTCTTGGCATTCTACGTGGAGGTGAAGGGGATGGTGGTCTTGGACGAACGCGCGATTTTAAAGTAGGTGGACTAATTCTGGGCTGCCCTTTGACACGAGAACGTGGAACAGAAAATGATCGCGACCTGCAAACGCTTTATGAGTAAGAATAAGTAATTGGAAACCAACAAAAACATAATTTATTTAAAGCAATTAATTTTGTATAAATAATTTTACAGCAAAAATAAACACTCAAAATGGAAAAAACAAACTTAAGAACCTCAAATTGATGAGGCCGAAATGATACACAATTGTCGATTTGAGATCACCGTGGGTAAATCGTATTCTTGGAGTGTAAATGCACCTATTCATAATCTTCAAACAATAATTCGTGTTAAAAAAAAGTATTTTTCTGCTATAGCTCTAGAACTTCTTGGAAGAAGTAAAACCATAATCATAATTTTCTATGGTCCTTACGGATTTGTACATTTATAAACTTAAATTTCAATTATTTAATCAATTCATCGGGTTCTTAAATGAGACTAATATACTAATTTCTGACACCGAAGTCCGATATAGGCTAATAGGCTTAGATTTTTGTAACCCTCAACAACACTACACTGATAGGTAATAGTAATTCTTATTGGCTAACTTATTGCCGTTTTATTTTCTTCTAATAATAGTTTAAGACTATTTGTGAGTTTACGACGAGAGAAGTTTCTTCGGAAATAAGCTTTAGATCTCACCTGGAGCGATGTTGTCGGTGGCTCTTGGGGGAGCAGACGGAGCAGGAGTCGTCTGAGCAGCTGCTGATGGAGCTGGCTGAAGCAGATCTGCGTCCGGAGCCAGAGGCCTTGTGTGGTGGCGGCGAGCGGGGTCTTGCGGGACGGGAACGCGTGGTTGGCGGAGGCGAACTGCGACCGACGGGCGAGCGCCTATAAGCAACGGGTGACCGACGCGATATCGGGGATCTGCGTCCCAACGGAGATCGACGCGGTGGTGGCGACCGGGGCGATCTGCGACCGATAGGCGAACGACGGCCCGCTGGCGATCTACGAGGCAGAGATCTGCGGCCGTTTTGCGACCTAGAACGACTGCGACGTCCCGAAGACGGCGACGAGGAGCCGTCTATGTAGAGAGACTTGTAACCGCTATGCCGCCAACTACAAAAATCCATTACCATCCATTAGGAATGACCGTCAAATCCTTGCGTCGTACGTACCGGTTAGGATCTTTTGCTTCCACTTCCAACAGTTTTTTGTCCCAATACGCATTGGAATTGGGAGATGCTCGGGCCTTCTTCATCACGGTGTCAATTTCGCGCCTCCTACCAGCTGGCAAACTAGGATCTGCAACAGAACATTTCATACTTCAAACAAGTCCAAAATCCAATGTACACCTAGGCGCGCAAATTAAAATTAAAGCCCTATCCAAAGTTTGAAGAAACGTTAACTCGATAACGAACAATTTCAACAATGTCGATATTGCTGTCTATCAACCCGTTGTCAGCACATCCCGCAAAGAAATTCTCCCTTTGAGTTGAGCGTTTCAGTCTTAAGTAAGTAGGTAATTATATTATTCCGAATGCAAAGACACCGCAATATAATTAATTGGATTTTTTTAATGGTCCCCAGATCGCTGTTTAAAGGAAGTGCATTTTAAGCAATAATTATAAAAAGAATGACGCCAAGAAAAAATTGAAGACTTTTTGATGTAACATTCTATATGTAAATAAAATACCTGAATTATTAAATAATAAACTGAATTTTATAACTGTTTTTTTCATGTAATGCACGTTAAAATTAATTATTTTGATTATAAAATGTTCAATACTAAACAGTTATCTAACGCATTTTTCCTTCTTTTACGATATTTTGGCGAAATGTTCGGTAGAATCCACCTGAATATGCGGTAACATACCCTTGTCCACCATTCAATGTTCATAAGGGCCTTAGCAGGGCAGCACATTTAGCTCTTTACCAATTTTAAGCAATGCAATCTCAAACTTCACAAGATGCAATATGGGAGATTCTTGATCAACTTAATACTAGTCAATGGCCAGTGATTACATATGATAACAAAAAAGATAGGCTTTCATGCCTGGCCGTTCATTTTTTTTTCATCTATTTCATCTATTTCATCTATTTCATCTCCAATTTCGCAAAAGCTTAAATTATTTATGTTTGATTGATTCAATAAAAAGTTACATTCAGTTGAATAACGCTGTTGAGGCGTTAAAGAGTCTTTAGGACCGGATCCGTTTTTTTTTTAACTAGCCATCAGTTCTGTTACATTTAGTAGGCGTTTTATACACATCCACATTGCTACCGTTCAAGTTCTTAAGCGGTGAAGGGTAGTCCTACAAAAGCTAATGATTATTTAACGATATGTAATCTGATATTTCAGATTGCAGTCAAAAAACTGTACCTGGGTGTATCGAGGCCGTAACCATAACGGGTGATACGTCCCGTCCTGTTTATGGAGTGTTTTTGAGTTGCAATGTATTATGCAGGGCAGTCTGCAATTAAATGTTATTAAGAATTGTTGTGTATTTCGGCTTCTCAACTTTTCACGATTTTAATTAAAATCTTGGATTGTTTCTGAAAATGGCCGTTAGTGGCGCAAATGCTTGCTAGACTTTTGGATCTCAGATATTTGAATTTAGTATGATATTACAGCATACCGTTATTTAAAACAAACATAAAATACAAACAAAAACAATAACCTTACTCTTTGTGTTAACAAAAGCATGAAATTTTTCTGGCGGTCTGTATAGTTGTTGTGCCCACAACCCGACGAGACCATAATTTTTGCTTCATCAATGTCGAGCCACTCATGTTAAAAGTGACATCTCCAATTTTGTTATACCTTTCGTTATTAAATTGCTTGACGCCCCAGTATTTTTTCTCGAACACTAATTCCGTTGAATTTGGTGACGTTAAACCGTTTATGAAACATTTTTTTTAACGCTCTTTCCAGCAAAAAACCTACAAAATTTTAATTTTTCCGTAATTTTACAGGTGCACCTAATTATTTGTATATAGAATACATAATCAATAACGTGCAAAAAATTTCTTTCAATAAGAACTACGTATATGTAATAAAGTGATGTACCTGTAATTCGCGGGGTTTGGGGCTTAGTATCCATTCTGAGTTTTGGTGCTGAAGCTGCATTTTTTGAGCGCTCCCTACTCCTACTTCTCCTCCTTGTTGACATGCTACAAACGAAACAACATGTCCTATATTAGGCAAAACTGACAACACCATCAGTAGAGATAAAAGTCCAAATATTCAATTCTATTTTCAAAATGTTGACTTAATAAAATCTGAATTATTCTCCACTGGATACCAAGAACTAAGACCTGATTCTCGTGAAATTTCCATTGACAAGCAACAAAACTCACTTATGCAGTTACCGAATGTTGTCTTAACGAATTCCTTCGGTATCCCAAGCTATATGTCTGGAAGTTTGGTTCTTCTGCGAGTCAAAAGTAGAGGCGTCGATCGAGCGCGAATTGGAGAGTAAGTCACGACGCTAGAATCACGACACGCGTTATCAGGTAACCGTACCAATATAAGACACCACATGGTAAGCCCGACAACCGAAGCCATGTGGTTCATAACCGCTCGTAGCCGATCCCGATCAAACAACATCGATTAGTTGACGCAAAAAAACACAAGTTTGACAGCACACACACCTCTTCATTCAAGCCACACACAGATTACAACACATTCATCAGAAGTGCACAAAGCTACAACTTTGAAGGATGAATCTTTTTTGTTTGCCACTGGTCAAGCAGCATAAGCGTTGATCAAGCTGGTCCAGATATCAAAACTTTCGAAAATTAGCATGTTAAAGACGACAAAGGCTGGTTACGATGGCAAAAAATCAAACATTGTAAGTGGATTGTGTTCAATTTATTGTAATTGTTGTTAAAATTCCGCCCCAGTTTCGTGGGTTTAAACTCCTCATGTAGAGTTGTCATAAACTTTTGAGTTAAAGTTCAATTTTCTTTTGGCCCATAACTTGATCATTGGAATTTAGTCTGGAACGTCCCTAAGGATCGTGTTTTTATGACTTTGGCGCCCAGAAACTTGGCAAAAAAGATGCATCCTAATATTTCTGCAACAGGACCTGAAATACGATGCCAAACTCTATGTTAGTGTGGACGGGCTCTACACGAGGCAAATTGCCACATCGATTACGACATTTCCGTCGCTACAGTGTAACATTTCGCTCTGAAACTGCGCAACCAAAAAAATGTCACTATTAAAGTTCGAAATATTCAGTTCAAAAAGGTGGAAAAATCCGCCTGTACCGAAACCGCACCAATAAAAATACGTCGAAACTGCACATAAATTCCAGAGTCACTCGCGTTCGAAACACTGTTAACGAAACGGCGTCGCGACGCTTTTTGTAACGCAAATTTCGAGAAGGTCCGCACGTTTAAATTTACCGCGGAAAGTCGCGACCGTACCGACCGAGCCAGGACAACGAACCCAAAATCAATACACATAAAATCACGACCTACCACTAAACAATTCACTTACTTTTCCAAAACGAAAATTATTACATTCGACTCAAAAACTTATGAGCGAAGGACTGCGGACGGAGATCCGCAATTTCTCCAAGATTTTACACTAATTTTTCTGTTTTTCGGTGCGCTAATACGACGACATGGCGACCATCAACAGCGACACAATTTAACGGCGCATGCGTCGCGAACTACGATTACTTAAATCCTTTCACCATTTTTGGTCTGAAAAACTGAAAGAAAAAACTGAATTTGTCATAATTGCCAGTTCCGATTCATATTTCTCATACACCTAAACAAACTTCGATGGCCTTAAAAGAAACTTGAAAAAAAACTTTTTGGATTTGACATTTGCAGCAGTGGCGTACGAATTTCAGAACAGAGAGCAGATTTTCCCAACTTATTTCCTCTCCGTGGCCTTAACCGCTGATCGGTTACAACTTTTCTTTATTTCTTTATACTTCCACCACTGCATTATTCTTATTCAAGGGCCCCCAAGTACATTCAAAGCTACCAGCGACCCTCAGGAGCGATATCGTTCATATTGGGAACCACTGATTTGAATGTCAGACTTTAGGTAGAGTTATTTGTCTTTATAACTTTAATACATTTATTTGATAGTGCGATTCCACGATTGGAATATGGGAACGAAATCTGCTTCTTTCTCCCTATGATTCTATCCAGTTTTCATGTTTGAAATGAAATTCCTTTTCTTTCGACCAACGCTTCGTTTGCAACCTCGTAGATGGCGCTATACTTTGTGAAATGAAATGGGCGAATCGATTTTGACAGTTTTAAAATCTGAGGTTATTGGTTATTGTTGACATTTTAATTTATTGTTATATTTTTACACTATGAACGATATTAAAGAAGTTTCCGACACATTAAAAGCCGCCGATTTGTATGTGAAACGTTTGAATAATTTAAACGATGAAATCCAAAACGCCCAACAACAAATATGCACTACCTCAACGGAAACAGAAAAAAGCATTCAAACTACATTCAATTCCTTGCTCGAAAACGTAACACAAGCTTTGAAAACACGACGTGATTTTCTGATTAAAAGCGTTCATCAAGTAAGAAGAATTTTCAATGATTGTAGTATTTATAGCAGTTGCAATTTTAGACAAAACTACAAGGTTTAGGACCTTTAGAGGCGTGTCATGCTGATGTTCAAAACAAAATAGAAAAAACTTCAAAACTCGTAAACGAGGGCCAATGTTACTTGTTTAATGGCAGAATTAACGATATTGACGAATTTAGTAGACAATCCAGTTTATTGGGGAGTCTTCCTGTTATACCAGAACTCAAAGAAGTGCCTTACTTAACTTTTCAGTACCAACCCAATCAAGAAGCAGACTTAATTGATATGTGTTCGCGATTTGGTGAAGTTTCACGAATTGCACCTGTTCAGGTAAACAACAAAAAATATATTTACTCACCTTAACTAAATAATAATTTTAGATTAGCCAATTAAGTGAAAAGCCTGGTGCTATTCTAGTTGAGTGGCAAGGTGTCGATAGTGATGACCGATTGACCGATGTACAAGAATTTCGATTACAAAGGGCCTTCGGTAACGTCATTGAACACCCACATTTAATAACTAATTTTTCAGATTGTTACAAAGGTTTGATAACTATACAAATTGAACGTATTGTTTTTAACAACATTTTTTAGGATTAGATACGCAGTATCTTGTTAAGGATTTACTTCCAAATCAACAATACTCTTTTCATGTTTGTTGTAAATTTGAGGGTTCGGCCACTTGGAGTCCATGGTCAATACCTCAAGTTTCAAACACCACAATTAAACCGTTTTGTTGGCAGGAGAATGCCGATTATATTCTGGCTAACGAAAATAAAATTGCTACCCCTATTAAAAATTCACCCTCAATATTATTGTCGGAGGGACCACAATTTAATGTTGGCTATTCTGTTGAATTTACAGTTAGTATATTTTCTTTTCACTTAATTTTGGAAAATAATTGTATGTGTTTCAGTATCTGGAATGTGATCAACAAAGTTCAACAATAGGATTAATTGTAGCTAATGATGTTAAAAAAATAACTACCCTTAAGTCTAATGATCACAACTATTTTGCTTTTGATAGTAGTGGAGAAATTTATGTTGATGGAGTTAAAAAATCTACAAAGTTACCTGAAGTTACAAAAGGATTGAAAGTAAGAAATGTATATTGGAAATGTGCCAGGCTGTACTAATTAGGGTACTTTTAGGTTTCATTTACTTGCGAATTGGTTCAGAATGACAAAATACGGGTAAACATAGATGCTTCTGATAAACGAGTCACTTATGATTGGCATATTTGTAAAAATGCCAAATTATATTTTGCTGCTCAACTCAACTCACCTAGTAGCAAAATAATGGTGGAATAAAAATTTTTACTCTCATAAATAATATTTGTAAACAATTATTGTTGTTGGTATATTGTTAACATCTTGATGTGCTTTTACTATTGTGAAAGGTATTGAATTTAAATAAAAATATTGTGCTGGGATTTGTCTTTTTAATAAAACAGAATTATTTTAGAATAAAAGACATTTAATAAGAAACAATAAGCGTAAACACAAAATTGATAATTAGTATCTTATAAAAGTTTCAATTATCCTACTATGCTACTTGCTCCCCGGAGTGCAAGATATCCGGCAGTTATGTCCATTGGAAGCCCGATTAGAGTAGCATATTCTTCCTTATTGGCATACCTCAATCTTGTTTGTGGATCTGTATAGGGAGCTGGTAAACCAGAAAGATCTGAGAATTTTTCGGCCGGTTTAAATGAAGGTGGTGCATTTATCGAGCTGTAGTGAACAACATTCTCGGACCACGGTAATGCTTTTTCTGTAGAAATTGTTTGCTTCAGTGATTTCCAGGCACGCTTTTTGGGGTTTGACTTGGAATTGTGGTAGAAAGATGCTGTTTTAAACACTGGCTTGGGGTCTGCTTTTAAATCTTCACTACTCATTTTTTACGTGGTGACTTTTAGGTTATGTTATTGTTACTTCCACTTTGACAGCTGTCAGTGGATCACTGAAATGGAGTTGATTTTTCCCCCACTATAATTTATTCGAAAAAGTATTGATATACAGGTGTCCCATAATAATCATATCAACAAACATCTACACACCAACACCAATCAGTTACCTAAATAAACCTCTGCTCGCAACTATATAAGCTGATTTTATTGTAAAGGGTGTAACTCCCCCCTTCTTTTTAAATACATTTATAATATTACCAAGCTACTCACATTACGTACTAAACAATACGAGATAATAAAAAAATTAATTGAGCTTGTATTGCTCATAGTAGTGATTTATATACTATTAGGTAGCTTTTTAGGGTTCCTTTACACTTATCTCTAAGCTGCTACCGGAACCACTACTTTCTAGCAGAGTTTTTGTTGCTGTTCATTGCAACCATACACGTGTTTAGGTCTCCAGCAGTTTCTATATTGCTATATTGTTCCTAACCTTTTCTCGGCTGGAGTATATATCTTCTTCAATATTCATAAAGTTGTCATATTTTTTTGTTAATTTTTTCTCCTACAAATCTTTTGTTGAATGGTGCCGCAGAGCATCTATATCAATCTTTTCAGCTGTTATTGTCTGAATCATCTTTATTAGCTTCATTTTAAGTTTGATTCCCCTAGCACTTTAAATGGTCGTTTCCTGCGTTGGCAGAGTTCTAAATTCTGACATTGAGTATCTGTTGCAGGATTGCTGTCATAAGTGTATTACATAATGAGACAAATATGTTGAATAATAAAATATTTTGTTTTCTAAATTGCTTTTTATCCAATATTATTTTTTCTTAGTTGAGCACAGTTTCTTTAATAAATTTAAAGTTATACATTTAAAATATCTAAAACACGATATAATAAACGACGTGCTTTTTTAAATAATATTTAATCGAATTTGACAGTTCTTCTAGTTTCTGAAACAATTATAAGGGTTTTTATTTTCTATAGGCACTTTCACGTCTAGCTAGCTGTACTCCAATATAGTGTTTCTATTTGGTCTTCAGTGTTTGAGCGTCGACATCTAAACAATTTAAAACAATCTATATTAACAAAAATATTTATTACATACATATTTCAGAAAGCTATATAACTTTAATACATTTTTTACTTTCTTGTTTTTTTATGATATCATTCCTAATTATCTTTCTTGATAACATATGAAAAATAAGTTCATTTTCTAAGAATAGATTTGCATACTACATTTATTTTAAAATACTAACTGAATTAATTCACTTTGTATTAAACATTTATAAAATTAGATATGAATAGGATATGTATATCGTAATGATGATGAACCAAATATCCGGTCAAGGCTCTCATTAAGTAAGGAAATTCTGTTGCGACGCGAATTTCGATTATTTCTTTCATTGTTTTACTGAAATAAGAAATTGTTGTCTCAATGATTTATAACACGAACATCTCCTTTCTCTTTCTTTTCACTTACCTATCCCACCAAGTAAACTTCCTTCTTTTAATTTAACGCTTTATTTTTCTCATTTTCTTTATTGTCCGAAATTCAATTGTCATGCAATACTTCTTAGTTCATTTACCTCTTTTTCACCAAGTGTATCAAGGAAGTGGATGGTGTTATATAATCTTCTTTTGCGTATACCCATTTTTACATCAAGATTCTCTTATTTCTATCATTTACTTGCGATTCCGTGAAAATCTATATATTCTTGTCACATTTATCATATCACCGTGCTTTTTCATTCTTCCAGTACGTTGTTACTTTTTATTTTCTGTAGCACTTTCCATGTTTATTCAAAATTCTTCTAATATACTGTACTTAACAAGGTACTTGCTTTTTCGCTATTATCTCGTAGTCTTTTTGGCTGCTTATTTGCTCACGTGCTTAATAATTATATTTCTTATAAAACTATCAAGATATAAAATCCATTTTTACAACAATTTCCAAATTTGCTGTCTCATATTTCCCATATTTGCTCAACACTTAATTTACTTTGTTGTTCAAATTTTTAATATGCTCCATTTTTCTGTTTGCATAAATATTATTAACGCATACTTCAACTCGCGTACCTTTCTTTCTATTATATGTTTTGTATTTCTTATTGTTTCTATTCTTCTAAATATCTTTCTCTTTGGATTCACCTAATCGTGTTCTAAAGGGTCTCATAATTTTTTTAAATTGCTTAGGATTATAAGCATATTTCTGAAACCATTCCTTCTTCATGTCTGTAGTCTGTGCTCAGCATTCTTTCGTGTTTCTTACACGAGCTTTATAAAGTCTTGGGTCTAATAGGAAAAGTGTATTCAAACAATTTCGTTCTTTTTATGAGGAAATGTGTTTTTTAATGTATTGTTAATATTTTTTTAGAAACTCTCTGTTTCTTAAATAACGTCTCATAATCACATGTTTGTTTATTAGTTTATTACCAAATGTAGTTCTTTTAGCATTTTCCTTAATTTTATGCACCTGTGTTATTGACAAATTATATTGTTTATAATATGCTTTACTCCGGTCTTCAGGTAGCTCTCATCCTCTTATGTAGGTGCTCTCAATATATTTTTATAATACATGATCTACAGTATCGTATGCCATTTGTGACGATCTTCATAATTTAGCACACGCGATAATTCTTGGATTGCCATTTTTCTGTTTACTTTCAAAATTTACTGTTCGAAATAATAAAATCTTATTCTGTATGTTGTAGATTGCTTTCCTTTTACTTACATAATATTTGTTCTATCTCTAATTATATTCTTATTAAGTTATTTCATCCCTTTCACTATTTATTTGCCTGTCATACCTCTTTGTTTTCTTTATTAGTTTTATAAAGTATTGACTTTGCTTACACAACCCTGTTCCCTTCCTCTTTATCGAACCCACAGTTTTTGCTTTGTATTTAATTCTTTGTTTTTTTTTTCTGTCCTTTTATTTCTTCCTTAAATTTAACGCGCTTTGGTATTGTTTATTTGTTCTTTTTCCAATTTTGCTTTCTCCATTTTTTACCATTTTTACCATGCCTCTCCCTTTCCTTTGTCACATTCAGATTATTAACTATTGCATTTAGATACCTACTCAAAATACTCGGGTTTTTCTTCTTCATTTCTCTGTACTACCTTACTTCTTCCATTCAGTAGTTGTGATAATAAACAGTATTTTAATGTATGAGTAACGTCAGACAAAGGCAAATTATTAGGAGCAATCTTAACAGTAAAAAGATCTGTTTGACGGCTTGAAATTAATTGAATGGCACATATACATATATAACAAAAAAGATTAAGGAAGAAATCAGAGCAAGAGCGTGAATAATACCCTTCTTATCAACAGTTACTTCTGCGCTTTTGAGTAATTATTGCTAAATGCGTTTTAAATTAATTTACTTTGTAGTAGTTTCTAATTAATACTTCTTGATAGCATTTTTTATCGATTAAAGAACACGCATATACATGTCATTATTTAAATTTCCGACTTTAAGAGTTTTTGCACTAGACTGTAGCATCAACATCCAACATGTGGCAAATACAATTTTCTTACAATTAGAGTTTGTCATAGCAGAACCAAGAAACCTACTTGCGCTACCATTACAAACAATGATACAAAAATAGTTGGAGGTTTAATTCATTTTTAACATCGTCTGCTTTTACTTTTTATGCATGTTCAACTGCACACTTTCAAACCGTTCACTTCTGAAGGCAGCGCATTATATTATTACTTAATGTTTGTCACGTGAATCGATTTTTTAAGCTTGGTTAACGAAACCTCTACTTGTTATTAGAACAGAAACCGAGCACCCTCATGCAGGCAGGTATTTCGAAGCTAATTAAATTTATCACGCCACTGAAATTTATTTACCGCCATATTACACAATTGCGACAATTTAACGGTTCAATAATTAGCTTTCGAATTCTTTCATTTTATTTGTAATTTTTTTAAGAGTACCGGCTAGTACTGTGATATCCAAAAAAGGATAATAATTGAAAGATCTCACGGAGAAATTTTTTATATTCTTTATAGCTAGACAACAATAGTGTAGCAGTAATAAAATTATGGAACCTCCTGGCAAGTGAGTTGAAAGGGAAACCAACCAATTTTTTTCGCCATTTCAGCGAAATTGCAGTTTACAGCCAATCACTTATTGATTGGCGACTTTGTGTTTTAACTTTCTGCTAAATAGCAATAATAATATAAAAGTCTGTAAGGCTACCCCTATTATTACTTTATTTGTTTACATTTATTTGCTTGTATTTTTATAAAAATAGAACAGTATCTTCTCATTCAAAAACCCATTCGGTTTTATTTGAACTAATGTTAACGGTAAAAAATGCAAAATTAATCACGTGTGCCAATTCACGAAAAGGTAGGCAGGTCAAAGATTCCGCTTCTTGCGAGTTGAACACTGTCGTAAACAAACGTGTTTCACTTTCCTCGATCTTTCATTTGAATAGTTTTCTACAATGTTTTTCGCAAAAATGAACTTGATACGAAGGTTCTCGAAAGTGTAATAGCAGCGAGAAGACTTTCTCCAGAGATAGGTGGTCGCTAGGAAAGACAGTTTGAGCGCATCTACCACACTACCAACTGATGCGTTATGTGGGACAACCTCTAATTTTACACTTACTACTTATACACTTTAAAAAGCATGTTGCCCACAGTCGTGCACATTCATCGTTCGTGTTCTGCATTATTTTTCTAAACATTATTGTTGGTTCGCGAGCTGTTAGTGACGGTTGTGGATAATGAAAGATTTTTTAGGACTTGTTTTGGTAAGTTCAAACAATTAAGAATTTTATGAAAAATTAAATTTCTGCAACCGATGTTATCTTTAGCAAAAATTAAAATTATAAAACAATTGTTCTATATTTAAAAAAAAATAGGGTCAAGTTGCTTATCGAAATTTTCCGTACTTTGTATTTATTATTGGCGGTGCAGAAGCTAAGCAATATTTTTGCCTGTATAATAAGGTAATGTTTAACAATTCTTTTAAGATAAAGTAGCAAAAGGTTTATAAATTGAATATCGATGCAATTCATTTATAGAGACATATCGTTAACAAAGATTAAATTACCTTCCTAACAGTGATTTTCTTTCTTGGGCATTGAAATTATTGTAATTAACTACGATAAATTTTTACAATAATTGTTGAATTATTTTCGTAAATTTATTTCAGTCTTTTTTAATAAATATTTAAGTAAGTATATAGTAAATATTAGCTATAGTCGAAATATTTATAACGTAACTTTTAGTATTTTGTGATATTTATTCTACTAATGATTTCTTATGTTTAAGATTCTGTTGGTGGCACAATGGGCCTTCTGTGTAGAAAACCAAGTAACAGAGACAAAATTGAAGAGATTCAAAAGAGAGCCCCCAGTATACCGGCCAATCAAACAGTCATATGGGCCTCCACCTCGTCGAAAACCAAAACCAGTGTACGGACCTCCACGTCCTTCTTATGGTCCTCCTAGCAGACCAAAACCAGTTTACGGTCCTCCGCCAAAACCAGCTTACGGTCCTCCGCTAAAACCAACTTATGGTCCTCCAAGCTCTAATTACGGTCCGCCTACTTTTCATTATAGTCAACCTGCTCCAAGTTACGGAGCACCAAGTGGACATGGACCAAGTTTCAGTGCACCTCAACATAATTACGGACCACCTCCATCATCTAGTTATGGACCACCGTCATCGAATTATGGGGCTCCTGCACCATCTCCTAGTTATGGAGCTCCGTCTTTTAATTATGGACCCCCATCTCCAAGTTATGGACCGCCATCTCCAAGTTACGGTCCTCCACCATCAAACCATAGACCAGCACCTAGTTATGGACCTCCACCATCAAGTCATAGACCAGCACCTAGTTATGGATCTCCACCATCAAGTCATAGACCAGCTCCTAGTTATGGACCTCCACCTTCACAACATGGACCACCTTCTCCTAGTTACGGTCCTCCATCTTCTAGTTATGGTCCCCCTTCTCGTGATTATGGACCTCCATCAACGTCATATGGTGTTCCCGTTGAAGATTTCTCTCCACCAAGTCAAAGTTATGGAGCTCCTATTCCTAGTTATGGGGCACCATCGCCTTCAATTGAACAGCATTATAGACCAGCATCTCCACCAAATTCACATTATGAATCCCCTCAACAACCACCTTCTAGTTATAATGAGCCTAGTTACGAATCTCAAACTGCTTCCTATACCCATGCTGCGCCTAATTATGGGCACCCTGGACGCTTCTACGAGCAGTCTTATCCATCGTATGACATTCCATCAAATTTTGATAGTCAACCGTTAAATTACGATACTTCGTCAGCTAGTTATGGAACACCAGGTGCTTTGAATTCTTACGGTGTTCCTGCAACACAGCATGATTCGCCTCCGTTACAGTATGATCATTATTCAACATTAAATCAAAGAACTGATGAGGATAAGTTTACAAACGAGTATTCTTCAAAACAAAACGGCGATTTTTATAATGCTGATAGTAGTGATAATTTTGAAAAAACGGTAACTCTTGATAGAAATAAGGATAATAAATTAAAAGCACCTGATCCAACAGTAATATATGGTGAAAGTGAAATAACCACAAGATCTTCTAATCATAATTATGATGGACCGGGAGTGACAGACAACTCTCTAGAAGTATATGTTTCTGGTAGAAAGAGACAAGTTGAAAAACTAAACAACTTCCACAAAAATGACGTAGATGTCCAAAAATCACATTCCTTCGACTTTTTCGCTGGAAAATCTGAATCATTAGCGAAGTCGCAATCTTAAAGAACTGATAACTAATAGATTCGATGTTATACTTTAAGTGTATGTTATATTTCTTGAATATGTACCTAATTTATACAAATTTTCTCTACCTATTTATTATTTGTATTGCTTAACCAAAGAATCAATAAAAATTTAAAACGTTTGTGTTGTATCCTTATATCGTAACCCTTTAGAAACAATTGTTAATTTTTAATTATTAAGAATATGTTAATTAAAATTTGGAAGTTTGGAAATGGCAAGATAAACTAATAATAAAAGAATTTAATCCTGATTTAAAGAAAGATGCGATAAGGCTGTAAATATAGCATGACTGTAGGAAATAAAAATTGTGATAATTAATGTTTTATTAATTTTTTTTTATTAAAAACCGTTTTGTTAAGTACATCTTGTATTATGATTTATAAAACGTCAAAACTCTTTTTATTTAAACAAAAAATAACCCTGTACATAAAATAAATTTTTTGGAACTAATTAATTAAGCAACATACATATTACAGGCACATACCTAAAACCCCAAAACCTATATTTGAGACCCTCCCTGATTACGGTAAGACTGACTGCAATAGCGCTAGATCTAAATATGTGACTTAATTAACATCCCAGGGCCGTCTCTACATATTTCAAATTGCCGTTACAGTAATAGTAATTATGCAGTTACCTCTCTGCTGGCAATATGTGTATCTATTGCTGGCAAAATCCTTTTACATAATTAGTATTTTCACACTACATAAGTTGAGAATATAATGCGCTATAAAATGAACAATGACAAGGAGAGTGTGAAAAAAATTGTATTAAAGGTAATAAATTAACTGTTCTGGTTCCCAGAATCTTGCAGTAACAATTATGTAACAACTTGTCTTTTGTTTAGAAGATGTAGTAATTAACAATTTATTTATAGCAATGATAAAAATTAAAATTGTCACTTTTAAACGGGTACTTATTTTAAGTTTTGTTATTTAATTTTATATTAAATATTTACTAAAATAATTACTAAATTAAGTTGAAAGTATTTCGAATGATTAAATAAGCACAATGAATGAATGATGCGATTATTATAAAGTCACACTTTATGACCGTAACCAGAACCCATTGAAACAATTTTAACTATTGTTAACTTTTTCACTATAACTAGATTACAAACGATTACACTGATCGAGAACCAGGTACATTCTTTCGTAAAAGAAAGTAGTGCTAATTTCAGTCGATCGCTCGATTAGATTAATGTATTTGCTACTATACTACTGATTTGAAAGATCCTACCGAGCATCCTCGTTCTTGAAATTACATTATTGTTTATAAAAATGTATAAATGGAGATACATATTAAATTGACACATTAAACAGACTAGAAATTGTTAAATAAATGTATATGTTTTATATTCTAATACAAATAATATGCGTTTAATCTTTTGCCCATTTTAACTGATTAACAATAATTGCCAATTTGTTGCTATGAATTATACATTTACATTATATTTATGTTTCAATTTTATAAATTAGGTCAAGCTAATGTTCCACGAGTATAGGTTATTACCAAGTGAATGAATAGCTACCTAAATACCAAAAGCATTTACTTACTGAGTAAAGTACTGTACTGGACTGACTGATTATAGACTTATGGTGATCAAGTAACATAAAGTACAAAAATGTATATTACATAAATTTTCAAATATTGAACAGATAATAAACGTCTTTACTGCCTTCTCTACAACTTCAACAAGTAGTAATTAGCAATTAAACATTACAGTTTTTTCTACATGTTATAATAATAAACGCTTTTAATGTGGTGAGAGTCTCAAAAAATTGTAGTTCAAAAACATTAGTCAACTAAGAAAAAGCAAAAGAGGAAAGTTGCAAAACAAAAACAATTACTATTTTCTATATGGGTACCTGAAGACTACTGTTCACCTACGTTACTAACATTATAATAAGATTAATAACAATAGTTTAGAGGTTTTAAAATCATTTTCATCAACTATATACACAACAGATAGCGAACTAAATTTATTACTTACTTCTCTTTTCTGAAAACTCTTGTTATATTATCGATATTTTTTACTCAAATTGGTGTGTTCGTTTTTTAATGTTTGACAATATTAATATCAATAATCATATGATACAATATGACATATAATGTAAATAAGCACTTTGACTCAGCTACTCCACTCATTTGGCTGCAGCTCTTTTAGCCCCTCAACTCTATCCAAGCTTCACCAAATAAAAATATTTACAGAAGCCTACATTTTTGTAAATAATAATGATAATTTATTAATTTGTAGATAATTCAAACTTTAATTGAGAATGATTTAATTATAGTGGTTAGAACAAATGGCTAAAAACATCTGCGCATAAATAACAAAAGTAACACAAAATCAGCACAATGTTTTTATTCACTGAAATGTATTTTCTAGCATCCAAGTAAGCTTCTGTGTGTCTGACACTGAAACATTGATTCGTTATAACAAGTCTTCATTTATTAAAGTTAGACTTGCATAACATTTGATAGTTTCGTAATTCGTCTTACGTTAATTTTTTTATGATATTCTCTACAACCTAGAATGTGATCTAGAAAATCAATATATCGATACACCTCTTCCAATATACCGGTCAAGGATGATAGTATTATATCAATTTTTAACTTGTGTATAATAAGGAAGTACTAGTTTATTGTGTTTTGAAGAAGTGTGCTTTAGTTTTCGCAGATGCTCTCGGGCTAGCTACCTCAGTTTATTGTGTTGGTAACAACAAATCAAAATTATGTATGTAGAGATGTCATCTAGCAAAATTTTAAGTTTTACTTTGTCAAGCATGCAACTATTCCGCTGATAAGAGTTTATTACTTTGCCTCAATAAGTGATCAAAAAGATTGCATCTACTAAATATTTACAACAAACCAAAAACAAAATGTTAGTAACTACTTGGGCAATTCGGTGATTTTATCTAAAATAAAAATAATACGCAAAAATGTTCTATTGAGACGATTTACAGAAGATTGTCACGTAGTCAAATCAAAGTAATACATAGGCAATGTCCCGTAAATGAGTTCTTTTCTTTTATTTAAAAGGATTCTAATCCCACAGGGGTACATTATGGTATAAAAGAAAATCAAGTTATTAACTAGTTTCGTTTTCTCTAATAAATTTTCAAATTAATTACCACGAATTTTTTTTGCTGGTCTAAATGTGAAAGTTGGAATTTATATTCGTCTACCGATGGCGTATGTAAATACTAAATATCTACATCCTCAAGCTGATTAAAAACTTTGTTATACCAATAAATTGCAGCGTTGAATTTAAATGCCAGGAAATAAATGTAATGTTTTATAACAAATAACGGAAAGACGTAAACTATTTGTGAATTCCTGTACTTATAGAGGAATTGTATACGCAACCATATATACGCGTGTGTACTATGTATCGTATATGTATGTAACTGATGGATTATTAAAAACAGAAATCGACCAGCATTATAGACATTTTTCTTTTCTAACTTGATTCTGGATTACTTTACATTTCATCTCCATAATATATTCTATTACAATTAATTACAAACGTAATGTTAAATATGTAAAGTCATAATCCCTACATAGATTATAGTACTAATGCTACTAACGTTATAGATATTTCTTAGACCAGTATTTGTTACATATTATGAATTTATCAACATAGTTATAAGAAAGATCAAACGAAAATTTAACATATACATACATATGCAGATGGTGATTACTTGAATAAGTTTAAATTAAAATTTAATAACTTTTTATAATATAAGCTGAAAACTGAATTGGATGATCACAAAAGCGATTTGTTTCTCTCATTATTTTACCCACTGCTTTTAATTTTTTTAATAATTTTGATTTATTTTGTGTACGTTGGAAACGGTTATTGTCACCAAAACAAATTAGTCTATGATTTGAAATTACGAAAAATATATCTTACTTAACTTCAAAATACCAGTCATACCACAGTTTGAATACAAATAACAGACCACCCTTCCTCGCACATAAATTATTAGTCTAATAGTGTCACATTCGCAGTGGCAAATGTATTTCACCGCTTTCAGTCATTCATTTTAAATCCCCATAGGCCAGGTGCTACAAAAATATTGTATGGTTAGCCTACTGGAACTAATTCCTTGCATTACTGAATACTCACGCTTGTCCGTTTTCACCAAAAAGGGCAATATTATTTAATAAATAATTTTAAAATGAGATTATTTGAATCTGCCCCATTTACATCAATATTAGCTATCGCACAGGACGTATGCGTTAAAAACTTAAAATTTATTTTAAATCTTCAGTTTGTTATTAATCTTAACTTATTCCACGAATGTTATGTAGTTAACTAGTTACCATATACTAGTATTATTACTGAGCCAAGTATGAATCAACTCACCCTTTAGTTTTAAAAATTTTAAGTGATGCGGGCTTGAAAGCATACTTATTCGCAGACTACTTCACGCTAAAAGAGTAGGTACTAGAATAACTGCTCGTTTGGTTCCAAAATTGCACTTGAGTACATTATTGAAAACAATGACCTTCTCGCTCACAGTAAGCTGCCCAACTCTTCTTTCGTGTCGTGTAAAATAACTATAGGTAAGTGGTTTCATGTAAAAAGGATTAGAGGTAATATTATGTTCCTTTTTTATAGCAAGTCACGTAAAATAAAATTAAACTAACGATAAGAGGTGCGGTTTCTATAGTAATTTGTAATAATTACATTTTAGCTTTATTTTACGACATAAGAAGTAACATAAGTTGATTCGATGCAAATTATTTCATAGACATTTCTATTTTTACATATTATTCTGTGTCGTTATATTGCTGAATTTGTTATCGAATTATTTCCACATACTTACATTGTTTTATAGTTCTCTTAACATTAACACTCAAATTGAATATTGAATCAATAATTATCACATGCATTCTATTTATTTCTTAAAATAATGACAATATACTGCAAATTTGATAAGTAAAATTTAAATCTCAAATCTTAATAAAAGAATAGTTATAATAGTTATAATTGATTGATCTCTTACTTCTTATTATTTGTAAAAGAACATTAAATATCCAACTTTTGATTTCAAATATGTATTAATAAAAGTTAATAGAATCCCAGGAAACAATGCCATTAATGTAAAAGGTAAAATTTAGTTTTTAAAATGTCAATAAATGCCAATAATTAATTTTTTGATGTATAATGCTGGAGTTGCAAGCTATTGACTTATATCTTTGATAAGTCATTATAATGTAATATAATATTAGAAAGTATATCAATTATTATCATTATAACTTATAAACTACTAATGTAATATAAAGAGAAAATAATTTTTCTCTGTCATTAATTGTGCAGAAATCTATTTCTAATAAAATGTGGCTAGAGTTTTCAATTTTTTTTTATTACCGATATTCTTATTACTCAATATTCTACTAATTGTATAGTAGAATCAAAAGGTCAAATTAGTGATAGTTGCATTTTAAGTTATAAATTGTCCTTTGCGTTTAAATTTAAATCAGCAGAAATATATTTCATTAATATTTTAAGGGTAACCAATTTATCCACAGGTAAAATCTATAAGCTATTTTACTAACAACGCGAAAATATTTGCTCTACTTAATTATACTTACTAGACTTAAAATATGGTTCATAAAGTAGATTGTAAAATAAAAATTGAAACCACAAGGAAAAAAGTTATCTACGTATATTCAGCAATTAATTGTTTATTGAAAATCAGAGAGTTACTCGGTGCAACATTAATTCTGTTTTGAACTTTTCAAAGCAAATCAATTCGATCTGCTCAGTCTGTCTTTATGGTCAAGATATTTCAGTTTACAACATAATGCCCATATCGAATTAAGTGAAAATATTCAATTACCATGCTAATGATAGCATTGTATGGAAGATCCACGAGAGTGTATTTGCAAATAATTGGTTTAGTATGTACCGAAGAAAACAATTTTTTTTTGCTTATTGTAATCTTTTGGGGTACTGCTCGTGTCGTTAAACTTGGTTAAACATGAGTCTCTGTAAGACATTTTTCTTGGTTGTTCCTGCATTTAAAGCAATAATGTAAAAAGAATTCAGCTCTACTAGAGTTACTTTAGGTACCTAAATGGAGGAATCTTGCCAAAAATGTCAGCAAGCCTTGTAATAAATTGCCACAGTTTCGCAAATTGACCGATTTTCACAATTAATTTTTGAGCCACATTTATGAAATAATAAAAAATCTGGCATTTAGGTACCTTACAATATCATTTAGGGTCTTGGTAAAGTCGATTGCAATTGTTAGAAACTAACACTTGCTTTAGCTGTACGTATTCTGCGCTAAGTATTTAAATTCGTATAAGTCTGTTTTACCCCAATTTGGACTATAATTTTTAACTCTCTCACAGTGTAAAGGAAAGACAGGAGCAATCTCTTTCAATCACGTCGTCACTGTTTTTATAAGTGTATTATTAGATTAA
Source organism: Pyrochroa serraticornis (assembly GCA_905333025.2). NCBI lineage: Eukaryota > Metazoa > Arthropoda > Insecta > Coleoptera > Pyrochroidae > Pyrochroa > Pyrochroa serraticornis. The sequence continues at coordinate 41,407,940 of HG995152.1, forward strand.
AATTTCTGAGCTTTTTCTGTTTCTTATACAACTGAGGGAACAAACTTAGGAAGTAGGTTTGCCAAACGCTTTAGAGGTAATGCTCCACCTTCGCCCCTCTCTAGAACGTGTCTAAGGAAGCCTACCGATTACCTGAGAAGTCCTTGGGAGATTTTTTCCCAGTTTATTTAGTTGTTATCTCTTGTTGTTCAATATTCATTCCCAATTCAGCCAGTATTTAGACAGTATTCACTCTTAATCCATGTAGTACTCATTCTCATCCTCCAACAATTCCTCCGAATATTCATATTAAATGCAACATGACGTCTGAGATCATTTGAGCAAATGAGTGTTACAAAGGGGGGTGAGGGGCGTACATTTGGAAAGTCGAAGATCATCTGATGGATAGCGCTCTTAAATGTTATAGTTATTATAAGTTGACTTTTTACCCTATTCAACCTAAGATACAGTCCACTCAGCGATAAAACAAAAGTAAATGTTGAACTAACTTTAAAATTATGAATTTTCAATTACACTATTTACTCTGCAAGGGTACAATATATGTGATCAGATCATCAAAGATATTTTCCTAAAGTTTATTAATAAGTTAACATTTATAGGTAACGTTGACCTTTATGTAACTCTCATCTATTTTTCAACAACTTTTCGTTAATGCTCTAGACGTTGAAACTTGTAAGATGCGAATCCAGAATGTCTTTACTTTCGAAAATAATTTTTTTATTTTTTTCATGTGAAGGAAAGTGACAAAAATCATCTTCGTATTCTAACACGTAGAGACGTCAGCAGGACACCACATTTGCTCAATTCTGATCAGAGTTTTTATATGTAGCAATACATTTATTAGTCAGATTAAACAATAAAGTTTCAATTTAATAATTTGAGTAAATTCTCCGATTTGATAATATTAATTTAAGCATAGTTGATATCTCCTGGAAAGGTCATAAAGAAAAAATTTTGTGATGGATATAAAATTTCGCTTTTCTAAATCTGTATAATTCAATAATGTTGGATTATACGTTTTTTATAGTAACTACTATGTAGTTTGAACTATTTCAAGTAGAAGATAATGGAGACTAAAAAAATTTTTCTTGGAAATATTGCTGCCTGAAATGATCATGCAAAGACAATGCTACAGCATTTTAGAAAAAACATAAAAACGCGTTAGGTGAAGGCTATATTGGAATTACTAATGTACCTAAAGTTAATAAAATTGTCATAGTCAACTCAAGCACCAAATCTAACAATTAGCAATTACTGACATTGCAAATCTATCAAACATATTAAAAAACTTAAACTAAAATAACGTTTTATTATTTACTACTAAATTTTTTGGTACTTTATTTTCGATTATTGGAACAGCACGTAATTTATTATGTTCTTACTATTACAAATTGTACTGCATGTGGGTTAGTTAAATATATTTTACATCATTGTACAAATACGTTTAGTTTCCGATATCTTCAGATATCTTAAGTAAAACTTATATTAATGGAAAATATATTAGTTTTTTTTTTCATAATGAAATAATTTAAGGGAGATAGGTTTTTCTAGATCATTTTCCAACCCACCCCTCGAAGTGATAGCCACTTTTCTTAAAGGCTTTGATGATGTTAGTTGCTTATTTACATATTACAATTAGATATTTCTGCGCAAATGACCCATGAAGTTTTCAAGCATGAATAGCTCTTTTGAAGTACCTTCAAATTCCGCAGCAAATTCATATCGGTAACGCTTTTTTTTCTGTTTTTCCACAACACATCAAAGATGCCGCAAGTTTAAACAAGCCACTGACCAAACAAAATATAATAATTATTTGTTTTCTATCGCACTTACCTAGGTGATTTCCTATTTCAGTCGGCGCAGACAAGTTGGCTCTGACTCCCACCCTCTCCGATCAGAACTTGTTCTTCCAACGGTGAGCTGATTTTGCGTCGGACTGCAGTCGAGTCGTGACGTTTGTTAGTTGGGGTTGTAACGCTGCGTTTCAGAGGCCGTAAAGCTCTACGGTTTCGCGATCTTTTCGTAAACAAAAGCGGATTACAAGCTACTGGATTCACGTGGTTCGTTTTGTGTAGTGTTTTGTGATTTTGTGTTGATTGTTTCTGTAGTGTCTCACTGACGGTACTCTGCTTTTACATTTGATTGAAAAAAGTGTTTTTAATTTTTCGCGGTAAAGACAATAAACATTCAGAGGTGATGGCGTCCAACGACACATGAAAACAGGTACTGGTAAAAGCACAAGTTGATTAAGTACATCATTAGCAGCTTAATATCTTTAATTTTTTCAACTATTATATGGGGGCGTAATACAAGTCGCTAATGAAAACTTTAGGAACTTTCCAATAGACCTAGTGGCAGACGGAAATTTATAGATAGTATGCCCTCACTTTTGTGAGTCTTATATGAAATTTGAAGAATTCTTCAAATTATTTGCTTACATCCATATTTTCATTAATAATATTGCTCAAGTGTAAAACTTTGTTCAACTCGCTCAGATTGCTCTTGAGATTACATAACTGCCAATTTTTGGTTCAGCTTTTTAAATTTCGCTATACTTTTTTCCCATCGATGCATGCAAATTATGCACTTTTTTAATCACGTTTTCAGTGCAGTTGCAATTAAACACGTTTATTTAATTACAGCATTACTTATCTTCTGGATCTACGTCTGGCATTTTATTTTGTTCATTTCCTTTCCACTTTGTGTTTAATGATTAAAAGTTGATTTAAAACAGTACTTTTATGTTCTTTTACGGTAATTGATCATTCTGTTACTTCTTTATTTTTGCTTCATTTAATTCTGTCGGTGTTAAAGTAACGTCATAATTTGACATCAAGCAAGGAATGGATTCTACAAGGTACTGAAAAATACGAAAAGTTTTCTCTACCTGAAGTAGTTGGTTTATCGTAATAATTGCACCACAGTTGCCGACCTATAAACCATGAAGGCATTGAAAACTGTTTTTCTATCACTTTACTCTTCTATTTTTTGTTACCAAAGTTTACAACATTCCTTATTTTGCAAATTCTTCAGGGACAAAATAATGATTTATGATGCAAGAGGTATTGAACTATTAATCAATGAATATCGGTTTTAATTTTATAATTTTGTTAAAAGGGTTAAAGGTGAAGTTTTGCGGAACTATTTTTTTATAGGGGTTACTATTTTCAGATATCACGTTCGCAACAAATAACAGCGTCTTTCACTTTTCTTAAACCTTTTGACAACAACGATTTTTAATAAAACATTTATTACCGGTATATAATTAAAATGCCAAATAGCTAGAAATTTTTAAAATGCAATTACCATCAAATAATTTCTTAAAATATTAGTTTTCGCATATAATAATTAAACAATTTTAACTACTTAAATATTTAAAATACATTAATATGAAAATTTGTTCTATGAGCTTCAGTACTATTATTTTTTATCTATTTTTTCATTGACCTATTCAGTGTTTGTGTAGAATGGTTGATTATTTGTTGCATTATCGTAGAGCAAATCTTATACCAGTTCAGAATTTTCTAAATGTTTTTAGTTTACAGACTTAGTACTTGATTTAAAGTTTTCCTTACTTTTACTTGTTAAATTGTATTAAATTCAGCTTTTTTACAATCATTATTTCTTGACATAGCACATAATTTATTTTCTAATTTGCTAGCAAGTAAACGCAATTGCTTTCTAAATTAAAACTAGATAGTTTACTTAACATGCATAATAAGAAACAACTTTATTTCCAGCTATAATAATTAAAATGTTTTATACCTCAGGCTGACACTTTTTTTTGTAAATTTTATATCAAGTCGACAAATTGTAAATTATTTATTTGTCGTAGTTACGTGTGGAAATTTAATTAATACCAGTAAGATTTCTTCAAATAAGTTACAAGAAACACGCCCCAACAAAAATAAAGCAAATTGACTCATCAGGATGTATTGTAAAGCGATTAAAAAAAAATTGTGAATCAAGAAGTACCTAACAGTCGGTATCTACTCTATTTCTCGATAGAAAAAAAGGAGTATCATAGTTAAGAAATGTAATATGTATATTGTATGAAATGTTGTATTAACTGCTAATAGTAGATTTATCAGTACCCCCAAACAATTTAGGTGTAAGAGACGTCAGGATTTTCAGTGCAAAATTAGCTACAAAGTACAGAAAAAAAACATTTAACCCCCAAAAAATTATTGGGCAGCGTATATCATATGGAATCATGTTAAAATCGAAATAAATTGGTGACAGAAGATATTTAAATATCAAAGAGAGGATCACACTTAATTAAGATAGTGTGGGGGTAATTGGGAATAATTAGAACTTATAAAAAATTATCTTAGAGATAATACGGAAAGAAGAAATTGGATAAGGAAATGGTTACAATTGTGATTTTGAGATTTTTTGGCACAGCATCAATCGTCTAAAAGAAAACACATTTAGAGCTCCTGCTGCTTTCTGTTTCGATAGCAAGTGGAAATACACAAAAAAAATAAAATAAATGGAATGAATATCTACGAGACTGCAAAAAGGGAAAAAATTTCAAATTGAAAAAGGAACATGTGAAAGAAATCCAAATTAGCGAAATTAAATTTGCCTTGAATTAAATTATATCAGAAGTAAGAGAAGCCAAAGGATAAACATAAGTTAAAGGAAAGGAAGGAAAGCTCTAGGTTAGAATACGCGTAAATAAGGTAAAAAAGTACGATCAGATGGAAAGAGAACGGAGAAAATGTGACAGTGGGGTGACAAAAGTAAAATATTTCATAAAGCAAATTATTAATTATAAAATAAAAATAAGATAAAATGGCATAAACTACCAAAACTATCATTAAATTACAAAAATCGATTTATGTATTTGTACAAACAACAAAGTGTTTTCAATATAATTTGAATTTAATTCTTCTATCTCTATTAGGTAGATACATCTTTTTATTTCCCCTCTATGAACTTATAAAGGTTAAAAATATCAGATATTTCTTGGTTATTTTGAAATTATCTAAAAGTTATTTTTAAGGTAAATTTGTTTTTATTAGATGGTGAAACAGCAAATATGTTTTTGAGATTGAACCTTTGAATAAAGCTAATAACTTTTTAACATTTTACCGCTTCTAGTTTCTTAGGAAATAGGAAATTGATTTCAGTAAATAAAATGTCGTACTTTTTGTAAAATTTGGTGATATATCTTTACTTAAAATTGAAATATTCTATATACATAATTCTAAATTAAAATTTTTCTTATTTTTTTTTCAAATCTTGAAACTCTAAAGTAAATACAAAAGAGGATCATAAGTTTTCATAAATTACATTGTAAATGTTATAACATTACAACTTGTTATAAAATTTTATTTGCATGCCAATGTAAAATAGGAAAAAGGGCATTTTAGATAAATGGAAGTTTATTTTGTTTTTTGAGAAATAGGAAGTTTGTGTTATTTTTGTAAAAAAAAATTAGGTATTAAAAAATTTGAATAGCATAGTTAATTGTTAAAGTTTTATAGCAATATTTTTTACAAACTGAACAATTAAAAATACCAAATTTGAAAATTGCAGTTCTTATAACATCAGCAAGGATCACACAAATGTCTCTCATTTAATTCAAACCAGGGTAAAACAACTTTTTGTAATTAGACTAAACTTTTTGCATGTGTAAAATTTTTATCCTAAGCATTTTTATTCTGAACATCCTGTTTCTACACACATAGATAGTTTATTGCTCCAATAATCTGTATCAAATAAATTAGAGTATTTCTTGGTAATGTTTGGCGTCATCAATTTTTAATATTAAAATTTTGAATCATCACACTTATTTGCAGGTTTATGATTATTTATTTAAACAATTTTATGGCAATCTAGATAACTTCAAAGCCTCTATATTTGTGAATTATTTTTTACTTGAGAAAATAAATTTCAACACTAACTTCACAATTTCCCAAAAATGTATAATCTCATTTTGGTTAATTTATTTTAATTAAATATTTGATATCACTTGTAAATGAAGATATTTCTTTGAAATGTTTAACTTTATCTAACTATCAATAAAACAATAGAAACATTTACTAATCACATCAAAGCCAGAGTTTTTGCCGTTTCAGTAAGTCATGCAGTTGCGATAGGTATTCATTCAAAACTTATGTAAATACCAAGGTGTAGGTACCTAACGTACATAATACTCATACTTCAGATTGTTCATGGCAACATTATTCACCATGACTTGGTATATTTTTTTCGAGGAGTGGAGTAGGTTTGTTTTACCATCTTCGGATATTTTAAAATGGTGAACATCTTCTTAGCCGGAAATGACACCAATTTTACTCTGTTTAGCAAACTGATTTCTTTCCAGATTGCATTTAAAGCTTCTTAGTCGATGAGTATATTTTATCACAAAGAAATCCTTGAATTTGGTTCTATTTCAAATTAAGTTTTATATCCGGCTTGATTTGACTGAAATTTTTGAATAAAAGTAGAACAACAAGATTTGCACAAATTTGGAAAAGAAAATCCAGTCGATAATAAGGAGCTTAATAAAAAGTTCTATCTAATAGATTAGAGAGTCGCTATTCTCGCTGTAAATTGCAACAGTGCTATCGTAGCAATAAAATTTGATACATTTATCAGTATTGGCAAATTTAGTTTAACACTAGGTAACTTACGATAGGTGGGTGTAACTATAGTTATATCTATTCTTAAGAGCTACTATAATATTAGATTTGTTACGTCTTAAGTACATTTATTTTTTTTAATTTATAAATATCCACTATCTAAACGAAAAAAAATATTTTTTAAAATTTACTTATTGACGAATACCTGGTGGTATTTTGAACATCCGGACGTCGTGGTTCGACAGATTGAAATGTAGGTAATGCGTATATTTAAAATAACTGAACGTAATTAGTCGGCATCATTTGCCATAAATAAAGTCCTGGGAGTGTTTCGAAATTAAAACTGCTGTACTAAATATCCGCTAAAAGTAATTTGCACATTTTCCGCTATCCTGTAATTACTTTTCCAGAAATAAAATAGTCAGTTACGCATACACATAAACTGCTGCCAACACAATGTGACATTATTAGGGCCTTGAAATGTTTCAATGTGATTCTTTGCAGTTTCATTCATGAAATGTTGCATTTTCCAACCATTTTTCCCGCATATTTTACGATGTTGAGAGTTGTTGACTCCGTTCAATTGACGCAAAATCAATTTACTTTTCTATCGTCATACGAAATGGGAAAAGTATCCTACAGTCCGGCCGATAAGACAATATCCGCTGTCAATATAAAGAAATATCCGGTGCAATTTAAACATGAATTTTGCATGACTTTTTTGCACGGGCCTCCGGGGCATCGAAGTGATGACTGTTTGGAAGAGCTCCTGGCTTTCTTCAAAGATATTTAGATGATGGCCCCGCGTTTTGTTCGTTTGTTATTATTTGCCTTCCGGATATGTACATTTCGTCTAAGGAGTATTCTCCCTATAGCTGAGTGCCCTCCTTGGAAGCCACACTTTCATAGATCTTTTAACATGTATCTCCATCTTTGCCCGCGGAGAATCGTGGCTGTGCTCCCCCAAATAGCCCAATAAGGAGTGCGCTCTCACTGTATCGCGCTAATTGCCACGTACTTTCTTATTTTGAAACTGACGTAAGCAAAAGACGGATTTATCTTGCATCGATCAATTCGATACACGTTTTTAGTTTTAAGGAAAGAATTTCAGTTGATTGCACTATGAGCTGCTTTGTGTCGCGACTCGGATTAGGAATTTGAAGCCTGATAGCTTTTTCAAACGTGCCAGATCAACTACCATTCATGTTGGATAGTTTATATTACAAAAATATCGGCGAAATTGGACAATTTTTCTTGATGGATATGGACTGCAAGCGACGACTTCAAGTCAGAAGCGCCATCGGAATTTAAAGGAAACGTATTGTTTTTGTTTTACTATACTAACGATAATACTTCAAAGAACACTTTACATCTATTCATGATTACTAACACTATAACATTTAGAAACTTACAAAACGTTGCCCTCTTTGCAAGATCGTGTAGGTATAAAAAATCATTATTCAAAGTTGGGTAGTTATTAAATTTATTTATAAAAGAAATAATGTATAACATTGTATTAGTAAAGTTTTGCAACCATTGTATCATTGATTCAGATTTCTTCCACATAATTCGCTTTATAGGATCTTGATGCTTCGGTCATCACATCGCGATTTTCTTGAGAACATATTATTATTGAGGTAAATCTCCAAAACTTTTTATGTTTTTCTTGTTCAACTAAAAATGTAGGTCCTTGTCGGCTTGAATTTAGCACTGTTCTTTGCAATAATTCTGAGGCGTAGTCGTAGCTACCTCTGCTATTATTTTGTGCGGTACTTTGTCTCGAAGCATTAGTCACATTCTTATAAACAAATTATTTAAAAAGATCCTGTACAAAGTAGTCCAATGGGTTTTTTGGACGGTCAGTTAATAAAGCTGAGTTTTGTAAATTTATTTGCTATTCAGCTTCTAATCTAATCAATTTTATGAAATGGCTAGCCTCGCAAGAGAAACTTTTTTTGTGAGACTTTAATGGTGCCCCGTTTAAAATCCATCGGAAATCAACAAAATTTTATAGAGGTATATATTTTAGATTACTAGAATGGGTCTCCTTCTGTCATTTTGATTCACTCTGTATAGGGTTTGTGGTTCAGAACCCTTGTGTGTCATTAAGTTTTCCAAGCGATTTTTTCTTTGACTTTAATGGAGTAATTTCCAATTTGTCTCGGTTTAATCTACGGCCATCACATGAACTGCGGCGTTATCTATGTAAGCTCTTCACGACAAACTGCCCGCGGCTTATAAAGTTGTATGTACGTAAACTGTAAATGAGTGCAAATATAATCTGCTGCCAGTTTGGATATTTAAGTTGCTCCCGGCATATGTAGTGCAAATAAAAAAGAAATAACATCCAGTTTTGCATACAAAACAAATGCGACATTTTCCGCGTCACTGAGCGAAAAGGACTCAATTTGTTTTGGCGAATGGTTTTTATTCATGAAAATTTTTCATTAGATATCGTATTTTCAATTTTGTCATATCGCTATTTTTATGCATATCGTATATAGCAGGCAAAACAAAATTAAGACTATTTGTGGGGAATAAAGAACTAGTTAATCAAATTGATGTCATGGAGATATACTACCTATATGTCAAATACTCTCGAGGACTTCCTAAAAGTATTTTAAGTACTTAACGAACCTCCGCTGGTGCTTCAGCTACGTTAGTTGCTATTTCTATTATATTCGATCGCAAGTGAGATTTCAAATATTTTAAGTATCTCACCTAATATTTTATGTACCTATTTTAGTACTTACAAATTTATGTTGAATTTTAGTTGGAATTTTAAGTTCTCCAATTTTCAATTTTGTTATATCGCTATTTTTATGCATATCGTGGATTTATGTTTGGAAGCAATTGAGTATATAGCAGGCAAAAACAAAATTAAGACGATTCGTGGGGAATGAAGAACTAGTTAATCAAATTGATGTCATGGAGATACATTACCTATATGTCAAATACTCTCGAGGACTTTCTAAAAGTATTTTAAATACTTAATGCACCTCTGCTGGTGCTTCAGCTACTTTAGTTGCTATTTCCACTATATTCGATCTCAAGTGAGATTTCAAATACTTTAAGTATCTTACCTAATATTTTATGTACCTATTTTAGTACTTACAAATTTATGTTGAATTTTAGTTGAAATTTCAAGTTCTCTAATTCATACTTTTGTTATTAGTTGACACTCAAGTACTTAATTTAGTTACAATTTTAAGTATCTCGTTTGTGTCTCAGTCAATTTTGAAATATTTTCAAATATTTTACTGAATATTGCAATGCTCAATTAAAATTGAATGTTAACAAGTTACAATATTTTGAAAAAGTGGCTTAAAGAGTTCAGTCGTGATCACCGTCCCCTTCCTACTGGACATCACAGCCGGGACTGATTTCTGCCTGCTACGACTTGCTTTCCGTGACTTTTTTTGCAAGGGTGTTTGTCTCATGTGGGACAACGGCAGATACCGAGATAGAAAAAAGCACCCTTACTTATCAAACCGTGTTGCCGTTGTCAGCGTAGTGTTTCATGGCTAAGAATCTCTAAAGAGAGCAGATCTATATCTAGCAGTGTAAGTTGTGACTGATAAACATATTCTTTAGTCGCCTTCTCAATAAGTGTCCCAGGTAGTGTATTTTATTTGGGCACTATTTTGATTTGTTAAATTTTAGTACGACAATTTTCATTGTAAACGTTATATTGCAAATATTCTTTGACAGAATACAGTTGCGTTTCAATTAGGTATTTTAGTTTTTCCTTTCAAATATTTTAGTTACAATTATGCTTTAGTTGGATTTTCAAGCTATTTATTTTGCTGTTAGGGTATACTTAGGGACTCTGTTAAGTAGTACTCTATTAACTTTCTCTTCCACAATCATGATGTTATAATGAAATTCCGACTATGCTTAAAAGATGCTCTGTTGTACATCTTTGTTTCACACTTTATTTAAACATTAAAACTTTATATAAAATATCAAATATTTTTTTAGAATGGTTACCATGTCTTGTACTGTATGTGATAATTTTCTCTCAGTTAGTTCTATTAACCCCATTAACTTTATTTAAGAATTTCATTAAACTTTACAAGATAATAATTGTAATTTGTTAACATTCAAGTTTAAAGTTTAGACGATGCTAAATAATATACGAATGTAAACAGGCTAGCACAATATTAGTTGATTATTATATTTTTTTGCTTTCGCAAATCAATATAAAATGTCTAAAAGCAAAAACTTTTATTTATTCTCTACATAAATTTTCAACTTGTGCAAATTTGTAAAATTTACTTAAGTGAGTAATCGCTTAGTGCCATAATTCAGTAAGCCAAGCCATGATGAGAAGGTTTATGTGCATGAATAAATAAGATTATAAAACCAATAATAATGATGCAAACTGATCGAGCCGTCATGTAGCTATGCACTTCCTCAAGAGAATGATGAATGAAAACAATTTCCTAATAATAAGCAAAACTCGTTAATAATAATCGTGAAGTTTGTACCATTTACATTGACAATAAATCTTAAAACAGTCCACTAACACGAGTCTCGTTAAAATAATTACATAATTACCACTATTTATCGATTTATATTTACATAATATAGTTATTTAGTGTCAATGTTTACTGAAATTTACCATGACGTTCCAGTGGCGTTTACAAATTCCGTAATACGCGACACTAAACAACATCATCGAATCCCTAGGGCGTTACAAAAGTAAATTGGTTATACGGACGATTTTATTTAAAAAGATTTTAGTTCTGGTCATGCTTGATCTCGGACTAAAAAAAAAGAAGAATATTTAATTTTATTTTTATTTCAGTAAAATTTTAGATGATAACAATAAACCACTAACAAAAATTAATCGATAAATTCTTCAAGCCTTCAATTATTTAATCAAGCCATGAAGCCTAAGAAATTGATTTATTTTACCGTCAATGCCAAGACCGAGGTTTGCTTTTCTTATTTTTTACTTTTGTATTATTTTGTTTCAATTTGATTGCACATCTTAAATATTACCTTTATCACAAAAAAATATTTTTTATAGCCCTCTCGGCAACTATGTACCTACTTAATTATAAATGTTTTAGTTTTAAATAATTTTTTTTAATTTTGAAAATTATTATTAGATTTTATCATTTTGAAAAATAATTTTCTAAGCTCATCTTAGTGATCTTAGATAAAGAGAACGGAAAAGCGGTTTTGCTTAACCTCTACCGCTTCCAGACAGGAAAATATTAAAAAAAGATTATATAACAAGAAAATAATTTATTTGATAATACTTTAGCGATCGAAGCCATAAATTTGGTAGAAAAAACATAAACTTTCCAACATTTATGAAATAAATTCCAGCTTAAAATGTCAGTTTCCATGTCGTTAAAAATAATGTTATAATCACAAAGAACTGTGGGTGGTATAAATTTTGCATAAGAATTATGTGCTGTAAACGCTACCATTTGGGCAAAACTACTTAAGCCTTTTTAGCAAGGTTTATTACATGAAATATGATAAAAACAAAGTTTTAATAAATAAATTGAAAACGACAGCACTACAAGAACAGAATGTGGATAAAAGTTGTGAATACACTTTGCAATCAATTTTCGAGATGGCCCGCGTGTAGGGCTCCCGGTCCATAAAACCTTCCCATAGGAGGTGTTCGCATTTCCATAGAGTACAAAGATATAATCTATTGAAATTCCCCGAGCTACAACAAAATTTGTAAATGTCAACACTTGTTTCGGAAAAGGCTGTAAGATGGGAATTTTGTTGGGGTGAACGTCTCATATAAAATATCGGCAGTGTAAAACGGTCCCGAAGGCAGGAAGCAATACGTGTAGAGCAATAGGAGGGCGCTCAAGAATTTATATAAACATATAAAACGGCGATGCATTCACCAGTCAATCGATTTCAATATACCTCCTCTATACACTTGGCTTCTTTGGCGCCCTCGGGCCATCTTGTCGATGTACTACAGTGAATGCCGAACGGTGTATTTATACATCCAACTCCACGGAGCACCACAAAGCGGAAGTATCCGTTTTAGAATTTATTAGGTACGGAACTGTGAACTATAAAAAAGAGAGGCTAATTGCCACTTTCAAGAAACGTTTTCGGTTTATTTACTATAAAATCAGTCGGACATCTGGCGGCTCATTGCTAATAAGCCACTAGATATTACGGAAAACTTAATGGTGTCTATAATTTGCTAAGACGTAAAAAAATTCTGATCGTTTATTTTTCAATCTTCATAACTATATCTAAGGCTTTTGACTTAATGTGCTATCACAACTCCCACGGACTAAAGGTGTCAATAAGAAGTGTCTCTAGTTCGTTACAAGAAACTTTTCAACTTTTCCCTAGAGGTTTTAATTCAGATCGATTTATAACTAAGTTATTCATAGCTGCACCACGTAACTATCCAAGGTATATCTTTTACAAAGTAAACCGACTTCTTCGAAATGTTTAGAAAATTGTACAGCTCTCTCAAAATTGTAGATCATGCGCTTAAATTACCTACAATTAGGGAATAGTGTAAGTAGGTACCTATTTCCTTAGTGATGCAAGTAATTGTAATTGAGCGGCAAGTAATTCCAGTTATTTCCAGAGGCATTCAAGGAATCATTCCAGTATTTTGCCCGGCAATTTGAACGGTCATAGCAATTTTCTAAAATTAATTTTCGTACATACTCTACTCCAATAATATATCATGATGAGTAATTTTACCACTTTTCAACGAAATGTGTTTGATTTACTCCCCTTTGGATTACTTTATACTGCATCGAAAGGTAATCCCACTGAAATTATTGCTGCTTTTTTTGTATTTGTTGGAACTGCTTGTTCTGTGCAAAGGCTCATCGAGAAAAATAATTTCAAGGCAAAACTTCAGAGCGATTCCAAGAGTTAAAAAGGAAATTTTGGCGTTGACGCTACGTCGTTTGTAAGTTATGAAAGAGTTGCTTTAGCGAGCTATAAAGGGATAACATTTAAAATCAAGCCAACTTAAAGTTGAAAGTGAGATTAATGTATTTGTTATTCTATAAGGTGAGCATATACTTTTTTTCTACAAAGATTGAAGGGGTGTTCATGTTGACGTTGATATTATTTGACATTAATAAACCACACATAACTGCTAAATTGTTTGCCATAAATATTTCAGATCAATTCCATTACTAAAATTTCCTTTAGCAACCCCCATTTTCACATCGCTTGTCGTCCGTCTCATTGCCAGCCGTTCCTTCTCTAAGCGCACTTAATTAACGCCTTTTTGTTTTTTTCCAGGTTTTCTGCCGGCGAGCGCTCATCATCCAGTCAATATAATTAAACTCGGCGGTCTTGGGCGAAATAAGACGGGACCGAATTTTAATTAAAATAAAGTGCAAGACTGAAGTCCCTTAAAATCCGTATAAAAATAAACAATCCGCACCGCTCCCAATCGTGAAAGTACAACACGGTGCTCGCGATGCGGGCGTCAGTGGCGTTCGTTTTAGGGATTATAGGGGTGTTAGTGGTGCCAGAAAGCAGCATCGCCGAACCCGGAAGTGACGTATCGCACTTATCCTACACGGCATTCCGGTGCCCTAGAGGATGCGCTTGTTCCAGCACCACCGTGGACTGCTCCCACAGGGGTTTCACGCAAGTCCCTAAGAACATTTCCCCGGACACCGAGAGACTGTAAGTACCTAATCCTTTACAAACAATACCTGGATTCAAAGAAATTTTAGTAGTTTAGCTGATGATAGCAATTCGGATTTTTGTTTTCAGTTTTTATTAAGTGTCATGTCGGAAGCATCTTGAAGCTTTCAAAGTTGCTTTACATAATTTTAATATGTAGAAACCATAAAAAATCTATAAAGTTAAAGTAGCATGTGTCCCATTATTGTTAAGTGCTCGTAAATAAATCAGCTTCTCGCCGCTGGAGGATTTGTTTATCATAAAAAAATGTTGGAAAACAATGGTTCACAAGGGTCGTAACGGAAGAGTGAAACTCAAAAGGCGCGAAGTTAGCGATAAAGCTGTCGATAGGTGGTGCGCTAGACCCAGACAAGCAAAAAGCTCGCAACCCGATAGCAGTTAGTGTTCCAGGGCTTTGCCTAGAAATTCAACTACTATCACTAAAATTGTAATTGTATTAGTTTGGATTTTTCGAATAACACAACGACGGTTTTCAGGAATATTTTGCAATTTGCAGTCAATGTCAGGTCGCGTCGCAATATTCGAATTTTTTATTTGTTTAATAAGCTCGACCAGCAAAATTGGAACGGTACCAAACTTTAAATTGTGCCAATTAATTACAACAACAAATGTACAGAGCAATTACCGCGTTTCAAATTAGCAGTTTACGCCACAGATTTAGAAAATTATTGCAGGAATGTTATTCTCGTCATGTTCACGCACCAATTTATTACGAATTATTGTATCCATACACCATTGCATATTTATTTTATCCACTGAATCGTACTGATGCGTGAACTTTACATGTAAATCAGATTAATTAAAATTTTGTTGGATTATTTTTCATTGTCAATGGCCCTTGGAGTTCTCGCAAAAACACTTTTGCGGTTGATTGAAATCACCGCATCAAAATTCAGTTGGAGGTATTTTCATAAAATTACCCAAAGCTCTGAAGCTGCTTTTTAAATCCGATAATCACCAGCGACGTGCTGTACCTCTATAGTGGCATTTCCTACAGTTTTTCCTCGCCAACAATTAACTAGCTTAATAAATAACAGCGTGTTCATTTAGATCCGAAGAAGTCTCATAATTCAAACTGGATAAATGAACAGAGACGAATTTACGTTTCTGGTGTCTGGAAAGTGGCGAAATTAAACGACGCTGCAGCTACAGTGGACTTCTTAATTGGAAAGTGAAAATATTAAAGCAAATTTGTTAGCGTTGCGAGAATCTGTTGCGTTTTGATTAAGACATAAATATAATTTTAAGCAAAGTTTGCGCCCTTAATCAGTTACAACACCTGGCTATTTATGCAGATTTCACCAATTAAGTTTCACATATATTTTCATTTTGATATTCTACGGTCTAAAAACAGATTCTAGCTATCAGACCTCAATCCCAACGTCACTGCCAAGCCAAGGGGAGATCGGATATCTCAAAAGGTTTTTGCAACACTCTGAAGTTAAATTACTAATTTTCAAAATATTTGTGCTGTTGCGATCTTTTTGGCCAATTTTACATATTTTGACAGATACCGGTCTATATAGATAATTTATTGTGTTTAAAAAGAACACAAAATTGGTTATTTTCTAGAATTAGAAGAAAGTGACTCTTGAATTGAATATTGATATCTTCTCCTTTTGTGTAACTAAATTTTCGAGGCTGGGGACCGCTGGGTTTTATTGCAATCTATTTTAGATAATATATATTAATAATTAACAGCTTCTATGTGGAAAATTAAATTTTCAGGAGTCTTCTTTATAATATGGAGACAGTAGCAAGGTAAACAATTTTTATGAGAAAACACTATTTTTCAGGGATAGTCTAAAGTAGCTAACTTACAGCGAAATATTTTATGTTTGAAATTACTTTATCAGTAAAAATCTGCTCTCTGTAAACCATGAACCGCAAAATCTAGATGAAGTTGCTATGTTCGCTATATTATCCGCAAACAGTAATTCGAACGTGTAATGCCAAGCAAGATTTTACAAAACTTAAAAATAAATATCAACAATAACCGGATCTGGAGACGGCAGATTTTATATCATAACGCTATCATTTTTGGACTCATTAACTTTAGTCCCAAGAAAACAAGTGACTGTTTTCTCTTCTTTGCCTACAAAAATCTTAATTTTGTTAACAACAAAACAGATTGCTTCTGTTTTAGGGTAATGGATTTTAAACAAGTAATGAATTTACATTTTTAAATATCTAACCATATGTATCGTTAATTTTAATTCTAGTAGAATAGACAGTGTATTTGTAAAGGTATCCATTTTAACATTATCAATCAAGTCATTGGATTGATACCGTCCATTTTGCTAGCTTGTCGAATCTCTTTTATCTGTTCATTTTTGCCATTAAGACATTAGCACATTAACAGCGAAATCGTGTTATGTCTAATTCATATTTTGTTTTTATCTAATAAATCAGGAAATATCAAACATCTTGCCCGTTACGGGAAACTAAACTAGAGACGTGCCCGTTCTTAATCCGCTGCCCATTTAATTTCCAGGCAGCAGCGGTCCACGAGGTGTGAAGGAAAACACCAGTCAAGCTAATTAAAGTTGTCTTTTACTTCCTAAAGGCAAATGCTGCACGTCTTTGGTGCAATTTCCTGCACTCTGCATGAAATTGGTTGGGTTGCGGATACGGGTGCAACGTTCGATGTCTTTTGAGGTCAATTTAAAGTACGGTTCTCATTGTACATTTGTAATCCGCGACTTAAAACCAAGGATAATCCAGTTAGCGAACTTTGTTTCCGTTTAATCCTGATATAGCAGTTTCCATTCTTTCGTTCAACAAATAAACAATCGAGGTGTTGCCCAACTGCGAAAGCGTTCCGCAGCAATTTAACGATTAACATAAAGCTATTAGCCGATGCAAGAGCTTTAATAAGTTAGCCGACAAATGAAGCTGCGTTTGATAACATAATAGTTGTTCGTTTAATTAACATTCTGATATTACCAGCCAGTCCCGCGGAGCTCTTCGAACCGCCTTTACGCGTTGATCGATATTAATGACTTGATATTAGGGATAATACGTGATTCTTGATTAATTACTTGTTGCATGCGGCCTCTGCGATGTAACTTGTATACAATTATTTGGATTGATCTTGATGGCGGAGCGGTATGAAGCAACAAGGAAAAGCAATCTTTTGCCAAAGTTTCGGGCCCCTTAACAATTTACATAATTTACCTTGTTCTGAAAGTCGAGATGGCACAGTTTGATAACTGCGAAACCTCATGTCATCTTAAAATTTCAAAGGTCCGAGGTGAGTCTCGTTGGAATTATTGATGGGAAATTTCCCGAAATTTCGTAGCAAAGCGAAAATGTTATTACTTCGGATGGTGAAGAAACTTAAGTATGTCATCCGAGCCACTTAGAGGATTACGCGTTTCCTTCGTGGCTTAGTTAAGAAATGCTTTATACATTATTTATATGTTAATGGTTTCAAGTTGCAACTTCTATAAGAAGTTGGGACTTTGAACATGTATCATGTTGGTAATAATATTCAACAACTAGTGTGCACGCACACACGTTAGGTCGCAGGTATGTAACGTATGCAGTGAAGTCTATGCAAGAATCTTACACGCACTGCCGGTTACTTAGAGTTAACATCTGGTGGAAACCGGAATGGCATCGACTTATGGTTGATAAATATTTGTGGAGATAGTAATTGGATAGCCACGTGAATGGAGACTAACAAGAAGAGAACCAACCAAGATTTTGATTGACCTCCATGCAGTTTTTTAGTCTCAAATTTATGGCCCATAATTTACGTATGACTGGAAAACGACCACCAAAATTGATTTTATTCTTTAATAAAGTTAACTTTCTTTGGTTATGAGAGAAAGTAACTGGGTAGCTGTATAAAAGAAGTGGCAGGTCAGCGCGCTTAATAAATTTGTTTACGAAAAGAACCCTCATATTTGATCAAGTATTGTATTATAAAGCCTGTGTGAATTATTAATACTTTTATTACAATTATGTAGTTTCTATAGTAAATTATTGAACCGCCTGGTCTCAAAAATGTCTCATAACCTTAAGAATTTCTAAGTTATTCACTTTGATGGTTTAATAATATGCGCCTCGTTTAGCCGGTAATTTCAAACGGGTCCGTTCGAACAATTTGGACTATTTCGATATTTAGGTGAAAGTTCGTTTCTTATCAATGTTCGGCCTAGCTCAATTTAAATGAAATTATATGTCTTACCATTTGTCCTAGAAATGATTTCTAGTGAATTCTTACCTATCTAAACATATATAGCTAAGGGTCTTAAATAATAAACGAGAATGTTTTTTTCTTTACGTTTTTGATTATTTGTTTCTTATCCTTGTTTTCATTTCTGGTATTATTTATCTGGTATCTCATGTATCGGTTTTATCACACCTTCCTGCCTTTATGCCAAATTCTGTTAAACTGTCTTAACGAATATATCCCATTATTTTGTAATAAACTCTTCTACAGCCACTGCCGCTTCATAGGCATTCTACTTGGTATTAATTAATTTTTTTTTCTCCAAAATCCCTATCGCTTCTCTTTCACTACCATAAAACTAGCCAACTGATCTCCTGTTTTGTGTATCTTGGCTGCTATTTTTCTTTTCACACTCAACAATTATTCTTCACTTACCATATACCATCTTTATCACAATTACATAAATGCAATAAACATTTCTTGTAATTACTGGCCGCGTTAGCATCATCTTTGTGTTCTCTTCAAAGTCTTTGTGTTTTTTTTTTGTTTTTTGTTCAATATTTATAACCAAATTTATCTCAGAACTTTCAGCTCCTGTAGCTTTTTGATGTTTTCTTATCTTTTCTACATTTTGCTCAAACACATTCTACATTTTTCTGCATTTTACGTTTGTCTAACATTATCATACTTATTTACTCTCTTTTTCCAATTTTGAAGTCGAACCTAGGTAACAATGTTAATCAATTCTTTTTCGTCCAAAAATCTTGTTTCTTTTACATATTTTGTTATATATCAAATTTACTAACAGCTCCATCATTCTAGTTTTTCATAAAGAATTCTCTATTCTAGCAAAAGGCACTTTCAAGTTAAATCAAAGCTTACAACACATTTGTTTTAATCAATCTCAATTATTATTATTGTAGACTGCAAGATTGTTCAAGGTTCTTCTTGGATTTATGAATTTGCTATAGAGATTTTGTTTCGGTTACACTTATTTTTTGTTTATTTTGTTGATGTTTCTTCTTCTTGCATCTCTAATAGTGTCGTTTTATTTTTCTCAACTGATTACTAGTTGTTACACTGCTGATTCCAAAATGTAATTCAAATAAAAATTTTGGTATATTCTCTTACTTTACTTACTTTACTTACTTCACTTAATGTGTCTTTTGTATTTTTAACATTACTATTCTTCCCTCCATTCTTTCCTAGGTGTCCACAATCTATTTCATTTCTTAGTTTTTTTTGTACCCTTTCCGCTATTTTTTTAAACTTTTTATTTTTCCTGCTATTGACATATTAATTATTTTTTAACAACCTCACTTT
The DNA here is from genome assembly GCA_905333025.2 of Pyrochroa serraticornis. Lineage (NCBI taxonomy): Eukaryota > Metazoa > Arthropoda > Insecta > Coleoptera > Pyrochroidae > Pyrochroa > Pyrochroa serraticornis. Next base: position 41,427,716 of record HG995152.1, read on the forward strand.
TAAAGAGCTCCCATATGCATACTTTAACTTAAATCGTATAGATTGAGTAATTAATATTAATTGAGTCGTTAACTTAATTTTAATCTTTAATAAAGAATTTTAATAGATTTTAAATAAGATTACTAGTCAGAAACTCGAGTCAGTCAGTAAATTTGGAAATTATTGTGCATTCGCAAAATTTTTCTTTTTCGCGTTAATTGTTTTACCTCCGATTAAACTTGTGAAGTTCTAGCATATGCAACGGTAATACAACAGTAAAGTGTAAAACTATTTGCGAATTACGTCAGCACTTGGAAGCTCGTGAATGGTGTGCTTCCATTATATTTAGGTGCACACATTTCACTTTACGTGCATTCAAGAATATGGCTTTTCAGCAAAGTTGAGTGCTTGCAATTTGTAACTTTTGCTTTGTTTTCTGCGAACGTCCAAGTTGGGTGATTGATGGCTTCGAAGATTAGCTGTGGTTCAAACGAACAGAATCGTGAAAACTGGTCTACAATAGCCTCTACAGTAGTCTATAGCGACACTTCCGGAAATGGGTTGGTGGGTTGAAAAAGCAAATCCTGAAAAAGGTCAATAACGGAGGCTATCACCATTACACACTCTCGAGCAAATACATCAACAAAGCATAAATCCTATCGCCGCAACAGTACCGTCAATCAAATTTTCACTCGAAGCGTCTCTCAATTAAATGGGAGTAGTTCGTTGGCTCTTCCTCTTGACTGGCCACAAAGAGAAATAATTTCGGGGTTAAAAATGTGTGTATTCTTGTGCAATCAATTTATGAGCGCGCTATCGGCACGGACGTTGGACGGCATCGTGTGCTGTGGAAGAACAAAACGTCGGAACTTCGGTCGAGTTTTAACAATAGACGAGCTTGACAGCACCGTGTGAGCTTTAGATAGAAGCTTTTATGAAACGTTCGATCGGATACCGACAGTTGCCTAGATAAACGGTCAAACACTTTCAAAGGATTATGGCGCACGGAGGAGGAACGACGGATTCCTTGATGGAACGACTGCGACACAAAATATCAGAAGCGATTTAATCGTCAACGACATTCGCAGAAGGAATGTCGGAGAAAGACGATATCGAGGGCGCCACCGATGTTCTATCACAAGACCAGGATTCCTCGAGTCTAAAATGCGAAGGGTCGATCGTTAGCGCAATGAATGACGAAATAAAATAACGCTCCTTTAATGTGAGACGCAAGTCAAAACCGGACTTGTCTTGTCTGACGAAATTATTTACCTTAGGTGGATAAACCCTTAATTCATCCCTAATTAATCGGATGATTTACGGTTTTACGGAAATTTTGCGAGTTACTTGGGTGATGATTTATATTAAAGACGCTGGTTAACGGGACCGTGTCTTCCAGCACCGAGGGTTTCTCGACATCGACGTAGGTACAGTTGGAGATTAATTGAAAAATACATAACGTGCAACGGATCTGTTTGTTCCCCTATTTTTCACTTGAAAAATCCGTTAACCGCTTAACCAGAAATACTTTTGGTAACGCAATATTATTTACATAGCCCCTTTCCAGAAAAAGAGGTGATTTACTAATTGGAAGACAAATTGGTTGTTCTGGATTAACATAGTTCGCACGAAGAGTAGACGTAATTGGAATAGATTTATCGCCGAATAAAAAGATAGTAAAAGTGTCACTGGAGTTATGCTAATAAACTTGGCATCACATGGGCGTTTGACGATGAAGTTCTGCTATTTTATGGGACAAGGTGCCGCTTGTAGCGCTCCTTTGTGCGAGTCCCGCAAAAGTCGGCAATAACAACAGATAACGATACTCCGACCATCGCGGATAAAGGACGAAACTGGATCTTAATGATAAGGATTGCACTTATCTGAATCCTTCGACGGAATTACAATGCTTTAATTGAGGCCAGCTCCAGTTTCGTGTTGTTTATTTTTACCTTTGCCGGCATTTGAATGTTTCTACCAGAATCAATAGTCGCCGCAATACTGAAGAATTCATGTAATCGCAAGGGAAATTGATGGTAATTTTAGGGCTTTCTCGGCGAGTGGCGACGGAGTGACATTGTAGGTGGCGTGGTTCAACAATGAGTCCTGACGGTGCTCCAAATACTAATAGGAGGATGAATGGTGATAATAATACTGGCGGATGAGAATAGGCTCCTCCGACATCATCATTCAGACTGTTATCTCGGCTGTAGGTGTGCAAGTACGTGTGACTTCTGTGATAATTTGAAATACTGGCCGGAGGCAGGATGACTTATTATAATCGGGCCACTGATGAATCTGTTATTGTTATTAGAAACATGCGCTCAGTAATGACTTGTGGAAACGGCCTGACTTTTTGTTTGTTTTAGCCGAGGTTTTAGCTCGTTACGGGGAGATGTTGTAATAACTATTTCTCATTACATCAAGCGAGCTTTAAGAAAAAATTAATTAGTATAGGCAAGTACGAGATTAATCGTAAGATCAACTTAATCTTATCTTGTTCTGGTGGGAATTAGATATGGAAATACCATGGCTCTTGTTATCTCTTCCAGATTGATGGTTATAGTCCATGACCAGCCATTAGGAATCAACGTTTCAAACTTCTAGATGCCCACATGGCTTTATTGCGTGCATGTACCGAAGCCGATGGTTCATTGTGCTGGTCGCGTTAGTAAACTAACAACATTCCTCAATTATCGGCGATGATACAGACAGATATTACGTTCGCAATTGCTATCGAAGCATTCTTATGGTGATTAATTTCAATTGTACGGATTTACACACGGCAGTAATCGATTCATGACGATTCAGGTGCAACAACGATTTGCACTCGATGTGTTAATTACCACCAAGTACGGTAAACATTTGGGATGTTGAGGACTGCCGGACCTACCTCAATAACTCACTGGGAAATTAACAATCCAACGGTTTGTCGACGACTCCGAATTCCAACTAGTAGCGAAAAGTGTTTGTTAATCAACAAATTAGCATTATGTTAATTGGGCATGTTGTAATTTAATCGCTATTTATGATCGGATTAAAATTACCGAAATTAATCGCTGGGCTATAAAAATTTTCTGCAGAACCAATTTACATTTTGATTACGGTTAAATATTTTTTATTTGACTTTTTTAAATGGGTTGAAGGTGAAGTAAGCGGTGATTATTTTTCATTTTCTTTGACGGCCGAATGAAAAACATTGTGGAATCGCAGAGATGACAGCGTGTTGTTCTTGGGCGTGTAAATAAATACATAAAGTTTCGGGCGCCACACATGCTACAAAGGCACCTATAAAATTAGACCGACGTTAATGTGTCAACTCCAACCACACATTTGGCAACCATTTAGCCATTCTGAGAACAATTAGTATGATTTACATGTGTTTAACGGCAGAGACGGTTCGTTACATTCATAATTCTTAACTGACGGTTCCGGATTTTTTAGTTGCAACTCAAATTTACATACCTAGTGTTAAACTGTTCGCTGAAAAAAAATGTTAAAAGCATTTTTGCAAAAAGTGATTTTAATCGTCTTCTAGTTGTTCGATCGCTAATAGATACGCAACTGATACAGTGCGGTAGCATTTCAATAAGTCTAAGGTTTTAAATAAGTTGTAAAAAATTATCATGTAAATTTACACAAAATATTATTGGTAACGTTATAGCCAAGAATTCTTTGTACACTCGTGGTGTGAGTATATACTCATACCACGGTTCCACTGCAAACATTTATTCATCACGAATAGAATACAAAACGTTTCCAAGTCCTGCAGTAATTTTGTAAAATCAAGTTGTAATCGTGTAATATACATTTGCAAGTTTACATTCTAGCGTGTTATGTTCCAAGAACATGTAAAGAATTACACTTCAAGACTACAATGCTTAAAACACCTTTAAAATCACAAATTTAAAGTTTAAATTCTCGAAGGGTTAATTTTACATCAAGTGTATAACAATTAAAAATCGATACACCTTTTCACATATAGATGTCATAAATGTAGTTAATTATCTTAGGTTCCATAAAGACATGTTATACATTCACTTCAATGATCGTGTGCTTTGGATTACAGCGATGAAAAATAATTTACTGTCGATGATTATTGATAATTAATCATTTTATTCTGCCACTATCAAATACGTCTTTCATTTTTGAGTCCCTGTATCATTTAGCAGTTTATTTCAGTGTAGTACTACTTACTCCTACACGAGCTTTAATTTTTAAAATATTTAACCTTTGTATTTTGAAATAACTATTACTATTAGTTGACATTTGAAACAAGATTAAAATAAAAATATATAGTTTAGATATTTTAATAATTAAAGACTAAAAGATTAAAATCGCTTTAATAAAATTGTGTTTCAAAATATTTTCAAAATTTTATTATTTTCTTATTTACAACCCCTATATGCTTGAAATTATCATGTACAGCTTGCTGTGATGCCAATTTAAAAATATAGGGTTGCTCAAGGAAAAAATAAATGAAAAACGAATTTTAATTCAAAGTAACCAATATAGCACTAAGTCAAATTTATTTAAATTAAAAGTAAAAAATCTGTTAGCTTGCTGCTTAAAAAAATTAAAACTTACTGGACATAGTAGATACCTACATACCATTTAAACTAATCTTATGTGTTTTCTTGTAGAATTCATTCAATTCAATGTCATGAAATTTTTTTGTGTGCTTTGCCCAGGACCACAACAAAAATCGATAAATATTCGTCTACCAGATTTGTTATTTAGAAAATTAAATTTATTTTGATTAAAAAATAATAGGACACGAACAAGATTGGGTTTTTTAAGATATTTATTACGATTCAATGTTTTATCCAAAAAATACAAACCGAAAATTCTCCTATCTTTTTACTTTTTTGGATATTGTCCAGTGTGTATTTCACTTCTACTAATATTGACAGTTCGGTCTATTGCCAATTCAATTTTTTTTACCAGCAAAAATAAATTGTTTTAATAGGTTTATTTTAACAATTTTAAGGGTTCCTATCTCTGGGGGAAACTTTTATGAAAATTACAAACTTTTTTCTCCAAAGTCAATAATTAACACTCAACTTACCTTTTTTTTCATTTAAAGAGATTCTCTCATTAGAGTAACTCAAGTGACAAATGGACAAACAATAATGATAAACAATTTTTTGTTAAATGTTTAATTAAACTGGTTAACATATTTAAGTAATGCGGGCGGTAATATTAATTTTGATCCAATTTTTCTACATGACATCTTTTACTTTATATCTCTTATTCAGTTAAAAATTCTTAAGGGGTCCTATATTTTTCAGTGACATGTGGAGAAAAAATACGTTGTATTGAAATAATACAACCAAATATAGAAGGTTAATCTTTGATTGACGTCACAGCAAAATGATTAGGAATAATAAGATAAATATGGAAAACCATGTCTGTTGAAAGAAGAAAATCGGAATTTGCAAGAATTGCTCAGAAATTGATATTTTTAGTTTTATTAAATTTATTTTCTACTTTTGGAACGTAACTAAAGTTTTAGCGATTAAATTAAAGTTAAAAATTAAATGTTTTGCAAGTATATATATCTCATCCCTCCAGTTAATCTTTTTTTTGATCAATTCATCTGCTACCTACGTTTTAATGGGTAAAGAGTGAAAAAGACATTCCTTGGTTCAAAATTAAATTTTGCGTTTAACCTTGTTACCCTACGTCTCAGTGTTTCTTTGGCAATGAATGGTCGCTTTGGGTTGAAGTTGGTGGTAATTAGCGTAAAATTGGCGAGTCCTGGCAGACGCTCTTGAAACCAGACGAATTTTAAAATGCATAAAAACATTTGCAAACTAATTATCGTCGCTGTCACCGGCAGACACTGTGACAAACTCTAATAACTGAGGGAGGTCAATCAACACAGATTGGATACAGAATATGCTGAGAGAGGTCTCTAGAGAAGGAAACCAACCACTGCCAGGACGAAGAGGGAAGCTCCGTCTGCACGCTAATCGGGTTTTAAATTAACCGCCTCGCATATGTTTGATATTACCGGCTAAAAATACGGACGCATTTTCATATCGGGCAGGAAACATGTTTATTACGACTCGACTGAAGATGCACTTAAGGGGGTTATTCTCGAACGATCGGCCGTATCAATTAACATGCTTTCTCGTTATCGGCGCACTTCCACGAGATTCACGCTTTTAAGGGGTATTCGTTTGGGAGTCTCGCTCTAATGCATATGGCAGTAACGATGTTGCACCGCCATATATCCAAACTTCACGAGAAACGTAATTTTAAAGAAAACACCCAAAGTAACACAATATTCTTTCACGGGGATATCTTACTCTTACCAATCAGTGGTGGTGTCAAGTAATGTAGGAGAAACATCAGGCGCACCTTTCTTCAAGATAAGATAATAGCGCAAGCTTTTATGTGGACTCATTCACTGGCATTTCGATACCTCTTTTCAATATATACATTAAGATTATTGCCACGAATCTAGAATATTGGACCAACTTATCCAGTTCCATCAAATGAATCAAGAATTCGAAGAAAATCCTTTTATAGGTTCATTTGAATGAGGAACCATCATTATTTGCGAAAACTATGCAAATTATGAACTGTAACCTTATCTGATTCAAACTATTCGAGTCATAATTAGCGGTCTAACGACCAGCGTGTTCTTTCGACACCTGGGTGAAATGACTTCGGAATTCTGATGTCGACCCGCTAATTGGTACAAACTGGGTGCCTTCAGGAGGGACTTCAGCTGAGTCACCCTGTAAATATTTCGAGGTTACCTTGTATGGACTATTTAGTTACACGTTAAAAATTTTTGAGCGATAAGTGACACGAGACAAGTTTGCTTAAAAGCTTCGTTGGTAACTGTGGTGTTCATGTGGGGGTTGTCGTGCAGCTTTTTAAAGCTATCTACTTCTTGGTGAAAATTTTAACGGCGTCGAAGCATAACAATAAAGCTATTTTGAGGACACAATTGAATCATTGGGTACACCTTATCCATAATGGAAGACATAAAGTCCGTCGTCACTAACAATCAATACGCTTTCTGCGACATAATGGAATATAGTCGCTTGTATCAAACCGGCTCATTTATTATTGCATATTTGTCGTAAAGTTTCAATTATGCCGGCATCCACCGGGTCGCAAACTGTTTTTAACATGATATTGAGTTCCAAGTTTGTTAATTAACAACGAGCTTTGACGAAGCACCCGTGCAGCCGTTATGAATGCAGCGCTAGTGTAGTAACAAGGTAAGTTGCTCTCAAAGCACCCCTTTGAAATTTTATATCAATATGTATGGGAAAACTATTTCACTTAATTTGGTGAAACGTGACGATTCTAATTTACATCATCGAACTTAAAAATGGAAGCTTTAATTATTTTGCGATCGATTCTCGACGTCATTACGCCAAAGATCAACGAATGTCAAGTAAACCGAACGGATTTCTAGTATTTAAACGAACTGCTGGTAGGAACTCGAAAACTACAATTTTATAAACCGTAAATGAGGTGCGAACTGTCGGGGACATAAAATTAGGGATTTTTAATTGCAGCAACAATTTATGCGTGTCAATTACGAAAACCAAATTTCACAGAATTATTAACGATAACAACTCAACGTTTATGACGTATGAAAATTCGATAGTTTCACAAATTTTTTTATTGTTGTTCGGACGTAATTTATAACGAACAAGATATTTACTTTGGACGTCTCCTCGAGTTGTTGGTGTTTGTTTATAATTACCTGCCATAAATTATTTGGAAATAATTATCGAACTCAAACGCAATCCGCTATAAATTTTCGTAGTAGAGGTAAACTGACTGGGTACACGCCAGGTAGAGGTATTTAATCATCAAATAATTAACATACCTACTTCAATTTAATTTTATTTAAGTGCTGAAAAATTTGTGTCAAAAACTATACTGTCGAGGCATAAATAGTTGGCGGTATTAATATTATTTTAAACTAAACAAGCCATAATTTAACGTAATATTCTTTTTAATTGTCACTTTTGGTCGTTTTGTCATTTATATCTAGCGGAAGTGGTATTTGAGGAATGTCTTGGAAGTGAAAATGTGGCTCGCTGCTAAGACTTATAGAAGGATGAGTGTAAATGACGTAAATTTCGAAACATCAATATATGCAAATGATAACAATCAGTAATAATTACTAGGAGCCCGCATCACATAATTTATGAAGTGACAGCTTACAATGCAATTACAAAAATCGTGCTAGGCGGTCCAATCTTAATCATTGCGAGAAACAAGGCGTATTGATTTATACATCCGAAAATGATTCAACAAACATTTTTAACACGTTTGCAAGAAGTAGGAATGGCCATTTTAATGAGGTCAAGGTGGGATTAGAATTTGTAACCATAAATAATTTGCGCCCCGATTTATTAAATTTTAAAAGGGAAATTAAAAAGTAGTTATTGGAAGAGTTCATTGAACCTTTTATCTCAACGATTTACCTCAAATATTTTAATAGGTTAATAATTTTCCTAAAAAGGCAGAAACAGGCACATAATGGCAGAGCGGCTTCCTAAGAATGAAATAAAATATTGAAAATATGTTGTTGAGTAAGTATAAATTCTCAATGGAACGTCTAGAATTTCATTCTATTACTCTTAATATATTAGTTCATATCATCTTAATCTTACAGTTATTTTGAAAGTTTTAGTTTTCTTACGTTTACTAATTTTTCTACAATCTACACGATACTTTTTAACGTACTCTGATAGGTTAAAGTAGCTTTACTCCTCAATTTGATATGAATTTACTTTCTATACTCTTGACGCATATTTACAACATGAATGTTCAACCTTGCAAAATGTTCAAATACTATGCTCGTGGGATCTTCAACAGGATGAATAAATTCTGGGTAACCTCCGGGCAGCTTAGTTTCTTTGTTATATTTTTTTGCAGCTTATCGTAGGCTATCGTAATTTACTGTTTTTTGATTCCTGAAATCTCGTCCGATTCTAGTCTAATTAATTGGATTTCTTTGTCATAGATGAATTCAAAAATTCTTTGATTGACAAAACTTCGATCAATAAAAATAATAGAAAACCGTATCAGTAGATTTCAGACCAGTTAACAATCAATATGTGGAATTTACGTAGCAATTGTTCTTCTTTGCAATTTGAATAATTTTTGTGGACTTGTTGCCAGTTACAGAACTTTATCTGAATGAGTGCAATAATTAAGACAATATTTAATCTACCAAATATTAACTAGATATTGGTTTAAATTAAGATTCAGATAATACAATATCAATAATATAGTAATAAATATTTTGTGACTTTGCCTCTTACATAAGGCGTCCAATTTAGCCAAAACAAGAATTTATAGTTCATCCTGCAACTGATTGCAGTGTATGTATCTGATTCTATAATTCTATTGTCTTCACTTTCAATTTATTACAAACAATATTTATTCAAAGGGGGAACCGATTTGCTCATACTTGTTTTGTTTTTAACTTCTTGTCTTTAACTATAGACATCGAACACTTATTACCTAGCCTTGATTATGTATGATTCTCATGATTTTCAATCATGGTAATAGGGGTCTTCATTTACCTTTGTTTACCACAAATTCTCCATTTTCGATTTTATATATAATTTTTTTAATCAGGGCCTTAAAGTAAATGTTTAGTGTACCTATGTGTATTGTAATGAACCTTCTTCGCACATTTTCAAAAATAAGGTTTGCCTTAAATTTGTATTATTTTTTGTTGACATAGCATTTAGCTTAAAAAAGTAACGCGGCAGTATCTCAGATAGAGAATGCAAAAAAACGATTGTAGTAGGTCTATACTTTCAGTTTTTCCATGAAGATAGTATTATAATGTTAATATTTAAAAAGCAATTTATTTTAAAAATCCGGTTTAGTCGTTGTTGAGTTTTCTGTCGCGCGCATGAGACGTTATGGGCACGACAAAGTATCCTGCGTTATACACCTCTAAAACTAGAGAACATTTCTGGATTTTTTCTCATTTCTAAGAATCTAGACAGATCGGTTTTGGACTTGAAAATAAATTTTAGGTTGGTCGACCATGCATTTTCAAAAATACAGTCGATTGAATTGTCCCTAAAATCTATCAGAAAATTTTTATGTTCAATAATTTTTTTTTCTAAAGCCCATTTTAAAAGTGAAACATCCGAAACATCATCATTGTTTTTTATGTACAACAAATTGACCTGAAGAGCGCTATAGTTTTGGAGAATGCATTGTCGCACTTATACTGCCTCGTGTAACAGAGAACGCTAACAGACTAAACCGTAACCTTAATGATGCAGGGCTACAAAATGTATTTATAGGCTTTTAAACTACTGTACGGATCAATCAGAAGGCGCACATAAAGTTAACTGTAACTGAAGTTTGCAGATTAAGATGAAATGAAAACAATTTAGTTTTTTTAGTATTTGAGTGCTTCTGACGACGCCAGGTGCAGCAGTTCACTAAATTGATCCTGGAAGTGAATGATAAATTGCGGATTTACAGGCTATTAACATACGCATTGAAGTGTGGAACTTTGAACTAATCTAAAATTGTGCTTATATCCGGATTCATGCAGGATTTTTCTAAAAAAGTAGAAACACTATTTGGAGGGAGCATCTTGAATAGAGCTTCGAGGTAATTCGAGACTTGCAATCCGCTTCTGATCAGTGGAGCGCTCGTCCCCTTGAAATCAAGGGAGTAAGGGATGCAAAATACCTACAAAGTGGTGCTTGAAGCCGACGACGCTTTTCGACTAAATAACAATAAAGCCGCTCACAACTGCCACCAATTATCGAAACCACACATTCTACTGCCGTTTTATCGCCTTATAACCGTTCCTTGCACATTCGCTTCTCAAATGCGAGCCTTTAATGGGGACTTCTTGCTCTTTACGTCTTAGTTTATTCGCCTTATTCAAATTATCTCAATTTAGCGGACCATAAATCCGCAACGGTAGACGAGCTCCAGACCACTAAGTCACACTCTTCTGGACAAATGCTTGCAGCCAGCATTGCGTGATTTATCGACATTTTAATTAAATCGTCAATATCGCTTGATACGGTAAAAGCTTGACTTTGAGGATTAAGTCGCTCATGCAAGTTTTTAGCATAGATTTTTTAAATTTAAGTACAATTCAAAATGAGCTTCTTGCTAATTACTTATTTGTTTTCGCCAAAGAAGAGAAGTAATAAAACATCCCCTTCCCCTATCAGGCCGATTCCGGAATAATATTTCAGTTCTCTTTTCTGTGCGCGACACGGGGAGCAATTACAGAAATATTAGAACTTCAATGTAATTTTAAATTTGTTTCGCGCTCGAAAAATCAAAGGGAAAATTCGCGGTAGCAAAAACATGCAAAAGAAGGTTCAGTTTTGGGGTTTAAAATTCCCTCGCCATTTCTACAAATGGCGTTTAATCTTTTGTGTAATTTCGTGCTATTACAACCTTTCACGTTTATTAACGCGAGCCACGGGGCGAAACGAGTTTTTACCCGGTTACCCTCTAATACAGATTTAATTACATCAAAGAATTTTAATTGATTGGCAAATTAATTACGGCGGAACGTTACTTGGTTTCCGACGTACTTGTCTCTGCTGTTGGAGAGTTTTACTCCTGGATTTCTTTCTTGGTTTGAATGAAGTAGCAGTTTTGCGTCGCTAGGGAGTTCACTAAAGAAAAGCGGTTTTATTATAAGAAAATCTGCAAAGTTCCCTCGATAAAGACCCTATTAGAAAATCAATCACTTTCATCTTTCTATAAAGCCAGTAAACGTAAACTCGTATCGCATTCCACTAAAATGCCTTTTTCTACCCCACAGTTTCAAGTTTCAATAGATGCCTGCAGATGAAAGCTTCGCTAATATTTCACCGATTTACCGCAACTTAAGCTTGCGTTCTGCTCTCTAAACGTTTCTTACGAAAATTATCCAACTTTTCGGCTGTGGAATCTGGTTCAGAGTAATTTGATTGTAAGAATGTCAATTGCGCTGGTGCGGAAAGCTCTACAAAGCAACTTGTGCCAAATCAAAGACCAAATAGCCGCCAAGTTTCTAGATCTGCCTTCAATCTATTCAAAGTTTATAATTTTGTTGTAAATAATAAACAGTACAGTTATAATTGAGTTATTTAGCATACCTCTAGAGTCTATAGAAAGCTATAGGTAATAAAGCTTAACGTAATTGTCTATTAATGGCGTAGAAGTAACGTTTTTCTCGGCGTTACTGCAAATCCGTTTCATTTGTTGCTGTAAACTCCTAAAAGCCGTAAATTAGCTTCCATTAACGCCAATACATGACACTGTTAATTTAATTTATTAACCAAGCGGGTATAGACATTTGAAATTATTAAATTTCAGTTACTAAATGATACATTCAATTTACACACGGCTTATTGGAGATTACCGGGCCTAAAGGGGTGAAATTTCAGTAGCGTCAAATTTAAATTAATCACGAAAATAAATTTATTAAAAAACATAAATTATTATTGGCTTATTGGTCGTTTAGTAAAATGTACTTTAATTTACAGGTCTTATGCAGCTACGCCTAAAGGCACTGATATTAAATAATTCATAAATGGAATTTTAATGCGGTGTACAAGCGGCAATTTTATGTATTTCAGGCCTGTGCGCCTGCTTTCATTGCAGATTTTATTACGGGTTTGTAAAAGGTAGCCGTTCATAAGTAGACAGTATTTTTCCCATTTTAATGGACAATCTTGCGAAATTGAGTTTGTGAATGCTGAACATTTTGAAAGTCTGTAAACAACAGTTACGGGTTTACATTGGCAAATAAATTTTCATATAGCCACACAAAGGTCGGGGCGGTTATTACTCGTAAGGATTAATAATTTTCAACGTTAAGACGCCAGCAGAAAACATAAATATTCGTTAGCCAAATGTACGGTGATTAAAGATTTGTGGCCTTGTTACTATTATTATGTGATGTCTAGGATCTGGTACTTACGAAGTATGAAGTATTCGTTGTCATGCTTGTACATACCTACAGCCAACACCCAACGACATGATTCCAAATTTATTGATTGCTTAGAACTGCTTATATTGCTATATTTAAATGAGCGTTTAGTTTGCGACAGACAACAATCTTTTGTTTATTTTTCACAATGGCAATTATTAGCTTAAATTATGAATTTTACCTTGTATGTAGGTACAGGAGTTTCTGTGGAAAAGCAGCCATTTCATTAACATTTTTCTCTCACAGAAACTGATGCTTTAATCTGCAATTACTAGAATCGTCATTGGTAAGCAAATATCTCTAATTGAGGTAAATATATAGAACTTAATTGCCACTTTTGAAACAAATTTTTATTTATACTTTAGTACGATACTATTGATTTGTAATGGAAGAAATATTTACACTATGTATATAACAATGACAATTGTTTTGAGCCACTTCAATACAAATTAAAATAAGTACAAGATTAAGGAATAAACAAACAAACACCAACGCCTTGGGAAGTTGTGAAATTAGAAGTCAACAACTTGCAATCCAGGAAAACTGACTCAACGGTACAGTAGTAGGGAGTAGGGCGTTTCAAAACATTAAAACTTTCTTCGAACATCTAAGTTGTTAAGCGAAAATTTTATATTCAATTACCTAATCGGACATTGCTTAATCAATTATCCTCATAAAGCAGTTCTGCCTTAATATAATTTTATTACAATTCTATTGAACGACACTTCCGACACTTTACTTGCCGAGACTTAAGCTATGTACAAGTTTGCCTGAGGTTTACCAGTGTAGCGGATTTAGACGATATCATATGCATTATTCTCTTTGAGCAAATTGCTGGGAAGTTTTCTCTGGTAGAGTAAAAATTATTTACGAGTATGAACCTTTTTAATCTTGTTAGTAGCTCTCTTTTAAATCTCTCTTTGATCCATCGATATTGTAACGCCATCATCTAGGACTGATAAAATTTTTCAACTTGGTTTGTAAAACATTTGGACACAGCTAAATAACTTTTTCGGGCCACACAATTATTTGGAAATAATAATGCAACTAGATCCGTTTGGAGCATTGTTCTGATGGAGGTACCATTTTGCTAGCATTTTCTTCCATTTTCTTATTTCTTCAAAGTTACGTAACAAATTCGGTTGTGGTTTAACTCATTTGATAGTCAACCATTACTATGGCAGAAAGTGCAAGAAGAAGGAAGATTGATTTCTTCAGTAATAATGAATCTATATGTCCCTATTAGCTCGACCACACTAGTAACCGAACAGATTTATCAATTACTTGAAGAAAAAATGACATTGGAATTTTTTTTGATAGTTCTAACACCTAATCAAAATGGTTTTAACGAGTTTATCAGGCGCATCATCAGCTACTAGGTACTTATTGAACGTGATGCGTAGATCTGCTATGGTTATATTATTGATAAAATTTATTTTTCCCACTACGAGGATTATCGATTTGCAAATGTTCACTGTGTCTTCAAAAATTTGCATTTGTATTAAACGCGTCTAGATCAAGAGACCAAAGAATACATAAGAAAGTGAAAAACTATGTTTTTATTAGACATTGCCAACATTTTTGTTAGAACTCGAGACTGAACTGAATTTCTTGCCAAATAAAGTGATAAACTCGAAGTAAATACAGAATCAGCAATGATAAAGTGGACAAATAACAATATGCTATAAAAGTGTGCCAGTTTCAAAGTTTTTAGTTGTTTAATTTTAATACTACTTTGTATAAATTATTTGAAAAAAAATTAAAAATTTATTGTTTACAGAACAAAACGTTAATAATTGCAGATTTTTTGCTGATTTTAACGTAACATCACTAGATGAGCTCCTTGCATGCAGACGTTCAACTCCAAAATAATTTTTCAGTGTTTAGTGCTATTTTTCATATATTGGTCAGCAATTTTTCCTTCTATCACCGTATAGTTTTTAATCTAATCGATTTGGGCTAAGACGTGGGTAAATAATTGATTTTACTGACAAGGAGCGAGATGCTCTTTGCGGAAAAACTCTCATGGACAGATTTCTTTCTTTGTTGGTTTTTTAATTATCATTTAGATGATATGCATGGCACTTCAGCGATTGCATTGGCTGCCGAAGTTGGAAGAAGGAAGCTGGGCGATAACAGCGTGCCGTAGGAAAATGTATTATATTTCAAATCCTTGCCGTAATTGGATCTCAGTCAAAGATGAAATAAAGTGATATGGTCTGAAACGGGGAAGATCGCGCGGGAAGACGCGAAAGCAAGGCGCGACCTAATCCCGACAGGAGCCACAAAGCCGAGTGTTTGCTGACGGAATGAACGTTCGTTACTCGGCGGGATGTTTGACACGACCTGTCAAACAGCAGTGATGTCCCGAGATCTAATCTGTGTCGGAACGCGGCTTAACTGATATTCCCGACTTACCGGCTCAGGGTGTCGGATGTTAGGGCAAATTAAGAAATATGACGCCGAGGAGGCGCTCGCCGGCGGTGGCGGTGTCGACGGCCGTGATATAAGGGCGCACTCCCCGGCCAATTTGGCGGCGGCTATACCTGCATAACCGCCAAATTTACGGAAAACCACCCGGTAATTTGCCTCATTAATGGCGGGACTGTGTGTTCTGTGCGCAATCGCACGTCTAATATATTCTCACTAATGGTTAAGCGAGTTTAGTATCAACTGTAAGTAATGGTAATGATAAACGACATCGGCAGTAGAATTTAACAGTGCCCAACTAACAAATCTTGGCTGGGCCAAAATCCCACCCCAGATTTTAGGACCACAAGTTCTAGATTTTTATATCTTTTGTGACTTTCGTCACATGTCAACTTCTTGTTTTTCAATTTTAGTATAATTTGTATTGTTAGAGACGTTCTCTACACGCTTTCAAAAAGTAAATAAGTTACCTCAACTTGAATTTATCTAATTATCATGAATTTATTTTTATGGATGACCTTCTTATAAACTATTTCGATTAAAATTCGGATAGTTTAGTGTTAGAAAACTGCAACAAAACTAAGCACTAAGAACATTCTCCGTTCAATAACGATTATTATAGTTAACAATTTCTTAGTTCTAGAAACTTGTTTCTTTATATTCTAATTCTATTCTTATATCACGCATACCATTTTTCTGGAAACCAGTGAAAACAAAACCAGCTTCATGTATCTTACAAAAGAAAAATTATGATGGATTTTATAGTAATGAAGTTGCGATTATAAGGCCTCAGCGATCGTTCCTGATTTTTTAGTAAAATGAGGCCAAAAGAGGAATATGTTTCTTATGAATATTTGAAAAAACTAACTGTTTAGTAGTTAGATTGGTGAGAAAATATAGACAGAAATCTTCAAATTAGATGAATTAAAACTTGCAAGTGTTAATTTTTAATTGTCACTGTAAAAACATTTTTAACTACAGAAATAATGTAAGTAAGAATTTGTTTTTACTGTTCTCTGTAAACTATGGACCGGAAAATCTACACGCAAATCTCGTGGGTTCTTTCCACAACCAACAATATTTGGGCGTAATGCAAAGCCAATATCAATTGTTACAAAAATATTCGATGCACACAGCAATATATTTAATTAACTTAATTCTTTTTTGATTACCCAATATTATATGTAAATCTCACGCAACATTTCACTTATTTAATTATCTTGTATACGTAGGTAAAGGCGCTAAAATATATTTACGGTTTAGGAAAACTTGCACCGATTGCAACCCGCCAATGTTTCTTGCAGAACTAGATTTATTTTTGCCAATAAAGATAATAATTTACCAAGACGTCGAAGAATGTACAACATTAAGTTGTGTTCTACTTCGTTGATAGAGGTAATGAAGTTTCGTGATTTCTACACAACTTTGTCGACATTTCTAGTAAACGAGGGCAATTTTATTAAGTTTTAGTACAAAGTTTTCTTCCTTATCTTTTCTCGGCTCATTATTTACATCGTTATATCTCGCTCGTTTTGATCGCTCATAATTTATAAATAAAAATTTAATTCAATATTTTTCTTAACATACTATCACTCTCTAGATTGAATAACAGTTGTGAATTATATTCCAAACAGATTTTTGTCGACTTGGGATATTGAAGGGAAGCAGAAACCTAATTTACTTTTGGAAATAGCTTGAGAAATTTATTGTTTGCGATATTACTTCTACTCTCTAGAAGTGCTCCAAATCCATGATCAATGATTATGCTCTCACATAAGGTAAAATTCCAACATTTTAGGTGAAAAATGTAACAGCATTATATAAATGATAAGTTGAGCGTGATTTACCAGACATTAATTACATCATTTAATAACCTTTTCCAGGCAAAACGAGAGGTAGGAGAGGTATCTCAATTATCACTTTAGTGATGGCGGAAGTCGTAAATGTTTCTTTTTCAAGGAGTAAAGAGCCGTAACACACATAATGATTATAAGGAATTAGAGGCGGAACTAATTCAATTGAACTTCATAATTACTGTGCATGTCTCTCTTAATTTGTATGTGTTTAGTAACTTGAAATTATCAGCAACGCTTGAGTGACACAGCACTGCGGTAGATTAATTTGTTTTTCTGTACCAAATTGTAATTGTAACACAAGTTATTTTTAAAAAATTTTCGCTAATTTTGACCGGCCTGAGAGCATTTTACTCAACGGTACCTAAAAAGTGATTCATTGAACGTCTGTGTGGTTGAGATAAAAACAACTTTTCGGACAACGCAGGTGAACGACTGATACAGGATACTGATGCACAACCTTTCCCAATTTACTTAGGCTGGGTGATGCTCAGCAAAGTTTGGACGTTTCGGCTTACCGAACCATAGTATTTTGGGTAAATATTTGAGGATTTTCTCAAGAATGTTGAATTTCTACACAATTAATCAGGGAAGTAGATTGTTATTTTCCCGCTGTATTTATAGTTCGCTTGGCTTACGCATTTCCTTACGCAAGCCCCAAAACTACGAAACCACTCAACGGATTGCAGCGAGGAGCTCTTGGTGTAATTGCTTTTCAAGAGGAAAGTGCGTGTTTGCTTAATAAATATTCAGTTTGCATTACGCCTCTATAAGGAGCGAATTATTTTCTTTGCTCAGCTCGATGACACCTTATTTGCTTTTCGTTAGCCTCCCATCCGCGACAGCTGGTTGACTTATCACACGGACTCGACTTGTATTGGGAGATTGAGGCTCATTCGGATAACTAGAAAATAGGCGTCTATCTGGAGTTTTATACCCTATCGCCTCTAACCAACAACTTCCCCTTTTATATAGAATTTTATTTGCAACAGCTCATATCGCAATAACACACAACTTCCGTCAAGCCTAAGCTGCTGTTCAGTTACAATTGCACGTACGGATTTCTTTATTTCCCATTGAATTGTTTGATTTTCAATGGGCGCTTCTGTTCAGGACGCCAGATCGAATAAAGCTTAAAGCTCGTGATGATATTGCTGGTCAGGATCTGACCGCCGTGAAACCAGCTTTCGCTGCCATAATCCCAAGAAGCAATATTGTCGACGTTTCTTCTAACACTGATTCAGATCAACCACAAAAAAACAGTCGATAATGACGTTCTCTTGCGTAATCTCTGTTGGACTATCGACGTAAACGCGGCGTGAAGGTAGTTACATTTGTGGAATGCTGGACGCAGCGGGCTTCGTAATGAATCTAACAGGGAATATGGGACATGAACATCCAAACACAGGTAAATCTTCATAAATCCGGTGGCCATTCACGGCTATCTGTGATTTAATCGCCACACACGTGCTTTCTCCGACATTTAATTTCATTAGATACTCATGAATCCCCGTTGTCTGATGCAGTGGCATTCTTATTAATGCCTATTTATTAGTACTTAAGGGAGTTACGACTCGGATTTTAGCTGTAAATCTACGCTTTTAATACTTTCAGGTTTTGTTACTTTAACGCTGCGTGAAAATTCCCAGAATTTGTCCACACCGCAAAGCCTGATCCTGCCTCAGGGCAAATGGAGAAACAGAACAGTTTTCAAATAGGTTTAGTCAAAGAGAATTGCACGAAAGGGTCACATTTGACGAGAAAACTGCAATTTCCGCTGCAGGTTGTGAGAAACGGTTCAATTTTCTGGTGGTTGCTCTTTCTTTCCATTTAAAACGTCGAAAGGGTTTGCATTTCTTACATGAACAATCACATTTTCTATACCACCGCTGCAATATTGTCGCTAGGTCAACTGATGTAGTTGGAATGCGATAGTTAGTTGGAGAGTTCTCGGGGAAATTACATTTCATTTAAGTTGTGCAAACTCTCCAGGAATAATTGCGGTTTGTAAATGCGATTTTCCGTAATGGTAAAAAAAATTAAGGAAGAACTTCACTTACCGCTCGTTTCAGGATAAGATCTATTCGTGCTGGTAAAGTCGAGGTGGTTCAGACTAGACTGACTGGTTTGTATAAAACGTAATGAATGATGTAAATCCCAGTCATTTCCAGGCATGTACACATGTGTTAACTTACGGATATTGCATCCAAACATGCTAATATTTTGCAACCAACACTCAAACTTCATATTTCTGCAAAACCGGAAACATCACTTATAAAGGAATAATAAAATGAGAACCTGCAAAGTAGAGAACGATCCATTCGTGAATTAAGTCAAAAATATTTTATTTAATAAACTACGCTTTATTGTTGCAAGTTTGAATTTGTTCAATAATTTGTTTGTTGGTGTATGACAAAATTGATGAAGCTAACGAACGATTACGCACAACGTTCTGACAAAGTTGCCATTGACAAAATTACACGGCCACATTATTATGATAATGTTCATAATGACACAAAGGGTACGGTTTTTTGTTTTACATGGCTGTTAATGCTGGAATGTGTTCTCAGAAATCTCTAGTGCTTTGATGTCGTTTGGGCCTAAGGGGTGGTCCAATACCAAATGGCCGCCGCTACAATTGTCCTTTGTTCAATGCCTAGGGGATTATAATTTACATATAAAATTTTTCCGTTGATTATTAAACAGCATTCATCAAGCACGGTTAGAAGTTGAAGGGACCATATTCTGGTTTTTTGTTGATATTTTTTAATGGAACACCGATAACGTTGCTAAAGCAAAGGAAAAGTGTAACACGATTATCAGTTGTTCATCACATGATGCAAGAAAAAAATAAATTTCTATCAGGCTTGATAATCTTCGACACTTATTTACTTCTTTTATCTGTAACGCAATACAATTTAGGATAGTAGTAAATCCAAAATTTGTTTTAGATATTCAATTGCACTAAGTTTTTGGTTTGTGTCTTTGTCAGAAAAACTTGTATAATAGGTTACAAGAAAGACAACCTTTTTGTAATATATCTATATTTTTATATAATTTTATTCGGACCTTTCAAACGTCTAATTTTTTATGTAAATATTTAGATCCACTTTTTTCAAATGTTTTTCTCTATTTTCTCTCAATTTGCCAATTTCTTCGACAACAACTTCGCAAATAACAAGCTAAGGCGCCTGTGATTTCATACTCTTGCCGCAATCAAGAGTTGCAATAAATATAGAAAAAAAATCGTTTCTTGCAAGTAAGGTACCTACCATTTGAAAAACATTACTTGTTTTTCACTTAAGTCATTTGATAGAGTTTTAAGTTAAGGAAATTGTAAAGTTCTTGCAATCCCTTATTAGCATTAATGAAGATTGCCAAGTTTGTCATCTATTTACTGTAACACCTGACTTTTAGTATAGATAATATTTTTTTCTTGAATTTCTAACATATACGTGTCGAAATTAAGTATTAAAATAAAAAATTCCCAAATATATTTCTTAGATTCTAATTTAACTTAATTATTGATTATCTTCGACTGGTTTGTCTTCATTAAATTTAAATGCCACTTCGAAACTTCTCCTTTTATTAATTTATTTCGATAATTTTCCTTCTTGCGTCACTGATTTTGGTTGTCATCGCCAACAAGATTTAAATTGACCTCTCCATGTGTTCTCGCGGATATAGAAATTAAACAGTCAGAAACAGCACCACCGGGCGCGTCACTGTTAATTAAAACATAATGTCGAGTCTGGCTTGAGCTTTAATAAAGTATCTTCATTAAAACAATAATTCGATTAAGCCCGTTGTCACACCATGTCCCAGCGAGTTTCTAACTTCCATTAAAATCGATGTCTTGATTGGACTTATTGTAATGATTTATAGCAATTCTGATGTGAATGCGGGCGCTTCCGTTTCTGTGTACTTGTGTTTACAGATTATAAATTCTCCAATAATGTCGATAATTCAACCTCGCATCAATGTTCTCGAGCACATAACCCCCCGTTCGTGTTTCCCAAACTCCTTTACACAGTTTCGTGAACGCGTCTTGTTCTCACTCGTTTGAAGTTTCAATCCTTGGCACCCTAGTCTGGTCCGGTTTCAAGTTCCAAGACTGCTGTGCTTTCTAGAATTAACAAAATGATTATAAATACAAGTCACAAGCGTTTGTTTTGTAGACCGAGCTGTGTTAATGACAAAATTTCCAACCAGAAGCACTTTAGTTTCTTTTACCTTTGGCGCGCGTTTTTGGTCGGACGACGACCATCGTAATTATTTATGAGAAACCCGTAGTGTAAATACAAAAATTTAATTAATGTTAATGTATTGCTTAGCGAGTTGTTCGGAACAACTTAAGATTTTGCGTCGTTTATTTTTAATTTTCAGACAAAGAAATAAAAATAAAACCTAAATAACTTGAACGACTTCAAATATTGTAAGGTTTCCAAAGACAATAACTTGCGGTAATAATCGCCTTATGATAAATGAGCACTGAACAAGCTGGAGTCATTATCTTACTTGATTCGACTGCATTATTTCTTAGGCACATTGGTGAAATTGGGTCGATAAGCAGACGAAGTTTCCTTTTGCATCATGCATAGGTTTTAGGACATTTGCTTTTTTCTCAACTGGGGATTTTCGGTGATATTGGATAAAGTGCGATCGACCAACGTATTCCTTTTACTGTTCGAGAATAAAACATTCAAATCGAAGTCCAATATAGAAACCAACGTTAGGGATGTGTTTTATTTTTGTTTCGTGCCTTAGTTATATGTACCTCTTTATAAGTTAATAAGATCCGGTAATGGGTCCTTCCATTATTTAGCAATATTGGCGCAAATAATTTAAAACGATCATATTTTTCTTGCAATTTTTGTTTTCTAGGTTGACCCAGTCAAACATTTTAGAACCAGTTAATGTCAATTTAAAAAAAAATGTTGTAGTGTTAGAGAATAAGAGACTATCCTGTTGGGCTCCCAGATACAAAAGAAGTAATTTGGTCAGTAACTGGCTGTTGTCCTAGTTTACACAAGCAAATAAGAAGAGCGTCAAAAATTTGATGCGATCCCAGATTTTTTAGGTAAATTTTCAAAAATTTTATTTAAATTCGAGAATAAAACTTTAAACGTTTACAAGTCGAAAATTTGAAAGGAAATCCAAAATTAGGTCGCTCAAGTGAGTATTTTTGAAGTGAAACTTTTAATCGGGAGGGTATACAAGTTGAAACGCTCTGACATGTGGGTAAATCCGTTGGATGCCAGAGAAACGTGACCGTGGGTTGTCATTTCAGGGGGAAAATAATAAGACGGTGTTTGGGTTTGGGGTCTGTTGTGGCTGTGAGAAGGTACATACCATCATGTTACAATTTGACTATAATATGATCCAATTAATTTCCAAATTGTGATAGGGCCATTTTCGGTCGGAAAGTAATTTACTTCGCCATCACTGATGCTGTGGCGTCAATGCGAAGAGGTGATTTCCTTCAACTATTTGTTGACAGGTTACAGAACAGTTGTAGACAGTGCAGTAACCAAAAAGTCGATACTTGAGTTGCTTTATGTGAAAATTTACAAACCCATTATAAAACAATATAAAAATTAAAAAAAAACATTTGAAGATGGTCTGGTGTTTAGTATTGATCTATACTTATAGAAGTTCTACTTCTTCCGAGGGGGATTCAAGCCACGCATCCAAATTTTTTTACAGAGAGCGCAATTAATAGTCAAATACGAGTATATAGACGCAGCATTGAAGATTAACAAAGTCAAAGAAACACTTTTTGTAAATTAAAATTAATAAATTTCAACGAGAGGTTTTATTCTAAAGGGTAAAACTACAATTACATTTGTCTAACTCAAATTTTTGGGATTACCAAAAAGTCTGAAGTATTTGCGTAATTTTTTTAACATTAATTGTTGTTATAAATGATTAGGGCAATTATGTGCTTTACGAAACACCAACAAAAATTGGTTGTAATTCTAGATTTAATATAAATTGCATAAAAGTGTCGTTATATGACACTGGTGAAGATATATTAACGAGATGTCATAATGTTGTAAATAGCATAAATTCTTCGCGAAATTTTCGAACAACAAAAGCTTGTCGCGGTTTCCCAACAACTTTAATTCGAGTTGTTTATGCCTTCCATCCTTGAATACGCAAAGTATTCAGTCCAGATTACATTCAATTACGGAGCGTACAATTTTCTCGCGTTATTTATAACAGCCTGGGCGTTCCCATATTCGACTCTCCGGGAATTGAATGCAGAGTAAATTAAAAAGCTGCGGTTGGTTATCTCAACTTTGACTAATCCGCGTGTCCCCTGAACTTTGCGTACACCATCCCGACTTTAATTAGAAAAGTAAAACCTAATCAAACTCAACGCAGGAGGCATCGCTGACGCTAATGCTCACCCAACTATGGAACTTGCGAGTTTCAACAACTAGCGCCTTCAGATGGTTCAAAACCTGATGCGTGTGTGGATCCATTAACGCAATAGGTGTAAATTTCATTTCCGTTACTTGTGTGTCTTTGTATAGAATTGATGATTTATTTCCCAATAAACACGGAGGATTCCGTATTGACGCGATTTATTGCGCCGGGTTTTACAAACAACAAAGACCTTAAAAACTGTAAATATGCACAATTCTTTTGATACACAAATATTATGGGAAACAGTTGGAGGTTTGGCAATCGTGCCTCATCACGACAGAGCTCGTGGTATCATCCACAAGTTGTGTTGTCTACTCTTAGATGAAAGAGAATGATCGCGGAGAATAAAGTGATGGACGATGATGTTTCAGGTTTCTTTATAGGAGTAAAACGTATTACGTTTGGATGATTGATACTTTACGACTATCCATAACGCTGTTGCACTTAAGATTAAAACTGTTGGAGTATGAAGACGCGCACCCAGTGGGAAACAACTAAAAAACGCCCTTTAAGCATGGATGCCTGGTGGCTACATGAGTAAATGATAGCATTACAAGTGCTTTTATTAATGCGCACGTGAATCGTAAGTTTTGCAAGAGCTGCTTGGGATAAAGAAAGCGCCATGTGGACTCGCCTTATATAGCCAACATTAAAACACTTCATCGAAAGCACAGCGGGTTATTATCGACATTTTCTTAATAAGCGTTTTCTATAGTTTAAATTAGTGAAAATTTCGCAAAGATTTCGCCGAAATTGAGGACGGTACATCGCCACTGCGAGTTTTGAAATATTTCTATCTCAAAGCCGTTATTGTTTGAGTGCAGAAGAGAAAACTAGCAAACTATTGGAATAGGCAGTTCAGTTCGCTGGGGTTCACACGAAGCGTTCCGACACGTTCTCTCAGAAGTGTAAACGTAATGTCAGTCAAGCTGATGAGTGTCCAGAATGGCGAGAGTTCAGCATCGCAAAACATGATGGGACACGTTTGTTAATTAAAACTCCACCACTTTGTTATACCTTTTCCAGTATATGGCACACTATTCCAACCACTTATTTGGATCAACCGTATTTCACGTTAATTAGTGCTAAGCGTATTAAGATGGATTTGGATTTTATTTTACTGTCGACGGCATTTACGGAAATGCAAGAAAATATTTGAGATAGCTGCGGCTTGCGATACGTCTTGGTGGCCTTTCATTAAGCGTTCTCTTTTATTATTTGCCGTCGCAATTACTTCGTTCCTGCATATCCAAGCTATTGGTCTAAATTCCTCATTTATTCTCCTTTAATGCAAGTGGTAGAAAAAAAAACTGGATAAAGACCCTTTTTTGAAACCTGACTGAGGGTTTAGATACAATAAATCGTTGCAAACACCAAAATTCGTTTGCGCGCCTATTCGTCATAAGATCCCATTACGTCCTATGCAGATTCTTGTAGTGCATCGGACTGAGATGGTCGCAATGTTCGGCATATTACACAATGGTCTCCACTCCTTCCGCCTGACATTATTCAATGGAGTCTAGTGGATGAAGACAAATGGAATGGAGCAGTGACCCTTTGCAAGCTGACGGATCTGTCGAATCAGCCGCCGCGGGTAATTCATCAAATCCTACAACTATGACCCGTGCTGTGTTCTTACAGGCTTCTCTACAGGTGCATGGTGGCTATTTGTTACACTGCGTGCGGACAGTTCCAGAGCAAGGAGTGTCGATACAATAAAACAAAGTCACTGGGACCGCGACTGAATTAATTAAGACCTAATGGATATCGTGTGATTGCACGTAGCGGAAATTTATCGGGGTGGGCGGACACATTTGAAAACCCTATTTAAATATTCAACTTATTTACTGAGACCTGAATGGTACTATAGTGGAGTCAGTAGTCAGTGTACATTTTCTATTACGTCTTCAATTTCTCCCAAAAATTTATGTCCTAAAATTGCTTATTTAATGATGCTGTTTGAACAAAAGGAAGTTCAAACAAGAGTCTCCGGAACCTGAAATCCACTACAGCAAAATTCAACAACTCATTTGTGCTTAAACTTGTACATCATCAAAGTACTAGTGGAATCTCACTGACCATGTGGTTCTAAGTATCACACC
This sequence comes from Pyrochroa serraticornis, assembly GCA_905333025.2. Lineage (NCBI taxonomy): Eukaryota > Metazoa > Arthropoda > Insecta > Coleoptera > Pyrochroidae > Pyrochroa > Pyrochroa serraticornis. The sequence goes on from HG995152.1 coordinate 41,453,476, forward strand.
TACCTAACTATAACCTAATATAGATACAGAGAGTCGGCCTAGATATTAATTTCCAAAGATTTAGAATCTTAATGGTAAATAGAATGTTATGATTGAACTAAATATTTTAATTTAAGCAAGCTTATACTCGTGTAATAAGATTTAAGGTTTTGAAGAAGTTGAATTAATTGAGACTTATCACATCTGCAAGTTATTTCACGTCATAGATTTGATCACATTTTATCCTGATTCCCGAGGTACTCGTTTAGACGTATTACATGGAAATTAGTTTTTACTACTGATTTTTCAAATGCTTACATTTATTTGGGTACTCTTCAGTTTATTCCTTTGGCACATTGTCTGTTCCTATGATTGTTTGTTAGCTTTGAAATTATTTCCTTTTCATTTTGTTTGCCTCTCTGTTTGAATATTTTTTTCTCCTCGGCTAATTCTATATTTGAAAGACTTAGTCTCATTATTTTTTTTTACGTTTAAATTTCTTTTGACTACTCCCGCTTACATCAAAAAAATAATTTTTCCTAACGGTGTTCTTTTCGACAGAACTTTGCTACAATTTTTTATCGTTTGTACTTTATTAGTTTTTTATCTTAAAATTTATAATTATTACTGCTTTACTTCTTCTTTATGCAATTTGGATTTAACTTATTCTGTTTCAGTTTTACCAGATAATTCTTTCTTTCTTATTTTTTAATTTATTGAACTTATTTTTTCAATTCTTTTTATTGTACATTTAGATAATTCAGATACATATAAATTTTAACGACTCTGGATTGAGGATTATTAATTATAAAAGATTTATTTTTTACCTCAGTTAATATCTCTAATAAAAATTGGCTTACCTTGTCACATATCTTACTTGCATAATTTTAAAAAGTTTTTAAATTTTTTTCTGGCGTCGATTTTTTATTTTGAAGTAGAACTCACGTGATATTAAGAAAGTCCTTCTAAAAAGACTAACCTAATTTTATCAATAATATTTTTTTTTAGAAAGGATCAACTACCTCAGCGTTGCTCTTTGAAGACTTTTAATATTCGATAACCATGGAGATTATTTTACCATTCTGAAGTAGTCAAGAAGTTTTACCAGTATTACCATTTCTTCATTTGCCTATAAAAATAAATGTCAGTAGAAATATATTCTTAGGGTCTAAACAGCGGAAGCAACCAAATTGTTGAGAAGTATGGTTTAATCACTTTCTTTTTTTTTGTTACTGTTTTGTGTCATTTACCTGATGTTTTTGCTGGAAATCCTTTGGTTACTATTATGCAACCTTTCTGATTATCTCATTCAAAATTGTTGAGTAAAAAGCTTTTATTTTTAAAATTTTGTTTTTTATTTTTATATATTCTATTTGGTTTGTATTCTATTCAATGTTTTTGTTGTAAATTGCACCGTCGTTTATATAAGAAGATTTTGTATTTAATAATTTTCCATGCTCATCTGGTTCTTTTCCCATTAGAAAAAAAATTTAGTATTTACTTTCTTATGGTTACCATTTTCTGGTTTCCTGCATTGTGCTTCCTATTATTTTTATCCTTTTATGCTCTACTTTATTTATTTGATTACTCATTGATTTAATGTCTTTAATTTAAAGAAACACAAAGTTAGAATACATTAATAAAGCCTAAATTACATGGAAAACGGGAGATCATCTAAAGCAAAGTTATAAAATGCTTTGAAAATTTAAAAAAGCAAAACAAAATGGTAGTTATAGATAATAATAAAATATTGAGAACGTGAGAGAAAAGCAAGATTTAGATGAGAAGATCGCGACGAAATAATAAAGTGCGGAAAATTTGTTATTTAATAAAAAACAGTTACTGAGTTTAATTTACATTTTTTAATTCTCTTATCTTGACATTTTTGGAGGTTGTAAATATATCGGCATATGTAACATTATACATTAAAAAAATGACAGACTTCTGCTATACTGATGTAAGATTACTAAGATGAACAATTTTGTAAAATTGATAAACATTGATATTTTTACAATACTGACAGCATTGAAAGCGATGACAATAAAATCATATTGAGTTTAATAAAAGATGTATAAGGTCACAATTTTACGATTTTTTTAGCCAATTATAGACAGCCCTTTATTGACATGGATAGTTAAGTGTATAGAGGTTTTCTTTGTAATTTATTGATAGGCTTGTCAGAAAATGCCAACTACGACGTCTAGAAGCTAAGATATTTTTCTTTCCATGTCAAAGGGAATGGCTGTCGTCGTGTTTTCGATTTTCACTGACGCCGCACACTGTTTACGAGTGTTCGTCCACCTAGCAGGCGATTGGCTGTTAGGTTCTTCGGTAACGTTCAAATCATGCATTATTGGGTCCTTAGTGGACATCGCGGCGTCTGTTAACGTCTCCCAAGACGCTGATACCGCTCGTGGGCCGTCCGCCTTTAATGGCTTATGAAGCGTCGCAACGGGCCGCGTCATAACATCACAGACGACCTCTATCGACACCGCAGCTTTACTTTCGCAGCTCTCCCCATCGGATGATGCGTTCTGCACACTTGACCGCATCTTTCACTCTGCTGCGAGCTGCTTGCCCCTGCACTTTTCAACGGAAAGCCTCTTTGCAGTCCCCCTCATCGACGAGCCGATTATTTTGTTTGATTTGTCGCAAATGCTTTGGATTTCTCGCAGTCGATAAGGACAATGCATTGCGTGCATTCAACTTATGTTTCACTGAAACCGAATCAACGACTAAGTCGAGTATTTATTGACCTGACGTTTTTTATATGGGTCAAATATTTCGAGCATTAATCACTTTTATGGGCAATTTAAAGAAATGTATTAGTTTGTTGGGGTAAATACTTAAAGAAGCCGCAGTTCGTGTCAAATGCAGAAATATACGAGCGGAAAAACGACCAACACACACAATGGTGATTTCGATAACCGCTTTGGCCAATAATACTTCAGATTTCGAATTGCGGCAGTGCTATGATTAAGCGGAAGAAGAAGTTCTTGAAGTCGCTGCCCGATTTAGTATTCAAACACCAGTAATAATTGAATAAACACTGGGTGAAGTTCTGTTGAATTGCGTCGTTTCGAATAAATAACAATGAGGTTTTTACGCGGCTTCAATTAAATTAGTAACCGAGCAGCATCACCGATAACAAAGGAACTCGCTCGAGGAGACAGCCTGAGATTGCGGTAAGAAAAAAAGGAGCGATTCATTCTTATCAAGTCGAGCGCCTTCATTATCCTTAGAAAAGCGGTTTTCCGAGTAGGTATTAGGATTCACTCGGAATTAGTGTTTTATACAAGTGTTCCTTTCTCGTTTCGCAATATCTCTCTCGCCTTCAATGCTTTTCACCCGGCGCCTCCGCCAATTTTGACTTTGATAAATTAAAATTAAAATCTTAAGAGTTTATTTAACGCTAAAGTTTAAGATTCTCACTTCCAAGTTTGAACCAAAAGCGTACCGTTGCCATAACTATCACAATCAAAACTTAATCTAGAAAAATTACGACGTAAGTGTAAAAAATGTCGGCTTCCTCGTCAAAGTATCCGTTGCAAAGTGCAGAACGTCGTTCCTTTATAAGAAGCGTCTCCTACTAATTTCCATTATCATTTATCTTCTCCCTCAACCTCAGCGAGAAAAACGTCTTGACGTGTTACGCTACTTTATTTTGAAAGAATAGTGCGGAATTTGTTATCGTTAAAGACCGGGTTCGCTGTCGCCAACTTCTTAATTGAGTACTGCAGGGAGCGCCAACTTCAATTTCAGTCTGAAAGTAGTGGAGTATTTTCGAATTTAATCATAAAGTGACCATTTCCGGAACGCTGAAAGCATCCACTAACTTTCCAAAAACTATTTAAATAAATAAGATGGTAGGTGCAGGTATTCAAGTTTCATATTTAGCTCTCCGCTAAGTTGTTGCAGGTGGTTTTAACGCCGTGAAGTTCCAGAAACTTTACAAATTTCTCAACAGTATCGAGAGTAGCAAAAAATGAATAAATATAATTGTAAAATAATGATAGTACTTCAAGAATTTTGCCAAATAATTTTTTTGTGTGAAGTTAAATATTTACATGCTTTTAGCACTCAAGTTAGTCCTTATCTCCGTTTAACTGACAGTAAATTAAATCTTGTAAGTAAATTTCCTCGTGGGTTCCCCACCGGAAAGCGTCAGTTCAGGGACAGACGTGTCGCTATTCACGTGCATGGTACTAAAATATTCACTGAAATTTGCAACCGTGTAGCCAAATGTTTTGTACTAATAAATACATTAAAATAATGGAGTTTTAACCCGATGTATCAAGATTTTATTCAACCGTTTGCCGAGAGAGCCAATCTTGTTGTCTTCAGAGAGGTGGGAAAAACAGTAACTACTGATTTTGATGTGGGTTGACTAGAATTCCAATATAGTGTCTTTAAATTAGACATTATTACAGTAATGTAGAGATGTTATAGAATATTATTTCACTAAATAATATTGAAATAGTCTTCTCAAAGTATGGAAAAAAATTAGCTTAATGTAATTTCAATAGAAATTAAGAAATATGATGTGACTGTAAAGAAAGTGAAGTGTAGTAGGAAATAAAAAATAAACGAATAAGCAAAATTTCTGTTCGTTACCATTAATAATTCTGGCTTCTATTAGTCTTGAATATTTATAACGGCATTCTGCAAATTGTTTAACTTATTCGATAGTTACTGATTGTGAAAGGCTTTTTAAGCATATTTTTAGTAATTTTAGTTAAAAACGTATGAAATCAAAAAATTATTTGCAGCTGCAGAGTAGCATCTAGTAATGAATGAAATGTTCTAGTAATTCTAGTAAAGAAGCCTTACTGTGATAGATAAATGGCCAACAGTTGCTATTGGTGAACCTATGAAAACATAATGTGATGACATGTGCGGTATTTAAGAATTTTCCAAAGTCTGAAGAAGTTACATTTTTGTGAAAACAGATTACATGTGAATAATGATGTAAAATATTTACTTTGTAAGAGAAACCAAGCTTCAAATATCATTCAGAGAAGATATCTATCTAAACTATTCGATCTTTATAAATCTGTAAACGAATGCTGATTAAGATATGAAGACTATAATTGATGCACTGACTACATGAAACCAATGTAACATCAATAAAGATTTACGTTTACTTGATGTAGTGGCACCACGTTGTAAAAGCTAGAGCGATCAGAATATTAAGCAAGTAGCAAATATTTGCATTTCTAGGTGTAAATAAAGTAATGATAACAACGTCTAAGGCAACTATAAATATGTTGCACTTAGTAGTGAAAAGCCAAGAGATAGGAAACAAATCCGAGGAAAAAATACCATGCCAAAATATGTTAGTAAATAACGAAGAATATTCTGTTCGACGTGGAACCGGACCATATCAGCAAGCACCTTCAACTTCATCAAAATTATGTGTTTAAACATAGCTGATAGGAAAAAATAATTGGTTGAATGCCTGCTCTAAGCCACTTTAGGATATACCAAAAGTTCCCATTCCGAGAAGAACTAGTCTAATAAATATTAAATGTATTTAATAAGTTAGCTTAAGTTTTAGCGAATCAGGTTATTAAAAGTAGTAGAGATTATAGTAAAATAAAAAATATATGAATTAGAAGTAGAATATCATTTGATTGAAGTTAAGTTAATATCAAAGAAATATAAATTACAAGAAAATTGAAAGTTAATTAGTAAATAATGAAGAAATAGAAAAACAAAAATGAATAATAACTGAAAATGATTGATCCTGGTTACAGAGAGATTATTTTTATCATTGACAATAGACTTCAAGAGATTATTGAAAATGTTGTGCGGACTAAAGTGCTAAGGACATTTGTGTATTTGTGTGGGTATGAACCATAATGGTCAATTTTTAGATAAGAAATATATTAAGTTATTAGCAATTATTGCCTTTTTGTGATTGGCGATAAGCCGCTTAAAGAATTTAACTTGCAAATGCCTTTGTTTTATTCAAACGTCAGCTGCTGCATGATTGTATGACCTCATGCATTTCAGAAGTGGAATTTTCTACCGAAAGCTTTTCACGTGATCCTAGGGCTATTAGTGGTGAAAGTGGGATAAAATTATAAGGAAACAATGCGACATTTGTAAAGAAAGCTTGAATCATCGAACGGTAAATCTCGTCACTCGACTTAATTCAAAGGCAAGTGATCGGGAAACTGTAGAGCACCACCCTGTTTTCGCCTCGTCTTTCTGTGCGTGTGATTTGCCTTTCGCGACATTCGAAATTAGACATTTTTAATTAGAAACCGGTTTAATTAAGAATCTGGTAATTAAAAAACTTGGAGTTGGTTTTTAAAATCTAACGCGAATTTAAACGAGCTTTTATCTGAAAGTTTGGCCGAACTGCGGTGACTGTAAAATATAAAAGTGGTGCGGAAACCATTTAACTCATTTAACAGGCATCTGATTAAACCCAACTGCAAATTTTAGGTGTTCTAAACTTGTTATGGACGCTGGTTTCGCCCTCTTTATTAAGTTTTTCCACAAAGCACACCTGCAACCCCGCCTCAGAGACGGGAAAGTCCGGGCGAACCGGATAAAGTGCAGTTTATAACCGCGGACTATTTAACAATTTTACATAATTTATTCCAAAGTCTCCATGGAATTTCTTAATGGCCAACTAATAGTTGCGAGTTTGTAAGATGTCCTGCAGTTCCGTAATTTGAATTTTGATTGTTACACAGGTTTAACGGTAACTTAATTACGTTAATTTTACTCCACAACAGGTCCGCAACAAAGGATTTTACGACTTACGCCCCTTGAATATTCATGAAACGACTGCCGGAATTCACAATAATTCCCGATTCCGGATTGAACAATAAAATATGACGATTGCTGATTTTTTTTTCAATCGCTCATCTAAGAACAAAGAACGCGCATGCAAATGAGATATCGACCCGACTAACAAATTGGCGACTTCCCGATCCGACATCGAAATCACATCCCGAAGCAGCCGGAAGTCCGGGGTGCAATTTCCGGTGTGAGTACAATAGCGGGCTCAACTCTGATCCGGGCGAATCCGGGTATGAATCACGGCAAACATGTTCCAGGCAGAGGTATAAGGGAATCCGGACAGATTCAAGAGGCGACTGTTAACGAGGATCCGAGGACGCTACGCTAACGAGTGTTTGATCGCGACCTGGCCAACGTGAAACCGCTAATTAATTGAGAATGCCATTTTCACGGCATCCCACACGAACTGATTCAACCAACTATCGTCAACAGAACCATTAGCGTCACTAAATCCACAGACTTCTCCATGTTCGGTTACCAACCCCAAATATGTACCAAATCTCCATACAGAGAATCATCGCGATTCTTATCAAATTTAGGCAAAAGGACGATTAACAGTATTATTTTGGTATGTTTGTGAAAATAACGGATGCTTTTTGGCATACCTGTGCGAAGAGAATTTTGTCAATATCAGGAGCAAAGTGCAAATTCTATATAGCTAGTCGTGTGAGGGAGAAACACGTCCCTCATTTATTTTTAACCTTCATTCATTTTTCTTATTTTGCTCTTGCCCGAACTCTACTACATGCGAAATAAATGTTTCAACTGCCTGTTTAGCACGTTCGCGTATGTCAAAATTGGAATATCTATTACAGGAACCGTAAAACATAGAGAGAGTTTATTTGTTTTATAACGTTAATTTACCAAGTTTTTTGGGCAGAATTAAGATGTTTTTCTTATATTTGACTTATTATTAAGTTGGATTAAAATGTATAAAAAAATGCGATAAATTTAAAATTAAATCACGTAGGAAATTTGGCATGAATTATATTGAAATATTTTTTGATGCAAATTTATTATGATTAATCATTTTACTTCATGGCGATGGTTAATCATTCTATGTATTGCGCTTTTGTCGCTACTACTTATTTTGTTATTATAAAATTCTGAAAAATTTACCTGCTTTTATTTTCATTTTTTTTTAATGTTCCTCATTGAAACAACATTTAGGGTTTAGTAATTTTCAAGGATAGGACATTCGCCTAAAAAGTGGGGAAAAGCTAAATTTATTTCCAATGACTATGGCAATATAATACTAATAAAGCTATTATACAAAGAGATTGGTAAGAAATTATTTTCTTAAATATATGTATATTATTTCTCCTGTTGATTTTTATTACCTGAAATGCGTAACTATTAATGTAATGTAATGTAATGAAACCGTCAAAAGTTGCTATTTTCAATTTTCCGTTGTCTTCAAATTTTATTTCTAAGTAGGTGTTTTTCAATTTCGGAAGAATGGTCCACTTATTAGAACTATTTGCTATTCGTGAATGTCATTCAAAAGATGCACACTGTTAAAAATGTATGCATACTATTTGCTTATTAGGCTTATGTTCTTTGGCTTGATATGCATTAGCAATCTGTCTTTAGTGTCTTAGGGCGCTATTGTTACTTTATATATTATTGTTACTGTTTGGATTTTAATTGAAAACTATAAATGTTCATTTTCCTTTCGATCATAACTTGATTCAAATTTGTTTCAACTTTTCTCAGAAGACCTTTAAACGTTTCTTATACACCGTACGAATTCGGACTGGAGTCAAGACTAAGGGCAGATTACTTTCCGGTGATCTTTCACCTTGTTTAAGCTAACAGATTTCTTTTAACTTTTGTAACAAACTATATAACGTTCATCTGACTGGACTAATGTGCTTGACTATGAATTACTTAATGAATTTCTTAGAAGCAACAAAACAAATAGATTACCTGGAAGCAAACAGATTTTGTTTTACATTTCTCTGTTACCTACGTCATGAATTTTCTTAATGACAATGAGTAAAAGTATATAAATTTGGAAGGAAAGAAAGTGTTTATTTAAAATTATTTGTCTCACCTGCGATTGAGATATAGATATTTGAAGAAGCTCCAGAGATTTTTTGAACTGTGAAAGCTAAGGACAGGATATACTTATAAGTGCATACCTTTCCATTTATACATTATTTTAGATAGTCAAAATGATGTTGGAATATTGCTGTCTTTCATATCTCTAAAGGTTACAGTAAAGTTTGATGGGTTAACTTTCTTCATAAGCAAAATGTATGTTTCAGAGCTTGAGGAGTTTCTATAAACTATTTGCAGATTTATGTAAATTATATTTTAGTAATAACTTTATTCCAACTGTGTCAAGTTTTATAGCATTTCTCGTGTTGCTTTTTTTAAAAGCGATTTTAACAATCCAATTATTATTTGATTATCCGAATTGATATTTCATTAATTTATATTGTGAACATAAGTTTTGTGTTTCTTGTTTAAGCAACATTATCCCACTGATCAAACTAGCTCGAAAAGATGGCGATGGAAAAGCAAACTAATAATTTACGTTGAAAATGTGAAAGTTGTGGCGTAACCCCCTGAGGAGAGGAGCATTGCACGACCCTCTTGTGTTATATTGTTGATACACACTAAACAAATGTAAGGTGCAAAATTGAGAACCTATTCTGCAAGAAAACCAACCGATAAATATTATGCAAAGCGAATAACTGCAATTATGTACCTACACTATGCCAATGCTAATTATCATCGACCTTACGGCCTCCGGCAATGAAGAACAGTTACAGGATCATGAAAGCTGTAACCTTTCGCAATATAGCGGCGATCCGGGCTATAAAATATTTAGCTAAGCCATCGCCCCCAGGTCTTGATCGCGAGATGGGCGCCTAAATCAGACGCGCGGGACTTGAGAGCTGCACTGAAACAAGAATTTATGCAGGCGGGGCAGCGGTTATATTGCGGTGCAGCTTCGCAAATTGAAAATAATGCCGTTTTGCGGTTTCACTTGCACGAGAAGCGAAAAGTCGTATTAAAAGTTCAAAGCGAGTGAAATGTCGACTGGGCTTATATTGTTTCTGACGTACCGCGCCCGTTTTGTTTATTGAGATTTAATGTGGCGTATTGTTGGGTACATGGCGGCGAGTTAAGATTTTTATGGGAGCTCTTTTCTGTTCTAATGGATTTATATGGAAAGTTTCGTGCAGAAAACGTCGCCAAGTGCAACGCAATTAGGACTTATTTGCATAACGTATTTCACACGAGTTGCAAGGTCCGGACACCTTCACCTGTACACACAACTTTCGTGGTTTCGGCGAGGCTTGCGATAAGCGAAACGCGATGTGCAAACTATCTGGAAAGTCTTCGCCAAAACTGATAAGTATTTTTAGTATTATAGATATATTCGGAGAAGATATTGAATTATTGATAAAGTTACTAGGAATGGCAATTTGAAAATCAAAAGATTATATTAGGTATTCAACTTACTTCTTTTCTAATGTAACATTTTCATTACGACAATCTTATAATGGACGTTCAAACCTTAAAATATTTATTTTTGGGCTGCTCTAACTTCTCCCCAGCCTCTATTATCATTTCGTGAGAAGATAATTTACGACAATTTGAGGAAAAAATTGGACTAAAAGGGCCAGATCTGATGAATGCGGTAATGTTCAAGTATGTTGCGCTTTAGATCCCGAGCTATTCTCATTACATTATGTGACTTTTGGCACTGTCCTATGAAAAACAACAAATCTTTATTTAACTGTTTCACTACATAATTTTCGAATTCAGTTACAGTATCGGTATCTATCAACTTTTAATTCAAGAATCTAGCAGGAATCAAAAAAAAAATTCAATGTCTAATATTAGCTCGAATTGATCATCTGATTTTATGTTGCAAATTGAATCAAAAATTTTTTAGAGCTAAACATAAGAGCATCTTCAAAGATAATTTTTTACCAGTTAACGTTTAGGAATGGTGTCATTAGTCACAGTTAGTTGAGGTGACTGTTACTAAACGCAAATGCGTTCTTTCTATTTTGTTCCATTGTGTCTCAAAAGTTCCTCAAAATTCTCGTTGATTTTTCAGGTTTGATGCAAGCTGATTGTTAAATTGTCTTTGCAGCCCCAAATTTGATCGCAGCACACTCTGCTTTGCTACTTAGTTTGATCCGAAAACAGAATAAGGATTGAGACATACATTTTTGCAAGGTTAAGGAATATATGGTATCTAGTTATCTAGACGAGACTTCGGGAGTCTATAAGAAACGCAAATAATAATATTAATGATGGATTGCGAGGAATCTGGCATAATTTTTAAACAGTAAAATAGTTCTTGGAATAATAATTATACTCAAACATGTTAATTGCCTTTAGTGAACTGACTTCAGAAGAAAAGCAACGGAAAGTTTTTGTAATAACAGACGTGTACCGTCAAGTTTATCTAACAGTAAAGACAATTATTACGGGTAGTAGTCTTGTGAATACTCAGGACTTGCTCTCCGTATAATAAAAACGTTTTAAATTACAACGTAACTTTGGAGACAAATATGTAATTATCTTCAAGAACTTTTTACATTAGTCTAATATTTCAATTCATAATTTAAGCTTCTTCAAAACTGTTTGATTGCAAAGGTTGATTGGCAGTCGTATCTTTATTTATTTGAAAATCACTTAAAGATGAATCCCTTGAGCTCCCGGCTTACGATAGAACGCGTTTGATACCCTGAAGAACTACGCACTACAAAGTTTTAAAGCCCTGATCTGCGGGTCTACTGAGGATGACAACTTGCTTGCCAGTGACAAACTACAAGTAAAAGCCACAAACACGGGAAGAATAGGGATAAGTGGCACAATGGTACCGGGATTTGCATGCAAAACAACACACCGAAACTAAATAATGTGTGAATTAGAGTAAACTAAGTTTTCTAGAGAAATGAGATTTTTGTTAATAATAGTGTTTAATTCTAAAAGAGTGAGAGAATGTTCAACTTTGGTTTTTAACGTGCAACGTGATTCATAACGATTTGAAATCATTGTCGCTTAGCAATGAGCTTCATTCTACTTAAGAGTGCTTTCGTCTGAAATGTCGAAAATTATAGGGATTTCTGTTGCATGTCTGTATTTTTAATAATATTTCTAATATTTGTAACGAACATTTAATGTTGTTCCGGGAAACTACCAACAGAAACAATCCGGAAAACATGAGTGAAATGGGGTGATGTAATAAAGTGCAGTCACTGGAATGGGGAACCTGGACAAACACTGGGGTAGCCAGCGGTTTACGATTGCCAGATGACGTACTTTACAAGCTGTATATTCGAAAATAAACGCGAGAAAATGGGCTTTTCATGCTGCACTGAAATGCGCTTGAAAATTTTCTGTTATACCTGAATAAAATTGAATTCGGCGGCGTGTAAGAAAAAAGACTTTATTAAATACACCGTTGGCAATAAACCGAAATAGGACTGGAAATTGAATATAAAATGTTTATTGGCTTACCTTTCATTGGTTCTGATTTACGTAATGTCTGCGTAAGCGTTTCGAAGAGATATTTCCCTGATGATACGCCCGAAATATAAAGCAGTTCGTAGCGTTAATCCCACGGTTTACTAATTTTATTTGGAGATAATTAATCCGGCCAATGTTGACGTGTCTAACATGAATGTTGAGACTGAAATTTTAATCAACTTCACTAAATTCAGATTTGAATAGTACTTAAACAACATTGTAAAGCAAGCTCGTATTTCTTCACATCATCGCCTCTCGTCACTTGGATTTTATCTCAATACTTTCTAATGGCCATCAAACATAATTCAGGTTTACGTCCAGATATTTACGACACAAATTAAATGATTTTTTCTTGACATTGCTAGCGCCCTGCCTAATGGGAGAAATTAATTTTTAATAACACCCGTCTAATGGCCTCACATAAAAATAACTCGGAACGTTTCATAGAAACCTAATTAATTAAATATTTAAATTTTTAAATAAATCCTTTGGAGGTTTTCCACGAAATCTCCGGCACGGTTGAAATTTGTTAAAGCAATCTTCCATCGCATTCATTGAAATCTTATCGTACCCGATGGGTCGTAGGCAATTCATTAGGCGTTTTGGGGTTGGGGTGTCGTAGAATTGGGTCAGTTCCCGCGACATTCCGTCCACGTATTTGCTATTAATCAATATTTGTCACGCAGTTTATTCAAAAAGTTAATCCTGCACCGCAGGCAGCTAACGAAGTCAATTTCCGCCACCTCGAAAGGGCAAAATACGCCTAATCAAACTCCATACCTCGTTAGGGGGTGTGCGCATTGTTGGAGAACCTGATTTAATTCTCCCACAGAAACATATCGATACATCACCATTCCGGATTGATGACGCCCAGGTATGCAAAGGTAACGAGTCGTTCTGCCGTCTGAATCTGATTTTAATTGAGCCCAGCCCTTCGTTTGAGGTCGCAAGAATAAAGTAGACCCATAACCTGTTGTTGGTTCCCATCCGTTTCGGTTACCAGATTATTGACAGGTGCTGGTTAGAAAACGATTTATAGGTTTCAGTAGATCTGCGTGTTCTTTGGAAGCGTGTTGAATAATTTATGACCATAAAATTTGCTCACAAAACACCTAGTCCAGTTCACTTTCTTGTCTAAAAGTCTGTGTTAAATTATTTTGGCAAGAACTGTTGCTTCAGTTAAATGTAAGAATTAGTGAAACAGAAGCGGTTGAATGACGTTCATGCAAAAATGAGTGAGTCGAATTTTGGGAAGGTCCAGAAAATAGAGGAAATCAACATCAACAAACATCGTCTTTAAAATTACTTTGAAATTATTATTGACCTCAAATAAATTTGCCTGTTCTTACTGTAAAAGTAAAATATATGCCCGGCATTAATTGTATACAACAATGAAGGGCAGTAAATCATTACTGCTATTTGCACATACCCATAATATAAACGTTCACGAGGAATTTTAAACCATATCAACTTTTCGGATTATCCACTAGTTTTATTGCTCATATTGTTGGTAACATTGGTATCATTGTTGTTATTCCACATCGTTTAGATATTATTATATAGTATGCATGCATATGTACAGACAGATTATTTTAAAAAATCTGCAGAGGCAATGTTTTACAACATTAATACCTAGATACTTTGAAGTAAGAATCCTCACATTCCACCTAATCAGAGAAAAAAACCCATTTGAGGCAACGTCCATTGTTAATGTCCCGTAATAATTGATTTTGTGCAAAAAAGAATTTTTGGGTAGCCAAGTGACCCAGATTATCTTCAATGAATGAAAGTAGGGTTAAAATAAAATATGTATATAAAAAGTGACCAAGAAAGAAATCGATCTATTAAAATGAATGCAATCTTGCAATCTGACACGTAATATTAATAATAAATCGATTGCTTCTTTATAAAGGGTCAAGTATTATTTAAGATAAGCAAAGACTTTTTATCTTTCAGATCTCTGGCTTAAAGAAATCAACGATTAAATTTTGACTATTATCAGGTTGTAAAGCGTCTGGTGTAGGTTTCAAAAAACTATTTAATAATTTGCTACAAGACTACAAGAGCTTTCAGTTTTGCTCCTACGCGCATCTTAAAATCAACTAATTTTCTCAAGTTTTTCCTATCAATGCGATGAATCTTCGGACAAGGAGTGCCATAGTAACCAGTGTCAACACCATTCTTTACCACAGTGCACTTCATAAATAATAAATAAATAACATAAGGAATAATGCCAGTCTAATTGTGCTGCATCATTCGTCATCCGAGTTTCGCACGTCAGGTACAATGGCGTGATGAATGGTAATAAGTACATCTTGAAGTGAAAGAGTTCGTTCAGTTCCGAAGTCGGCTTTCTCGCTTCCAATGCACTAGTAAATAAGTAAATAGATATCTGTCAGTTCCTGTTATAATTATTCTCCAATTGGCATGTTCCAAGTTTTATTAAACTTCTACTACATTTTCTTGTAATACTATGTACTTACTTTATAGTGTTAGCATAATTATTGTGTGTTTTATGACTAACTCGTTAATTAAGGGGAACTCACTAATATTATTAATCACGCTAAAGGATCTCGGTGCTTTTAATAAGTGCAACTACGAGACCTTTTGCTTTTGACAGAAAGCACCCACAGCAACTTCAGGTTGAATCATCTGAGTAAAACTTGTTTTTTATTCTTAAAAATATTTTATCGGAATTTTTGTCTGGACCACAAAGAGAGAACTTTAGATTTATGACTCAATTAGACTTCTGTCGCCATATCTTATTTCTATATTTGATGGGTGCGGTTTCATCGTTGTAGGTAGTTTTAATGACGTTTTAAAATATTAATAGCTCTAAAGGGAGCTATTGCCATATGAAAACCTGACATTTCAAAACTCATTCAACTCTTTGTTTTTGTTTGGTTTTTCCACGTTGATCTATAATCAAGGGGCCGCCACTGCGCCACAAATTAAACCATTGGAAAATGAAGATGTAGGAGATATGTGTCAAGATCTTGAGATAAAATCGTGAAATTGCGCCCATCAAACATGCGCCTATTAAGATCCAGTCGATAAAACGTGTGGTGATTATTAAAGATCCAGAATAACTCGATATTAGCGTAATTTACTACACGTATTACAAGCGGCGGCTTTAAAAACTTGCAACTGAAGTATTCTGAGACAGGAATGGGGCAAAAACTGGTAGATTCATTGAGCAGTCAACGAATTGAATCTGAAACTGTGGTTAGTGCAGCAATGTCGAGTCCATTGTAATTCCAATGTTTGTTCAACACTCGACATCCCCGTTCGTGAGATTATGTTTATGCGCAGTATTACTGATGTGAATAGAGGAATTAAATCTCTAATCGCCAGCTGTTCTGTTCCGACGTCTTCTCATTCCTTCACCATCTTCTCAAATGTAAATATTGTCCGCCCCACAATACAAACGCACGAAAGTTTTATAGACATCATTCACACTCTGGAAATGTTCCAGTTTCGGCTTTAGATCTAGAGAAGCCGCGTTGATTTTTAACCCTAAAACTTCAGTGAAGGGGTGTGATATTTCACACTCCAGAAGATTAGCCGTTGCTGCTCCAATCACTGCTGTAGACCGCGCTACTAATTTATTTCAATTGTCGCTCAAATCAACCCTTAAGAGAGACATGTGTTAACGATTTTTATCATTATCATACCACGAGTGGCTGTTTTCACGTTTGAAAACACCGACGACCACGGTTAATGCTCCGTGTAAAACGCAGACACTGTTATGATTGGCTCCTTTGAGGCAGCAAGTGTCTGATAAAGACGTGCACAAGACCCACATTGTAACTTTTTGAATTAGTGGGTGTCGAGCAAGGAAAAACAAAGACATTTAAAAACCAGTACCGGTTGATAACGAAACTTTTCCGCCATTTCCTCCATCCAGACGACTAATAAAACGCGAAGATCTTTGCTTTTGCCTTAATGGTAAAGTGTCTCGTGGAAGCAAGTTTTTCTTTGAGACAAATTACGGTGGGATATGCTCGAGTTGCGACACTGCCGGTCCAACTGAGACGCAATCGCTCACAGAACCGAATACCTCACCGGAAGTCACTATTAAAGTATGTCTTCTAAAATTGTTCCGCTCTTGCTTTTAAATGCTTCCTCACTACGTAGCAGTCAAAGGGGACTCGTGTCGTCCTCATTAATTTAAAATAAAAACCACGGAGCACTGCTTCATATTTTATGCAAGAAGTATTGCTCGTGTTTTATTCAACGACTCGAAGCCGGAATATAATGCACATTTCCCTAGATTAATAACACGAATTAAATTTTTCCGTTGCCAACTCGCAAATATTCACGAAATTAAAAGTATGTCCTTCCATATAATTATTTTCGGTCTGCGGCTTTATCTCGACGGGCTATTTTTCATTTCTATTCACGGGAACTACGCATTTATAAAAAAAACAATCGCTGTTTCAATCTCCATTGGAGGGGCTACACGTCAAAAATGCACGAGAGATAAGCAAATTGTTTCTCTGGTAGTCCATACTAAGATCTTGAGACGGAGAGGCATTCTCTTGAATATGGAAATGGCTGCATAATGTAACATATCGTGGATATTAATGGCGGGCGCATCCTCCCATCAAGCTACTGGTTTAAAAATGCCATTTGAATCCAGTTTATACCAAACATGGTAAACATCGGTTTCACGGTGAAACATGTACAAGAAGAAACTTCTATCCGCCGCTATACTTTTGCCGCAAAAGGTCATTGTCAAGAGTTGAGTGAATTGCTCTTTGACTTTAGCTAGTTTAACTGCTTATTTTAACTTTCTAAAATATTTTTTTTTCAGGTAAGTACTTGGTTCTTGCAACTTTATGGCTTTTTCTTACTTTCGGTAAGTTTTACGCATGTTAGTTTTTGAAATTTGGCGATACTTTAATGGCCAAATACTTGCAAATCTTTTTTTATATCTATATCTGAATTTTTGGGGTTATTGTGGACATCTATTTAAAAAAATATTGACGCAAGAAATAATTCGCCTCATTAGATATTTCATTTAGTTTGTCTTTTTAAACTGAGAGTATACGTAGTATGGTTAGCTTTCCACAACAGTCGTAAAACTTATACTAAGTCAGTGTTGTGGAGGAGTCGTTAAGGCACATTGAGAATTGTGACTCATCTTTTCATTGGGATCTTAAGTAGTGTGTTTGATGTTTATTTGTAAACTTAATTGCTATTAAGAAAAATTTCAACATAAGATGACTAAAAAGACATTTTCCATTCCATGAACTTTTGTGCTTTCAGATATCTCAATTAAATAGTTTAGTCATTTTATCTAACAGCTTTACAAATTATAGTTCCAAATTAAAATAATTTTTGAAAATACAAAAGTATTGAATGAAGATTGGCGTCAAAGTTACAGAGGTAAATATCACGAAAGACAAAAAGAGTTAAAAAATTTTTGTGAAGTATTTAAAAACTTCTTAGTTGCAAAGTACTTCAGCAATAACATTAACTACGTTGAATCCCTTATGTCTTGTTCTAAATAGGTATGTTTTATGTAGTAATTACTTTATTCCTAACGGTTAATTTGTTTATTTCACTGTATTGTAGTTAAAGTGTATAAATGCTGAAATATAAGAATTTCGAAAAAAAGATTAAACTGTAGTATATTAGAGTAAATGAACAGAAATTTAAATGACAAACATTTTATAGTGACTAAAAACTTAATTATTAATCAGTTAAAAGGATAGTCTCCATCATATATTTTAAAACTTTTTGCATATAGTTTCTTTCTTCCTTGCTAATTTTCTCGCACATATACTCTCCTCGCATATTCTTTCTTTTTCAGCAAGACTTTATTATCTGTCTTCGATTTTTTTGGATTAATTGTCTTGTACTCATATCTATGTCAATCAATGTTTGGTCCTATTATTTCAAAACTTTCATAATTTGTTATACACAGTTTATTTTCTAATGAGAATAATATATTTTTATTCTGAAATGTCTAGACAATTGTTTTTTGCAAACAATCAAGATTTTACTTCATGATCATAATAAACTACAGTATTAAGCTCAATGTGCTTACTTGAGCGTTACTTAAATTCTAAATACTTAAAAAGTTTGATAGATAGTTTAGACTAAACACACTTCAGTTTAGGCTGAAGCTTGAAATTCTTACTTATGTATTAGAAAATGGTCTTGGGTATTGAATTAAGGATGCGTCATTAACAGGATGCAAGAGTTTACCAAATGGATGTTATGTGAGAAAATGTGACAGATAAGAGAAATGCATTTTTTAAATATCATCGGAGACGATAGCTAGAGCCTGCATTGGCGGCATACTCTTCTTGGTATGCCAAATAGGACTAACAAAGTTATGAAAATGAGTTAGTACAACCGGTCGTAAAAATTCAGCTCGTATGAAACAATGGAGGGTTCTGGAAAAAAGTGACAGTCTTGAACAAGCAAGAAATAAATAGGTTTTCGGGAATTGCAAGTATCGTGGAAGAAACTTAAACACGAATTAAAGATATAAAGCTAGAAAGAAAAAAAATTGAGATAGAGAAGCTGAGAAGGTTTCTATATTTTTGGAAGTAGGGTTTAAAGTGGTAATACACAATACAGTTGATGCTTATGGCAACAATCAAGAATTCATTTAATTTTATTTGTTCTACCGGCAGACAAAGAATCTTTTTGCCAATCCACTAGAGATAGCACGCATCTTCACAAAATAAATCAGTGGTCTCATAATATTTGAACCGCATTCTTAGCCCTCGACGACATTTCCGAGGAGCTTCAATTATCGCCGTTCAATTTCTATGGGTGAGCTGAATACATCGGTGGTATTTTGGAGCGGTTTCGCAGCATGTCTGCTATCTTAGTATGAGCTTTATTTTCAAAACTTGTTAGAGTTAGTGACAAGAATATTAATTGATTGTCCGCCCCTAATCCGACCCAACTTACATATTATTCTGGCTTGGATAACTTTAGGGATCATTCTGCCGTACAACACAATAGTAAAGCTCAGTGGTGCGAGATTTCGCCATAAAATTACCAACTAGTGACCAAGCTCGAGAATAAATTATTGCATTTCATAATGATTTGCATTAATGCGTACAGCATACCAGCAGAGAACACGTTATTTTCGGTCAAATCGCCTGTTACATTTAATCTTTACGTGTAATTGAACAGCACAAATTTGTAAGTGCCACATTTCCATAAACCCTCACTATATTTAATACGGATTCACCTCAAGCGTGGATAAGGTGGCTGCGGGATAGTGTTCCATTAATATGCATATAATTTATCGGAGATTTGCCGGGGCACTGTTCGAACCCCCAATTTACATAATCACATGTTTTCGTACAAATTAGAAGGGTTTCTTCTTTGTAATTTTTTTAATGCTTCACCTGTTTTCTATGGGTCGTAATTTACATAATATGCGTTGTGTAATCGGCTTATTTGAACAATATTGGATAATCCGATGGCGAGAATTCTTGCATATGTAAATCGTAGTTGTTGATTGTCTAGTTAAGTGTTGAAAAGTTCCAGTATTAAACTGCTAGAAGCCCCAAAACGTGTCGTATATGAACTTGTTTCTAGTTTAGTCAGCTAGCACTTTATTAGAGCTTCGTTTCAGGAAATGCGACACAAACATGATACATTTACTCCGAGTTCAAAGGAAAAATGTAATATCCGCTGGATTTCAAATAACGCGGCCATTCGAATCAATTCCCTTTATTCCCCAATGGTATTAGATTCTTTCTTCCGTGGTTCAAGCCGAGTTAACAACACGTTACAAGTTCACAAATAACTCCAAGCGCAGTCGATGTTTGGTCAAGCTCGAGGCTCCGTGATTTATTCTGTGACTCTTCACGCAAATTTTATGCGGATTTTCATTTCGCTACTTGGCTTAAATTCTAAACCGATAATTTACACCGGCGTGATCAATCACACTGGCAACCAAATGGCTAAGTGTCCAATCCTTTTTGTGCTGTCCACTTATACTTTCAGACTGTCTGATTGGTTTCATTTCGTTACAGATTCTGTCTCTGCTTCCTCCAGCTGCGTTGTTGTTGAATAAAGATTATATCTGCTGTCGCAGTTTACGCCCACCTTATCTATTTTATGTGGTTCAGAACACAATGATGAATGAGATTTTCCTGAGCGCTTCTTTTGTTTTTCGTTATAATGCGATTAATATCGGCGTTGTAAAATGTTTCTTTTGATGGCAACAAAAGCGAAAGGAAGGAAGCGACGAATCATTGGGACGAAACAAAGATGCAACCGTCATGTTTCGCTACATCCAATATTTATTTTACTCAAAAGCGTACATTTATAATGGGCTTGGTGCGTTTGTTTGGTCACGATCTCCTTTGTTGGGCTCGAATCATGTAAATCCTCCATCACCGGGGTGTCAAATTATCTTTTGTATAACTACCAAAATTAAAAAGTAAATAAGTTGGCCCGGTCTCGATTTGAATTTGCTGGCTGACGCTAGGAGCTATTTTTCTTCTTAAGATATTTAGTGAGATAAGGCAGGCGTAGATATAACAATATGACGAGGGGGTGTAGACAGGGAAGATGCATGGGCTGTATACCTGTCAGTTACAAAGTTCGTTGCTTGCATTCAGATATTCAACACTAACAAGACTACCCCCTTGATGATGCGGTCAGGAGCGCCCTTGCATTGCTACGCAAGAGGCGCCACAGAAATCAAAGAATAGACATTTCACGCTCTCTACCCGGGAAGTACCTCCTTGGAATTCTTTGCTGTACAATTTTTGTTTCTTTTATTTGTCAATAAGTAAGAGAATTTCAAAACATTTTAAAAGTTTAAAGGTTTGCTACAACTGCTAATAATTAGGAGACATAGATTTTTGTTAAAATTGTAATCACACAAGTAAAAGAGTAAGACAAAAAATTATTATTGCTTTAGGGTTCAGAATAAAAGAAAAATACGGGCGTTACTCTCAGATGGGTCAAACAGATTACGAAAAGAAAATTGCATGTATTTTTCCAGAAATATTTAGTTCTTAACAGAAGTCATTAAACACTAGACCTGATTTTTGTGAACCGATAGTTGAATAAAGGACGGTTAAATGACTATTCATAGTGTTGAGCGTTCAAATTAAATTAGGGAATTTTCCCACGTTGCAAATTATTGTAACTCTTCTCACAAAATGTCATACTCGTAAATGATTTGCACGTTAATGTGTTGTTTTTTGGTGTCACAAAAATATCGAGCAAATGTATAACGTCATACTTACAATGAATCGCAAAAGCAAAACCAAAAGTTTAGTCAAGCACTCCATAAACATAATTTAATGGTAAAATAATGTTACATTACATTTCATGGTGTTTGCTTGCGTATTAATTTTATTTTGCAATTCAACCTACACAACGCCGGAATGCTCCTTTTATAGGAAGATAAGTTTGCGAGCGTTTTTATATATTTATATGAACAATCGATTTTATATATTTATATGGCAATCGACCATGAGGTCGATAGAAAGTGATCTTTTGAGTAGGTTTTTTACAACTTTTATATAAGAATCAGAAGATTTTATAAAATAAAATAAAACGATTTACAAGATTGTAAAATAACTAAACCTCTAAAGTAAAATTGCTCAAAAAGATTGCCTATGTAGGACTGAGTTCAGTATCAGCCGAAGACTAGTTCTTATTATCGTTTTTTTTAATTGTTACATATTGGTTGCAACAGATTCTTTTATAATTTTATTTCTAGATGTAAATATTTTAAAGAAAAAACCATGAGCCGATTAATTCGTGCTCGGGGAGTGGAATACAACGATTTATTATTCACATATAAATCTATAACATTTCTACTGTCGCTGTTAAATAATGCACCAGGTACAGTAGACCATCACAGCAAGGAACCTCACTTATTCTTGTGTATTATAAACGTAATTAATCTTGAATCTAAGACTAACTTTACAAAGGTTTAGTTTCTTTAGTTTTCTGAATTTTCTATTTTCAGTATGATAAAGATGCAAAGACTTTTAAGATAATTTAAATCGACTGTAGACAAAAGCAACCTTCAAATTAATAAAACGGGAAAGCATCTCTTCATAAAATAATTATTATAACGCTCTTCAACTTAAGCTTGAGGTAGAGATCGATCTTTGTTCACGATTATTGAGAATAAACTACGATGTGTAAAAACTACCGATCCTAGTGCATTAAGTTGCGCTATTAGCAATGACTACTGCCTAATTAAAAATTAAAGAAAAATATTATTACTATTTAGCTACGCCACAAAACTCTGTTAGTAGCTATTGGGAATTGGGTTATTGGCTAGTGGGGTCTTCTGGAAAAACTGGAATTTAATAGTATTGTTGGTTTCTGATGATTTTAGTTACCAGATACATTTGAATAGTTAATCACTGGCAACATCGAAATAACTAACAATTAATAGTGTCTCTACCTGGCGTATCTAAAATGAGGATATTTTATGAATTTATGTTAGTAGGATAATCAACAATGACAGATTCAAATGCTTCAACTATAGCAACGGTCTTTGGTTGATTGTTGGTTTAAGTGTTCCCGTCATCTAACATGTGCTGCCCCGGCCCTTCTGATCCGCATCGATTAAACGTAACGACGTGTCCGCCCGTTTTTGTTGTCCACTTCGGGGCTTTAGAATGGAATTTGTGGCCTGAACGCGAGGCCTGTTTCAAAATCTACACCCCACTGGGAGCTAATTGTTTGTGGTTATAGGCAGACGGTTGTCGTGTTGCAGCCGCTCTTTAGCTATCTGTCCCAGAATGTTTATGGATGCTCTTACCTGTGTTTACAAACAGATCACTCTTCAACTGATAAACGTCCCGTGTAAATGGAGCAGCACTCAATTTTTTGTTTTAACAAGGTCGTTACTCGAAACTACTTCAGTATCTTATGGTCGTTAAAACTACCACAACCCTTTCACGGTAGCCGCTACTGGGATCATCAAGAAATGCCATTTATGGTGGAACAACTCGATAGAGATCTTGTAGAAATGCAACGGAACTGACCCTTGTTTAGCACCCTATCGTCAATTGAACCATAACCCATTAAGGAATGATTGACAGTTTGGACTTATTTCCATTAACAGAACAGTTAGTTTACCCCTATAATTCGTTATTTACCACCTCAACTACTAACTCTTGCCGAATCTGCTCCGGCTCTATAATTATAATACAGCTGTACTAATAACTAAAGTTTCGTCCTGAAATTCCCAGTGAATTAGGGAAGTGTTTAAATAAATAACCTTGCGTTAATTGTAGGGGTTGCGCGTTGACAGTATCACATCTCGAGGATTTCGTCGAATCCTGTAAACGCGGTTAAATTTAGCATTTATATTAAACATGGAGCCCGATTTCTCTTTATCAGTGAAATCTCATTTGTGAGGTAGTGCTCAGCATTATTATCGGGAATAGTTTCGAAGATGGCGAAATGGTAATGCAAGATTATACCAACCTCGAATGCCGCTATTATTATTACTTTCCTCATATCTCCGTCATCTGAGATAGCAGATCTGGGATGAGCTAAAGGGAAAGTAGTTACTTATGTTATTTTTGCTCCTGTTATGAAGGAAGCTGCGGTGGCGCTACGACTGGAGCCAGCTTAAATATTGTGTAACAGATTAATCAACCTTAATGAAATGGATGACTATAAAACTGGTGTAAACTCGAGAAGACGCCCGCGTTGAGCTCAAGTCTAAACAAACACTCGAATTCTGATGTTTGACTAGTAAACTAAACAAATTACAAAGCCGTGTCCGCGTCGCGGATGATCATCTCGACTCGACACACATTACGAAAACCTCATCTCCGACGGGCGATGTCTAATCTACTTGGTCGAGAGGAGATTGATGGCTGTATCGTGTTTCTCTATGTATTTTTAAACGGGAGCACGACTATCGAGCCTCTCCACTTCGGCAATACATAAAACAACCGCCGTAGGCCTCCGGGATACGTCACTTCATGTATCTTCTTCATTTCCTCGACGCCGGCTTCGTTCGGCTAATAAATACGATAACTGGGAGCGATCCCGGGTATTTATGTAATTTCTTTTCGGAACAACTTTATGGCCTTATGAATTATGATGGGGCTTTATAGGAGTAGCTCCAGGCGATAAATTTCACCGGGTTATGACAACCAGTGTTTTCTATAATAAAAAAGACTATAAAACTTGTAACGTCTATTTATTCTCATGATATTTATGAGTTTATGATACAGTTGAAGTTTTTAATTCGCCTACGGTTTGTCGGTGCTCCCTGATTGATGAAAATCTGAATTTCCTTGAGTTCGCGTCATATTTTTCAGGATCAATTCATGTCAAATCACTTTTTCTTGTGTAGACAACAAGAAGACAACTTGAATTATGTTGTTAACACGACCATTTCTCTTTCGTGATAAAGCTCTCAACGTTTTCATTAACACAAAAACGAGACGACGTAGGCGTGAACTATACTCGGCCAAGCGAGAATCTCGCATGGGACATGATCCAAAACTGCAATTTCTTCGTTTTATTCGTCGATAAATAATATTTTATCATCCCATGTCTAATTCAGGAATTATTTATGTACCTGTGGTATGCATATTTGAAATTGATATTGCTTGCGGAATAAATAATAATAGATAGGAAGAGGAGTATAAAGTAAGAATATGTCTCAATCAGCATTTATATTGCCATATTCAGGGGCTTGCTATTAATTATGAAATGTAAATACGATTCGACGAGGGAATCTATGAACATAAATAATTATTTATAATGAAGTCTCCATCAAGAGCAGGAATATTGATACCAATTACGTTTATTAATGCAGATTTGTCGGAAGCACTAAATGCCATCGTTTTAGTGATAGTAAACAATATCCCGTTTATATTAGTTTCACCCATCCTGGGCATGGGTAATTAAACATTAATCATATTTATACCCAGAAGTTTCGTTCTATGCTATAATAATAGCGTTGTATGATTATTATCCATATATAATGATAATAGGCTTTAAGACCCAAGATGTATTTATTAAAAGTAATGATTGATTTTAATTGTACATATACTAGTTTTATACTGAATACAGAAATACTTTCATCACAACGTTCACTTAGATATCGATACGAAAAAAAAAATTGTGAAGTGAAGGAAAGAAAAAGTATCGTATTCGATCGTACTCTGTGTTTGCATTCTGAAAACGATGCTAGTTTCTTGGAACGTGTTGATACTATGAAGGGAACTTGGAACAAACGGATATTCATTTCTCATAAACACTTCATAATTCTAAAATACAATTCTAAGACCAAAATTGCAAAATTAGCAATTGATGTTGAAAATAACGATTACTTGACTTAGAGTAAGTTTAAGACGTGAGTTTTCCAGTTACCCGAATGAATCTTTTAATTATTACCAACGCATCTTTAATTAATTTACTTGATGATCTTTGAATTTTAAAGATTCTTTTTAAAATTGGCGTTATAAATCATGGATTTGGATTTAAAAATAAATCAAGATCAGAATTTTGAATTTATTTTGTTATTTCGAAAACTACCCAAAGAAAGTGTGTTTTTACACTATAATTTCATCATATTAGGGTTTTAAACTTACTTTAGTTGATGTATAGCCAAAAACATCCACATTTACATGATTAGTTTTTTCACGGTCATCGCATCGTAGCACAAGAATATTTTACATTCCTGACTGAAGTTAATTTCTGTGTCATTTGTAAGTGTTTATAGATTTCTCTACATTCCTTGAAAATAGATAAATGACTGCTGTTTAATGAATTATAAAAACTATAAAGACTGTTATTTGAATGGTGTCGTTTTTCAAATTTTTTTGCATTAAAGTTGTACGATTCATACCGTACTTACAAAATAAAAGTGGTTTTAAATTGTCATCATATTTTTATAGATCTAAATTAAACTTGATAATGTAGTGAATTCTAAGAAATAAAAACACAGGTTAACAATTTTAATTTGTATCTACTAATATGTCTACCAATAAAATAGTTGAATTTAACTCAGAATATACTAAGATTACTTTTATTCTGTTAGTAAGCTGTTGCAAATAATTATTATTAATCCATCACAAAAATAGATGGTTTAATTTATCTTCCCGAAATGTTCACACATCAATTGTTACTTAACAATGTAAACTTGGGTTAATCATTAAACAAGACAAAGCTTAAAAATGATTTACCAAATTGAAATCCTTATTTGATGAAGTGTTTTGGCTGATTTGGTCATTTTTGCAGAACTTTTAATTTCAAATTAATTTAGGTTTGGTTATTGCTGCTGGGTTGATTTTATATAACGTTGGAAGATACCTAAATAATAATGCCTTAATACATATTTCTAGTTTGATTGAATTGTCTAAATGTATAAATTGTAAGAATATCAATCGTATAAAAGTGAGTTATCACAATCTTTTTATTAATGTGTAATTTAAAACGATGCTTTTTCCAATTTATATTCAGTAGCAATTTCTTTTGCAAAATCTGCTTATCGAAAAATAAGAAGTAACTCAAGAACTGTGGATGAACCACAATAAGGCAGAATAAGGTGCCGTCTACTTTCAATTAGATGTAGGTTGGGTGTTAGGAAACGTGAAGGAAATATTTCAATCCTTCATTATATTTTCTGATTTTACTATCAGACGTTTTTAAGATTTGACTTCATTGATGCCTTAAAATTTAATCATCTGAGAACAATTAACGAAGTTCTATTCAATTCTTAATATTAAGAATAGAAATTTATGTCAATTTGTATAAAAACTTTTAACTGTACAGTCACGGTCCTTTATTTTTAACTTCTCATTTTTCCTGTTAATAAAATGTCATCGATACACATGAAAAATGTAATTAATCGTGAATAGATATGTTATTAAGTATAAGAAAAATTTAAAACCTTTATTTTATAAATTGTTCCTTACATTAAGCTTATTGAAAAAAGTTAATAGGTACTTTGAAAGCGAAAGTGAGATAATTTTTCTAAATGTTGGCTCATTCTATTAGATTAAATTTTATTCTTTCTTTGTAGAGATATTGGATTTTTACTTCCCCCAAAAGAAACAAAGAAAATTAATTTAAGTTTATTATTTTTTTAACTATATCTTGTTTAAGGAAAAATGTCTTCTTCACAAATCTCAAAATAAAATTAACGTATTAAAAATGTTTTCGTGAAAATTTTTCACGAAACCAGTAGGACCGTCCCAAAACGGACGCTGGTACTTTGGTTTTTCCCCCTAAACGAGTTTGCTTTATGCCACTAATTCACGTATGGTTAATTGCCTGTTCGTCTTTGTTCTTGTTCCTGTCACTATAGGTACACCCCGTCGAATTCCTGAGCAATCACACAACCGCCTCTCATTCAATCAACGGCTTGCATGGAAGCCGATTACCGGGATCAGTAACGCCACGAATGGTACGCAGAGCGTAAATTTCCTGAGACATGTTGACAAAATCAAATAAAGCACACACGACTAGTCGGAAGCTGCAGGACATAAACCACGTGATGCAGTCTGCCGCAGAGACTGTTAATTGGAGGTTAGAGGCAGTTGTGGTCAGGAAACATCGCCATTGTCACGTCCTGAACAGATAGCCTATCCACAACTGGCGACAGGTGAAGAACCCGAACTCCAGTAGTTTATTCCAGAAGACGCCATCAGCAGATTTTCCCAGCTTTACTGCAGTTTCAATATCAAGTTATTACATATCCGCGCGAAAATCGAGCAAGAAAACCAACCACTCACATGATGCTGTATGGGAGAGTTGAAATTTAACACCCCGAGGTACTTTAAAGGCGAGAACTAGCTCTAGTAAATTGGATTAGTTAGTCGTAAAGTTGGAGGAGAATCTCTTTGCCTATGCATTAAGGACTGAAAAGAACGGTATATAAAGCGAGTTCTATTAAGAAGTTCTACAGCTTTCTGGGCATGTTAATGCAATTATTGTTCATTTGTTCAGAGTCGAGCTTTAATCAGGTCAAATTGCGTGACGCCATCTGGTAACGACCCCAATGGCCATTTCGCACTTTTATGCTCGACGCCTGAACAAACACAAGAACATGTCTAATTGACCTTTCACACCACCAACATATTAATTGCGGTATTTGTTCAGGATTACAGCTCCACCAAGGCTTTGGCGCCAATGTTGCTTAACATCAGGGTAATTATTTTAGTCAAATCCAAATTAGTGTATTTTCCTAAAAACCCACGTAATTTGTATTGAGCTACACCACAGTTGGATGATAATGGGGTGTTGAAAATCGCGTGAAGAACTTTGTACATGCTAATTTTAAATTACTTAAACACGAAGAAGGTTCGACGGACAACCCACAGTTTAGAATTCTTAATTGGTCAAAACGCTTGCATGTCGGTTTGGAGGTTTTACGTAGGTACTTTAAAAATTCGATGTGTAAAGAACGAAATTACCGCAATAAAAGTGACAAATGCAGAGGAGGATACTTGTGAATGAGGGAGTATTGGAGACCATCAATACGCGTCTTAGCCAGACGCGTTGCGGTTTTGCCCGAAGAAAATTGAAGAATTTAAACAGACGAATTTGCATAATTTTAGTTTGCAAAGAATTTCAATTTATGTTGTGAACATTTAACCCACTGCTTGGTCTCGATTGTTGACAGGTAAAGTCTTTGTTTTGACAGTACCTGCCTAAAATTCATACGAACCAGTTACGGAATCCGGTTACTATTTGATTTGGTTGGATGTTATTGTTTAAAAATGAAATAATTTGACACGACAGAGGTTACGACCAACTGAAGAGTATAAGCAATTTCTTTTCGCGAAAATTCCGCAAAGTTCAAATTTTGATGATAATTACCCAGTAAACGTAGGTTTTGTAGAAATTTACTCTTGGAGTAATTCATCAATAGGTACAGGGCGGCAGCAATGATTTATATGTAAAAGATGTATTTATAGACGATAATTCAATTTTAACTACTGAGCATTTCAGCATGTGTGGTCTTTGGACGGTCGAAGGATAAAAATAACCTGTTGCTACAGGGCGCGAGCTTTTTCCATAATAACGAAAGCTCTGCTTTTAATGAATATTCAATACTCGTCCAACTTTTAATTTTACTTCACCTGCCTAACAATTATTCCACTTTAAACAGATTTGCCTACGAAGTAAACACATCGTCAATTCAAGAGCAATAAATTAATTTATCGGGTAATTATTGTCAATTACTTTAAATTGCCTCACAGGATAACGTTGAAATGAATTGTTTCCTGTATGAGTTTTTTAGTTAATATTTTGATAATATTGTAAATTCTTGGGACAGGTACTCGTTAATCAGTTGGAAGCCGCCTATAAATAACAACCCAAAACACATGTAAACTTTCAGCGTGTAGCCTTTGTGAAGGGTTATTAATAATTGAAAGTTTACGATTTTAGGCGCGTTGTCGTTTATTATCAGTATTTGTCATCGATTCACTTGGCGGTTGCATCAAATATTCATTAGGAACCAGTTTTCGAAAAATATGCGCCACCCTAGCCCCCATAAATCAAAATAATTTATCGCATTTTAAAGGCCCCCTTCATAAAGAACCTGCAACTATTTTAATACGCACATTATTACTGAGAAATAATGGCTAAAAAAATTACGGTCGAAGAAAGTATGACTACCATCATAAATAATGAGCCTGACTCGAAATTAACCTTCACATATTTCTAAATTACGCTGACAGTTTTATATGCGTTTCATAAAACGATGAAATATATCGAGATGGGTTTAATAACAATCGTATTAAAATATTTAAGATAATAGTTGGGATAGAACTATTTTAAGCCTTCTTTTAGCTTGTTCGCGTCTTAACAGCTTATTCGCCCCTTTGTCGTTTGGATTTATAAATCAAATTTTAAGGGTCTGACACCTCGGTTGGTTTCTCCTGACGCAGGTGCACGTCACCGAGTTATGATTATGAAACCTAATACTTTTTTGTGCCCAGATAATGTTACGTAAAGTGATAATCCCGGTTTTCACGTCACTCTCACGTTGAGCGTGTGGTATGGATTTAAGATTTAAGCCCAGTCTGGATTTGTTGCAGGCTTCATTACACAGATTGGACGAGCCGACATAAATGAATATATAATAATAAATGTAAAAAAATGAATAAAGAAAGAAGAAAAAACTATTTATGCAAGCACGTGCTATTTCTTGCCATTTAGCTCGTTTATCCTGCATAAAGTAACAAATTCTCGAGGAGCAATTGCTGAAAAATGGTATACGTTGAAGAAGATATATTAAATGGTGCGAGACGAGGGTGCGGTGATGATTTCTGGTTCGTTATACCTACATCTATTTATGGAATCGACCTGAATGCGAAGCGTGGAGTGGAAACGATAGGAAATTAAATAGGTGCTTATGTCTGTATTTTTTGTTGGGGTGGCCGCTTGAAAGGCGTCGCTAGTCTATAAAGGGAGGAATGGCAAGCGCCAAGCAAGCACCCCGGACCGGCGGTCAGTTGCAAAGGGCGCAGACGACATGAAAAGATTCTCATATTTCATCTAGTCCATCCGCACGCATCCCACAGGAATTTGTTACAGTGCCTTGTCGGGGTTTCAGCACATAAATTCTTGCTGGGCTGGTTTATTGGTATTTCCGAAAAACGTATAAGGTACCTAATACGAACTGACAAAGTGAAATTCATGAGCTTTAGTTGCGACATTGAAGGATCCGCCGAGCAAGCGCAAACGTTTCGGAAGTGCGAAAAATGAAAGGGGCGTAAATAAACGCAACGTAAATATTTAGCATTTAAACGTCTCACTTTGCGCTTTGCGGTTGTTTTTTCAACATCGTTCGCCGCCGCTTTCAAGTCGATTCGCCATCGTCTTTAAAAATCTCACGTTCCTGTTATGTTATGGATGTTGTTAGTTGTGATGTTTGCTATGGGAGACTGGCAAACACAAAAACGTATATTATGAAGTTGCCTATTCCGCGTTGCCAATATTGCCGAATAATGAGGCTACAACCTGAAACCAATATATCTGCAAGCTTGTGAAACCAAGACACTTGACCCTTATCTTTATCTCTGGCTGCCCCTTGAGCGTGCGATATAATTGGCCTTTGCGAATACGAGAGGGCATCGTCTCTCTTCCAGCAGGTGAAGTGAACCAAGGCAGGCACAATACCGTCCCAATCGCCTGTATTCATCGCGATTCACGACTCGCTTTTGCCTGGCTTCGCAATAAACCTGCCTGTTGTTCCAATGGCAGACGGCGGCGGTGGTGGCGTACATAATCTTCAGACGGCCGTACCAAATAAACAATCGGCGATTCTTCTGACACGTTTTGCGCTGGTCTTGTTTTGATCCGTATGGAATTCTGCACGACCTACCAATCGAGATTCTCGATAATGACCGTCAGGCCTTCACGGTGTCTTATCGCAGCACCTCATTTTCTGAAGGAGTCGCTATTTTTTCAGGGTAATAACGCTGAATTGGCCTTCCATTGTTTCTTTTATTGGGTTAGTGCCTTATTATCTACCTTCCTTTCACTGTAGCTTACAAATAAAGAGACAGCGTTGTAGATCAAGGGAAATGTGATATAATATTTCAGTGTGTACGGTTTTGCGGTCATTGTTCGGTCAGATTTCCGGATTGTATTCCACGTAATTTGTTTACAAACATCTTAACATTTTTTAAAGGGCGTATGGTAGGTTCACCAAGCAAACTAATTCGTTATGGGGACGCTAGTAGTAACCTTTAGAACATTCTGACAGAATGTACTCCCCTACCCGGTTGAGCTACCACCTCCACTCCAACTTCTACCTGAAGCTAGCTGCCCAACTCGTCTGAAGGCAAACAAATTTATTTATGACTGAGGCAAGGGTCCCATTTATGAAGTTATTCGCTCTTGTCTTGTCTTGTCGACAAAGTTGTTCGAATTGAGAGCGAGCAACAATCATTTTTGCGTGAACGAGCACGAAAATATTATGATAAGTACTCATTACGAAGATAATTAATAATCCATTGTCCGAATTTGAGATAAAATAGTCACATGATGTGGACATTAGTACAGATTAAAAAAGTAGCAACAAATAGAAGAATAATTAGGCAATAATAATATAATTAAAGAATTTCTTTGAAATAAAACAATTTGAGTAGCTTTCCGCGACACCTTTAGAGGTTAGTCGGGTGTCTAGAGGTCGAAATTCGATCATAGGGGATGAACTCAAAGATACAGTTTTAAAAAAATACGCACAGTATTTGTAACAATCTTAGATTTTGGAATCCGAAGGGCGCATTGCTACAGAGGATTGCAAAATGGCACAAAAAATATTTTCGGGAAATGCTGACAATAATAGAAGGATTTGGCGATTCATGTGTAGACATGATAGCAAGAAATTTTAAATATCATTGTGACTAACATACATCAATATGACTAACTACAATAATAGAAATCTTAAAAGTAACCTTCTTGCACGTAAAAGCACAGATTTCTATAAATTTGTGGATTTGCTCCATTTCTTTAATGCAATTTGTATTAGTTTCATATCTATCACCTAAATCTTCGATTTCCCTGTAATATCTTGGTATGGTTTATAATACCTTCTAGTGCAATTTCTTCTGCATTTGGCGTGATAAACGGGATATTTTGACAAAACTCTTTATTATTTACCAAATCCTTTTATAATATATTTAAATCATATGAAATTCAGATGTAGAGGCGTTCAGTATGGCAGGATATGCCTATGTGGAGTTAATTTTTAAACCGCGTGGTAACCGAGCATCTATTGGTTCAGGAAAAATGCAGTTCAAGTAAAATGAATTCAGCTTTGGAAGCATTTCATTTCCCCATCATCTTTGCAAATTTGCTCAACTGAAAAATCGCTATCAGTATAAATAATGAAGTCACAGTAAATTTTTTCACTGATATTGAGCTGACATTGAATTTGAAATTAATAATTATGGTCTTATTTCAAACTTAAAGATGATAATTATTAATTAATTTATTATTGTTTCAATACATATCGTAAATCCACTATTTGCCTTTCAGGCAATAATATCTATTGGTGGGTCTACTTTCTCAACACAACTGCTAAAATAAAAGTTGAAATGCATAATCCTTTAACAAATTTTTCCTACCTATCTGTTTGCATGTCGTATTCATAATTGACGGCTGGCATAAGGGAAGTGGCCACAATGTTTTGGTCCGCAAATAAGCAACTTTGGCTGTATACAAAAAATCCCGACGTATCTTGCATATCTGCGTTCAAAGTGTTGGCGCAGATGCGGTCGGGGAAGAAGACAGAGATTTTTATATCGCGGTATATTTAAATTCTTTATGAAGTTAGAAAAATATAAAAATTGCATAATTAGGAAGAATCAGTCTAAAAATTCTTCTTAATAAAAACAATATAAATTTTGCTTCACCGTTTGTTTCTCTTTTAAAAATTGAATAAGAAAATAAAAATAATATTTGGCTGTTAAACGTTGAAGTGCTAGATGTAAGAAGTAAGTGTCTAAATTATCAAAACAACACAAATATACTTTTGGTTGCCGTCGAAACGACCCTTTGTTGGTTGGGCTATGTTTATGGTCGCAATTACCAACACAAGAGAAACATCTGTAAACATGTACCTTCCCAGCTTTATTACAAAATACGAGTAGGAGATCGCTTCCGCTTCAGTTGTCACGACAACTGCGTATTTTTACTTGGCGGGGGAAAATAGAAAGAGAGAGCGAAGTAAGAACAGAAAATAATTTGACGGCGTTTTGCTTATACGAACACGACTTTGCTATCACTCATGCGATTTTCAAAATAAAAAAAGGATAAGTAACAAGAAACTATAGCCTATGCAGTGCAGGTAATTTCATTTTAATAGCTGCCGATTAAATCCACTAAATTAATGATTCTTTGCTGCACCAAATTTGCAGTCATTTTTTCGAAATGCGAATAATTAACTATGATGGTGTTACTTATCGGAGGGTACTAAAAATATGTCACTACAAAGTAGATTGAAGAAGTTTTAATTCCATGAAAAAAAATTATTGAATAAATGGGTCCTTAGCGGTGTTCGAAATGAGATTAAATTTTGTTATTGTTCTATCTGTCTAAAAAATGCATTTTAATTTTTTTGTTGAATTAAATGTCATGATATTGTATACTCTAACGATTGAAACGTCAAGATGTTAGAATTCTGGAGTTTTATTTTCCTACCTTAAGGTAGGGTTTTCAAATGTTTTTTTAAATTTTTAGAAGAGTTTATTTATTCATGAGCATATTAGAGTGTATTCATAATTTTGATTAACACAACTTATTTTTTAACCTTAAATCTAAATTTAAAATATCTTAAAAGAATAAGTAGGTATATGAAAAACAGAAATTGTTAGTAATAGAAATATAAAAAGATAGCTTCCAGGTAGATATAAGTTTTGCAGGGTACCTTGTCAATTTAAATGTAAACTAGCCTCTTGCTCAAAACACTTTTTAATTTTTTTCTCTATGTATCCCGCCTACCTATCATGCTAGCAACTAAGACGTGAACAGCATCATTTTTGTCTTGTTCTCTATAAACCTTTAACCAGAGACTACACAACTAAGTGCTATGTGCACTTTGTTTTGGACAACTAGCAACAGAGACGTATAATGCCAGGCAAACAATAATTTCCTACGCAAAATATTTTTTTGATTAAATAAGCGCGTTGTTTACGATCACCCGATTTATTGCAATTATGACACAGTGCCTTTCCGTCTTCTTGTTTGTATTTAATGGATCAGTTTTATTTCCATATTATATGTTCTGTAGGTACTTGTAAGTTTTGTACTCTTTGATGGTCAAAAATCTTTTTTACTATGGTTTATAATCGAAAACAAGAAATCATTTAAAAAAACCGACACAAAGTTGAACAGAGTTCGATATACTGTGGACGAGGCTGAATTCCAGCAGAGTATACATTTTAGAATTTTAAACCGACTCATAAAATTTTCAGCATCAGTAATGAACATGTGAAAGAAAATTTACAAATTCAAACTGATAGTTCACTATTAGAAATAATTGCATACTTTCTACTTTTCGGTGATCATAGTTATTCTTGCACATATCTGCACCTAGCTGACATAGCATCAAAAATATACAAAGAATAAGACTGCGTCACTCTATGTAGTAGCATTCACATGTGCCAAAAAATTGTGATGATTCCTTTGTTTCATATTGTGGAATTTGCAAATTTTGTGACAAGATTGATACTGTAAATTAAAAAAATATATATTTGTACTATCGTTCTTAAGGAAATAGAGTTAAAAACAGGATTTTTATACATTACTTCAGGTAAGTTAGACCTTACTTTTTCAAATTTGAAATATTTCAAATCCAATCTTTTGACTAAGTACCTACTCATATTACCACCTCAGTTAGTGACAGAAGCGATCAGGGAAATAATTTGGAAGGCCTTAGTGCAAGACGGGATTACAGACAAATTTAGCATGGATGTTGAAAACACCATCAGTCCTTGTCGCGTCTTTTATGTAAACAAAATAAATTAAATAGAAGGCTGAAATAGCGCGAGCTTTGTAATACATAATACCAGTTTTGATAATTGATTCAAATACAGCAGATTAACGGCCACACTCTATTATAATGGTGTCAAAAATATCCTGTCTGCAAAGCGACGTTCATCATATATGCATAACAAACAATTATGGGCACGCTTTGAAATAATTTTAATGAACGATACCCAGTCGACATGAACATTATTACCCCGAACCATTAGGTGGACGACCCCGCTATACTCACGCAGAAGCTCTACTTTTAATTAAATGCAGTGCTTCACTTAAAAGGGACCTCAGCATGAGTTGACGGAATAGTTAAGAGAAATAAGTAATCCGTTAACTTGATTAGAGGTAATTCCCAATTTCTATTCGCCATTCTTCCACTTTAGCAACTTCACGTCTCACCCTTATGCCCCCAGGTCGCCGAATGGCGTTAGTAACGGAATCGCTCTTCACATTAGCGCCAGTATGCAGTCCGAACAGTGTTAAATATGTATGAGATTCATCAGCCTGCGTGCAGTCCATGTCATTTTACAGCCTCCAGACACGCGATTGCTAAACGACTTTACTCAGTACCATGCACAATTTCACGGATTTTTACGGATACAGCTTTAAACGTTTTATTATTGCCATCGAATAAATTACAAGATGAAATCGCATTGGAACTAGCAAAAATTGACGAGTGGCTGTAAATATGTTATCCTAGATTTGTATTGTCTTTATATTGCGACTATAAATAAATATACCCACATGACTCTTCAGTGACAGGAGGTTCAATCAAAAAGTAGACAATAAGAGGATTTTTAGCGCCGTCCTACATCCTGCATGTATATGTGGTAATAAGTACCACCCATAATCCTAGACTAGCCTCACCTCTGACGTCTAGACGCACCATCTCAAGGAGGCTCTGTTCTGAACACGAAGCAGGGTTCTCCACTGTTTCAGACAATACCACTGTAGTCAACTAGCCAATTGATAAGTTTTATCTCGAGAAACAAATAAAAACGAATCGCTCTCCCCAAAACAATAAGTTTGGGTCGAAGAGCAAAAAGCAAATTTTAATTTCCGGTGCATTGTGTGTATTAGACTTTTACGTAGCGTAATGAGGGTGGAAAGGCCTCGGGGCTGGGAAAGCGCAATCAACGTTACTCATCTTCATTGCTATTCATGGCCATTTCATATCAAATCATTGAGTGCTTCTATCTTGAATTAATCTTGTTCGAGGTGGGCGTCTGAGTGAGTTAATGCGTGCGGGGGGCGGGCAGCGCCCCTTTTTCTACGTGGACCAAGTCCGGATTAATTAAGAGTGGAAGTGTGATAAAAAAAGCAAAGGCTTGCCAGTTATTTGAAGCAATTACTTACACACGTCATCTAATCATTGCGGATCTAGCGAAGACAGCAAAAAGAGCCACTCCTTCTTTTTAAGTTTGGAGATACTGATAAATTTAGAAAAAAAAGGTGATGAGGCGACGTGCTACTAAATGTTTGTTTCTAATTATGGCGTTGTGAAAGGCAAGCGAAGCCGTCATTGCGTAGCCAGGAGACAAAAGTCATATTTCAACAGAAATTTGTCTTCTAACCTCATTTTCGCCGGGCTTCAACTCGTTAAGTTTCTGTCTTCGACATTTATTTTTTCTTATTTTTAGATTTCAACAACAACCCGGCCTTATTGATTATAGTCACAGGCTCCTGCTAATTATTAACTAGTACTTTACCTTGTCTTCAGGGGAAAGTTTAGTTATGTCACATTAAAAATGTATTAGAATCCAATTTATGCATCAGTTCCTCATTTAAACCATGCTATTAAGCAGTTATTTTTGTTTTGCCAAGAAAAAATAGCTTTATTATGCCTTTAGAATTTTCTTTTGTACATTTAGATTTAATCAACTGATCAACAGCATGATTGAAATAATTTCGAATAATCGGTCGTGCGGGATTTTACTTATAGCTTATAAGTAGAATCAACAAAAATTCTAAACTATCTACTTATATTTAGGAGTATTTTTTTCAAGTAATAGGTGGTCAAACTTAGACCTTTTCAAAGGCCAGACACATAAGGCATTACGAATTTTCAAGTGCATGATTTCAGCATCTTGCTATATTGAAAACGAATCTTTTTAACTAATTGGCCATATTGTTTTGATTTATTGGAATAAATTATTACGACATTTTTTTAGTAACTAAAATGTTAATCTAAAATGGTTCTATAAAAATATTAAATAGTGAATAGCATAGTTAATCATTTTATAGATTTTATTCCATTGCTAATTAATTACACCGGATAATATACAAACACGAAAAATATTTTCCCATGTAATTTAAGTTTTTGTATGAAATTAAAAAAAACCATTTTGTAAATTCTTCCTGATTATTCCAGTTGGGTTTAGTAGTGTTCTACATATTTGTAGTAATTTTGATAAAGTTAAAAGAAAAAGAAACTTTACAAACCCCTTTAGACCTGTACACTACGGGTGTGGAGAGCGCGAAGATGAAACAATTAGGTAATCTTCAGCATCCGTCAGCGTGTCGAATTAATCTAGGCCTACAACTTCAATAAGTGACCTTTCATTTGATGACATGACTATATTTTTTGCAATCATTGCTGATTTACTAACAACAATTCGATAAAACTTAAGTGTCAAATATTAGTATTAATAATTCTCCATTTAACTTGTGTCTTTCACGTTTTCTATATTTGCCTACTCAAGGAGAATGTAGAATCAATCGGATGATGACCTCAGCAAATAATGTAATTAAATTAAATGCGCTATTTAGTAGATAAAATAATTACCGTTATTTATTTCTCAATTTTTGTAACAAATTATTTGCCTGGGATTATACATCTGTATTTCTAGTTGCGGAAAACTAAGTGCGTACGGGTTTCGTGTATGTGTTCTACATTTTAGCCTCAAAAAGCATTTCTACTGGTTACCTTACTTCAAACTTAAAAGACCGCATTGTATTACTTCCGCGCATTTTATATAAAGGTGTCAATTGGTGTAGGTTTTGGTAATTTAAGCGGTCACTGAAGACTTTTATTTCGAGATGCAACTTTTTTCTTGCACTTGTCGTTATCCATGGAGAAAAGCTCCCCACAGAGATCAACGTGAGTTATTTTTAAATTTATATTATAATATTTAATGACCTTTTCCACTACTCAAGTCTCTGTCAAAAAAGCTTATTCAGGCAAAGGTAGGTATGCGAGTAAAGATACATTTTGGAGAGATTCTTGATTACTCTCGATTTATTAGGTTCTTTTGATTCAATGGCTTGTTAGTGTGGAATTAGGTACGGTATGGGAGACAACACTTAGCGTAGTTTACTTGTTTTAAGTCAGATCAGTCTAGACAATACTCTCTACATAGGCTTTTGTTTCGTTTGCAGGCTAAATAGTTTCTTTTATTCTTTATATAAATCAATAGATAAGCAAATTATTGTGCAAAACTGTTTAATGTGGTTATTGCTACAATTTCTTGCAATCGTCGATGTATCGTGACGATTCTTCAAATAATCATAAGGGTGATGCAAAGATGATCATAATGAGCTTTTCTGCGTGTAATTTTATGTTCTAAGTTTCCACAAGTAATTTTCCTTTCACTATCAAAACGAAAATGGTTTTTATTCCACGCAGCGGTGTTCAGTTGCCTACGATATTCCAAGGTACCAACACAACGTACTTCCAGTTGATGAATTGTGTGCCGAACTCGAGATTTAACCGTAAAAATGTAAATCGTGTAGCAGCAAGTAGGAATTCCATTCATATGCCTCTAATGAGATATATAACTTAAATATGCTAATAGTACCGTATTCGTATGTGCATCTCTTTGTAAACGATTGCGTGGCTCAGAAATTCTTAAACCTACCATTACATCATAGTTTTATTAAATTTCCTTTGTATATTTAATGTTAAAATAGATACAGAGACAATTTGAGGCATCTTTGGAAAAGCGGTTGAAATAAGAGGGATTAGTAATTTTGCTATATAGGGGAAGAGAATCTGCGAGCTCCAGGCTGAAATAAAAAAACCTCAGCTGCTGTTTGCTTTCAGATTATCGAACATTAATAAAGCGGGTCTTAGCGTACTCAACAACGTGTGTGCAATTTAATGAGCAACCCTTTATCTGACAGTTACTGTTCCGTTTTACTTTTAATCTCTGATATAGGATGCGCCTGTATAAAGTTCCAGCTGGATTGTTGCTTGCACTCTGTGTTTTTATCACTTTTAATAAATTCCAAAGTAATGCATTATTCTTGGAAAGTACAGCAGTGAATCAATTTTCTTGATTGCACTAATATCTAAAATTCATCTTGTTCCTCTCATCACCTGAATCGACACAATTATAATTTTAATGAGGATGCCGCAGCGAATTCAGCAAATTGAATTTTGCGATGTGTTACTTATACGGCTTGGAGGGGAACTGGATAAGATCATTAGCGAGTGGTTAGTGCAGGTAAATTAATTAATGCCTGCGAGAGCACGCATTTAACGCCGACACCGCACACTCGTTCTTAAATTCTATAGCACTCGTCAAGGTGAGAGTCTTAAGGACAAGAGACAAAGTAGAGTAATTTGTCTTACATATGAATCCAGTTGATTAAACTCACGGCTGCCACCATATTTCTCATATCTCCGGAGATTCCTGATTCAATTATTTCAGACAGTTTCAATTATTAAGGTTAGGCGAGCAATTTAACGGCCCGTTTTTCAGAACGGAAATATCGCCTCTATTCGCAATGCTTAATCAGGGAAGTCGTATTTTACTTGTTCCGAAGGAACATTAATATTTATCCTAGCCGCACCTATGTTCTGAAGTTTCGAATTCAAGGTATAAAAATAAGTTTTATACAGCGGATTACCGTTCGCATCGTAAGAATTTTTGGTAGCCCATGGATTTTGGGAAAGTTTGTGTTTAAAAAATTTCATCATCGGACCTGAATTCTGGAGGCAATGCCGATCGCGATGTGCAGACGCGGCGAGTTTAACGAATCTCTGTACCTACTGCTGGTTTAGAAAGGGGACATTTAAGATTTTTATTGCGTAAATAGGCGTTAGTGGACCGGAATTTGACGTTATTGATATGATATATCGTTTCCATAGCTGCGTTGGTTGCCGCAACACTGCCCCCGAAAGGATTTCTTATTTAGATTTATCGAACGACAGGTACGAGTCAGGTAATCCCTGAAAGAATGGAAACCTCTTACTGCGCGTTTACAAATGGTGCTTTGTTCTTAGACAAATTGCCCTAGAAATTACAGCAACACGGCACTACACATGCCATGAATTTTCAAAGCCGCTGTGAGAGGTCAATATAAAATAAGGTTCGAAGTATGCCGTGTTAAAAGACGTCTATTGGGACCCTGTTTTCAAATGCCAAATGCATTCGCAGAACCACTTTCCAATGTAAATTGAATCTCGTGCTGCAATTGGATCAAAGTTCGGGTAGCAGCGGGTGAACTGCAGCGAAACCTCTAGCAAAATTATGAAAAATAAAAATAAAGTTACTTGCGCCTTTTAGGAAACTAATTTTTCTTTTACACTCGATTTACTAATTCCATACTCTGTTGAAGTAGCGACGCTCCCACGTCATGTGAAGTTTTAATCTCATTCTTTACCCCGGGCCCACTTCCCTTAAGTACAGTTGGTTTCAGTTGAAAACTCGATCACGTATCTCTCCCTCCGACAGTAATGCCGGAAATTTTTCTGCATAATTTAATTTCTACTATTTCGTTTCACCAGTGTTAGTTTCGGAGTTATTTCAGTTCCGTTGAATGCAGATGTGCGAAATATTATTAGAAATTCCACCAAATAATCTGGATTCCCAACGTTTGGAGAATTATTGTGCTGCGCTAATTGCAGTTGGAATCGATAAGTTTACAAATTTCTTAAAACGAAGGGGTAGGAACCCTTGTGGCGTACGCGGGCCGGAAAGCCTTGGGGATCACCGACTGGATGCACCCCCTGCAGAAGTTTACATCAAGATTAACAAGGTTATTGTTGACATTGAAAAGAAATACGAGCAGAACCTTTTAACAAAATTATTAAATTAGGAAAGGTATTCAAACGTTAATACTCTATTCATTCCATTAGAGAAACGTCGTCTTCTATTATTGTTGGATTTTATCGATTATCTATCAGTGTTGAGAAACAAGTAATGTTTTATTTATTAGGCAATTTGGTGAGAAGTTATTAAAACTATTGTATCAGTCTTATAGAAACTTAATTACGGTTCGATAAAAAACAATTCTTCGCAGTCGTCTGCTGAAAACCGATAGCGTAAATACTTTATTGGAGGAAAGTTATCAAATATTTGTTATGATTCAGCAATTGCAGTTTCCAATGTTCATTCCTTATCCTAAAATTAAGCACAAGTGACTTGTTTATAGCTGCATATTACCTTAGACTGCAATGAACCAGCGAGTAAAGAATAATTTACAGTCTAAAGTAATGTCGTAAACCTTTGAGTTAAGGATATGTGAAGGATCAAACGCCAGTTAGTTTTCTGACAGTCGACTGATAATTCTAATTCTGATAATATTTCTATCGTGATTACATGCTAACCAGCTTTCCTAAGATCGAAACGGATTCGCGAAAGGAATGATATTTTACACTCTTCGTAGCTTGCCTTAAATGCTGCTTAAAATAATTGTATCATTAAGAAACTAAGTATAAATTTAAATAAATAACACATTAGATTTGTTTAAGGAATAATAATCAATATTCTTTAATAAATAAGTACCCTCTACTTGGTATTTATATTTTCTTGTATTTACATATTTGCAGATATCAACAATTGCTCTTTTATTCGTGTTCGAAAATTTAGAATTTTTTAAAATATATTTCCGTTTCTTTGTTGCCTTGGCAGGTCAATTATAATTAGATTGTAATTTTTGCCCTATTTTATTCCAAGAGTCCGGGCTCTCCCTTCAGTGTCTTCTTCCTTCACCGTCATTTTAACCACTTAAAACTGCTATTATATTAATCCCAATTTTAATAATTATATCTTGATATATTGTAATTATTTTTATATATTTATAACTGTAGTTTATAACGGTTTTCTTGGTATAGGAAAGTAATTCTTTCTACAAAAAGAGCGTTTTTCAAGAAAATTTTGTTCTTCGAATCGACCTGGTAATTTCTTGCAAGTATTTATGACCTGACTCATTGGTATTTCTCCGTCTTCCTTCCTGTAAACGTTAAGCTGTCCCGCTGTTTGTTTAGTCTAGATTTGTAAGGCTTCCAAATCGCAGTAGATGCTTCCCTTCAATTATGATGTCTTGTGCAATTCCACGTAATAGAAAGGGAAAAAGTTGACCAGGGGATATGAAATCCGTTCTGACATTAAACGAAATCCACTTTGTCGCCGTGAGTGAAATCAAATAAAAGTAAATGTCGCAATACAAAATTAAAACTAAAACTCGCATGACACGACACGCCGAGGGCTAGTTCCGCCATTCCCGTGATTTCGTCGAGCACCACTCGATAATATGCATATTGCATTATGCACTTAGCACGAGCTTCAACGATGTCTGTATTTTGCGGGGAAGCGGTTGTTCCAACTCCCCGCCGGAGGCGCTATGAATAACATTACATAGCGCATTACATGATTATCCCACATCGCCTACAACCGGATTATTGTAATACATGAACGCGCTCCTCTGATCATGTGAACGTTTCGAGTATCACCACAGGAATTGGTGGTCTCGCTTTTGTAAATTTTAATTCCATGTTAAACTTGCTTTTTGTCACCACCAAACGCTGTACCTTGTCTGTTTGCAATTGCACTGCAGCGACTGCAAACTGCATAACCACCAAACGGCGAGATAATTTGCTGCAGAAATATATGAAGTCGGAATCGAAGTAATTCTTGAACTACGAGTATTGGAAGCGACAAGTTTTTGGTATAGTTTGAAAATAATTTCACGGTCCATTGAGTGAAACGTTCACCATGCCATTGGCTTACAAGAACCATTATGTTTAAGTATAATCGATCTCGATAATGAAATTTATTGCGGCTATCTACCGCACCGGGAATTATTTATGTCGCTACCCATGTTACTGTTGAATTCTGATCTTCAGATAACTACTAAGTATGTATGGGTAGATATGTAGAGTCATTAACTTTCTATTACTCTTGGCGCTTAGTATTGGGTATTAAACACCAAAGAGAACTTCTTATGTCTT
Source organism: Pyrochroa serraticornis (assembly GCA_905333025.2). Classification (NCBI taxonomy): domain Eukaryota; kingdom Metazoa; phylum Arthropoda; class Insecta; order Coleoptera; family Pyrochroidae; genus Pyrochroa; species Pyrochroa serraticornis. Next base: position 41,497,436 of record HG995152.1, read on the forward strand.
TAATCAACGATGTTGAATATACATATTATATGATAATATATCGGCTGCAATAAATGTAAATCGGTTTCTTTATCTCTTCACGACCATGCTATTTACGTGGTATTACAATCACGACAGATAAGTCAGATCGTCGGACTGATCAAGATAATCTGGACGTTACATGATTTAGAACTCCATTTTCACGCGTTTGTTAGTTCTACGACGAGGATGGAGAATGTTTGTTTTATCTTATTCCTACCTTTAATCGGCTTACTTTATGTTTTGCTATAGAAGTAAATCAGGACGAACCCGAGATAGCATCTGCGCAATCGCATTATTATTGTAGCAAAATAAATAACACGACAATCGTGATTTGCAGAATTTCTCGAAAACAGAATCTGCAAATAGAATAAACCTCCTCAATTGTCAGAATCACTGAATTTTGTGTTAGACAATTTTTTTAATATCATATGTGTATATACTCAATAATCTTTTCATTGTCATCCAGATCTTTGTGACAAACGTGGTTCTAGACCTAACTCATTTAGTGCAAATTCAGCTATATTAGCACAACTATCACATTGTTTCAACTTATTATTTTTTATTTGAATTTTAGCATGCATCAGTTCTTCACTTCACTACCACATTCCGTATGAAATATTAATTAGTCGTTTGAGGGGTTGTTTTAATTTTTTTGAAAGGAGTCATTACTCAAATCTTAATAACTTTCATGCAAATTTACTGGACAATGGCAGCGTTATTAATCTCATTAACTGCAAATTTTGCGCAGCTTATGAATGAATACAAAGCGACTTAAATCTTAAAATATTATTCTTAAAAGAAGTAATTGTCAACTATTTGCGATTGGTCAAAACCCTTTAAACATAATAGAAAATCATTAGATCTTGATCTTAGTTTAGATCAGCGTACTCTAGTAGTCATTTCGGAAGGCATTGCAACAACCAAATGAGAATTCTTACTAACGGGTTCAAGTTATTGAGCTGGTGTAATATTTGTACGCTAAGTTCTTTATAATAGTTATTGTTATAGTCTAGAAAACTAGTAGTTTTCGTATGTATATATCCTCCAGCAAAATTTAATTATCGAATGGTCCAAAAGTTAAGTTCTAGCATATTTTATTCCTTTCACCTTAACTTAATTTTCCTCGAGTCCACTAAGAGACTTGATGATTTACTACATGAGGAATCTAAGCACTGTTGTGAATTTTTTATTTTACATTATTTAAATATTTTACTAGATGTTATAGGTATGTTAAAACTATTGCTTTGTTTCCCAAGACCTTTGTGGTTTATGAAAAAAGCTTTCCGATATAAGCTCGAGTCCATAAAACTTTGAAGAGGGTAATGAATTTTTGTTTAGTTTTGCTTTGTGCTTTGTCTCTTTTCTTCTATGCAGTACATTTGCCAACAGCACTTAAATAGCATATATAATATTTTTCCTACGTGAACATGGTGTACGTTGCGGATCATTACCATATGGCAAATTTTCTAAAGTTTACTAATATTTTTCTACTGTTTTTTATTTTATTTCACCTGAAGTAGTCTACGGGTGAATTAAGTAGCTCAGAATCTATCCTTACTGATTCCGAGGAGGAGACTTCAGAGATTAGATTGAAAGTAAAAAATCTTCTGGCGCAAGAAACCAATACCCATGACGATTAGCGCGACAATACAGACCTAATTTTATTTTGAGAAATTAGTCATGTTGAAGTTGCATTTTTAAACTATAGTCAGATCTTTATGTTAATAGAAATGGATTAGGTTTAATTTTTTTTTACCTACTCTATCTGTATTATATACGGAAAATGGAGTGTTTCCAAGTTTTCTCTCATTCTAAGCAAGCTGTTGCAAAATGCTTTTTTGTAGTGAAACTCTATGCAACAATACTTTGCTCGCTGTTTATATTAGATCCAATATTAGCCTTTATAGGTGTCTATAACTAAGTTCTCGTTACTTGATTCATCGTTCGCATTACTTATAGACATGGCAGTACTTGCAATTAATATTGAGCAAGTTTAAGGCCATCTAAACGACCGGGGCTGCGTTAGTTCGTGTTTATCTTTCTCATTTCAGTCATAGATATGAAATAAAAGTCCATATCCGTCCGGGGTTTTGCGAAAAGCGCTTTCTGGTCGAATGCTTGTAAAATATAGTTTCCTGCCTCTTATAGTGCACCGCACAAACAAATCGTGTTTAAGGCTTCCGAGCTAACAAGATTTCAGAATAAATTGCCAGACGTCTATGACAATGATAAACTTAATTAAGAAACCGTTCGAGGCAAGTTCGTAAACGAAGAAAGTAACAAAGTTGCTAATTTCGTGGCAAAGATAAAAATTTACATAATGATAAAGAGCGCTAAATACTAAGAAGGCGTGTTCAACAAACCTTCTCAAAATGCAAATACGTTCAGATACCATCTTTAATTAGTGCAATGTAAAAATTGCAACTTATTTTCTTCGGGCCACAACAAAAGTCGATGCTATTTTCGTTAATCGTTTCAATATGGAATGGTTTGTTGCGAACTCGTCTGCACAACAACGCAATTTGTAGCGGCTTGTTGATAGACGGGCGTAATTACAGAGGCGTCCACGTTAATAGGGCGCATTGATACGCCATTAAAACGACTTGGGTGTTTGCACCCGAAGGCAATAACGACCACATTTATTGTTCAAGATTATTAACAATCTGGAAGCTTGCCAATAATCAACGCTTCCCCAAGAAATCACCTTATCCCGACACTGCAATCCCCAAGGTAGTGAAGAACGTCTCTTCAAAACTTTAGACAAGTCGGAAGAAAAGCATATTCTTGTCAGGCGATCGAAGATTTCAAAACTTCTTTAGGGGAACACTTCAAATCCTAAAAAAAAAGAAAAAAAAACATAGAATCTAGTCGAAGTCTGATATTCTTGTTATGAATGTTACTTAACCTCAGAAGATTTTAGTCTACTGAGATAGCTTGCGCTATAAACTCTTCAGGTTAAAGCTGAGCTGCAGATTAGTGCTGAAATTACCGATGTTAGTTTCAAGTGGAGAATTTTTACAATAGCTTGAAAAGTTTTAACGTGGTAATAAGGAAATACAGTACAGTCCTGCAACCCAATTTCTGATAACCTATCAAATATATGTTGCAATATGTATAGCATTTCAACGGGACAGATGGGACAAGATCAAAGGAATTTTTTTGGCAACCAATGGTTTTTCAGTTGCAGTTTGCACACGCTAACGAAACGGCGATGGAGAAGTTGCTCTTAATTAACTTGCTAGTAACCATTTAAAGGTCTTACGCGACGAGGAAGACAGCATGTATGTGCGTCGGGAAAAAAGGAATGAGTTTCTTTGAAAAATAACTTTGAATGTTTTGAATCGTTTTATGATATTGAATGAAGAGAACCATGCCAATTCTCTTGGAAAATCTGGCTTTTTCGAATTGATTGTTACGGCATTATTATGCGTTTAACTGCCCCATTATAATGTTTCCCTGCAAGTTTCCAAGTGCTACCCTCCTGACCGTGCAAACCCTTGTCGCCAAGTCGGACTTCATTATTTTTTATAACTCTGCAGCATAATGGCAAACTGGAGAGCTTCCGGCTGGCCAGTCAAGCTCGTTGGAGATTCGATATTTATTAAATATCGAGTCCGACAAAGGAAATATAAAATTTGCTGGTGTCATTTCCATGATCGTTACGAAGATGCTGTCTTGACGATTTCGGTGTTGTAACGACGTGATTACACTTCCTTCACTGACCAAGTTGCTTCGACCAATCAAGTCCGCGATTTCAAGATAAGGGTAACATTTCTCTCGATCGTTCGCTTTTAAACTTGCATCTTTCCTTTTTCGTAAATAATACTTCAGGGCGGACGTATAAGTGGGAAAGGAAAGAAACTCGCAAACTTGCCCTAGGGGACCTTTGGGACATTTACTGAAAGGTCTCGTGTTCGACAAACGTGTGCGACCTAAGTAAGTTTGATGCTTCGGAGTTATAATGCGCACGCAATGACTCTTGAGACGATAAAATGCAATTTATTAACGACATTATTGCTACATTGTGGTAAAACCTACCATTTTTAAGCACTAGACCTGGACGTGTAATGAAAATTTATGGAAAGTTGCAACCTACAACAGCAATTTTATATATACACGAGGGTTTTTAATGCTGTTTTACCTTTATATTTATTTTCATAGTTCATCCAAATATATTGCAATTTGTAATTCAGAAAAGACGAAAAATTTTCAAGTTGAAGTTTTGATTGCCAATTCAGATCTGGACTAACTTTCCCCAGTCTAGCCAGCGGGCCTTATCAAGCTGTACCCAGTGTCTTCTTAGAACTCAATGTAGCATCTTGATTATGTATTTATACGATAATAGGGGTTCTTTTCAATTTTCCCACAGTTTTCTTCTCCTTTCTGCGAGGGCCCTAAATTGCATCTCTCAAAGTGGGCATCACGGAATCCCTATCTACACGGGGTCGACGGTTTTGGCTTCAAATATGCATTAAACTAACTCCCGTAGAGCATCTCAGTGACGGGTCTGTATCTAATTTATTAAAAACAAAGACGGATTCTATATAATGGATGCAATAAATTGAAGCCACCCGTTTTTGTAATTTTAATTATTATCTTGATTATAAAGCTTCTACAACATTTATGGAATTAACAGAAATTATAATTTATATTCTTACTTAGTTTTACAACTATTTTTTCATATCAGAGAAATGGTAGAGTTGCAGTCACAATTATGCAAATAATAAACTTTTTTTTGTTGAGTTTTTTTTTTTCAGAAGTTATACAAATGTACAATAACTTAGCACTACATATAAGCTATATTAGTTTTATTATTCAATAGTTTTCTTTATTCTTCTCATTTATATCATCCATGTCTTCCCTATTTCTACTCTTGAGTACATTTTTCATTTCTCGCCAAATGTCTTAATTATCTTTCTTTTCCTCATCTATAATTTGATGTGGTACCATATTTACTAATTCTACTGATTCACTATTACGAGTTTCTCAGTTATCATTGTTTGCTCTTGTAGTTCCTTCTCCCTAGCATAACATTCACCTCCATATTCTTGCTAACTCGCTGTATATTTATTGATCCAATGCATTTTTTTTTGTCTCATGTGTATTATGTGTACTTAAAAAAGTTTAATCTTCAAAAATCTCCTTAACTTCTATTCTACCTTAGACATAGCTTCCTCGTCCATTTATCAACATTGTGAGTGCAGATTTTATTTAGATATTGAAGACAATGTAAGAAACTTTTATTAAGCCCCATACTTGTCTCTACAAATCTTCTTTAATTTTTAGTAATATTTGTGGAGAGTTTCACCTGGATCTCTTATATGCCTTCAATTGCTTTCGTGTAGGAAGATTATAATGGCAATAACAATGGCGATTAACAAAACCATCAGAATGTATTCTCCAATACGCAACATATATGCAAGTTCTGGAGAATCCAAGTGGGAATATGCTAGTAGGATTGGACTACGGTAAAATTTCAACGTTGTATGGCGTGTTTGCATCTGAACCTACGAAGTGGACTCTGCTTGGCCGTTTATCTAGCCAAAATCTTAAAAATTCCTGAAATGCCGACGTATCGTGTAGGATTACACGCGATTACACCCAGGGTCTTTGAGTGCGATTTATATCTACGCCTGTGGATATTCCAGTTCTTGTGACAAATTCAAAGTGAATTATTTACGGCTTCCTGATGTATAATTGCGGCCACTAAACGTCATGTAACTGCGTGCGGAGCTGCCAACTCTAATTTTTCAGTAGTTCGTAGAACACGAAGAGTGTAGACGTCGGCACGACAGCAAAATGCATAAGAACGTCGCGACGCCGCCACCGCCGCCGCCGATTGTGCCGTCCCTAATCCATACTAAATTTCGTGTAATTGAGGAATGACGTGAACAATTTTTACAGATTCGTGCAGCGGATATAATGTGTGTGCCACTTTTGGCGGTTGTTGAACGTATTTCATACTGATGGCGCACCGGTCAACCGTCTGCCAGGATAAATGAGAAAATACTTGGATTCCTCCCGAAAGATGCAATTCTCGCATTACCGCTTGATTACAGATACCAACGTTGACTATACGATTTTTATATAATATTTTATTCGAGGAATCTCACAATAATTATAATTTTTTAACGAGTGCGAGAACAAACACTAGAAAGAGAAGCAAAGGTTAGCTACGAAAATCGTACTCACAGCCATTTTGAAATTTATCATAAAATGATGAAGGCTCTAAATTAATAGAAAAAAATTGAACAAATACTACTTGCAATAATTTCATAATTATAAATGTTTATCAATATTAATTGAAAACATATTAGCAATTCGAAAGAACAATGCAGTTGTAAGCTGATGAGAAAAACAAACATGATAATCGTTGGTGATGAATTGATTTTGAAACAAATTTTGTAACGCCTATTGAAACACAATTTACAGAAAGACCTACTTGCATAATCCCAAAATTGAATTAAAGTAAAGAACTTATAAGTTCTTTACTCTTCGGTTGAACTTACCATGTCATTGATATTATATGACGTGGTTACTCAGGTAGAACCCAATCTAAAAAATGATGTTCTAATAAACTAATGTGCCCCAAAAATGTATAAAAAGGTAAGAAGACCATATAGTGCAGATAGCAAATCAGACCCACTCAGATTTTAATAATTAAACCTAAATTTGAAATAAATAGAAGAGATGCAGCGGAAATAGGGTAAAGACGTATGAAAATAATATAATTTTGACCACGCGTTGGCCCATGAATTTGGAAACTGTCCTCGTTTCTCCTACCATATTCATAACTTATCTACAATGGAGGTGCGTGTAAAGTTATTTCCGAAGTATTAAATTTCTAATGATTGTTGATAATTATATTAATTATTTTTTAAGCTTTTTCAGTTCCAATTAGATCTGTTATATAACAACAACTTAGTTTACACCGACTCTTTCATTAGTTAATAATGTTGAACTGATTACAACTCTTTGTTAAAACCATGTTTCTTAAGAGATAAATTTACTTTGTCTGCTTTTCGATGTTATCCAAACTTAGTATGGATATTTGATATAAATGTCAAATACATAGTGGTTTCTTTCAAAAGTTGTGATGTGGGAGTGGAATGAGAGATTTCCTGTAAAATGAGGAAATGGCGATGAATTACAAATTTATTGAGGTCGTGGCATGATTGTCTAGAGAGTCGTGCATTGTGCATAATTACCACTTAATTGGATCCCAATTGGATAATGCCATTGCAACGTGTACCTATTATTAACTTCACGACATTATAAACTAAATTCTAAAAAGTAAAATTCCCACTTTATTTTGGCATTATTATTTGTGTTATTTTTCATGTTATTATATGCAGTGTACAATAAAAGTTAGTTATTTAAACTATGAATACACATTTTTATCCAAAAATCTAAGAAGAAGCATTATTTGATATTTTTTTAATATAGGTCCTGTAGTTGCGATTCGGTTCGATAGAACCAACGTGTAGTCGCTAACTGTATTTAATTTGCTTCCAAGGACCATATAATTAAAATTAAATTGTACATAAAAACTTATAACTTTATTTAACAAACTTTAAAATCGTTACGATTTAATAAAAGCAAAGAGCAATATAAAGAGAAGAGCGAGAAAAAAGGATGAGAAGAATGATGCATGCCGTTTTTTTTTGCCCCCTAAGAACTTTAGGGGATAGCAACCCTGTAGAAATTGTTGTATAGTTGACAGCAACATATACGCAGCAGGTCCTCTGATGCCATTTGTCAAATATTTGGCTCATATTTCTAAAAAAAGTCAAATGTTGAAAGCTATAAACTTTTACATTACCATATTTAACTCCTTTAGATTTTTTAAATTCAGTCCAAGTAAAAAATAATTAAAGTAGTTTTCTATGATTACCATTGACTAAATGATAATAACTAATTAATTTAATAACTAGTTTTTCTAAAATATTTTGAATAATTGTTTCCGTAATTAAATCAACATCTCGATATTTCTTCGAAGCGGTCCCGCAAATAATATTACAAGAGATCTGGTAGTATCAAAAATGATACCTCTGAAAAGGTAATCAAAACTTATATTATACAGAACAAAAGTGAAGAATATGTATATAGGTTGCTATTTTAAATCATGTAGATACAAGAAGTTCACGTATCCTTCAAGATCTTTTAAGTTGATTTTCGAATTCTGGTTCACACAAGACAGAAGTTTTATAGCAATAAATTCTGGCTAAACAAAAAGTTCTTTAGCAATATTTTTGAATTGAAGTTACCAATAGTTTATAAAAATTTTGATATTTTTAGCGGATTTAATGAGAGTTCTAGTTTTATCAATGAATGTATTTATTTTGTAGGAGTAAATATTTTATAGATAGTTACTAGAATGACGGTCAATTAGTAGCGTTAAAACATTTAGTGAAAGAAAATTATCATTAAGTAATTTTTGTATTTTTGCGACACTATTATGCGTTTTCATTTTTCACTGGTAATGTAATACACTAACGCATACGTTTCCATTTGTTAAGATTTGTTTATCTGTCTACCTTGCAAAAAGTTTTTATACTTTTTTCTTCGGAACAAATAGAAGTAATGTTATAAAAATTAACTTGTAAATAGTCCCAAGAAATTGAAATTTTTTATTCTTGTAATTGTCGGAATGATAACCACTCATCTTTAGATCAACTTGTTTTCAAATTTTACGAGATGAATACTGTTAAGATTGACAAGTTTATTATTCGAAGTCTTTTCTATTAAAATTAGTTAATAGCTTTAAAAATTATTCTGTATTTATGTAGTTCTATCTATAGAATCTTAATAAAACGATTCTAAAATAAATCATGACTCATTCAAACATACTGGAATAAACAAAATTTGAAGGTAAAAGTTTACTTGTCATTGCATTTTTTAGTTTTTTATAATTATGTAATTTATACAGTTTACTTGCAATCAATATAAGTTAATAAAATTGCAAAAAATTAACAAGTCATTTGGCGAGTCAAATAAGTATTACACAAGAACTGGCTATTACTGGATATATTAATTAGAGTAATAATAAATTCAATAAACCACCCTAGTTCAATTAATCGATTGATGACGACGTTTTGTCCAATTGCACGTCGTGCCACATCTACAATTTTCAGTAATGCCTGAATATTTTATCGACTCCGTTGACCCTAAAACCCTTGCATAATTGACCGCCTTCACCTGGGTAGCAAATTCCCGACTTTCATGCGGGATCAGTTCGTGTCGGCGTCGTGTCCTGGGGTTTGTGCATGTGTGCGTTAGCTTTAGCCGGCACTTGACCAAGTGAAGTGGAGGCGGTGCAGTTTGCTTTCATAAAAATTGAGTTGTTTATGTTCGGGTTCTGTAGAGATGCTTTGATAAAAATGTCTGTTGAATGTGAAAATGCGACTGAGGTTTCACGAACACGCAATAAACACGCCGGAATCGTTTTTTTTTTCTTAAATCTCTTTGACAAGGACGCGGTGTCGTAAATCCTCCACCACGCTCTTTAATCATCGGGTCTTTAATATGATTTTTACGTATCTGGATCACGGAATAAAAAACGTAGAGCATTTGTCACGATCTCCGATCGGAAAGCCGGGTATTTTAATTGAGAGTATAAATATGGAGTTCGATACGATCTTAATTAATATTTACACTTTCTACATATATTTCAAGTCGAGAACTATGACGAGGCGTTTCGATTTATCCACGGCGTGCCGGAGAAATACAGTTGGCACCTGAAATCCCTTTTCTGAAAATTTAACCAATAAATTTCGTTGCTTTTTCAGTTGCTTTACCGCGGAAAACCGTGACGTTTATCCCCGGCCCACAAATTCCGGCGGCGATATTCAGCTATAAATAAATAAATAACGCGCATACGACGTACATAAAACTAAATTTGCAACTGCACTACTAGTTCTAAATTTTTAAGGACGTGCAGAATTAATCATAAAACTCCCCAGAGCTGGATGCCTCGTGCGTGAAGTACAACGGGAGTTGCGAACGGTTAGGTTGTGGCTAACCAACTGTAGCTTGGGACCTGGGGATAATGTTAACAGGTATAATACATGTGTCTTCCCTGGTCTAGGGGCCTACACGCGATCCCCCATGTTTCTCGTTGTCCTCTTAATTCCAGCGAAGTCCCTCGTCGAGAATTTAGAGTGGAGCGAGCAAAGAAAGGCCTTGATCCAAGATCAAAGTAGATGATTTAGGGAAACAGAGTCCATTTATGCTGTGTATGCAATTTGTAACACGTTTCCTAATGCATTTTGCCACACTGTCTTTCGTATTTGTCCAGGAAATTCTTGGTAGAAAGGTTCCTACAATTTGATTATATTTCTAATTTCACGGTGAACGATCCCTATTGCTTGGAATTCTCGAGTCAAACATTTCTGAAGATATAGTTTTGAAATGCCACTGAACTCAACAGCAGTACTGTAAAATTGTTTGTCAGCGTAACTACGGCGTTTATAAAATATCA